>MU389338.1:145417-748180 GCA_022578775.1 Xylaria venustula | reverse complement strand
CCCCCCCCCCCCCCCCCCCCCCCCCCCCCCCCCCCCCCCCCCCCCCCCCCCCCCCCCCCCCCCCCCCCCCCCCCCCCCCCCCCCCCCCCCCCCCGTTCAGGAACGTGGGATCGAGGCAAGTACAGAGGAAAGTACCTAAGTATTCGTGTACCTCTCTAAGCCAGGAGGACAGTGCTACCTGCGGTCGAACCAGCCTAAGTAAAGTCTAAAAACGGCGGTTGGACGGCATGCAGGCAGGGCTTTCTTTGGTGGGGAATCAGGCTAGGTTCTACGTACGTGGTTTGAATTGTCAAGAGCGGTAAAAACGGTTCAACACGTGCAATGTGTGTATTCTCAACTTCTTTCCACCCCTTAATCATCTCCCTTTCCTAACATCATATCCTCTGAACAATATTGCGACCTCAACATTCTCTCGGGCTGCTTGTCTCTGGGATCAACATGAGAAACTTGGATAGAGTAAGTAAGGCTAGAGCAGAAACAGAATTGCCGGCAAAAAGGATTGCCCGGGGCTAGCAATGCTTCAATCTGTCTGTCTGTCTGTCTGTATAGACAACTAAGGTGAGACAGCAGATGGTGGCTTGCTTGGTGGGGCAATATCAGACCCTGCGTACCTCTTCTCCTAATCCTTGAACATAACCTCAGTCACCCATGGACTCCTATCAACTTCTTGCCTATCTTACTGTTGTATAATAACGTACAATAGTCTGTCCGTTCGTATTAGATCTGACACTAAAGAAACGGGCGGACAATGGCATCGCTGGTGTTCTCGCTGTACGCTATTGATATTAAGATGATTATGTGAATTTGTGACAGTAATAGATGTGGGTGTTGTACACGTAGTGCAGGGGTGTGGAGGACTTGTCGACAGAGCCCTGCCCTAATTCGGTGTAAGTCGATGGCGGTCTAACTGCTTACGCGTTAAGCCTAGCCATCGACTCTTCCCAAGCTCTAACTGCAGGTAGATTATCGGCTCTGTGATAATAAGTCAAGCTCAAGTTTCACAAGCCGGCGCCTACCCAAAGCGATTGTTGTGGCGTGCCCCTCCAAGCTCCAATACCCACCTACAATAATAGAAACGGCACTAGGAAGGACTCTAAGCGATTGCCCCTCCAGAGTCGGCCCCTCTATGGGTCTCTTTAGTACAGGTACACACTGGTGATACCTATTGCGCGCTATCCACCCCTACATACCTACTGTAGCAAAGGGCCCCTCATTATTATTCAGATGCAACCATTTTACCCCTCCTTTTATCGCTCCGATGTTCTTGAACTCCACACGAGACAGATCTGGATTTGTTTACTTCAGGTCCTTATTCTCACGCGTACGCACCATATTCTTCTGCCCATCTCAGACCCGAGTACGGACTTACGTAATCGACGGGATTCTCACTACATGGCGCCACTACTTAGCTTTTCATTGGTGTAGTAAGTTAGGTGCTAGGTACTGGATCTGTCAGATGCCACCAACAGGGTTCTAAGTTATTAGAGCATGCCTTATTACTGTAGTACAGTAGTTAGTGCACCTTTTTCCTATTCCCTTCAGCACCATCCTACATGTACTAAGTGAGTTACCTTGGGTGCAAGGCTATGAGATCAAGGATCCTCCTTATCTACAACAACGTACTGTAGGAGTATAGTGCTGATTCTGCACTGAGCATACCGACCTGCTTAGTACATGACATACATCTACCCACAATCCATCGGGTTTGGGCAGAAGACCGATCCTTGAACAGTTATTGTAGTGCTCGGTCCAGTTTATCTACATGTAGGTAAGTACCTAGTGTACATGTATTCGGGTCCGGATCAGCCTGCTCCTATAGTGAGTAGGTAGGTAGTTACTTACACAGTAGTAGGTCTTTGCCAGATGCCCGGTTACTACCCCGTGCCGTAGTCGTACTCGGCTTGCCTGCCGCACCCAGCATGAGCGGAAGTACCCCCTACCTATATGGCATACGACGAATACCTATTGTGATAGGTATACTGGCAGTACCACAATTTGTCATGTATTGACCTACTGGTATAGATAGTAAGTAGCCTACTAAGTGCATCCTTCCGTGCAGTACGAAGATTCGATCTCTTTACAAGAAACAGTATTGATTGATACGGATACGGGCAGTGCGGTATACATCCGCATTTTTTGCATCCGCATATCAATCAATACTGTATGTACCTATCACCACACGGAAGGCTAACCCTGCAAGTACCCGTCTTTGGGGATTCGTATGTTACATACATGCATACGCAATGCATTCTAGAACGCCCGGTTGAGGTTTGGAATCTAGAGTACAGACAGCAAGTACATCCATCCCTCGGCTCTCGATTCGCTTTGTTCCCAATGCAGGAACATGCCGCTCGGGATAGAGATTCGATCAAGGCCTACATGTACCTACAACGATTGTGATGTTGCGCTGCTGATGGCACGCGCCTCTACTGTACATGTAAGTAAGGTAAGCCGCATGTCTCACTTGCATACCAACCCCTGTCGTAGCAGATGATATAATACCTAAGATAAACGGCATGGGTTGCTTGGGGTAAATGCCGGCATGTGAAAGACAAACGGGCTTTCTACCTACTTACACACACTACGGTGGACACTGTAGAATCCGAAGGAGACGTACAAACTAATCTAGACATCATAGTGTTCCTACTATAAATCTATCGGTTTCGGCTACTCCCGCTTTGCAGATTCGGACGTCCAAACACAGAAATCCGCCGCCCGGCTCCTCAGCTCCTCAGCTCCTCAGCTCCTCAGCTCCTCAGCACTCCAGACTACCGATTCCTTCGGGCCCCGGCATTGCTTGAGAACGTGTCCACCGAATGCCGTGAGACTCTATCGCTCGCAACCCCGATCTGTTTTTGTGTTTACCTGGCAACACCGAGCGAGTAAGCAACATTATCCACAGACAGACACACGTCGTCCACCTCGTGGCTATCTCAATACAGACCTCCAAGATCTCTTATCAAAACGAATACGGTATCTGCATATTGCATGTCTAGTACGGTAGTAAATCCCACATGCACACTGCACTCCGAATTATGTAATGTCGCGTTCCAGACTTGAACGTTCTGCTTAAATAATGTAATTCCCGCATACTGCCTTCACTGATTCTCGCTCACAGACAGGTCAACATTGATGAGCCCCGAAATGTATACAATAGCCGTGTCGCTAGTTACACATAGTTTTACCAAAGGGAAAAGGAAATATTTCTAATATATCTAACTCTTATGATGTGCCGTAAATATTCTCGCAAATACGCAATAGAGGTATGTATGCAGTACGGAGTACCGGTATCTGAGCCTTACCCCGGTAATTACCATATCGGGAAGTGAGGACTCCATCAAGCACAGGCGCATCTTGGTTCCCAGATAAGTAACTCCGATGTCTAGCCCAGCAATTAGTACGCAGTAAGAACAAACCATAAACAGAGTTATATATACACATAGTACCTCAAATACCTGAGAGCAATAGCATTATCATCTACCAGGTTAAGAGAAATTAGTTATTCTTATAATTTCTGCACCCTAGGTATTCCGTCCTGACAACAACGAAGATCTTTCTATTTGTCGGCGTCGACGCGTCAACTACCCCGAGACCTCCTCCTACATCATCTTGCATCCATAGTATGCTTTATGTAACACCCGTCTAGATATCTCTTATCTATAGCAGCGTAGACAAAATTCAATGTATAACACAGGCGGTAGGTACATATGTAGTATGCATACCCGACAAACTGGCGAGACGCACACATCATTAAACAAGGCTGCAGGGATTAACCCGCTTTGACTTTTTTCTTCCCTTTGTTGAGGTTTACTTTTGTCTAAAAAATTATTAGCACTTAGACTTCGGAGATACTGGCCCCAACCGCAGTTCGCCCGTTACAATGTACCGTAGAAACATACTACGGTACTTAGCCTTACCCGGCCTAGCGGGTCTCATCTCCCCGGTTCTTATTCGTTTTCGTATTTTTCCCCTATTTGGTAATACCTTACTACTAGTCAACCTTTGCAGACTACCACTGAGACGAGACGAACTTGTCGAAACCCTCATACCAATCCCAGGTCCATGGAGAAACTCCTGAACGAGTTGATAGAATAGGGGGTTGCCGACTGCGGAACTTATAGAAGACTTCCAGCTGGATTATTACAATGAACCACTGTGACGCGCCATGTATACACCATTAACTCCATGGGGGTTAACGGCGTCGTCCTTGGTCACATCAACATAATTTACCCGATCTACTTTCCGACGCGCACTTTGCAGAAGATCTGGCTGGGCGTTTGTTATGTGGGGAGAATAGGTTTGCTTTCAAGGAATAGGTTTGCCCTCAAGGAATAGGTCAGGCAGAATTGATTGCTTTCGACCGCCACCCAGGTTTCTACTCTGTTCCATGAGTGTCAGGAACCTCGTACTTTGGGGTTGGTAGACACACTTGTTGTTACACAACGGCCTGAAAACCTTCGTGGACAATCATCTGACTATATACAAGTGTTTGCTTGTGTCTTGTTATAGTGAGTTTGTTCATACCACATCCGCAATCTGTCAAATGAGAACAGCAGCGCGGAATAGCTAGGAGGAAAAGATCCTCCGCGCAGCCACGACAGCAATTAAGGATAGTATAGACCACATAGATACCTATTCAGGGAGAGAGAGAATAAAAGTAGCTTTGTCGTTTCGCAACGACTGGTGCAAGTATGAGAAAAGGCTTGCTGCTCAACGTTATCGTCATCTACGTATTATCGTACCATGTGAATTATAGGGAGAACCTCGCAAGTTCGAACAGCCTCAACCTAGATTTTAACACATATATTTCCGCTCCCGCCATTTTTGGCTGAGCTTGTATCATCAGCCAGATCCAATAACCGCTTCTCCTCCAGCAGATTTTAGGGCAAGCTCACAAGAATGCCGCTCAGAGAAGAAGGTTATCCTATCATATGAACATGTAACCGGCAGTGAAGTTATTATCTAAAAACTCGATTGTTAGGACAATGATTGTTGACCATTACTCGTTTAATGCTATTTTCTCTGTATTATTTGATAGCGATATATCTCTACCTATTTCTCTTCTGACTTTTCTAAAAAGTGTAAAAAATGGATGTGTAAGAGTCTGCCATGAAACGCCGTCCTATGCAGTAAAAGCAAAGTATGCAAAATTGTTATGATCATCACCATCGTGATCAAACTCGAACGCCTCGTCATTGTACATTGTGACAGAGTAAATAAATAGGTCGTTATCGTCATCGTAAAACGCCGCGTTATGGTTGTGCCTCGGCATATGTGTCCGTATTTTGATTTGAGCCTGTAGAGTCTCATGCTTCGTCGCTCTGTGGTGTACCGTAGCCGGAATCCCGCCGTGACCCCTTCTCATCGTCGTCGCTAGATACCGGCTTCTTCTCAGCATCGGAGCTCTCCTTACCGACAGTTTCGATAACCGGATCCTCTGAGCGTGCTGTCTCATCGGCCGTTGCGCTCTTCGCGCTCTTCGCCTCGTCTTCAGCCTTCTTCTTCTTCTCCATCTCAACCTCGACCTTCTTCCTAATCTCCTCTCCAAACTTCTTCTGAATTTCCTCCTCCACTTTCTTCTTGATCTCATCCTCAGCCTTCTTCTTCGCTTCCTCCTCGGCCTTCTTCTTCTCCTCTTCGGCCTTTTTCTTCTGTTCTTCCGCCTTCTCCTGCTCGGCTTTTCTCTTGTCCTCCGCAGCCTTGCGCTCTTTCTCCTTGTGTTCTTTCCGCGTCTTCTCCACGAACTCCTCCGCCGTGTCAATTGCCTTTTGAGGGCTGTGTTTGTTCTTCATGAGGTGACCCTGCAGTTCAGCGGGGCTGAACTCGTGGGCCGGAATCTTGGCAGCGAAGAGATTCGCCAGTTCTTCGATCTCAGATTCGTGGGCAGCTCGGGCCTTCGCGTTCTTCTCCATGGCCGCCTGACGCTCTTCAGGAGAGAGTTTGATATAGCGATCGGCTTCGGGGCCGTCATCGCCTTCCAGGTAGGCGAAGATGTTCCGGAAGATGTTAGTAGTCATGTACTCATCGGCCAGACCAAATTCGACGACCATGTCAATACGCCCAGGACGGATTAATGCCTTGTCTAGTTTTTCTAAATGATTGGTTGTCATGATGAGAATTCGGCCTTCTTGAGATGCAACACCGTCGAGAATGTTGAGTAAACCTGATAAAGACAGCCGGTTGCTGGGTGGATTATCATTAGTATTGCCATTTCCACGCGTGATCTGTCCGGGTTCCATATCATCGTTCTTTGGCGGAGGGGTTCTCGGAGCGTCGCTCGTATCTCGGGTATGGGTGAGTCCAGCAGAATCGATATCCTCAAGGAGAACAACACATCGGCGAGGAAGCTCTGCAAATAGGTTTCCAAGTACCTCTTCTGTGGCATTCCCCGAGCTGAGACTCACGATGTATATTCTCATCTTAAAGAAACCAGCCAGTGCCAGACTGAGAGAACTTTTGCCGGTACCAGGGGGGCCGTAGAGTAGATAGCCCCTTCGGTACGGAATACCTCGATTAGCGTACCAACGTTGAGTTGTCGGATTGAGATAATCAGTGACATCATCGACGAGCTCCTTTTTCTTTTCCTCGTTGAGAATAACGGTTGAAAAGGGGCGAGATGCTCTTGACATGCATCGCTGCCAGCTCGGCTCACTAGACATTGGCTTGGTGGTTCCTCGATAAACCTGTGTCTTGTGCTCGTCCTTCTCGATGTACTTCTCCCGAGCCTCTAGGAGAAGTTCTTTGAGGACCCAAGGGTTGCGACCAAAGCAGGAGATGGATATCTCTTCGCGTTCGCTCACGAGCATGAAAGAGTTCTGTTCGCGGTTGGCAGAGCGACGGAACAAAAGTAGGCGGCCACGGTACCAGAAATAGTGACTTCCAAAGCTAGGCGTGTAAGAGAGTGCCTTCTTTTTCTTCTTGTCGCTAGAATTGCCGTCTCCGTATTCATATTCATCATCCTCATCCTCATCATCCCAGCGCCAGAGGAACCAGCTCCGTGAAGACAAACTGGTATTGACGACAAACCTACGAGCGCCTTGGGAAAATCGCTGGGCAGCCACCCAAGCCATCAGGATGTTGTAGATCTCATCGTCGGTCCTGATATCCACAACGGACATAAAATGCGTCTCTACCTTCTCCCATAGATATTGACTGGCATAGTTCCAGCACAATATGAGAATGCCAATGGAGAGGAGCAGTGGGATGTAGAGATTCAGATCGATGTGTAAGTACTTCTGAACAACGCTAGCAAACATAGAAAATCCTGGGAAGAACCAGTCCAGGATAGCCAGCTGTGCTGGCGGTGGCGTTGGGATGGCTGCATTGTGAGTAGGCCCAGCTTCATACGAGGGGAAGGAAGAGAGTGAGGGATCAGCCATCATGAGAGGTGCGTGGGTAAAGGAGGCAAGGGAAGAAGAAGATGTCTCGTGTGTAGGGAGAGAAAGAGGTTATAGGAAGGGGAGAGGTGGCGGGCAAGCACAGTCAGTTGTGCTTGTCGTGCACAAACCAATGTGGTGGCGTTTGAGGATATGAGATCCAGCTGTCAAACACACATTCCAAGAGTTGTGCAAAGAAGAGACGGGCCAGCCTTTTATATTGCTGGGAATACAACAACGATACGGTAGGACGGGAGGCAGCCTTTCACCGCGTGCGGCAACTGATTCATAGGGCAACTAAAGTGACGCCAGGCAGCTACCGGCTCTTATGCACCGCCGTTGGCTGGTCTGTCTATGGTTGTATGTAAACGACCAGGAGCGGTAAGGCTGTACGCCCCCATTGGCGTCTATGATTGGCCGTGCCGGACAGCTAGCCGACTTGCTGCTGCATGTAAGCTTTCCGGTGCAGGTGGTCATTCACCACATCGTGAGCGTACGATGTAAGGGGTGAGAGGGTGAGAGGGTGAGACTTATGTGGGCCGGACATGGCAACCAACGACATGACATGACATGCCGGCCTACATATGACAGACACGGCAAAGCCATGATAGTCATGATCTCCACGGACTTGCCTGGTACGCCAATAGAAAAACAACAAAGAGAGTAGTGACCTGTCACTGTGGGGAGGCGATTCCGGTTAGAACAGTACCTACCTACAGTAAGTGTTTGTGGAGGACTTGGCTGTTCAGCCTACCTCCTTACTTAAGGTACACTTGGGTACCTGACGTACGTTACTGTGAAGGCAGGCAGCAACTCGGTGAGATCTTACATCGAAAACGATAAGTAATCAGCAATTTATAATCGTCAGAAGGATCAGGGAATATATCTGGGCAGTAAGATGCCAAGGACTCTTCAAAAAGACTCGAATTTTTTCCCTTTTTTCCTTTTTTCCTTTTTTTTTTCTTTCTTTTTTCATTTCTTCCCTTTTTTAGAAGACGAGTGTAAAGTCCATCCAGGTGATGGATGGTGAAGCAAGCCATGCCACTTGCCGGTTCACGATGCACTAGCTAAAGGTTAGGCGGGAGTCATAGTGGAGACAGAAATGCTAGTGTGAACAGCACAGCCCTATAGAGGTATTAGGTAAACAACTTGATCGAATGGTGATTAGCTGCTTGGTACGTATGAGGGCAACAACCCACACGCTATTAAACAAAACTCTCTCGTGAGTCCTGGCTGAGCTGCCTAAGGCCGGAGTGCCTAGCCCACACATACCAAGTACCTAAGTCTGCCTAAGCTACCTACTTGTAGATAGATAAGTATGCACCTACATATATATGACATACCTATTAGGTGAAATGTACCTTTTCCCGATCGTCGTGGTCATTTACCTATTTGATCTACATGCTCTATGTATGCGCCCAGACGTAGGTAGGTACGGAGTCACCGATCGGAAATGCACCATGTAAATACCGGTAGCATAGGTATTCGCTTGAGGAATACGCATGGTATTCGCTAGCATATACCTACATATGTATCACACCCCATGAACTTTGTTCGTGTGTGTGTATGACGGCTTCCTCAGCTTGATGCGCATTACAGTACCAAGAACCTGGTAGACGGCGGGGGGGGGGGGGAAAGGGTGGGGTGTTTTTGTCGTATTACCATACATGTAGGGTGGCTGATACCCCGCAAGAGACATGTAGGCTAAGAAGATAAGGGGTTGAATGGGCGGTGACTCATTAATCGTCGCCCACGAGTACCATTGCAGTTTTCGGACTGTGGCTTTGTGTTGTTGATTTTAATGTAAATGGGGAAAAGGCCGGGGGGGGGGGGGCGGATGTGGAGTTTAGGTTGAGGTTTGGGCCTCCATGTGCAATACCGGTACGTATCATGTGGAGTAAGACACGAGTGTGGCACTGGGGCTGCCGGATGTCTCCGGTTCAACCTCTAAGACCCTCTCCAACAGCTATCGTGACACTTCTTGGCGGTAAGCATGTGTCTAAAGTACGCTGTTTCGTTGGACCGATATAACGTAAAAAAAAGGTTTTTATTTTTCTTCAGAAAAAATGGTACTCGGGTATCTCAAATGATCGACTGTTTCCGTCTGGAACGTATGAGCTGATCGGTGCCCGGTTCCTACATATACCATAGCAACCGTAGGTAATAAACAATAATGAACAAGTGAACCCCACCCAAACGATAAGCAAGGTTACCCAACCTAAAATCATCGGGGCCCCATCATATCAGCCCCTTTCCGATTGAGCGTACAAACGCTGTTTGAATAGATACATTATCGTGAAGGCGGTGAAAATACAGACCGTCTCGCTCTCATAGCTTGAGTGAGTCGAAACAAAACGTGCATGGCCAGTCTCATTGGGTCTTGAGAAGCAATTGGTCTTGGTCTTGGTCTTGGCCTTAGTCCCATACTTCCGGCTCCCCGTTATATTGCGCATCGTGGCCCCATACGGGATCGCGTTGCGGCGGTGGCGGGCCGCCACCATTCAATTGAATGAAACCGGCCTCGAAGCCAGGTTGTGGCGGTGGTCCCGCCATTGGTGGTGGAGGAGGACGATGTCCCATCATGCCCATTGGCGGACCCTGTGGAAAATTGCCGAAGTGCTGAGGGTGCTGGTGATGGGGGTGGGGAGATCCTGGATATGCTTGAGGCGGAGGGGGGATTGGCGAGGGGCCCCTCGAGAACTGTCTATGCCTCCGGGAAGAGGATGGTGATGACGATGAGGATCCGGAGCTAGAGCTGTAGTCGGAACGCGAATCTGAGTCCCGATGATGATGATGATGATGCTTTTTGGACTTGTGCCCGGCAAATGGGCCACGTAGAAAGTGTGCGGCGAGGCGTACACGGCGGTCGTCCCGCCTGTCCTCCTTGCGGGTCACAGCGCCCCGGACGCCGTCGAAACCCCACCAGGGAGCCCAGTCCGGGTCGTCTGTGTAGACATAAGATACCGAATCCGTGCTTGACCAGACTGAAGCTGTCGAGCCATTGGACGCCGCGTCTGAGGGGTACCGGCGGGGGTCCATCATGGAAAATTTTTGTTATTAATGTCGACGGAGGGGAAGGCAAATATGTGGTATCAAGTGCCACAACGCGGTCGTGACAATGGGGACTGCTGATACTCAAGATCTCCAATCTTGTGACACTGCTAACTCGGCTTACACCATGTAAAGTCTTAGTATATCTTGTGAAGACCTCACAAAGTGGAAAGGCAGCAAGCCAGGTGATGTGGATCTCGTGGTTACCGAAGTAGAAATGAGGCGACTTGGAAGGGATCAGGTTAGTTTGGAATAAGACAAGAGAGGCAATTGAGGCGAGGGATGGGCTATAACGGACTTATATGTGAGAGCAATATTCATAGACGTGCCAAAACAGAAACGAAGAGGGAAAAAAAAGCCCAAAGCGTGTTGTGCGCTTGGTGCGGGTACCAGATGCTCACTCAACAATAGTGTGAGACTCAGTCACTGATCCTGTACGTTCCCCTGTATATCACCACATTATGCAGGCCGGGCTGTTCACATCAAAGCATGCAGCCAGAAGAACAGGGGCTGAGTAGCCCACGCTTGGATGCTCGCTAGAATCATATCACTCGGGAAGATTGCAAATCAGACAGGCAGGTCTCACGTCTCACCCACGGTACGCCCAACTGACTTGAGTCGAATACCTAGTCTTCTGCAAGAGACAGGTCTTCGTGCATTTGTTTACTAAGTATGCGCATTTGGAGAGGGAAAGGGCGTCAGCTACTGGACAACGGCAGCGCGAGACCAGACTTCTGACCAGGGCCGGGCGAACAGCCTCAGTGGAGGGGCCGTCTTCCGTCGGTAAGCCAGCAACGGTTGGCTGCTGGTTGCCCCGTTTCCTCCCATGCGCTCTGCAGCTCCATGACTCGTCAGCCAGTCCCCGCCATCCATCTTGGGCAGAGCCTTTCGCCCCGTTTGCTCCTCACCTTGGGACATGGCCTTGGAATCGGGCGGATGAGGCGCCCTGAGGCAGCCATATGCGCTGCATCTGTTGGAGTACCTACACGACAGACCCTGAAACCAGCTCCGAATACCATGCGATTACCTGCCATGCACCCACCACGCCAAGGCTGGCTCGATGCCTAGTTTGAGCCGCATCCGAGCGAAAGAGGTGAGACGAGGACTCGATGCTGATGCCCTGCGCGCCCGAGTATTGAGCCCGAGCATGAGCCATGGCGAGATGTCAAGTATGTCCCTACCCGGGGTGGAATGCATGCTTACCGTCGTATCTCAAGTGCAAGTTCGCGGGTAAGCTTAGGCAGTCATCCAATGAAGGATACAGTAGACGTAGAGTTTGGCTCGTGCGCACTGCTGGCTATCTACGATCTAAAGCATCAATAGGGGTAGTAGTACGGGTACATGAGTGGTCGATCGTTGCATTCGCGTGAGTTGCACTGCTGATGAGCACGAGACAAGCCTCGGGAGCCCTCCGTCTATGGAACGAGAGCCATGCTATGTCGCCATGCATGTTCGTATTGGTAGTGATGGGCGGCGATGAAGTAACAGCCTCGTAAAAGAATGGCCAAGTTTCAAATCCTTGATTCCGTTCCCCTCATTTCCCCCTCCCTGTTCCCCCCGCCAATCACCAACAAATCTTGTGCCAATTCCCCAAGCTCACTGGCTTGGAGTTAACTGTCCTTATGCTTTCTGTCAACCCGGTCTCAGCGGCGAAGAGGCGCGGGGTGTGAGAAATGCATGCTGGACATGATATTTATTGTCCTTGTAAGACAGCCGGTTAACGGTACTCAACCGACGACACGGGTACCAGATCTGCGGCTGACTTCCAATCACCTCGCTCGGCTCTCACAGAGAGCTCAACTAGCGTCCCCGCAGCCCATGCGAAGTCAGCGCTGTCGAGATAGATCTGACCAGACAGCCGGGCCCAAAAGGCGTCGGCATAATATCTTACAGCTATATACGTGTCGAACTCATTAACGCTCCTCTCCGTGATCCAATAAGCCACGGCTTGGGCGTCACTAGGCAGGATCCCTCTGCTCTCACAAGCATTGGCTACCTTGTCCTGTTGATTAACGCAAAGCGGGAGTCTTACGTTGGTAAAGCAACACTCCTCTTGCGTGCCGGATTTGCTCTTGAGAACTTCCGTCCCCATAAGCATTGCCATAAGTTCACCTCCTTGCTTTGCGAGTCCAGTACAGTAGGCACGCACCTGCGCCTCGCCCCCGCATATTTCATTTCTGAACCTCAACGCCTCGGGTACACAGAGGTAGGGCGACGTGTCTATCGTCGAAACCTGTGCAAAGAGATTGCCGAAGTACTTAGCTGGCGAAGTATGCTCTCTGTCTGGTTCAGGTAGGTAGTGACCATCTGTCGGATATGATGTTTCGATCAGGTGCTGATTGCGTCTGGGGACATAGAGAATGGCGCAACCACGAGGAACCATGAGCCATCTAATATAGCATTCAGCCGCGGGGTAAGCTTCGGTCGAACAAATGAGTATGAAAGCGGGGAAACACGCTCACTTATAGCAGTTGGTTATGACAAAATCCGGCCCGACTCGGGCGAGGTGAGTCAAGTCGATGTTGCCAACGCCGTGAGCAGCGTCGATGCAGGTCAAAATACCATGTTGCTTGTAAAGCTGAACAAGCGATTCCCAGGGAACACGCACGCCAGGGAATGTCGAGACTGTATCAAACATAGCTAGCACCACTTGCCTCCCCTGTTGTCGTATTGTAGCGAGCGCAAGTTTTACTTTGTGGAGGATGTCATCATCTTCAATAGGATACACCAAGTCAATACTATAACCGCAAACAGGTGTTGTCTCTTCAAGTGAGCGGATCGTCTTGAGACATCCGCCGTATATTGTGCTGAAATGGATAATAACATCGCCGTCTACATATCTCAGATTCCGCAAAACTGTATTGATACCAGTCAGACAGTTAGGCACAAAAACCACCTCTTCGGCATCAGCCCCGAGCAATGGTGCCACTGCCCGTCTTGCCTGAAGCAGGAGGTCAGGATAAGTGAACCTGATAAAGGTATCAGGACGGGCCTCAGTCTCGCTCTGTAAACTCTGTTGATAGTCGCGTACGGTAGAGGGAAACGTGCCAAACGAGCCGTGATTCAGTGGCACGTAAGAAGCCGCAAAGCCGAAGTGCGCCTCGCGCATTGGCTTGCCAAAAGGTACCCTGGTTACGGACATGTTTTTTGCCGCTGATCTGGGCTGTATGTAAACAATGCCCACTCGACGATATTAAGGATCGTCTGATTGCTGCCAGCCGGATAATCAGTAGCGCCGTGGTGTGGTTCTCGCCCTTGGATGTAAATAAGCGTGGTGAGACAACTATAGGCAGATGGATATACCGGTAGTACTTGAAGATGGGCATCTATGCCATCGGAGCTTACTGTAGCTGCGTACTACGTAGGCAGCTACCGGTAGCTATACCTAGCCAGAACAATGGCCGAATGGCGTGCCAGTATGTCCGAATAGCAACGAGCTGATAAGAAGCTTGGGGAGGGGGGAGGGGGGAATCATCACCCGAGGTCGTTGGAGCATTGAGGTTTGCGGAAACATGTAGTAAGAATTACGTCATACGAGGATAGCAGGTGTATGCCGGACAGTGCAGTGTAAGTGTTGTTGTGTCTATGCTAGTCTGTGTCATACCGTAACATATTCGGGTTTTAGAGGTTGGGATATGCTGATTGTATCTCATTACCTAGCGTACCGCTAGCGTCCATCAACCGCAAAACAACTGATGAGTTGTGTACATTCAGTTAACGTTGTTCTCTTAATACTAACTACTTACTTTAGTGACCGCGTGTTTATAGCCGCGTATGCATTGTTCAGGCTGCCCACTGTCACATCCCCATTGTTTCATTTAGGTAGGAAAATGAGCTACCCAGTGCGGTCCAACGCAGTGGCTTATCTGCATATTTTGTACCCACGCACTGTACACTTTAAATACATTTACCTAGGTCACGGTACTGACCCAGTAGTGTAGAGCTTAAATGGTATGAATTGAACTGAGCTGATCTGCTTCCCGTAGTGCTGGTTGACTGGCGAGACTGGGTAGGTATGTACTTACCTGATCTACCTGCATAGGTAGTCTGACAAACGGGAGTCGGGTATCGCGGCAACGTCACTGATGCCAGATTCATTGCCAGCCGTGAAGCGCCTTTTATCACGCGTAAGTTGTCAAATGTTTCGACCTTCCACAGAGAATTGTAAACTCCCCGCCCCGGCAGCTAGACTAGGTATGTTAAGGTAGGTAGTGCTCTTATAAGTAGTCTAGTACATATGAAATTGCCGCACTATCAGTATAAATGCCGCCCCTGCTACCTGCCACGGTAGGGCTGTCTTATTCTGAGCTAACCCGCCCTACATTTCCGTCACGACAAAGTCTATAGATTGTACCGAATGTAGATCGGCCGATAAGGAAAGAAGATCAAAGATGATAGCGAAGTGCTTACTCTGGGAGGTACACGTAGGTAGGTAGATTAATCTTGAACCCCAACAGGACCGGACGGGAAAAACTCAAGATTTTAACCGGCCGGAGGTTTTGTCGAATTAGGTGAAAGCCAACTAAGCATTCCAGATATCCCATCAACGTGGTAGGATTATCAGGTATACCGGTACCGCATAGATTGATAGAGATCTAGGTAAATCCCAAGACCAGACGAGAAAGCACGGCCGACGGCTTCTATTGCTAGCATCAGGTCTCGGTACACATCGTCCTCACCATGTGTCTGGCATTCAAACGCGAACTGTACCTGATTCGCAGCAAGGGAGGGGTCTGAGCTGAATTCTAAATTTGCCGACTCGGTAGACGGTATATTATAAGTGGTGTAACTTGGCAGGGCTTCACCCCCGAAACACTTCAGATCTGATCGGGGCGAGGAATGGGGGCAAGGTTTCGATCTACTCCAGTGACAGCACTTGGTCTCCTTACCTCGTGTTGTAGGTATACATGCCATGTAGACTTCTAGAAAGCTGGCTCTTCGGTGGCCCGCAGCGAGGAGCATTTCGTTGGACCGCTTCTTTGGCTTGGCTTGGGTTCGAGAAAACCCTGATTTTCGTGCTCCGTCTCGACAGGCTCCGACCCGCCTTCACTGGAACACCGCAATACTACGCAGTATAATTAGCGCAGGAAGTGCATTACGTTTGGTTGTACAGCATCTTGGGCCGCGACGAGGAACTTGAGTGTACACGGTGGTATATGATTATCGTCTTGTCTCTGCCTTTAGCATCGCCGTCTAGGGCCGCCAGCCGAGCCGCGAGGGTGACTTCCGCCTTCCGTCCTGGATTCGGATCACTACGAAAAGAAGCCTGCCTATGTGTGTGGATATAGTGTATAAATATGTGACGGCCATGATGGGTACTCGACACGTACAATATCACTTCTCTGGACTCGAGGAAAAGCCCTCAGTCGGTTTTTGTGAAAAATCCTGCGACGATACCTACTGCGCCCAGGGGAACCTGGAGATGGATAGAGTTTGACAAGTTGTTGACGTCCTAAGACAGGTCCGGTCCTGACGTCCCCGGGATATGCATGTAGCAATGTAGCAGTATTGGCGTGAATACTGGCGAGATGCCTTCTGTATTTGAACAACGGTATTAGTCTAGACTGCACAGTATGGGCTCTACCTAGTCGCTCTTCCAATGAGAAGCGCCCTACTGTCCAACGGTGTGTACTATCTGGGTAGGTGGTAACAGTGCTAGTGGCTACTATGTAGGCTACGGAATAGTGTGGTAGTTAGTGATTATAGGACACGATAAGTGCTTGCGCTGGAAACGAGCACAACCCCTAGGTACTGTGCACACTATTTGCCGGCGCGCATGTGTAGGAAAAGTGGACGGCGATAGAGGTCCGCCAATCAGAACCCCATCCGGGTGGGACGGTCGAGCGCTCCAGGGCACAACCTGGCAAGTCTGGGGCGGTACGACCGCATCTTTTATTAGCTGCCTTTCTGTACCAAGTTCCGAAACCCGCTAGTGTCATAACTGAACCGAACCATGGCCATCAACCCCCTTCCTGCCCCCTGACACGCTCACCTGTCCTGTCCAGTCCCCTCTCGCTCTGGCCATCCACTACTCCTGTACAGCCACTCTCTGCCCTGGTAGACTAGTCAGATCCTTACTGTACCGAACACGAACAACAAACTCGACAACGACAACGACAGCAACGCACACGCAGCAGCGATATCACCATCATCATCATCATCAACAACGACGGCGCCGACACTGGTATCGACGCTGCTGCTGCCAACACCACATCGGCCCTAGTACAAAGACGACACGCCTGGAACCCAACACCTCGCTGTGATACAGACCCACCGCTGAGTCGATTGAGAGACGACCTTGAACGAGGTTGACGACTGGACGTCATCGAATCAATTGAAGAGACGCTTTTCTCGATGGTGGCGACGAGCTGACTTCTTCGCCTGTCAAGCCGTTGGTGCTGCGAAGTGCTAAGTGTTGACGCCCATCCGAGTGACCCGACCGATTAGTCGGTGTCTCGACTTCGATCCATCTCGTCGTCTCCCTTTCAGAATACCGACGCCATGGGTGACCCAAGTAACACCAAATCATCCGAGCTGGATCGTCGTGCCTCACATAGGGCCTCCACCAGATTATCGCATGTGCTGCGTGATGGTGACGATGACGACTATGACTTGCAGGCGATGGCTATTTCCGACGGCTTCCGACCGGTCCATATAGCGCAGAACCATGCGTCTCATGTTGCCCGTCCGTCGCAGTCCTCTCTAAACCATTCAGCAGCACATACCGTATCTCCTCGCCCCTCGAGCATATCAAAACCTATTGCTGGTCAGGAACCGCTTTTCTCCGCTCCAATCAACGAGCTGGAGCGAGCACCCGTGAGACCATTGAGCGTGGCTACCAGCTCTCCTGACATGCCTGCCGAGACTCCCTACGAGGGTCCCAGAGGCCCTTCTCATCCTTACCAGATGTATCCCCAAGACGTTCGGATAGCTAGGACTGCCAGCCTCGCAACCACGTCAACCGCACCCCTCTCGGAGCAATCCTACAACGGACCTCGAGGTCCAACCCATCCTTATGGTATCTACCCACAGAACGTAGGTACTTCTGATGATGGGTCTAGCGACCCCCTACCGCAGAGTGAGATCAATGTAGGTTTCCCTGGCGCAGCAGACAATTACCAGCGAAGGCTCGGGCCAGATGGGGAAGAAGTAGCAGATATGATAGGCCCTGATGGTCATACGGAACCATTACCACCCTACACCAGATATCCAATGGAGGCCTATGCTCAGAAGACCGTCGGCCTAAATGTGGCTCGGCCAACACCAACCACGGCCCCAGTGCAGCAGACTGAGCAACAGACGGTACAGAACCTGGACATACCAGGTGCTGGTGGTATTGGTCTAGCGACTAGAAATCCAGAGTTTTCATCTGTTGAAGATTTGAATCAGCTTAGCTCCCCTCAGTCTCGGCGCTCCGTTAGAAGTATGGTGTCCGAGACTAGTCACCACACAATCAACACTGCTGCCCTTGCTGTCACAAATGAAAAGCCGACCTCCAACTGGAGAGCTACCGCAAGACGACGAGTTTGGGGCGTCGTTCCGTGTTGGGCGTTGACTCTTTCCGCAATCATACTCGTTTTGCTGGGTGTAGTTGTGGGAACAGTCATTGGCACCCTATTTGGGCGTCAGCTGGGCAAGCATGATGACGACCAGTACGGTTTATGACCCCATGTTCGCTCTTTGAACAAATACTAATTCTGTGCAAAACTTCTAGGCCACCTGATTCCTCAACAAAGCCTCCTGGTTTTGTCCCATTCTCTACCGTACCTCCGGGCTTGCCCCCTCTGGCAGAAGGCTCATACTCTCTGCCACTTATGAGTCCTCTTACTTCCAACAATTGTTTTCAAAACTCAGACCAAGTCCGCGCTTGGAACTGTGACGCCATCTTATCTCAGCTAACCATGAAAGTTCACTACAAGCCTGACGCGGTTCCTGTTACGGCATATGACTTAGACTTATTGTATAATCACTCGTATACTGAAGAGTCTTTTGTTTACTCGTACGGGGTCCAACCACCACAACTGACTGCTCAACAACTCACGCTGGTCAATGATACCTTCGAACCCTCACGCGGTCCAGCCTGGGCCTTCGCACTTCCCTACAATAAAACAATCATTTTACCTGAGCAATATTTGACCTATCCATCTCCAGACGATAAGCAACGTCGTATGATGTTTGGCTTCGACTTCAAACGAAAAGGTCTGGCGCAAACTGGAGAACGTCCGTGGGTTTGCACGTGGCCCAGTACAATCCTTGAGGTTTTCATCTATGCCCGTGAAAACAGCATGTTCCAGTATCCCGCAATGCCTAGCGGGGGCGGGTCGAGTAGCCCAGTGCCCACTCAGTCCTCATCGGCAGCACACTCGGCCAATAAACGCCGCATAGGTGTGATAGATCAGCCCTATGATTACGATAGCCAAAAAGACACCGACGACTCGTCATACACATACCCCCCAAAACAATTATCTACGACCCCAACATCAACATCGTCAACATCATCGACATCATCAACGCCATCTGAAACAAGTAACACATCATCAGCAGAGCCAAATTACTTCAGCCCGGCGCCAATGCCGCCTCCTTCATTTTCACCATATCCGAAAGTTATTAAAGTCGAGGAGCGACGTGATCCCGAAACCGAGGCTCCTGCGCCAACATGCCAGCAGATTGTGATTGGCGAGGAGGGGGAACCAGCTCAAATTGCGGTCAATGCAGACGGAGATCCCATCATGATTCAGATTGCCGAAATACAACCAAAGGGTAGCCAGAAAGAGACTAGTCATCATTTTGACCGCCGCTCTTTTGGTCACCAGTGGGATCGACGCGATGGCAATGAATTAAGCAGCTGCGGATGCATATGGTGGCTGAACTGAGCGTTTAGACCTTTTTTCGCTCTCATTCATGCTGCAATCTCGAATCGAGCTATACCTTGATTCCGAATTCAGTAAATAAGTCTAGGAATATCCGTACATAGCGCGGGAAGGATGAGGATTGGAGCATCACGTACGGCGTTTGGGAAAGTATAGTCTCTACTGGCTATCTACTTATTTTGATGTCCTTGGGTATTGTACTAGACAAAAAGCGGCGTCCTTGGGATTTTTTGATTTCAAACTTAGCGGCTTACATATACCTACATACTAAGTAGCACGGTATCTTACTGACACCAGTCTCTACTGTTATCATTTACATATTAAATATACCTAGTTGAACGCCAAAGGTCTGTTGAACGCTGGCGTAAGAAATCCATTCATGGATTATATGTATATCCGAACTTAAATACACAGATTGCATTTCTGCATTTGATGATTCTGAAGTACGTGATGCGTCTTATCAAACATTATACCGGAAACACTTAGCGTTTAGACTAATAGAAACTAATTCTGAAACCAAACAGTTCATGATGCGGAAAGTATGGTCTGTTGGATATGTCAGCCATGCATTACGAGGGGCAGAGGGTAAGAGGTGTGCGTGTTTTTGTAAAGGCTCGGATAGATTTGGTGTTTATTGGCCGAGTAAAAGTGAAGTAGTTACAGCCAACTGCGTGTATCTATTTCTGTTTAAGAGTATTCCATGGTTAACAATCCAGCAGTTCTATGGTTTTACCGTATAGATTATAAAGAGAGAGAAGACGATAGGTTGCGCGGAAGGTCTAAGATTGGGCTGTTGTTGTTTTATTTTTCAAGTACCTTGTTTTGAAAAAGAGGTCGTCGATCTCGCTTCGCTAAAGGGTATGTTTTGTTTTCACAACTCATATGGAAGTGTGTATGCGTGCTTACGGACAGATATATCTATACACATACCATCCAGCCAGATGGATAGAATCACCTGTCAATAGCACTTTCGACCACCTTCGAATCCGCTTCTCCCTCTCCCTCTCCTTTCCTCTCCTCACCCCCTTTCCCACTTCCTCCTATCATCTCCCCAGCGAGTCCATCCAGGAAGTTATCAGCAAGCTTCTCAGCGCGCCGCGCCCCAATCCTCCTCCTCCTCTCCTCGATCTCGCGCCGTCGCCTCTCCTTCTCGGCCTCGCGCTCGCCCCGGACGCGCTCGGTATTCGCCCGCTCGGCCATGAGGCTCTCCATCTCGGCGGCGCGCCTCGCCCCGTCGTGCGAGAACTGGTAGAAGCCCGTGCCCTTGGTGCGGATCTCGGCGCGCCCGTCGAAGTGCGTGTCGGGCGGCGGCGTCGGCGTGCGGTCGCGCTTCGCGGCCAGCGACGCCATGGCGTCCAGCGTCGACGCCTCCGGGTTGAACGCCGCCGTCTGGATCGCGTCGCCGAAGATCAGGTTCGCCGGGCGCGCCGTCGGCACCGCCGCCATGGCCTCGAGCTCTGTAGCCCCCAGCGCCGAGCGCGCCGCCCGGCGCTGCTGGCGCTGCACCTCGACCCGCGTCCCCGTGCGCGTGCGCCCGAACTCGTCTTGGTACTCTATCATCTCTGTCGTTGCTGCTGCTGCTGCTGCGTGGCCGTCCTCGGAAGACTCGTTGTCGCTGCCGGAGCTCGAGTACCGCTCTTCGTCTTCCGGGTGCCGCTCCGCCCATTTCCTGTCGAAGTCCACGAGAGGCGCCGCCTCGTTCTCCTTGGCGATGTAGTCGCCGCGCTTCATGGCCGCGTACAGACGCGCCTTCTCTTCCATCTTGCGCCGGGCGCGCGCGAAGTCCTGCTTCTCCTCCTCTGTGTTATGCACATGCTTCAGTCTGATCTTGTTATCGTTGGCCGGCGTTGTTGATGCTGATGCTGCGCCGTCGGCGCCGCTTCGGGAGGAGGCCCCGGGTTTCCGCTTTGCTTTGATCGAGGAGAATATGTCGTCTTTCGTCTTAGAGGGACGTGGACGGCCGGAAGAGGGGCCACTTTCGCCCGAATACGATGATATGGATGTACCGGCTGTTGGTGCTGTTATTAACGAGCTGAGTTGTGATGTGAAAGCCAGCGAGCTCGAGAGCGGAATTTCTTTCTTTTGTTTCTTGGCCGGCCGTTGCCCGTATAGGTTGGGGTCTTGGGGCATTTTGGATTCGTAACAGGTTGATCGACCTTTGTTGATTCGGTGGTGATAATGCGTAAAACCAACGAGGCTCTCAAAGTCTAAGATATTTATGGGAGAAGTTAAGCTTGAACTACCTAATATCTAAGTTATGTAAAAGAAGGTTTAAAGGTGTTTTACTAGGCATGTCGTCCGTCTGGCTTAGCAGGGTGCTTAATTACGTCGGGTACCTCTCCAGGGGTTAGGTCAGCCCTGTAGAGGTAGGTAGCTCAGCTAGCGCGGCTCGTTTGAGACCGTGTGGGCCCCTGTAAGACATGGCATTCAACAACCCCGCGATCGGCCTGGGAATGCAAAGTTTACCCCACGCTGGTTATGATATTCCCGTGAAGCATCAACTTGCAACCTCTTTCCTCATTGCGTTACAGCTGTCGGTGTCAATCTTATTGCAATAATGTCAACCACGACAAATCAGGTATTCATCGCCGTTATTGGTAAGTGGTTATCACCTAACTAAAAGCGCTACAGACGCTGATGTATTCCACACAATAGGCGCAGGAGGTGTGGGCAAATGCTTCCTGTCCCAGCTCTCAGCTCTGGCAACTAGAAGGCCAACGCCCAAGCTTAGCCTTTGCTACATATCATCGAGCAAGAAAGCCGTCTTCAACTCTGATTACTCAATTGGCATCGAAAACGTGCTCCAGGAACTTTCCTCGTCCTCTAAGCCGCCCCTGGCGTTGCCACAGATAGCCGATTACCTCGCCGGTGCGCCATCCAAAGCCATATTAGTGGACAACACGAGCTCCCAAGATGTTGCTGATGCCTACCCACTCTTCCTGAGTCGCGGCATCAGCATTGTAACCCCCAACAAAAAAGCTTTCTCAGGCTCATACAAGTTATGGCAAGATATATTCAATGCTGCTAGTACATCTGGCGCTAGAGTTTACCATGAATCGTCTGTTGGAGCTGGTCTCCCAGTCATCTCAACACTGAAAGATCTAGTGGATACCGGCGATGAGGTGACCAAGATTGAAGGCGTATTCAGCGGAACTATGTCTTTCCTGTTCAACTCGTTCGCTCCTGTCGAAGGTTCAGGCGGACAGTGGTCTGCTGAGGTTAAAAAGGCAAAAGAACTGGGCTATACGGAACCCGATCCTCGAGATGACCTCAACGGTTTAGATGTGGCCCGGAAGCTGACTATCCTGGCGCGATTGGCAGGCCTGCCAGTCGAGTCTCCCACCTCGTTTCCAGTCCAAAGTCTCATTCCAAAGGAGCTCGAGACTGTTTCCAGTGGTGATGAGTTCTTGGAGAAGCTCCCTGGGTTTGATTCTCAGATGGAAGAGACCAAGTCAGCAGCGGAGAAACAAGGGAAAGTGGTAAGGTTTGTTGGTAGCATCGATGTGGCATCCAAAGCTGTAAAGGTTGGCCTAGAAACGTTCGACAAGTCCCACCCAATCGCGGCTCTGAAAGGAAGCGACAACATCATCAGCTTCTACACCAAGCGCTACGGAAGCAACCCGCTCATTATCCAGGGCGCTGGCGCAGGTGGCGAGGTAACGGCTATGGGTGTAACTAGTGATTTGATAAAGGTGCTGTCCCAGATCGCATAAGAACCAGATATTATCCACCAAGCTCGATAGCATTGTTCTCTGAGTACGGATACTTGTATTAATAATTACGAGAGTCTTATGTGAATCTAAGCTCGTAGTATGGTTCACCAATCATCTGTCAGTGTTCCATACGCAGCTCGTTTTCCAGCAGCCTGCGGCTCGGTCTGAAGGTCGACGATCGTACTGCTCGCTCTGGTTGGACTGGGTGGTAGCTGTTGCTGTTGCACGTAGTCCTTCGGTAGTCGGCCAGAACGAGGAGATTCGGCGGGTATCGAAGGACGATATAATCTCCAAAGCCATAGACAGAAATCAAATATGATTAGTCCGACGATGGGAACGACGAATGCGAGGCTGACAAGCTTCTACAAGAGCAAACACGATCAGCTAAGAGTGCCAACTACGTTTTGCGATGCGACAAGGCTTACGAAGAAAAATGTGATCCAGCGCACAATATTCCACAGAGCCCGAGGCACAGCTTCATCGAGCCAAGTGAATACGTGCTCCATGGCTAGCTACTACTTTAAACAGTTCCGAATTCGATCAGTAGGCTTTTCGTAGGTGATGGGAGTAGCCCAATAGCCTAGTCGCGGTCTAGCAGTCGAAGGAAGAAGGAAGAAGGCCAGGTTTCCAAAACTCGACTTCAACGGTGCAACAATAGGATCGAGTATTCATCGGCTCCAGTTCGTGTGCGGGAATGCTGCGCGGCTTTGGCCTAACTAGGGTACCTCACGGGTAGAACGGGTATTGGTAGTGCAGAGGCGAAATGCAGGAACGAAGAACATGGTCTAGGAGAAGTATCTTAGGTATGCACGGCCAAGTATGAGACTAATGGGTATAGTTCTCGGGCTGTTGTTCAAGTAAAGCTGCTCTACTATTGAGTAGACCCGAACCGACAGCGTGGACCTCCTGCTTCAGCTCATTGGCAATCGCGTCATAAAGGTACGCTGTAACCCACAAAATCTCAGGGGCAGAGCTAGCGAGGAGAGGGGCGAGAGGGGCTGACGGATAACACTGAAATTGGGGTTAGCGTAATTCAGGGCTTGGCAGGGATCACTGTCCCCCGCTGCCGGATAGCAAGTAACCTTAAAAATATTGTATCTAGAACCTACAACTTGGAAGTACCTACTTACCTACATGACAATGATATCTGTGGAGATACGGTATCCTTGAGCTATCAAATAACCCGTGAGCAAAAAGTGCGGGCAAGGTTGTTGTTTGGACAGTTGATGTGAATTTAGATGTGTTCTCTTTAAAGAGAATCTTAATCCCGGATTGTGAAGTTGAAAGCTACCTCTGAGGGCAGATTGCATGGAATCAAGCATTTGTTTTGTAGTATCTACTTGCCAGGATACTCAATTTAGTCGATGAAAATAACTTCTCACCCGCGATTCACACAAAGGCATGCGACTTATCCTAGTCAATGCAACAGCCTAGGTATTGGCGCATCAAACCATGAGGAAACTAACTCGGCCGTCATCAGGACTGCATCCAGTGACCTATTGCAAAAAAAGCGCGCGATCAAATGCAAGGATATCACCCACTGTGAATGCTTCCTCTTCAATGACAATACTGATCTCTCGGTAATCTTCACTGCGAAACCTCCTGTCGAAAAGCGAAAGGTCCAGGGGCTCTTTGTGATCCACAAACCCTACGTCAAAGGTATGGTAGAACTCTACCACGACGCTGGTGCGTTGGAGTAGTCGACAGCAACATTCCTTAGCGCTGGGTGTGCCAAATGGCTCCCGAGCCTCGTTCCACACTACACGAAACCACCTCGATACGCGAGTATGGTGACCGGTATGAAACTGGACTAAATCATAGAGTGTGCCCATACACAGTCCCGAGGAGGCTGGACCTGTCTCTGGCCGAAGTGGGGTAGTTTGGGAATTGGGATGGGTCTTCCACGTCTTCTGCCCTCAAAACCCCGAGACAGGAATGCTGCGCATGCTCTCCTGCGCCTCATACCTTATTCCTACAAGTCGTTTAACATCAAGATGGCAGAAGACTTGAGAGTCAAGCTCGGAAAATCACAAATGAATTCTCGGAACCAAGGGGATCCTCACGTACCCTGGAAGCCCGAGGCCTGGGACACGGCGATCAGAGCATGGAATGCAGGCATTCGGACCCCCGAACCGCGATTCCCAGTAGTGATCCGCAATGACAGTCCTGTCGACAGCCCGGAGAAGCTGCAGAAGCTAGCAGGTCTGGCTACTGTTCCGGCGATATTCAATACCAAAATAGTGGATCTTTTGACTGGGACGGTCGGGACTGATGTCCGGGTTGCTGATATTACATGGGAGGAGCTTGAGATACTTAGAGAGCGAACAGAGTCGGAGACGATCTGCGTTTTGTTCCCAAGCGGACGCACGAAAAAACTTGTCCACAGAGACGCATGGATTGTTAAATCGGTAAAAAGAAGGTCTGCCTCACCAAGTAACACGAGCAGAAGGTAGCTCGCCGCCAATCGACCTTGGAACATCACGGTAAGCTTTGCCACACAACAGCTTGTTGAACGAACTGACCATCTATATAACCAGGCACATTCTCCGCCCATTTCCCCTGCGAGAGAACTAGGTACTTTAAAGGTTCTATAATTGCTGATTTCCCCTCTTACATTTACCTCTTCTTGCTTTTCCAATCAGATGCGCAAGCTCATCCCACAGCCAGGCGCTTCCGAGAAAAAAAAAAAAAAAAAAAAAAAAAAAAAACACTTTGAATCATGCTTAGCCTGCTGCCGGGGTCCGACCCTCATACAGCATGATATGATCCATATCCAGCCAAGGTCGAACATCTCACTATACCCCTACTCCAGCTCTTGACATTGTGTTATAGATCAAGTACAGAGCATTCGAACTGATTCCACACATTATTGTGCTCGACTTGCGAAATATTTCTGCGAATCGGTTTAGCTGTTTTGCAGTCGCACCCCTATTTAATCATCACCATAGCAATTGATACCACGCTAGGGTAGAACTACAATTCGCCTCAGCATTCTTCAAGTAGCATTTTCATCATCTCCAATCCTTCAAAGACAGATACTTGGTGCTTCTCGTGAGATATCCACTGTGACGTGTGTAGTTATTCGCCTAAGTAATTCGCAAGTCGCCCAGAATATCGACACCACTTGTCCTTGCCACTATGCGACTGACCAAGTCAGAAGTCAGAAGCAATTTTACGCTCTGTATAGTATCTCTGTCGCTTCGGCCCCGAAACTTTTCGTGATACTGCAGCAACATAATGTACCCAGCATACGGCGTCCAAGAGATATCAATGGATCTGTAACCAGGTTCTTAACTTTTTACCCCGGGTTACTCTAACGAATCGGGACTCGTTTGGCTACTGAGGGTAATGGTTCTTGTTCTCGTAGTAAACACTCGTTGCCACTGTGAATTAGTAAAATATCCGCTTGTTGAAATCCAGTCTGCTTCTTTTGCTGACACAAGCAGTTTGGTCAAAGAAATTGGCTTCGTGTTGAGCGGATCATGCATGTCGTCCTACGTTGTATGTCTGAAATAAGAGGATATAACCTTCAGATATCATAATCCTCACCCTAGAAGACGCCGTGCTCGCTTCAGATTCGGATAGGCGTGTATCGTCTCTTTGCTGTGCATGAAGTTCTAGAGAATCTCTTGTATTGAAACACAATGAATTCGGTGGAAGGGAGTAAGTATTAAAAGAATGAAAATAGGAGCTAAAGGGATTGATACTCCAAGATAATACTGAGACAGGTTCTGCCAGACTTTCAGACACTCATAATAAGAGTCCCAACTCCGCTGTGTTTCCATCTTCGAAAAGCCAGGCTGATTATTTACAGCGAAATAACTTAGGCAAAAGAAACCGACTTTGTCTCTTGTTACCGATTTAATAGAAGACGATTCTTCTCGTACCTTCACCTGTTGGTGATGTTTGCTACCCCGCCATTTCTACTCGGCATGCCAAGTTTACCAGCCAATAAAGCCTACGCTTACCGTAAACAGAAAGGCGTAAAGTAGGTAGAGAGCCGTTTAATTAAAACCTAGTACTACCTCACCCAGTATTCGCGTCGCGTCGTATTCGCTAACCACTTCGTGATCTTCTCAGGTGTCAATGCTTTACTGAGGCATATCCCCAAATATGTTTACCAGAGAGAGGCCACGTCAAAAGAGAAGTACCTAGATCGAGACTTCTTCGACAACCTATCACAGCATAAAAACCATTTACAAGTTCCATAGAAGGAACGAGTTGCCCGGGCTACACCTACCTACTTAGTAGGTAAGTATGTACATACATATGTAGATAAGGTACGGTAGGAGAAGCTAAAAAGCTCGATAAATTACCCGAAACATGTACATATTTAGCATCATGTCCCTTTATTTGATATCGCCTCGTTTCACCGCCTGCAATTGACGTTTCCCGGCTCGCGTGACATCAATGCACAGTCATTAGATGCCGGGTTTTCCATCTGCCCACGCCCAATTCAGTGCCGTGCTAACTGCTACCCTTGAACCACTAACAATTGAAACACCCCGGCTCCCCCGTCGCTTGCCATGTCGTCTCCTCCATGGGCTGGGGCGTCAAGCGACGACCTTTACTCGGTTCTTATAACGGGAGCCAATAGGTATGTGCTACTCTTTGCACTCTTGTTCATTACAATCAACGTCCTATAAACCCCATTTTGTATGCCTGTTTGTATCGAGCTGTTCGACTGACGATGCATTCCATAGTGGTGTCGGTGTAGGCATTGGCCAACGAGTAATAGACGAGTTCCTCGACTCGCGCCCTCTCTCTTCTCACCTGATCCTGATACCAACGACCCGTTCGAAGACAAAGTCCCGCGATACCGTGCTCGCTCTGCGAAGCCACCTCCATAAGACGGCCCATACGTCGAAAACGCTCCAAACTCGCGTGGGGCCCAATTATGACCCCGAGACCACGATCGCGAGGGTGCATGTGTTGAGCATACAGGTTGACTTGTGCAATCTTCAGTCGATCCGCGCCGCCGCCGACCAGCTGGTCAATGGCAAAGTGACAGACCCGACGGGCGTCATCACCGACGTGAGAATACCGCGCCTCGATGCCGCCCTCTTCAACGCGGGGCTAGGAGGGTGGGAGGGTCTCGACTGGCTTGAGTTTGCCCGCCAATTCTTCACCCTCGGCCTCCTTCAGTCTACCACGTATCCATCCTTCAAAAAGGCATTGCCGGCAGCAGTGCTGGACTCGCAGAAGCTCCTAGGTGGCGACAGCCCCAAGACTGGCTCGCCCCCTCCGCTAGCCGAAGTATTCTGCGCCAACATCTTCGGGCATTACGTGTTTGCGCACGAGCTACTGCCTGCGCTAAGTCGCGCCAACGAAAGCGAGGCGCCAGGTCGCGTGGTGTGGACCAGCAGCATAGACGCATGTCAGGATCATCTTGATTTCGACGACTTCCAGGCCAGTCGCTACATGGCCCCTTACGAAAGCAGCAAGCGCATCACCGATCTTATCTCCCTGACCGCCGACCTGCCGAGTGTGCAAGAAGCCTCCGCATCGTACTTCAAATCACCTGCGACGGCCGACAAGCCCGTGAAACCACGCTTCTACCTCTCGCATCCGGGCATCGTCTGCACGCCCATGTTCCCGCTCAATTGGTTCCTCTTCTTCTGGTACTGGGTCGTGATGCACTTGTCACGTCTGTGTGGCTCTCCCTGGCACACCGTCGACGTGTATCCAGCCGCGTGTGCTACGTCCTGGCTCGCTCTGGCTGAGCAGTCGACGCTGGACGCCACAGACGCACAACATATCAAATGGGGGTCTAGTGTCACACGCACAGGCCACGCGGCACCGAAAAAGACAGAAGTCGAAGGCTGGGGCTGGGAGGGCCGTATCGAAGACTCCGAGGCATTCAAACGAGACGAGGCCAAGGGTGTTCTGCGCAAGTCGGTCGGCCGGAAGTGGGATGCCACGATACTGACCAGGGAGAAAAAGGCCCAGTTCGAGGCCGACGGGCGTCGGTGCTGGGCTGAGCTTGAGAGGCTTCGGACTGCATGGGAGGCATCTCTCGGCTGGAATGAAGCATAAAAGACGCTCGGCATATTAATAGACCGTCACGAAAAGGAGCATTGATAAAAAGTGGCAGAAAGGGGTTATACGGGCATCCATTCTGCCATATTATTAATTCACGCTAAATCGGCATGATACTCATATAATGCTAGACATTCTCAATGTCAGGAATCAAAATCATTATCCAAGATGGCCTTTACAGATCCAACTTCTGATATCCTATATTTATCAATAATTTAATCTGATTTTGTCTCATTATTTCCGTCCCAAAACGCTGTGGTTTCTCGATCACCAGCTTGGTCGGGTTCTATATCGTCTCCTACTTTATTTAGAGTGGGGGACAAACATTCAATCCTTTGGAAATATCCAGAAAACCATAGCCCGCCTCCAGTATAAATGTCAAATAAGCTTCAACAAAACAAAAAGCCACGGGCTTCTTACACGCTGTTCTTAGACAGTAGGAGCCAGCCCGCTGTCACCGCCCCCATTACTACGAATTCCGTCATCACTACGCAGGCGTCTGAGCGCAAGCTTGTCCTTGCGCCCGAAGAGGCCGAGGGCAAGCGGCAGTGGGACAGCCGCGAGTGCCAGCACGGCGGTGAAGATGAGGGCGCGGTTGAGGTTGGCGGGCGGGCTGGCGTTGGGGCCAGCTTTGAGAGCGTCGGAGATGATAATGAAGATGCCGCCGAGCAGCTGACCGCCGCCCCAGGCGATGGTGGAGGTGATCTCAGGGCTCATGGGGTGGCCGAGTTCGCATAGGAACTCGAGCGCGACGGGCACGAGGGAGAAGCTGGCGGCACCAAGGATGGCGAGAACGACGTACGGTCCCGCGAGGGTGCGCGTGGGCGGTACGAAGATGAAGGCGAGGTATGCCAGCCCGATGATGGGCACAGCGACCTTGATGGAGAGGATGAAGGCCTTGGTGCGATCGAGAATTGGCGACGTGATAGCGCTTGCTACAAGCCCCACCACGATCAGCACCGCGCCGGCGATGCCCGCGTCATCGGAGCTGAAGCCGTAGGGGACCAGGATCTGGTTTAGCAGCGATGAGATGCTGTTGAAGAAGCCGACGTAGACGGCGAAGGGGATTAGGATCAACCAGAGCTCGACTGATTTCACTAGGTGTAACGAGTCCCGGAGAGATGCCTTCGGAGTTGTCCCTGAGGGTTCGGGGGGTGTAGGTGGGGAAGCTGGTACGAAGAAGGCCGGCAGGGATACCACTACGGACTATAGAGTAGATAGCGAAGGGTGTCAGTACTAGAATTACGTTCTGCGCCACCAGGCGGGAAAGAAACATACGATGACGGTCACATAAATGACAGCATTGGACACCTCGGCAGGCTTGGTGGCCAAAAACGGGACGATGAGCTGGCCGAGGGCGGCGCCAAAGGGGTTCGCGAGGCTCGGCAGGGCGGTGGCGGCGATGCGGCCGCGGTTGGTGAACCACAGGTCCGAGTAGCGCGTGGGCGCGCTCAACACGAAGGGCTGGGCCAGGCCGACGAGAATCTGGCCGAAGGCGACGACGCCAAAGTTGCCGCCGGAACGTGAGTAGGAGCCGGCGACACGCACGACATTGCCGAGGATGGTGAAGACGGCGGCGGTCACGATGGACGGCTTCGGCCCCCAGTGCAGCATGTAGATGGTCAGCGGCGAGATGACGACAAAGGCGAAGAGGAAGGCGGTCGAGAGCCAGTTGATGTCCGACTCGGAGTGACCGTAGTATTCGGCCGCATATTGCGACACGGGCGAGAACGTGAGCCACTGCAGCAAGTCAAGTCAGCTCGGGGATTCTCAATTTGCGCCGTCATGTGTATCCGTTCATGTAGTTAGTTGGTAAGGCATGCTTCTTGGACAGACAGCGCGACAACAAAACGACCAACATCATGCCCTCCCAATGATAATAAAGAAAAGAGAAAAGAGAAAAGAGAAGAGAGAGGAAGGAGAAAGGGCAAGGTAAAAGACATGACTTACATCCCAGCTCACGACAAGATTGATGAGTGTCAGCTCCACGAGCCCAAACCACCTCCTCTTGTAGACCTTATAGACTGTGCCGCTACCATCCTCGGCTGTGCCACCTGTGTTCTCAACCGTCTCTGTGGTAGCGCCCGGTCCGTCCCGCGGCTCGAAATAGTCGTCGGCATTAGACGCAAGACGTTGGAGGCCATCTTTACTTCCATGGAAAGCATCGTCGCCCTTCCCGTCCCTGCCCCGCATCGCGCGCTGGTCGTAGGCTTCGTGGATCTTATCGTCGATGTCTACGTCACCACTGTCGGAATTGTCGAGACGGAGATTGGCGTTGCTGTTGGTCCTGGTGGTGCTCAGCTCTACTGTTCCTCCTAGCTCATCTGCGTCCGCGGGCAGGGCCATGACCGACACGGGTGTTCTTTCTTCTTCTGAAAAAACAATAAAGTGAAAAGAAAGGAACGAATTGAGTTTCGGATCGACAGACAAGTCCCGCGATTCGAGGCGCTAGATTCGATCAACCGATCCCCTCTTTCCCATTTCAAGACCACCTATCTTTATGTCTGTCGCATTAACGTCAATCTCGTCAAGTCTGTGTAAACGATCGATCAGATAAGCAAGACTGTATACTGGTTGGATCGACATCGACATCGACATCGACAACCTCAACACATTATATATGATAATCAATGACCCAGACAGATATTCCCGCGAATTGTCCCAACATGCATTTCGGCAAGCGAGGAGACAAGAGGGAAGAGAGAAAAGCATTATATGCCATTGGTCCAGCTCGAAAAGCAGGTCCAGATGAGCGAATGGCACCCAAGGTCGCATCTCTCCCACCTTCCTTGTCACAATCCGAAGCTGAATTTCAAGATGTCGCATATAACGTGCATTGGCTGCATTTACCCGGATAGGTAACCCCTACACGCTATTTGGCAGTGAACGCAAGGTATATCCCGGCGGACTAGGTGCCTTGTACGGACCGTAGATAGCGTATTCCAGGGGTTCCCCATACTACCTAACCCAGTGTGGTAGTTCTCGGGTACCGTAGGCCCTCTAGGTAGGTTCCCAGGTGTATAAGTACAGTACAGGGGAGGAAGTAAGGTATTTATTACTCAGATGTGCCCAAGACAACCTAATGCCGAACCGAAAGAGTGGCTTTACTGGGTTTACTCGGGTATTTAATTTATGAGGTGCTTGTCTAGGGTTAGGTATTGGGCTTCATCGAGGTAGGTAGATTGACAACTGAGTATTAAGATGGTGGCTTTCCAACACATGCTTGAAAACGAGATGTTTATCATCTTTCACATGGTAACGTCACACGCTCGGATGCAGAAGCTCGAACCGCCCATCACATCCAATTTGAGGCTTATAGTTTCAAAGTAATAACTGCGCGCAGCTCCGGCACGAGCAAGGATCCCCAAGCATAGAAGCGGCACAAGATCAAACATTGGTCATGCAGCAGCACACCCAACACCAAGCAGACCAAGCCAACAAAAAAGGGAATATGTCGGGTTGTGATTGGAGCATCGTCGGGGGATACCACCGAATTGGGACCGTTCGCCTTTTGGAGCTTCGGCGTCACAGGCAAGATGGTGCATCGAGAATACTAACAGTTACTGTATTTATTATACGTGGTGTCCTTCTAAGTGCTTAGCGGATATACACGGAATACTACCTAAGTAAGAAAAGGAGGGGGAAAAGAGGAGAAAAAGAGAGGAGAGAGAATGTAATGATTGCACGCATTATCCGAGGAAACAGCTTGTCACATTTAATGTCTGGTGTTGTTTTGTGTAGCCGAGAGCAGACGTGCCCACGCATTCCCTCAATCAAGATTAACTGGATGATGGATGTAACACAACGCATGTTTCTAGGTCTGTGCTGTTTATGTCGCCGCTTATGTCGTTCTTACAGCCCTCCTTGAAGCTTATCGCATTGCATTTCTGATTGATATAAACACCTGGTTCAATTGTGTTTGTTTATATATTTTTACTAGGTAGTTCATCACCATAACTTGAATGCTGATAATCCCGCGAATTGTTATAATTGATTTGATGTCAGAATCAAAGGCTGCAACTCTCTATATAACTGGATATACACGAATCTCAATTTGGTCTATACCATTGTCATAGTAGGTGTCCGGTAAGCTACGGCGAGGACTCGAAGCTTATATCTTTGAGAAAAGTTTTCTTTCCTGCCCTTCTTTCGCCTTTTCGACAGTCGGGTTATAAGCCACTCTTGCGACTCTGGATCGATGCTATCGCTACAGTCCTTAACGGATTCGTTTTGGAATCATATGCGGTTTCTTCTTCTCCTTTCGGGACAAACGATAGCCCATATCCAATGCCTATAAATTCAGTAATTCATTCGTATAGAGATCAAAACATACACACGTCTCTGGCGAACAAATCCTTGGTTTAGATGGTCTTTGACATTCATAAAGTCCAAGTAACACTGCCATAGACCAAAACCCCTCTCACGTTCTTCTGCCTTTTGTTCCTCGCCCTTTCCTCGAACTCCTCTCCCTTCTCCTCTAAGATTTCCATACATCAACGTCCTTTGCCCGCCTATTACCCCAATCTCTCTCCGAAACCCCCCCTGGCCTCACGTGCAAAGCGGCCCATATAGACAGACATGGAGGGGACAAGGACAACACCCACCCCCAAAAGTAAGGGCACAAATATCACTGATAGGACATGTGCGTGTGACGATTGCCCATGATGAGGTCCCTTCAATATCAACTTAGCCGATCGATAACGATAGACGTCGCCCAAAACGAAATGCTATCTTCCAACAAACATTGTCTCTCATTCTAGACCCTTCCCTATAATCTTTTCATATTAAGCCTCCCTAAATTCCCGCTAATCTGCAAAGACTTGAGTTGCAGCTCTCTACTCTTTTCGGGGTCGGGTTAATGTTAGATTCTACTACAGAACCATATAAACATTGCTTTAAGGTTTATTGTCTTCTCGATTGCGGTCTCTGTCATGGTTATGGAGGGAGCAATGCTTGAGCAGCGGTTTTCCTTCTTCCTCTGAACTGGGTAGGTTGGGTCAGCACTATTTTCACCTTTGTTCAAATACTGTGTAAGTACTCGAGATACCCAGCTAGACACGATAGGATTGTAATATACACAGAGAGACTTTCTGAGTTGATCATCTTGATGATCACCACGGTGCAAGCCACCCGGAAGACTTTTGTATAAGTAGCCCCGTAAACAAACTACTTAAATATTCCAAACTCCACGCAAACTGTTGCCTATGAATCGATGACGTTAGAGGAACATATATCCTGGAGAGTCGACCCACAACACTATTTTCGCTGGCATTTTCCTCAATGAAATCAGACGAATGTCAATGAACTGGGAGACGTCATCACGTAGACGTCCTACCTGTCCCGGGATTTTTAAAGTATGCTGAACACCGTTGCTCTTTGATTCAGTGACAATACTTGCTTATATCCGCACTGGGCTTTGCACACTGCAGCATTCAGCAACCCTTTACAGCGAGGAGAGACCAGCAAAGCCTGTTCGTATAAAACTTGTATATACCCTAGATCAAAAGACGGGATAAGTAGACAGCAGTAAAAAGAACAAAGATCTATTTAGCAGGGTGTCTGTATTGTTATGGTACAGGAAAGGTAGCTGGTGCTAGGGATAGAGACACCTGAAAATGATTTGCTTGCCATTCGACGAATCAAGCCGCCGCAGATCGTGTTACACAAGCAATCGTCTGCTGAATATTGGCCAAGGTTGTGGAAGGACAAGGTTTCTGATCCGGCCACTGTTTGCTCTATAGAGGTCTATACAGAGAGATACAATAATAGGGGTTCCAAACGGTCGAGGATCGTACCCGTCACATTGCTTATTTGAGGACGGACCAGAGCTTAGGAGCAGCACATTGAGTGGCACAGTGAGCGAGATGGAAGACTATGTAAGAGGGGGTGTGTCAGCTTCCAATATGTCGCGATACGAACAATTAGGACTGATTTCCACCCAGGCTGGCTGCGGATGTCGCGGAATACCCCTTGCTCTGCCTTGAAATGAAAATCGAGTACTATGTACTTACACTCCTCAACGCAGTCCTCCTTCTCGCCCTCATCATCGTCGGAGGCGTTCGTAACCCGTTCAACGCACTCGTCGAAATGGTGTTTCGCGGGGGCGCATTGCTTGGAGTTTCTACACTCTGTTCTTATCGTCAGCGAATGCTCTCACAAACGCTCTTAGCGACCGTCTCTTTCGGGCTAGAATTCAGAGCATCACCAAGACGTGTGACAAGATCGCAAATGATATAGTGTTCGGGTATCTTCGGGGTTCGTATCCAACTGATATCGACTGACCTTCCTCAAACTTGTCCTTAGGATCCTCAAGCTCCTCCTCCTCCTCCTCTTCTTCTTCTTCCTCCTCTTCTTTGTCATCCTCTGCTTCCTCGGCCTTGCCATCCTTGGATTCGTCTTGGCTCTCGGTGGTTTCCTACGGCGAATTAGTCATACTTCTTCAACCGGCGGCGGGCAGATTCGTGGAGCGTCGGTCGTGGCCCGATATTATAGGAACGAGTGTGTGCGAGGATGTGCATGTATTTTTGAAGCTACATTACAAGTAGCTCTCGGCGGGGTGCTCTCGACTTTATCGTACCTTGTCCTCAGCAGGGGGAGCCTCGGCCTCAGCCGTGCTCCATGGCGTGGCGGCCTCGACGAGGTCGTTGATGACTTCCCAGACACCCATGGCGATTAGCTGAGCACTGCACGGGTCCAATGGCTTGTTGTAGTGGGTAGAGCGGTGGGTGGTGGAGGAAGAGTTGACCTCCGAAACGGCTGGCTGAGAAAATTACGAGCGTCAACAATTGCACTAATTCCATTGGCTGGCCTGTACCTTGGTAGCTCATAGTCACGTGACATTCCGGCCGATGCAGGCACGCTAAAGCTCCACAGCTCCGAGCCGTTTATGCACTCAGCATGCACTCTCCTGAGTCTGCCGTGTATCTATTGCGCGTATCTATTGCGCGGCTAACTCGGTGTCAATACAAATCTATCTACCCGGTACGTAACCTGCCATTGCAGTATTCTGGTATGGAGGTTACTAATCTGCTGCCTGTCATAATATACAGTGTCGTGACTCATCTAATATGCTAACTAGGTACTGCATGAATGATGCAGCCTTGACTCTAACGAATGTAGTTGACTTGGTCGCGTAACTGGTCAGGCTGTCTACAATATCATTGTTCGTCATGAATGGTCACTATACCGTCGTTTTCTGGGTATCATGGGATAATCTAAAGATCTCTGGGTGAGCGAGGTCCATTCTAGCCCCTATCTAGGATGTTAACCCTAGTGGATACAACGAGAATGTCAGACTCCATCAAAGTATGCATAGTTATCTGGTACTCATGTGATCATCAGCATGGCCGCCAAGCTTTCTGATGTAAGATATGTCGTCCACGGCTGAAATGTCTCGCAACCACCAGAGAGTAAGATGCTATGTAACAGTGTAAAGGCCGCTGAAGGCTCACTGTTGTTCTGCCTCCTCCCGTAATCGCTCATCAAGGCGCATGCTGACGGCCTGGGCCTGAGCTTCGTCGTAGCCTGGAGGTGGCTCGTCAGGCATCCCTTGACTTGTCTGATTTTGTTGAGCAGCAGCGTCGTTGGCACTTTGAGGGACCGCTTGGTTGGTGGATCGAGTGTGGCCAGAATGATCTTGAGCTTGCGATGCCGTGTATTCAGGGAGCTGCTCGTCATGAACATTCAAAGCCCAGTTACGCTGGCCGGACTCTTCTGCAATCTGCGCCGCATGGTGTAGACGCGCTTTTATTTCAACAAATTTGGACTCAAACTCGCTAAAGCCGCCATCTTTGAAAGTCAATTTCAGGGTCACTCTGGGAAAATCCGGGGGGATATTGCCATCCGGAACGGGTCGCACGCTGGCTTCCCAGTACCAAGGTCCGACCCAAGATGAGCGCATCCGACCGTCTTGACAGCCAAGAATCTTCGTTGAAAACGACTTGAATTGTTCCGTCGGGGTAGCCGGTAGGTATATCAACTAAACCCATCGTCAGCCTACTCGTCCGGCAAGTTTGAGGCACCAATTACCCTTTGATTTGTTATGTAGGCGGTGCCACTCTCGCTCTTGATGGACAGTGGGGTAACCCCGGGAGGGTTATTTGGTGCCGTGATGTTGAGAGCTATACGGCCTCTGGTCTTGAATAGCATGCTCTCGTGTGGCAGGGGTTCTATTTCCCCAGACCGAGACAGCATTACCCAACTAGCTTCCAAGTCAGTCTCCCCTTCATCTTGGCTGCTCTGGCTCAAGATATATGAGGCATGTTGTTCATGGAGCCCGTAATCCATACTCTGATTCAACAACAAACAGTAGTAGCCCAATTGCCCAACAAAGAAGGTAGTCAAGACTGAGGCTGTTGCTCATAGAGGGGAGGAGATTGGGTTGTCGAATGCCACTACATTTGACTGTCGAAAGGAAAACGAACGTGTAGGGGCAGGGGTTTCCAGCGTGGAAGGGCAAGGAGTGAGGAAGAGGAAGAGGAGAGAGGGTCCATACTTGATTGACATTTTGAGACTACCCAGCTAGGCCGTGGTAATAATAAGCAGCTTGGGCCTGGTGGATGCTGATGCAGAAAGGGTTGCGCAGGGCGTCAACCGGGCCCCTGGGATTCGTTCGGCAAGACCAAAAGTAGGCAGGGTTCTGGTGGACAATGCTTAGCTGATAGCATGAAGCCCGGGACGGCACGACTTGCAGTTCGGATCGGTTTACCCTTCACAGAATCGATAGACAGCAGTAGCAGTGTATGTTGGTAGAGAGGTCCAACTAGACAGGGTTGTGGGCCACTAAGGACTATAAACCGGTGAGTTGGTTGCTACGGCCAAAAGCGGAAAGGCAACACAAGCGACAAGCTGCAAGACGGCGCCGGTGTGTGCTCGACGGTGGCGGGCCAGGCAGAGTTCTCGCCAAAGGCTAATCGGACCATACGCCAAGCACGGAGGAGTATCCTGCCTGGAGTGTAGTTAGACAGCCGGAAGGTATGGCGTACGTAGACACCTACTGTACGTGAGCGTGGGCGGGATGATGTCGATACTGGCGTGGACAGTCTAATAGGCCGTGCAGTTACCTAAACCGTCGTGCCGGAGAGGACTAGGTACGTCCGTAGCCCAGCAGCAACGCCAGTGCGAGAGAGATGGTATGTAGCACCAGCACCAGCACCAATACCAATACCAGTACTACTCTATCCCTCCTATAACCGTAGCCGTAGCCGTAGCCGTGGCTGTAGCTGTAGCTGTAGCTGTGTCACTGGGTGTAGCTGTAGCGTGGCAGGCGGAGGTTGATGAAAGGCCCGGGAACCAGATGGTTGGCTAAAAGAAGGGCGTTCAACAGCGAAGTTCAGTCTCGGCTAGGCAACCCCACAGCCTGAATTCCCATATCCGGACTACGGTGAACACAGCAGGTGCAGTGTAATTGCTAAATGCTCTGATGCGCTGATGCCCTGACGCTCTCAGAGCTCTGAGGTCTAGGGTCTGCCCGGGGTCCAGGACGGAGTCCAGGAATAGAACAGCAGCAGGTTGAGTCTCCTGGCCACCTCGCTATTGGCCTGAGGAGGAGCCGGGTCACATGAGAAGGATTTGAGGCTCACTGCGCCGCTGGGGATTTGCCGCAATGAGTGCAGTGAGTGCCTGGGCAGGCGACAGGCTAGTTCGTGCGGTACAAGGGCCAGGGAGGCAAGTGATGGTGACCTCAACGTGCGCACTGGTGGTGTTCTGGTGGAGACCGGGTTGTTGTCTAGATGTCTGGCGATGAGCCAAATGGAGCCAAATGGAGCCTAGAAGACTGCTCAGGCTTGCTCTATTAGGGACCAACATGTTATAGTGCAGGTGGGGCAGGCACATCGCCTCATCGTACAGTGCTAGCTGTATGATCCATCCATACTGTACCCCCGGTATAGTGCCTCACTAATACTACCTAACGGCTTCACCTAGATAAAATCTACATAACAAACTTACATACCTACCTCTAGTTTCCCTGCCACCTAGGTATTTGCCTACGGGTATTTCTACGTGTATATCTACTCAAGGCCTGAAGCTTCGAGGTTTAAAGTATTTGTATGCACATGCAGGAGTATTACCGACTATGGGCAACTAGCATGAACATTGCCGTTGTTGTCGAGGTCCTAGGTAACGTGGCCGGGTTCCTCGAGTTCCAGTTCGTTGAATTCTTCCCCTTCTCACCCCACTGGCTTCGAAAACATGCGTCAAAGCACGCATCCCATGTTGGTCGTGCTGAATGGCATATGCAGGCATTGCACGTTTTTGTGAATCAGGACGTCATAGCACGCACCTGGGGCCACCCACCAGAGCTCATGCCTGGCTATTTGGCACCAATGAGTCTTCTCAATTCTATCCACAGGTTTGTCACCTCTCGGCGATCGACTGGCCCATCCACATCGACCAAGAGGCTGAACTACATGGCTTGACCCCTGATTCCAAGACGCCCTTTTCAGCGTCTGAGAATTGTGTTGCCTCCCTGATAGGCCGGCCAGCTTGCCTGTTTGTTCCGCGAATGGAACCTGACGAGGGTCTATAACGACAGGCCGATATCTCATGTAGGACCAGAAATAACCAGAGCCCCAACAGGATAATGCAATATATCCTCAGCCCTCTCTTTCCGTCTAGTTTACAACCTTGCCACCTAACTTTACCCAACTTTCTATCACCTATGGATCGGTTCGGCCGGCAGACACCTCAATACGAGTGTAGTGTGTACGTGGACTACGGTGATCTTTCTATTGTTATATTACCTATGAAGAGCACGTGGCATGTTGCACGTGCGCAGTGCTTGTTGGCGTATCTGCCGACATAAAATCCAAGACATTTCTCCATTCGGGATAGCCGTTGATGTTGGTAAGATGAGTTTTAGATTCTCGAAACCTATCTCTGACTAAGGCTCCGTTTTTAGCCCTACCTTCGGTAAGTATTGTTCCGGTGCTTGCAGAAGGCCTGCTTGCCGCTCTCGAAATTTGTTTGAGGCGTAGACTACAGCAAACGTGTCACGAGTACCCCTATCTCTGTCGATTGACTGAGAAAATCTCGATGGGAGGGCCCAGAGCCCAAACTCTTACATGGCCGATGCAGAAATTTTTAGCATGGCCATGTTCATGCTTACACAATTGTCGAGATGAGGTAAAAGCTGAAGGCCATACCACGTGGTGTATTACTTTACGTCGAATCGCCGCAGAACTCGAATCTTACGGCATATGCCTGTGCGGGGTTACTATCGATTCTCGGAAAGGGGTGATAGGATGCTCAAAGATTTCACACCGACTTTAACAAGGAACATGGAAGGAGTCAGGCTTCATCTATTGTTGGCCTTATCAATGTCAGGCCATGATATCAGGCCATCAGGAGAAGTCTGAGCATCTATAGGTCAATTGTGGCTTTGGAATGGTTGCCACACGGCCGAGTGGGCTCGCCGTGATAGGTCATCAAATCGGCACTGGCAGGACATGCACTAAAGCTGAACATGGGAGCCTATACCCAGACTACCGGAGCGCTTCTGCATTTACATGGGAGGTCGGCCTAGCCGCCTTTTCACGAGGCTGCCAGGCTCAACCTCATGCCTTGAAATAGAATGCATGCCAATGAAGTAAGCACTGTCGTAGTTCGGCTGGAGCTCGGTTTTGATCTGATTAGTATGTCCCGGGAGTCGAGTTACCCAGATCTGGGGTTCACCGAGTAGCAGAATCATACAATGTATACGATGTACAGCTAGGCCGCTTGAATTCTCGCCTTGAAGGTGTGCAAATATCCATAGCGAGGTCTGACTGAAAAAGGAAGAAGTGGAAACCGTCAAGAGACGGAAAGGTCGTTGAATTCATTATGCCATGCTATTTCACGTTCATTACATCCCAATGTGCCACAACTCTAGCCATGTACCGTCCTGTCATATCCGAAATCCTGCAGAATGCTGAGCTCAGCTTTGACCGCCATTCCACAAAGAGAGCGAGAAGGTGGGATGGTGCTGAGACAAGTTTCCAACACAGATTTAAATCACGAAACGGAAAACTCCCCGCGAAGTCATATCCATACATACAAATCCAGACCATGACGCCCCAGCCAATGAAAACAGCAATCAGACAAATGAAATCAGCGAAGGAAAAAAGTAGAATAAGGATCGTTCTGTTTTGGCCCCTCCATCTTGGCTATGACACTGCACGAAAGTACCTTGGCCGCTTGGCTTCGCGTGGTACCTATACGTCAAACTCTATGGCTTGAGTTTCATTATTGACTTGTGTAAAGTATCGTAGAACGCCCTGGCTAAGAGAGCCAATTTTCGCTTGATTTCATCACGATTGGACTACCAGGATCGTTCAGGTTGTCGAAACCAAAGCTAAGTTTGGGCATTTCGATCTTGGGTGCTGGTTGGTCGTCCTTGTTGACTTTTTTCTTCGTGGGACTCCTGGGCTCAGGTGGAGGGCCATAACGTACGTTACGCACGTCCCAGCCATCCTCAGCAGCTGCCGCGACCCAGGTTCGCAACCCATCGTGAACGCCGGGGTAGAACTTCTCTTTACAGAGTCGCAGGCTTGCTCCCATGCAGCGTTCCCATCCGGAGATGCGGAAGAGGCCACGTAATGTATTCCGCTCTTCGGCTGTCGGCGTACACGCGAGAACGGCGTTTAGTAGGTCGAGATGCGAGGCTAAATAATTGGTGGCGTCCCATTCTACACCCCCGACATAAGGGGCAGCAGCCACTGGTGGACGCTCCTGGGGGAAGTGAGTCCGCATGTAGGTCATGCTATCCATGCCGGAGGGTCCGCGGCCCTCCTTTGGCTCCTTGTCCCGTGGCAGATGGACGACATTGAGATGGTGCAAGAAAATCCAGAAGACCTCCTTGGTGACACTGGTGGCTTCCTTGCACCACACGCGATATGGGCGCTCTCGGCGCATCTCAAGCACAAACCCCAAGGGACGATTCTCTTCCTTGGGCTCCGGATCCCGGAGATGACTCAATACGGTCTTGGCTCGGATGGGCCGGTCCTGTAAGGGGGCTGACTGGATATACGTGAAGAGTACCGAGGTGATAATGCTACGAGTCGTGAATTCGCTTGGCCCCTTTTTCTCCGGATCAAACAACATATTTAAAAGGGCTGGAAAAAGCGTTGCCTGAATTGAGTTGAGATATTGCAGTGCAAGGGCTGTAGTGCACAGTGCCTTGAGACATAGGAGATTCTCATGGAGAAGGGCGTCTTCATGCTCCTCTCTATTCCTTGTTAGTAAACTTCCACAATCTCATAATGCTTATGCTTTTGCTTACCTCCACTCGACCTCCATAATTCGATGGAGTAGCGCAACGATTTCCTGCATGCCGCCCTGACGAATGAATTCCTCTGTCCAAGCTACAGTTTCGTTTCGCAGCAACAGCCTGAGTTTATGCAATTTGCCGACTTCGACCAGTTCAGGTTGCTGAGCCTTGCGTAGATAGTTCACATAATCCACAGGCCCTTGCTGCAACTTCATCTTGGATAGTATACCACTGCCGGAGTTGGACCCAGAGGAGGTAGGTCGTTCGCTGGCTAAACTCTCCGTAGACCGCGTGCGGAAATGTCGTCCAAGCGTGCTCTCTCCTTTAGATTTCTTTGAGGGTGAGCGAGAGTCTGATTTCTTCCCGCTGTTTCGTGATAATGTGAAACTTCGCCCTCTTGACCTCTTCACTGGGTCTTGCTGTCCCACCAAGCTCCTGTCGCTATCATGACTACCTGGGCGAATTGCATTCATCCCCTTGCTCTCAGCCCAGTCTTGCCGAATGAATTCCATCTTGATTGTGTCAGCCAGGTTTCGCATCTTGTACCTCTGGTGTTCAGGAATATTGCGCCGATCTAACATGGCTTCAAGATGCATATCGATATCTTTGGGATCGAGAACGGCCTCTAAAGACTCCGTAGGCGAGGACTTGTTCTTAGGGCCCGCACCACTTGTGAAGATCTTTAACCCTCGTTGAATCTTTGATGGTGATAATTTGGTGTTACCAGAGTCGCCGCTTGGAACCTTAGCTCGTTCACTATCTCGAGCCGCTGTGTATTGGGCATGATATGACTTTGGCCGTTCTTTTACACGTGAATTGCCGGACACGTCGATCGAAGAAGCGTTGCTCACAGAATCTTTGCTCTCACCCAAAGCATTCTGTCGCTCTAGTGCACCACTGGAGAACTGAGCATATATGGGTGGCCGCGAAGTCTCCTGAGGAGTTACCGACGCAGGTGGTGTCCGATTTTCCTTGTCCTTCTTGGTATACGCCTCCTCCTCGCCCGCCAGGTCTTGTAAGTTTTTCTGGCTTTTCGGACGCTTTAGAAGGGCCACCAAATTTGTAGCGGACTTGTTCTTTTTAGACATTCCAAGCGGCCATGCATCTTCCTTGTTCTTGGCTGCCTTGGCCGCCTTGTTGTCTCTAGAAGCAATCGACTTGAGGGATGAGGGAATGAATCCATGCTTCGTTGGCGACCGAGGGGCCGCTGTCCTGTCGTCTGATTTATTCGGTGATCGTGGGGCGGTTTCGGCCTGATTCTGAATTTCCCCTAGAGCGGCCGGGGGCGAGAAATGGGAGTAAGCCATGTCGTGTTGCAGCGAATGCTCAGGGATGGCAATGGAAAGGGGTCTCGGCTCGCCAGGGATTAAAGCTGAGCCATCCGAGTCGTTGCGTCGGTGCATAAAAGATGCGAGGACGTTGGACTTGGACCGCTGATGGGTTTGCGGACGAGTATTGCCGACAGGTGCGTTGTGGTTGACGGAAGCCATGTCGTCGAATGACGCCAACAGATGCCTGGTCGGTCCGAAAGAATGAAAAGAAATAGAGAAATGAAACAAGAATGGCTTTTCTATCAATGGCTTGTCTATCAATGGATTGACTCTCCGCTAGATGCTGTGCCAAAACTGGATCAGCAACCGGCTCCGCAGCACATGTCTGTGGACTTGGTCTTGGCTAGGCTTATCAGCAGATTAACTAACGAAGCAGAGACATGCTCTGAATGCTTCACAATACAAACACCAGGTAAGAGAACTCAATGAGAAAGATATTGTTGTCGGAATGCTAGCGAAGAGAATGAAATACGAAGGGGGAAAAAGGTCGCCTGCAGCAGCCACCACAACTGAGGTATGCAAGCCTAACGTCCACGTCTTCTGTCCGCGTCCCGTATCGGAGAAGCGTGATGCAGAGTCGGGTCAACAAGCTCTGGTTACCCCAGAAACCACCTCATCCCACCTACAATCCATGCAGCCACCCCGCCGTTGAATTCTACATAGAACCCCACTGTGGGGCGTACTCAGTTAGCAGCTTTGTACCGCCCTAGCTTAGGCTTAGTACCTATTGGTTATTGGCCCCGAGGGGCATCCAAATCTTCAATTTCTCGCGACGGCGTTACACAATTACACCCACTTCTACAGCATCCCCTCGACCTACCTACATGATCCTTCCGACGATACGGACATTTGTTCTTGATCCAGTTTGCTCAAGATGGCTGAGCCACTCAACAAAAAACAGAAGAGGGCGCACTATCGCCAAGCCCAAATAGAGAATGGAATCTCTGCACTGCCCAAGAAAAAGTTCTACCGCCAGAGAGCTCACGCCAACGTCTTCTCAGATCACCAATTAGTATAGTATGTGGCGCATATCTTCAAAAGTGTTTTCCTCGCGAGATCCGGCGGCTCATACGTAACATAGTCCCCAGACGCCCGATCATATGGACTGGTCTACCTACTTTCCTGCGTTCGTTGCTACCGCAGATACCCTCGCTACATCTGAACCTACTGAGACTAGCTCGACGGAGGCTGCTACCACATTACCTAAGAAGCTGAGTAAAGAAGTCGAAGTGGTCGACATCGGCTGTGGATTTGGAGGACTGCTTGTGGAATTAGCGCCTGCATTACCAGATATTCTCCTCCTCGGTATGGAGATCCGTGCCTCTGTTGCCGAGTATGTCCAGCACCGGATTGCCGCACTGCGCACCCAAAACCCAGACACCATACTTTATCAAAATATCGGATGTCTACGGGCGAACAGCATGAAGTTCCTTCCCAACTTTTTCCGCAAGGGGCAGCTTACTAAAGCATTCATATGCTTTCCCGATCCGCATTTCAAACACCGTAAACACAAAGCTCGGATCGTATCCACGACCCTAAATTCGGAGTACGCCTACGTACTCCGGCCGGGTGGTGTGGTGTATACCATTACGGACGTGGAGGACCTTCATCACTGGATGGTGCGACACCTCGAGGCGCATCCGTCGTTCGAGAGGGTATCCCAAGAGGAACAGGAAGCCGATCCTTGCGTTGAGATTATGAGCACCGCGACGGAAGAGAGCAAGAAGGTCGACCGGAATAAGGGGCAGAAGTTCATTGCATTGTTCAAACGCTTAGAGGATCCTCCATGGTGACGTTTAAGAAGTCAGCTCAAAATTAGTATTGAATCTATACCCGGTTTCACAGGCTGTGCAATCGTCTAATCATTGCCACTCGGAAACAAAGCATGGCAGTTCTTTCACTTTTCAGAAGGCAGCGAATTCGAACGCTTATATGACTACCTAGAAGAGCATTACGGTCACTGACAATCTTTTAGGAGGACGGGGTTAAGCGATTCTTCGCTCCTATTTTGACTGCGTACTTATATGTACATATGTAACTAGTATCTTCAAAACACAAGATGTACGATAATTACCTACCTCAGATACCGAGCTGGAAGGAGAGTTAGATTGACTGCTCACGTGAATAACTCTGCTTTCGTCTTTTGCGACATCATATTCTGATATCTGGACTTACACCAGGCTCTTTCTAGTATACGATATAGGTTAACTTACCTACATGTACCTAATCGGTACAGCTACCTATAGATATGTACATAGGTACATGGAGGTAGGTATCTATGTATCTCTAAATAGTGGTGAGCTAAACCTAACCTGGCTTACGCCATTACCGAGACTCGAATCTATTCCACTACTGCTTTCATTACGTCTACCAGACCTGTAACCTGTACATAGGATTGAATACTACTGTCTGCCATGGACACCATCCCCGGTTATCCTCTCGAGAATAAATGATGACGCAAGGCATACGGCTGTCTGTTTATTATGAAAGCCCTTAACGGGAGAGATGTTGCTATCGCCGGCGTCGTTTGCTTCATTGCCTGGGGTTATGCCGTGGCCTGGTTTCCCAGCATACGATGGGCCGCCTACGCCTTTGTCGCCGGCGCTGTTATTGCCCTCGCCGGCGTCCTGATACTTGTCCTCCTGACGTCCCGTGGCCCGGCCTATAACCAGCGGTATAGGTCGTCCCGGCCCAGTGCCGTTACCTTCGCAGCCCCCGAGGTTTGGCGCAAAGAGATCACTTCACTACGAGCCCGACAAACCTACATCAAAGCACCCCTCTACGCCGAATCCCCCACGCTCTCACGCGCTTTAGATGATTTGCTCGAGCTCATCATCCGGGATTTCGTCAAGTCATGGTACTCAAACATTAGCAGGAACCCGGTCTTTGCCAACTCCGTGGACAAAGCCATACGCCGTGTCCTCGTCGCGATCCAAGCGCGCCTATTCGATGTCGATTTGGTTGAGATTGTCACTAGTCGGGTCGTTCCTATCTTGACAGCCCATTTCCGAGAAGCCTACGATGCCGAGCGAGCAGTGCGCGGCCGAAAGCTGAATCTGGACGTAACTGAGTCCGAAGAGTTGGACTTGGCTATTGCTGCGAAGTACAGGGACGGAAAGATACACTCAGCTGCATCTCTGGCGTACTCGGATACGAAACTTGTGCAACAAGACTACTTGCGTCAAATGGTGGCCGGCATCTTACCCAAAGTACTCCCCAGGCGACTGCTCGAAAGCCGTGCCGTGTCCAGCATTGTACGCGAGATCGTATCATGTGCGGTCCTGTTCCCACTTGTACAGCTTCTCTCAGAACCAGACACGTGGAACCAAGTAATGGAGAATTATGGCCGGTCCATGCTACAGGATCGTTCCACCGTCCGCAAACTGCGGGCTGCTTTGGACGCACATGCGGTCCCCGCACCCAGTTCTTCCAAGTCGATCGCTTTCCCACGATTAGCGCCCGGGGACGGCGAGCGACGCTTCGAGAGATTTATCCGAACCATTCGTAAAATGACCAACTTATCTGACGCGCGACGATTCCGCAGTGAAGTGACCAGCCAGCTGAAGAAAGACTCCCAGCAGCAACAGCATGATCAAGTATATTTGCGGCGTTTAGAAATGGGTAAGAGACTTCTAGATCAAAGAGTACAGCAATTGGCTTCCGGCGGCGACAGACGGCCCATGCCGATATCGAGCCGTACTGGAACTGGACCAGGAACATCTCGGTTGGAACATGCGCCGCTGGTTGACATATTACGAGACATATCTGGGCTCTCTTATTTTATGGAGTATATGGACAGGCAAAAATTGATGCCACTGGTTCAGTTCTGGCTGGTCGTAGACGGTTTTCGCAACCCGCTTGAAGACGACACAGCCGATGATGATGCATTACCCTCAACTCTCAGTCCGTGGAATGACTCGGATCGTGTTGATCTCGCTCAGATTGACCAGGCGTATATCTCGCGTTTAGAGCTGAAGGGTTTGAAGAGTGCACGACAACCAATTCGTGAATTCCTGGACGCTGGCAAATCAGCCACTCCCGCACAGTATTACAGGGCCCGTCGGGCTGTGCTAAAAATTCAGAGTTTAGTACTTGAAGATATGCAATCCAGACATCTCCAGGCTTTCAGAAAGTCGGACTTATTTTACAAGGCATTGGCCTCAGAAGAGGCATCTACAACTAGTGCATTGCCTCAAGAAACCCAGGCAGGGCCTTCGACAAGCCCGCAGCTTCAAAGGACCCCTAACTCATACCCTCTGAAGCCGAATTCCGTTGCTCGTCTTAATCCGAAGCTGAGTGTGCCCACTGGCCATCTTAAAAGGGGCATGTCCGCTTCAGATTTGAAGAATATGAGTACTAACGGTGCTCTAAACCCCGAACCACAACCTGGGCATCGAAGGTCCATGGATGAGAACGCCAGTTCGCCTCTGTTTGATGATGATGAGTTGGATCATGACCCTTTGGGGGACTCTGTGCAAAGTCTAGATCAGGATGTATCAAAAACTGTGCCGGACACTCAGGTTGTACAGGCAATGGAAGCGGCCCTAATGGATATCATGGAAGACGAACGCCCACGGACCGCCGAAGATTTGCGGCAATCATTATTTAGTAATGAAGATGGTTCTTCCAGCATATTTTCAGGTCACGATAACGAATCTACTAAAAACTCTATTGATATCCAACGGCCTCTCATGTCTGGAAAAGACGTCGAAAAACCTAGTCTTGCGTCGCTAGGTCTTGTCAGCGCTGCATCTAGGATTGGAGTTTTTATGGATGACGATCTCTTTAATGACGAGGAGAAGCTCCTTTCCGATGAGCAAGATGATAACGATGCGGAGCGACATACTGATGTTGAAGAAGAAGTCCACGAAGCCGCACCTGGTGATCTAGGTCTCGCCGAGGCCATTACTATTCTAACCAATGATATTGACCGACTCATTGCACAAGACGCGGTTCTCGAATCTCTAACGAAAAAAGCAGAGTTGACTAACAACACTGCGGAACTACGCATCCTACGCAAGTCGAAATCCAGTCTTCAGAGAGAACTTAGACGGAAAGAGTTGCAGAGACAGCAATATGTGATACAAGAGAGCGATAACAGCCTCTACGGGCGCGCTTCTATAAGGATCAAGTCAATACAAGTTGGTCGTGAGGACGACGGGAAAGAATTTGCAGTCTATGTCGTCGAGGTTCAGCGAAACGCAGGAGAAAAAATGCCCGCGGCTACTTGGTTAGTGACGAGACGGTATAGTGAATTCCACGAGCTCCACCAGAAACTGCGCCATAGATATCCGTCCGTACGAAATCTGGACTTCCCCCGACGCAGGATGGTGTTGAAACTGCAGAGTGAATTCCTGCGAAAGAGACGCGAAGCGCTTGAGAAGTATTTGCAAGAACTTCTTCGCTTACCTGATGTATGTCGTAGCAGGGATCTGAGGGCGTTTCTGTCCCAGAGCGTAATTCACCAGGGAGAGGATTTGATGAGTCGCGAAGACAAGAAAGACATGATCACGCGGCTTTATGACTCTGTAGCCGACGGAATGGAAGATATCTTGGGCAATATTCCAGTCCTTGATCAACTCTCTCTTGCCGGCCAGAACTTAATCGCCGCAGCCACCAGCCAGATGAGCACGATGCCTCTTAGCATCAACGAAGACGCTGTATCAACAGCAGAAGCAGAGGCCGAGTTGAACGCTTTTGAAAACAAAGAGCTCGAGCCTTTCATTAAACCTATTTGCGACATATTCCTAGAAGTGTTTGGTCTCAACCGAGGTAACAATTGGCTCCGCGGTCGGGCAGTAGTCGTAGTGCTGCACCAGATGTTGGGTGGTACTATCGAACGCAAGGTACGAGATAACTTCAGGATGTTGACACAGGAGGATGCCCTGGTCAAGTATATTGGGCTGTTGCGAGACAGCATGTGGCCACGAGGGCAGCTCAACCGGAACCGAGTGCCGCGCACCTCTTTGGAGAAAGCGAAGACTCGTAGAGAAGCAAGTCTCATGCTTGCCACGTTAGTCCCGGATCTTGCGGGCAACGTGGTCGGACGTGTCAATGCCCAGGCTGCCAGTCGACGAATATTTGCTACGCTTAATAACCCGAGGCTCAAGTAAGTGCACGTCTCTAGCACCTATAAGACACAAAGTCTAACTTCATACCAGCTCACACTTGGTTTTCACTATAATGGATGAATTGGTTGATATTATTTTTGCTGAGCCTTGATATCTGCTCGTTTGAACTCAGCCCTAGCGCGCAGGATTTGAACTCTATTTTCCACGATGGTTGCAATTGCATAGCATGGCGTTTCTTTTCCCGCTTGGATTCTAGGCTGACGAACAAGGTCGGCTTGCATTGGTGGGCGTTATTGTGACACAAGCATGGGGAATGCGACGTGTTAACTTGACATGGCCTTTAGTAAAGTGTTGGTCATAACTTCAGTGCCGACATTGAAAAAAGAAATGAGAACTAGACCGACATAGGAGCTACGCCCGATCCGAACCCCAGGACCTTACTGTATGTAGCTCCGTGAAGCGGCACTCGAGCCGTAAACTATTATGTGCAATATCTCGCCAAACTCCAGGCACCGCTGGCAGATTTAGCGAGACGGCCGCTGACGATTGGGGTGCTCAAGAGGCTACCTGCTGTTCAATCGGAACTATTACCATATTGTTTAGGCTTCTCGCTCGCCCGATTCGTTACTCCGCGGCCAATGAGCGTAAACGCAAAGAGCATTTCTAGCCCTAGTAGACATCATTGGCCTGTCTGGATTGGATTGGAAATAATTTAAATATGGCGCTGCCTAGAAGCGAGGTCGTTTTTGTACCTGTTGAATTTCCTTTTTCTTCTTTCTCTTGCATATACGGTAGGTACAAAAGCAGGTGGGAATAAGTTGTAGTTCTTCCCCGCCGTTGTGCCAAAGGAACGCTGCCGCCGGGAAGAATGGAGCAGCAACCTGTACCTAAAATATACGACCTACGTCAATACCTCTAGGTAGATAAGTACCAACTGGTAGGTGCCTCTTAGGGAAGACCCATCTCCACATGCCTGTGAAGCCAATCTCATCTCTTTGTGCCCAATGCTTCCCCACTTAATTCCTGCCGGGAAAGGTAGTGGCTAGTACAGGTGCCTAATTGAGTTAGTATCTACACGTATGTAGGTACCCTCAGCTGTTAGAGACTAAAGCGACTAAAGCTTGGTGGTACCACCTAACTTATGATTCGCTCACCTCTCGCCTTCCTCCACAGACGACATCTTCTTCAGCTACGGTATTTTGTTTCGTTTTCGCTCAATCACGCGCCTGTCTACTCTGAACTTAAACAACGCCTCAAATCCACTACCGGCGAAGCTTCAGGACCAAGTTCCGTTCAACCATTTCCTCTGCTGGTATCAATTGATTGTCAAATTGTGACTGCCGGCTTCGATGCTTGCATTGGGTAGATGATAGGTACACAACCCGAGAAGCTTTTTCGCAGTGCACTAAGTTCAACGCTGAGCTGAAGCTCCAAAGCAGGCTGAGAGGCGACCCCAACTCTACTTTGGCCTGGTACCTTCTTTCTCTCTTTCTCTCTCTCTCTCTCTCTCTCTCGCCCATTTAACCATCCGCACTTGTCGCATCGCAACAAATCCCCTTCCCTTCCCCTTCCCCTCATCTCCTTCATCACCAGTGGCATTGCTTGCTCCCACTTGTTGCGACTTTTCTTTCCCTCTCCACAAGTTTAGTCGACGCATCGAGTACGATTATCAATTTCAGCTCCTTATTTCTTCGCCGGCTTCAGCCCGACTGGAGGCGTTGGACCGCAACTGCTGTCGGCTAACTACGACTGCGAATACCTCCCTCGCGCGCCGATTCCGCTGGACCTTGCCCTGGATCCAACTTCGGCTGCCATTCTGGACTTCTTTGGATTGCAGGCTATTTCCGACGGCCACCATGGCTTCTACTGAGGTTTCTGCGACGAGGCTCTACCTTGGCAACCTGCCCAAAGGGGGTAAGTGTCGCAACCCTCGCTGGCGTTGGCAGGCCTGTTGGATTTCATGTCAACAATCCGGCTTCTCCGTCCTCGACCCGTGTCCAATACTAAATTTGTCGTCGTAGCTACCAAGCAGGATGTCGAGGCGCATTTTGCCACCCATGGTACTGGTGAAATAACCGAGATCAAGCTTATGAACGGGTTCGGCTTTATCGAGTATAAGGATGCTATGGATGCGCGAGACGTAGTTCCAGGTACATACCCAGTACCCCTCTACTCTGTCCACCTTTGAGCTTGTTCAATTCATGGACTAACATTTGATGCGTGTTTCAGCTTTCCGTACGTCATGGACCATTCCCGGCCACCGTCTTTCCTGATTACGACCCTCCCCGTTGTGTCCTGGCTAATATGGCGACAAGATGGATCGGACTTTATGGGCGAGCGCTTGACCGTCCAGTTCGCACGTGGCTCCCGCCAACGTGAAGGAGGGTTTGGTGCTCACGAACGCAGCGCCCCTCGACCTCGTCGAACTCCTTATCGCATGCAAATCAACGGACTCCCCAATGATACCAGCTGGCAGGTCTGTTGATTCCCCTGTTTTCCATTACCGTTCTGGATTCTGGCATTCCCATCTATTCCCTCTTGCGGCATAACAGGATGTTACCGTGCACCGTGCCATTGCTGGCGACATTCGTGAGGATGCCGACCTTCAAAACCCCGGTTCCTGTGTACGATATCTTCGCATTTGAGTGTTTGCTCCGACTCCTGGATGGTTCCCAAGAGCTACATGAAAGATTCAGAGAAGTTTTACTGTGTACCTGGTGTCTGGATTGGTTTGGTCGACCCGTATTGCTGGTTCTGATTCTGGATACAAACACTTTGGCCTCTTCCGCAAATCACTTGCCGCGCCTTGGACCTCCACTTACATGGACTCTGGATATAGGATCTCAAAGACTTTGCCCGACAGTCGAGCCTTGATGTTGTCTATTCAGAAACAGGCCGTGATGGCAACGGTCGAGGGTTCGTGTCCCTATATCATCATGGATATCCTTACCGAACTAACATGTCACTCTATAGCTTTGTTGAATTTGAGACTGCAGCTGACTTGAAGACTGCTGTTGAAAAACTTGACAATCGCGAGTTCAAGGGACAACGCGTCAACTGCGTTGCCGATGTAGGTCTTATACGCTGCGCCATACAATATCGGCACTATTGACAGAAGAATTAGACGCAACCAGATTTCCCTCCTCGTGGGGACCGCCGCTCTCGTTCGCCAAAGGGCCGACGACCCTACGGTGCGCCACCCGACGGTTACGATCGCCGACCTCCTCCGCGTGGCTATAGTCCTCGGGGCTACCGCGACGATTATCGCGATAGAAGTCCTCGCCGCGACTACTATGATGATCGTCGTTATAGATCACCACCGCGTCGCGGTCCAGTGGATGAGTACGGCCCCCCACCCCGACGTTATGAAGACCCCTACCGACGGGGAGAATATCCACCTCCGGACCCGTACGTCAACGGTCGTCCCTATGACCGCCCCCCACGAGATTTCCCTCCGCGAGAAGGCGGCTATGGACCACGTGAAGGTGGCGCATATCCTCGCGAGGATTATCGGCGAGGAGGCTACTGGTAAACAAATATCTTTACTCTGCTTATATGAATGCACCCCCTTACGTTATATAGATCTCCGACCCAATCCGGAAATAAAAGAATGAAAAGGGAAAGGGGAGAATGGAATTGAAGCGCAACAGTCTCGCAATCAAGCAAAACGATCAAGTGAGCTATGATAGGATACTTTGGCGATCGATATTGATGAAAATGGGGCTCTGAGGAACGACAGTTTCGGAAAGTCGGGCGTAAAAAACTGGAAACAGGGAGTAGGGATCTTTTTTTTTTTTTAAAAAAAAAAAGAAAGAAAGAAAGAAAGAAAGAGAGAAGAAAGTTGGCGTCCGTATTCCCTCATTAATTGGCGAACAATGTATCAAGTTTTTCCTATATCAAGTTCGATTGTTGAAAGAAGTATCGTTCGAGAAAGTGACACGATACATGTCTTGTCAACCATATTTGATGGATTCAAGTGTATAAATCCGTTGCAGAGCAAACTCGTGTCCGCCCGGCATAGAGTAGGTAGTGTTGCTGTCCACAACTGTGAAGCTGAGTGAAGGTCTCGGACCTTCGGAGAGCAAGCGGTCCAGCTCTGTATTAATAATGACGATCTAGACCCCACTCTGACCAAGCATTCGAAAAGTCGTGACCAGCCAACAAGACACGCCATCAGCTATTTAATCAAGCATGCAAGCAGGTGGTACCTTCTAAGTAAGTAGGCGGTGTTAAGCGTATACTTGCCGGGAACCCCGCTCGACAGACCGTTGCTGCTTATCAAGGAGGGAGGTGCTTTACCAAGCCTGCCTCGACTTTGTTCGATGTCTCTCCAGCGGCCTGCATTGGGCTCACTACGGCGTATAAGAAGCGTCATTGCCCGCCCTAACACCCGTACCATTGCAACACACTCATTGTCTTCCAACACTTGGTCTCGCACCAATCCCACTGCTTTACTGTCTCGCCCTCAGGTTCTTCCCACGAAACTCGTCCCAGCCTCTTCATACTCCACTACAAGTCGGCAATCATCCAATTCCCCAGCACCATCACAGACACCAACAGCAGCAGAGATGGCTGAACCAACGGGTCTCATTGCTAAGAGCGGCATCGAGCTGCTTACATTGGGTATGTACTCACCTCTCTATGTAGACGATGTTCACTCTCTGCTCCTTCATGACGCTGTCGTTTCTATGCAAGCAACCAAGACTGTTCTGTTTCATCACATAAACTAACACATTGCAAGGTACGCCCAATGGCTACAAAGCCAGCATTATTCTCGAGGAATTGAAGGAGGCCTACGGCAAGGATTACACATGGCAAGCAATAAACATCGGAAAGAACACGCAAAAGGAGCCATGGTTCACTGCCGTTGGCGCAAACGGTAGAATACCGTGCGTATTTTTCACTCAAATCGTTTATCCCCCAACCCCTTTTCCTTTTGCTCCCCTTTTCGGAGGGCAATGTTTACACCCTCCTGGGTCTTCGCGAAAACCTGAAAACCTGGAATATCAAAAATGAGTCAAATGAAACCAATCAGCGACAGGATCTAATGCTCGGTTATTGTAGGGTAATTGTTGACCATGATCGCGACGGTTTTCCCGTATTTGAAGGCCTGGCAATCCTTGGGTACTTGACACGCCGGTACGACCCAGAACACAGATTCAGCTTCCCAGTTGACAGCAATGAGTACGACGAGGCAGAGACGTGGCTAGCTTGGCAGCACGGTGGCATTGGCCCCATGCAAGGCCAGGCCAACCACTTCCTTCGCTTTGCCAAGGAAACCATTCCTTACGGTATTCAACGCTACATAGGAGAGACGGAACGTCTCTATGGAATTCTGAACTCGCGTCTGGCAGACCGCGAGTGGGTCGTTGGTGGCAAATTCAGCATCGTGGATATAAACCTGCTCGGCTGGGCTAATGCCACAGCACTGGGCGGAATCGATCTGGAGACGCAGTTCCCCAACGTCGCAAAATGGCTTGAGCGCGCTCTTGCTCGGCCTGGTGTACAGAAGGGCTTCTCTGTTCCCGCTGTATCCTCCTTTAGCAACGCGGCAGTCAAGAAGGCTATTGCGACTGACCCTGAGGCGAAGACGAAGCATGAGGAGACGGTCAAACTGATCAATGATGCAAAGGAGAAATACGGTTACAAGTATTCTTCTCCCTAGGCAAAGAGGTACGCTTGATACTGAAATGGAACGTACTCTGAACGCACTCATGCACATATAGTCTCATAAAAAAGATGGATGAGCATTTCAGGGGTAATCAATTTCAGATTTCAGGTATCTCTGCCGCATAGGTATACGACCCTGTCTCCGGACATTTGCTTTGTTGTCGTTATTGTAATGTGGTTTAGTTGTGTGATGGAGACGCAAGTCTCTTAATAGTTCCTTGCCGTTTATATCTCGTGACTCAATCAGTAGGAATGTTAGCTATGCAAGCTGTTACCTCACGCCTTCCAAAACCATCTCATGAACTAGCAGACAGACAATTGGCGTATTTAGATGGGTCGCCGCGGCCGATGATCACAAATGCGCGCCAGTGAGAAGCCTTCGCTAAAGTCCATCACCCACCGGCTTGCCGGGGTATCGAGCCGTGCCGTCGGTACGATTCTCCCCCGGGCTCCCCAACTCTTCCCCCGCAACACATTCTCCACCCCCGGTCATTGAACTATAGTAGGTACCTATGGTTCCTCATCTTGCAATTCTCATCGAAGGGTGAAACTGTTGTCTTTGTTGACAGTGAAGTGGTTGCTTAAAGATGGAAGGAGAATGTTATGAAAGCTACTTAGTATATATTGATTATGACACCAAAATGTTTTTAATTTGGAACATTTACGTATTGGAAAATTGGTAAAAAAGCTGACATGGATATCTCAGAACTAAACGTCTCGGTGTGGATTGTTTGGTTTCCCCGCCTCATCAACATCAGGGATATCTGGGCAACTGGAGACGGGTCCGGGTCCGGAACATTATGTAAAATATAGGCCATGTATTGTGTATATGATATATTCATGTAAGAGCATTCCGTTCCGCTTCTGCCAAACCTCGCTGCTTTATAAGTGTATGCGAATCTTCAGACTGTTGATGGAGAGAGGTAATCGTCGATACTGGCTTTGCTAGCGAGTATAATCCCATCTCATAATAGATCGGCTGCCAAGCACGTCCATCACCATGACATTTTCACTAAGAGGCTTTTGCCTCGCCGTGGTCGCGGGAATAGCTGCAGCCCAGAACAAAAATACAGTCTCGATCTCGGTGCCGTCAAACATGAGTACACGGGTCTTAGCACCGGACGTCTACGGATACTCAATCGAGCCAGTGTGGCTGGACGCCTACATCAACACCTCACTAGCAAGCACTCTGCTACGCAATATCGCCAACGTGACGGGCAAAGCACCCCCGGTCCGCATCGGCGGTAACACGGCGGACCAGACATACTTATACCCATCATCGCCGCTACCGCTGACGGGAAACGACTCAGCGGCTATTCCGGACCCGTCGACGGCCACGAGATTCAACATCACGCCCGGCTGGTTCGACTCCTGGGCGACGTATTTCCCGCCCGGCACGGATCTCATCTACACGCTCAATCTAGCGGATAACTCATCAGGCTGGGCCACTGCCGTGGCTGAGGGGGCGGCGGCGCACGCGGCGCTGGGGGAGAAGCTCGTGACCTTTGAGCTCGGAAATGAGATTGATCACTTCATTAACAAGGGCTGGCGCGACGCCTCGTGGGGCGTCGAGGCGTATGTTGCGCAATTCCGAAATATAACGGGTCAGATCACGGGGAGCGACTGGTATCTCAAGGTAGAGGGAGTGGAGAATGATAATGGTAGCCGCAGTATCAGGAATAGTAGGCACCACAATAAGGGCGATGAGAAGAAGAAGAAGAAGGCACCCACCTTCCAAGCGGGCGTCATAGCCGACCCGCCACAGGTCCCTGATCAACAGGACGAAATTGACGATTTCAGCATCGCGAACTTGACGGCCGCGGGTCTCGTTGCGCGCTCGGGCGAGGAGCGCGTCGTCTCGAGCTACGCTACGCACCTGTACCCGCAGTCGGCGTGCGATACGGCGCGCTGGTATCGTATGCGACTGGACCTCCTATCGGACCACGCCGTGCTATGGAAGAACGTGAGCCAGTATATCCCGCAGGTCAGTCTAGTTACTCAAGTCCCCCTTTTTCCCTCCTTTCCCTTCCCCTTATAATGTCTTGTTTTAGCTGCTCAAAGCTCCGAGGACCTGTGATAGCATGCGAATCATTACTGACTTCTGTTGTTCTGATGGTTAGGTCGCGGCAGCCGACGCCGCGGGGGCGCCGCTTGTTATGGGCGAGACTAATTCCATCTCTTGCTCCGGACGGTCTGGGATCAGCGATACATTCGGCGCTGCGCTTTGGGGCGTCGACTATGGTGAGTAGTTCCACAAGGGGTTCGAAACTAGATTCTCCAGGTCCATGCCCTGATAGAAATCATATGACCACTGACCCTGAGTGTTTCTATGCTGCATATAGTCCTCACAGCCGCGAGCATCGGGTTCCGCAAACTCTACTTCCACCTCGGCGCGCAGTCCGAGTATTCCTCCTTCACGCCACTGCCGTACGAGTCGAAGAACGAGACGCTAGCGTCCGGCATCCGGGCCGGCTTCTACGCGCACTACTTCCTCGCGCGGGTGGTGAGTGATCGACAGGGCCCTCGCTGCGGACGGAATAACAGCGATAACCACGAGTTCCGCGTCGCGGCCCTGCCCAGTGTCAACTCGAGCCAGCTGAGCGGGTTCGCTATCTACGCCGGCCCCAGCCACGGCGTCAAAGAGAGAGATGTTGCGGGCGGCCACGGGCTCCGCAAGCTCGTGTTCATTGATATGGGCGTTTGGAACGGCACCGACGGCCTCGCGAACCCGTCCACGCTGGCGGCGACGGACGGGAGCGTGTTCAGCGAGGGAACACGCCCTGTTTCTTCGTTTGCGGTCGCGACGCCTTGGACTCAGGGCGCGCAGGTCACTCTGGTTAGGCTCACTGCGCCGGGGACCAATGCTAAGAGTAATGTCTCCGTTGCTGGGACCGTGTTTGATGATGAGACTGGCGAGCCCGCGGTTGGTGGTGCAGATGGCGTGCGGCTTGGGGATGAATATAGCGAGGCTATTCAAGTTGGAGCTAACGGCATCCTAAAATTTGATCTACAGAGAGCTGAGGCTGTGTTGTTGGAAGTTAGTGACGCCAACGAGAAGAGCGTGGGTTGCGGCAGCAGTGGTGGTGGGAATAGCGATGGCCAGAACGGGTCGACGACTCCTGTGACTTCAGGTTCGAGAGCATTTCAGGCGAGTGAGATGAGCCGCACAGGTATCATTGCGGCCCTGCTTAGTGTGATTGCAATCCGGGTGTTATGAGTTCACAGCTAAAGTCTAGGTTATTCATGATGGCTAGCATCCAGATCCTTGGAATTGCTACAACGCACAGATCAAGGATCGCAAATTCATGACGAGGCCTATAAGTAATGTAATGCTTGCTATGTATGTTGTAAATTATTCAGAATCAACAACAAAAGACGTATAACAAGAACTCGCAAGATAAATAGACTGTGCCTTGCCCACATACTTCTACTCCACACTCCTATATGCGATTACTGTTGAGTTGGGTGAGTTAAGCTATAATAAATAAGAAGACGTATGTAGAATCATAAGTGGCGAAAATAGTAGGTCGCGTGGTGCTCCGCCACCCCCAACCAACAAAAACATCACCCAACCTCTCCCCATCATCATCATCATCATCATCATCATCATAACAATCACTATCGCCTCAATAAAAAATCATCCACCGAACAGCTCATTCCTAGATATCTCACATCTTGTCAACCTCGTCATCATCATGCCTTTCATCACTTCTACCGCACCATCATCCTCGCAGGCCCAGCCTCCTGCATCGAGCTCGGAGTCAAACATCGATTCGTCCGTGTCGGGGCAATCGCAGACAGGGGATTCAAGCTCTACCGCGACAGGCGCGGGAGTAAATACAGGCGCAGGCACAACACGCGAGAAGACCGAGGCCGAGATCGAAGCTGACAGGCTTTATGAAGAAGCCATGGAGGAGGAATATGCGAAGCGGGAGGGAGGCGCTTGATCCAACTCCTCCATGGCATGCCTTACCCGTTCTCATCCGCCACAAGCCTAGTGATGGTTCTTCCTAGGATGGCTAGAGTAAACCGTCAGTCTAGAGTATGTTAGAAAGTCAGGTTGACTACGGTTCTGCCGAATGTCAAGAGAGGTCATTGTTAGCGCTGTCATTGTCAATTTGGTTCTCTCCTCCGTCTCTTGTTAGCTACACAACAACTAGCTGCCTATGCATATAGGTATGCCATGAATAATCATATCATGAAGTCATCTCTCCTTGAAACGTGGTCATCGGTCGATTGTGTGACACCTACCAATACTCCTTTGGCTCATTGCGAGCGGCAATTGAAGCGGCCGCTCCGAAGAACCCGATGTGATATAGATGCTTCAGGATACGGCAAGGGTGAGCGATTCACAACATGGGTTCATGGCCGGTATTTTGCAAGCAAGCGACTTCTCGAATCATATCGTAGTGTAAGTCCTAGAGGTGATATATACACTGCAAGACGTCTGATTCAAAGAAAAGGAAGGGCGCCTAGATCATGGGGTAGGCATATTTGCGCCCTAGCAATCCTAACCCGCCGACACATCCTCCTGAGCAAAAGCCCTTAGAATAATCAATCTACAGCTCGTGCTTCATTCTAGACCAAAGGCTGTAAGCCGTAGTAGATCTCATCGTCGTCGTGCAGTTGACCGGTAAGCGAATTGGGAAACTAAACTAATATCAGGTATGCTGGCGATAGAGAAGGAAGTCATGTAGATACGACATGTGCTGTATGGATTCGCCGCTCTGCAAACCTCGTTAAATACGAGTCTGCATACATCAGCACTGTTCTACTCCAGTCATCTAGCCCTCCATGATGCAGAGTCTTGTAAGTGCATCGCTGCCGACGTTGAACGTTTAAGCGATCCTCTTTGAGGTCGAGAAGTAAAGCTCGGGCCCGATCTCGAATAGGGACGTGGCTACAGGTTGATTGAATATGATGTTCAGTCTATATTCAGAATGCCTGAGACTAACTATCATTAGTGAGTATCACACAGCACACGAAACATATTTCCTCCGAACCTGACAGGAATGCAAAAATACCCTTATCCCTGGCAGTATATACAATACTATGCCTCAGTTGGAGTGACATTAGGTCCTTAAAAACCCCCCACCTAACCCAGGCCGTTTGAGCCTTTCTTTGACTCTGTGGGGTGGCTCGCCTCATCGAACTATCACGGGAAGGGATGTGGCTTACATGTCACCCATAAATATGGCGCCATGGTTGCCAGGTCCCGGTGTATTGCGTAGTATACGTGCTGTCGTGCTACATGCTCTCATAATGTAGGTAGACCGAAAGGGCTTGTCTTGGACAGTTCGCTGGAGAAAAAGACAAGCCCCCAGCTGCAGTCGACGTGCCTAGTTCGTCGATAAGCAGGCTGCTACCAGGATCAAGCCTCTATCGTCGACTAATACTCTTGACAAAAGTGTTGATACTATCTTCAGCTATAATCAAAGTGTTATAGGAACTGAACGCCGGGATACTTACTATTCAAGCATATTGCTTGCTGATTACTACCTACTGTGCTCTCTCTCTACGCACTGTTTCGGCAGGATCTCCAACAGCCACTGCGGCCTCAGCCCATTGATATTTGCCATGGGCACATCATCCTTCTTGGAGGCCGGGAATTCTGCAAGACATTCACGATTTCGCGTGACGGCCCGGGACCTACCGATGCATGCTACCTGCTAGCGTTTGACAGGACTGCTTAGTGACCGGCCAAGACTCGCGGCGTCCCGAGATTCGTGCCCGTCTTGCCAGGGAGCTAAGACTGTGTTGCCGCCGAACAGAAAGCTCATTCATCTCACCGTGGTAGGTATACCGCTTTTTCACCAGATAAATGAAGCCCTACCTTGAATACTATGTTGCCCATGCTCTCAGATTGGCCATGGTGGATATGGCTCGCCCAATGGTTTCCCTCCACGAAGTCGCGGGCCGTCATCATAACCTCATGTTCCAGGTCTATTGCGGCTCCTCGGACTTATGAAGAATATCCTTACCCCGAGCGAGACTGCGCGTATCGGATAGTCTTGGTTGACGCGATGCAACTTGGATCGAGTGTCTTCACATGACTTCGAACTGACCTCATTCTGGCCCGAGGATAGGAGGACTTATCTATGTGTAGAGGCAATTGGCAGGTCATCACAAGTGCAGAATGACATGGTTGGCCAGAACTAGTTGCCATTGTTGAGTGAGAAGAAGCTCCGTGCCATTGTCGGTTCCTTTGTGTCGCATCGAGGCCACAAGTCCAGCACATGACAGCTATGGCAACGACGGCCATGCAGCGAATGTTACCACACTAACGTGTTGATGTGGTATGTCAAGGGATCGACATACACATCTCCCTAGTTTTCTCTCTAAGCTGTCAGATATAGATCGAAGACCGACATCGCGGGAATGGATGTATAATCCTTCGCTGGATATCGGCCGCCTACCTGCAGTCTACGTCAGGAGGCGCATGTCTACGCAGTCCCGACGGTATGTTCGCCCTATCGTATCGAAAATGGTCCTATGAACAGCAGCGATAGAATTTAACTAGACATGTCGGTGACTTCGAGAAGCGCACCAGCGCCCAAATCTCTCTTCTTTGCTACCTTTTGCCTCGTGACTCTGTCACTTTCCAACTACCAAAGCCCGAGCTCCCCGGGCTTCTGCCCCTTTTACCATGAGATACCAATCAAAGACGTTTCCCTCCGATTGTACCCTAATCCTACCACAATTGGGCCTTGGCTCAGGCCGGTTCTCGTGATAATTGTATTATTGCATAAACACCCTACGCAATATCATTCATGTGTAAAACCTATCTTACGTGCCCGACGCGGCCTAACGACCCTTGCTCCATGGCCTTTCGCATCATACAGCGAGTACTGGGGTGGTCTAGACCGCTATTACCGCGGTTGCCTATATCTCACCAGTATATCATGAGGATTAGCTAATCATCGAGGCTATCTCTAACGCCACAAGTAGCTAGCTGACAGGAATCTAAGGAAAGGAGAGAAATGTTATATATCTTCTGCTACGCCTTTGAATTCCGAACTCAGAAGATACGCTTTTTCATCACCTTACAATCTGGATACTGAGTCAGTCTTTACCTATTCCTGACTGGATATATTGAAGGAACCGAAAGTAAGAGTTATCGATCGAGGCCGCTGCTTCCCCTGCCTAGAGGAGCCAAACTCACTACACTATCGGTTCCAGTCACCTCAAATTGTCATCTGCGTTCTTCGTTTCTATATTCGCCACCAGGAAGCATACGGCCGATTTCCGCCATAGTTTCAACAATGGCGCCACATGTTGAGGCTCTATCCTCGCCCAGGACGATTGCCAACAACCTGGACAAGCTATCCTTAACTTCTACCATGTCTCAAAGATCTAATAATGGTAAGTAAAAAAAGAGATCCCCGAGGCGCCATACTGTCCAGACAACTCTCATACGATAAAAGTGCGTTCAAAGAGCGACCTTAATGCCGGCCGTCCCTTGATTCCCGGAGTTTATGTTCCGACTCTTTGTTTTTTTGATCCTGAGACGGAAGACATCGACACAGATCTCATCGCCAGTCACACAATACGACTCGCCCAAGCCGGTGTCACGGGCATCGCAACTCAGGGTTCGAATGGCGAAGCCGTTCATCTCACACATAGCGAGCGCGAACTGGTGACGGCAACTACGCGTTCAGCGCTGGATCGTGCTGGTTTCTCGCATGTCCCGGTGATAGTCGGATGCGGTGCTCAGAGTGTCCGTGAGACGGTCGAGCTCTGCTGTGAAGCAGCAAAGGGCGGGGGTGACTATGCGCTCGTGTTGGCCCCGTCATACTATGCCACGCTGTTTGCCCCCTCGTCAGAGACGATCCTGAAATACTTCACCGAAGTGGCTGACGCTTCCCCCATCCCTATCATCGTCTACAACTACCCAGGGGCCGTGAATGGCCTGGATCTATCCTCAGACGCGATCTTGTCTCTCGCCCAACATCCTAAAATTGTCGGCGTCAAGCTCACATGTGGGAATACCGGAAAACTGAACCGCATCGCCTCTGCCGTGCGAAGTAATTCCACCGCCAAGAACGGCATCGACTCCAGGGTTCCTGAGTTCTTGGTGCTCGCGGGCTCAGCTGACTTCACGCTCTCGTCACTCATTGCTGGGAGTCACGGCATTCTTGCGGGACTTGCCAACATCGCACCGAGGGCCTGTATCAGGACCTTCGAGCTGTACAAGGAGGACAAGATAGCAGAGGCGCAGAAGATGCAGGAAATCGTGTCACGAGGGGACTGGACCGCCATTCAGGGCGGGGTCGTCGGCGTCAAGTCTGGGCTCCAGTCTTGGATGGGCTACGGCGGATTTGCCCGAAGCCCGCTCCCTAGGCCAACAAGCGAGCAGGCCAAAGCATGGAAAGAGGGGTATCGAGAGTTGATGGCACTGGAGAAGACGTTGCTGTGACCAGGGCACGAGGCTGCTGTGACCCGAGGGACTGGCTAGCCCCTGACCTGGTCTGCCACGTTCACTCACTCACATGGAGGAGGAGCTTCAACCCACAGCACAAGCATGAGGACTACCTAGATTTTTATTGGCCGATCCCACTGCATACATCCCACGCTCTACTACCTCCCATCGATCATGCGATTGCTTTCAGTCAGGCATACATGTGCGGCATATACACATGCAGTGGCATAGCCAAACTAGGAAGAGTAGGGAGTCACGCAGCAGCTTGCAGAACCCCTTTCCCTCTATCTCCCTTTCTCTTGTCTTAGATTAAAATATAACAACTTTTCTGTCATGATCTACACCCTACATGCATGACAGCTGTCCATGGTATACTGAAACGTGACATATGTATGTCGTGCATCTCGTGTATACGCTGCCCTGGGAGGCTGTCTTAGTCATCATGGTCATTACCATCACGACCCTCAAGATATTGGGTATCCAATGCCTGCAAATTTACGTAATGTCGGAAAACAGCGCATGGGGCGTAGGTTAGGTAAGGTCATGTATTACGTTCTTGGGATTTTCAATGGTCGACTTATACCTCCAACGTGGCATTCGTGCGACCTCTTCTTCTCGTCTACTCACTCATGATTTGCCACTCTGTTTGCTGCGTCCACGCCAGTGATCAAATCAACACTCGGCGAATCTTTTGGTATTGTCTCACGAGGCCTTTTGGAAGTAACCTACTGCGATATACGAATAGCTGCGATTATACCAGCGCCTGTCAGTGGCAAATACGATGCTATCTAATCTAGTACTAGCAATGGACAATTCCAAATGTTTAGTATTTAGTTACTATCTTTTCAGCATCTCAGTACCTAATAGTATATTACGCTATACGACTTTTGACCTTGATTGTACTTTGCCCCTAGTGAATGATGACTACGTCGCTGTTTTTTTTATGATTGAAAGCAGAATGGATGCGAGATATATTTAGCTTAAACCCAGCATATTGAGCTCATGTATAAAACAGCGAAACTCATTGTATCAAACGTCCATCACAAATCTAAGTGCGAACATGAAGAAATAACCGTGGTTATTATGCAATCAACCCTGAATTGTCTCCCTTAGACGGACCTAGCTGTATAGATTTATTTCCTTCCCCTTGGACCTACTGAACATGCCACGGTAAGACACGGAGTTCACATGTTCAAGACGGCTAGCAGCAGCCAGTCTTCCGTCATCCGAAATCCATCTGAAAACAGAATCGTCCAACATGTAGACTGGGCTAACTACAGAACTCAAAGGTGTTCAATGTTTCGGATGTCCTGCTTGAAGTCCAATGAGTATTTTTTTAGGCCGAGATCCCATAACAAGTAGGTGTGTCTTGGCCAGATGTATAGTGAATTATTGACTCGTACGTATCGTCTCAGCGCTATTCATCTACAGCTCAGTGGTTATTCATTTGAATATGGTTGAGATGTATGACAATTCCAAATACATTGACTGGACGAACGAGACAGGGAACTCCCTCTCCCAAGATACCCCATTAATAAATACTCACGCGTGTAGCATAGGTATTAGGGGGTTGCACCCCCCTTAAGAAAACACCCGAAAATGGTGAATTGGTTTTTATATGTGCAAGTAATTAGTCGGAGGTCTAGATTAGATTCAGAAGGTAGCACATGTCAATACGAGGTCTCAATTTCTTAACCTTTTGGAGCATCTCGGGACTAATTGATGTACAAACGATTCACATCGTGCTACCTTGCTGTGTTGTCTTAGCCGCCTAGACTTGGGATGTTCCATCTGAGACTTTGGTTGACATAGTAGTCAGCGAAGCTCTGCTGCACGTTGCTTACCTTACCAAGAGCGTAAAATTTTCTCAGTTTGCAGATTTTGTGTATGAGGTTATTCGCCGTTCCCTGATCGTGAAGAAATATCGTGGCGGAACCATGTCCGGTGCGGCGTCTTTGAGAAGTTTCTCTTCAATGTTCAATGTTAGGATGAGAATGGTATGTGGTCTTCGAGGGATATCCGCACATACCCGTGTGTAAAGTCTACATACAGACGGCCTCGGCTTCCTCGTGGACTTGCATACTGCTCATTGCTGCGGGTTGCCGATCACAAGGCCATTTCGGTCGTAAGATACCTACATGTAGTAGTGGTCGCGCAAGACAGTTACGAGAAAGTGTAGTTTGCTTCCTTCGTCACCGTCTTTTTGCGGCTAGTTTCAGACAATGTAGATTCTTCCCAACTTTATGAAGTACAGATGCAGCCCAGAGGCGGCTCGCAGTGAAAGAGGAACATCCCACTCGAGCGATAACGGAAAGCTAGTTTGTCACCACGAGGTACAGGACTCAACTCCTTTTTTATCTTCCCGGCGTCGTACCGAGTCACTGCATCGATAGCGCAGCGTCAACCGTTTTCCGACCTATCACAAGACTTCCCCGGAACGTGCCTTCATTGCGAGGAGCTCAGTAGTTGACCGCATTTGTGGTCTCGGAAATAAATTCATCTAAAAAAGGTTAATCAAAACCAGCAAGGATTCCTAGTAATGTTCTCACCGAAATTTTCTGAAGGGTGGGCTAGGATGTGATGTGTTACGCAGACCTGATGGTAGTATCACGGCGCAGATACAACATAAAGAGATGTCCGAGGCACAATAAAAGTTTCCTCTCTTCCTCGCCCAGTTGTTCTAAGCATTTGTGTGATTCTGAACCAAAAATATTTGGTTTTGCGTGATTCTATCATAATGATATTGGAATTTGGCAAGCCCACATTATGTCTGGCCATTGCTATGCAGATTGGCCATGCCAACGCTCAGAACGAGCCGGTGCCCGTTATTGGAATAACGACAGGTTTCGACCAGGGCACGAGCACGGTGCCTCCACGGATGGATATCAACGTATTAGAGCACGACGGGGGCCCAATGTGGTATAGTATCTCCAGCTCATGAATTCCCTTGATGAGACTTCTCACGCCGTATGAAGGGACCTTTTTATCCGCGGCCTCGACGCATTACAAAACAAGCCGGAAGATGATGAGCGATCCCATTTCGAGGTGGCAGGCAAGTCCAGTGTCTCTGACTAGAAATGACGTGTGTAGCGGGGACCTGACATTGACATTTCCAGGCATACATGGCATGCCCTACGGCCCCTATAACGATGTTGGACCGGTCCCTGGAGGATCATGGGGAGGGTATTGTCCACATCAAGTACTATACCCATTACCTTCAAAGTTTTTTTGGCGTGCCTATTAATGAACCGGTTCTGAACTGATAGTGTTTTAGTCACCTCAATTGATACCATGGCATCGTGCCTATCTTGTCCTCTACGAGGTGAGAAGTAGGATCGCGCAGCTTCGGTAAGAATATGGCTAACATAGAACAAGCAACTCCTGGGCGATGAGGTTCAACGTCTCGCCCTGGAGTATACTGACGATGAGGCATCCGCATACCGGGACGCTTCGCAAAAGTTACGGCTCCCATATTGGGACTGGGCAAGTGACCCGACTCTTCCGGCTTCAAGCACGCATGAGAATATCACGGTGAACGGTCCAAATGGCAGTATTGCTCTTCATAACCCCCTGTACAACTATCGCTGGCAGACATACCCGCTGAATGAAACTCAGTTCCCAGGGCTCGGCGGTATGGGACCTGCGACGACACGGGGTCAAGATGAGAATCCTCAAGCTACTAAGAATTTCGTCAAAGAATCTGTGGTGAGTAAAAGCAGAGAAGTTCGAGAGAAACTAGGAGGGTTGTCTAATACGGTCCATCTAGTATCGCACCTTTGCCTCCACGAAAACGTGGGATGAAAGTATGGAGTATCCTCAAACACTCAAAAATGAGTCAGGCTGCTAATATGAGTGGTAATTTCTAACCATGGGACCCTGTAGTGGCGTCGATGGCTGGATCTGGGTCGAGCTTTGAATCGCCTCATAATGCGATACATAATTCAGTGGGAGGCTCATTCTTGAGTTTGGATCTGACTTCATTCGACACTTTATTGTACGTCTGCAGGAGTTCAATTTGGTCTTCGAATCGCTTACTCACTTCCATGTCATAGTCTGCTCCACCACTGTAATCTAGACAGGCTTGCTGCAATGTGGACAGCAACCCACAACGAGACAGTGCAGACGCAACCTTTCACAAGCCAGGGATTATATTCAACGGCGCAAGGTGAGATTATCACTGCGGACAGCCCATTGAAGCCATTTTATCAAGTAAGTTCAGACCTTGGTGATGACATGCAGGTGAGAGCTGTGTATCGTCCGGTAGAGTAGCTAATTCAGCAATAAAACGAAGGCCGATGGAAGAACCTTTCACACAGGCAGGACGGTGGCAACAATCGAAACATTCGGCTACACATACCCAGATATTTCGGGCGTGGCCGAGGGCCGAACCAAGGACCGAACCAAGGACGTTATTGTACAGATCAATCGACTGTACGGCGACATTGCTGTGTTCGACAAGCTGACAGCTTCGGCGCCAAGGCGCGAATGGTTTGTTGATATTCAGGTTGACCGAGTGGATCTCCCGCTACCATGCAGTATTAATGTGTATGTGGGAGACCAGCTTGCTGGCCGAACATTGCTCCTCGATATGCCCAAAACCGGTATTGCACACGACGAGCTGTCGCTCTTTGGAGTGACTAATCGCCTTTACGCTGACAACCATAAATCGGACTACGTTGAGAGGAGGCTCATGAAAGACGTACATGTCAAAGTGGTGAAGGTATGTATGTGGCCGTCAACACAATACCGTGTTAGAGTTGTTAACCCGAAACGTTACTTAACGTTGATGCATCTTGCCGTGCCCTTGCTACTTAATCGAAGTGCATGCATACGCGACCCCGTCTCTTTTACTAGTCGGCACTCATTGTTCCCGCAGGCTAACAAGATTCCCCCTGGCAAATAGGGCAGCACCACGCTCGACCCGAGAAACATCCCAAGCCTGCACGTAAAAGTAGTGGGCGAGAATGTTGCTCCACCAAGCAGTGAGACCGAGTTTCCTTCGTACAGCAACAGGACCACGTTGACGACATTACTTATGGCAACTTCACACGCATTACACGGGGGCCGTGGCCGTAGATGGAGAGCGTGACTTTGAGTGGATGATGCTTTCAATAGACGGCTGGAGAGAGAGTTTTAGGTTAGCATGGTATTCTCAAGTCTACCTCGTCTACCTAGCCAGTGCCCGTTGTCGGTTCCGTCTTTCCAGAAGGTGGCGTTTGATAGTTAATTAGTAGCATTTACAGGAGTGTATACTAAGTATGCATATTCGGGACTCCTACCAGGATCCTGCATGCTTACCATTGACAGTTGATTCTTGCTGCCCAACAATTGGCCAATGGCTCTACATACTAGTGGGAAGTGTAATGTAAGTGCAGTGGATACATGGAATCGTGTCTTTCAAGCCGAATAGCCGGGCCGGCTAGACATGAAAAATGCTCCTTTCTGTGTAACTAGACCTACTACGCCTACCTATATGTCTGTAGGGAGCAGGATTCCGCAGGGTGAGCTTAATAGTATCAGGATACCATGATAAGAGGAATGCCGTCTTTGCGAGCGGTGAGGAGGTTGATAACGGCCCTTCTCCTGTCACGCAACCTTTGCAGCATGCTGACCGGGACCCTTCTCTCCACGGTCAGATGCAAGCGATCGAATGGATCGAGAACGTTGAGCAGAGAGCATTAAAGGAAGATGGTTGGCCTAGGCCGGGTTTGACTTCATTCGAGCATGATGATGTATCGGTGGACAAGGTACATGATGTTGTAGGTGTGAAAATGCTGCGTCGGCCGCATAGGTGTTCTGCTCAGATGGAGACAGCGCATGGCATGGAAGCCTGTCAAACTTGAGATGCCGGAGGGTGTTTCCCAGGGTCTACTTGTACAGTATGGGCAGGCATTAAGGCTGTAGGTAACCTTGGGCACACCTAGGTAGTGTAAACCCTAACGAAGCTAATACTGGTACACTGAGTTCGCGGTCGGTAGGGTCTTCCGGCAGCAGCCACCGCGGCCACGGCATCCCGTACTTACCTTTAGTGAGCTGTTGTGGCTTCCTGTAGGCCGTAGACACTGGGAAGTTACCGGTAGCAGGATTCGCCTCTGCTCATGCTCGGCTGCAACTGCCCTGGTTCCGGCGGGATGAGGGAAACGAGAGTAGCAGGTACCTACAGTAAGTACCTACTCAATGCACGCTGTCTGGCATACCTACATAGTAAATTTAGCATGTTACCGGCGAGGACACTAGGTCAATAAAACTATCCCCACGTTCTGGCCACCGTTTTTCCTGCAAGTCCCCCCACCACTAACTAGCCCACCTAGTGCCATCCTCTTCCAATACTTAATCTATTTATTTCCACATTACCTCTTGCATATGCGCATGCTGCTGTTTTCCTGGGAATGTGCTGTTCTCACCCAACCGACCCTTCCTCGGTCCTGGACTGGAAAGAATTTGCTGTTATTAGACGGCCCCGGCTTATCTTTACCGCCACCTCCCAAAACTGTACGTTCGGTGTCGAGTGTCAACGAGTAGCTCGTTTGGATGCGTAACGTTTAAACAATCCAATGCTGTTGCATTGACGAGGGGTAGTCATCCGTGTCGCCGTCGCTGTTACCAGACAGCCACAAAGGGACCGCATTTCTGATCCACTTCGAGGACGACGAGTGGTATTCCGAACTTGCAGGCACTCGAACTCGGCATCACGCACCAAGGGCGCCTCCACTTCACCGGAGAGCGGCCGTGTTTATCACGCTCCGACCGCGCAACACAGCCGACGGCCAGAAACAGGCAGATGCAGCCAGTCTGTTGCTGCTGCTATCCTTATAACAGCGCTGCATACCTCACTTCTTTCCATGGATAATTACTGAGTGCCTATCGGCTGATAATTTTTATGCGTCAATTTTTGAAGGCAGGATGTGTCTTGAACTGTATCAGCGCTGGCAATGTTGCTCGTGTTGGGGATTTTTGGGCCCCCAAACCTGTCCCGAGCTCTTTACAAAATGCCTAGGCCCTCGGGGCGAACAGGATAAAAAGGTCGTCAAGTGGAACGAGGGCATGTGTACCGAGTGCTGGGATAGATTTGTCGAGGAAGCACGGGAAATGGCAGAGGCCGGGGCTGCATCCGGAGAAAGCATGTCGCCGGCTACATCTGGTTCTTCACGAAGTCAGCACGGTCCGCTGACGCCGCCATATACCCCGCAAAGTAATACAAGCCGGTCTCATTATACGCGTGGCCGCTAGGCCGTCATCGCGATATGCACGAGGAGGGCCAATATTCATACCTTCGCCGAGCTAGGCCTCCAAAAACCACAGTACTATCACTCAATACCAATGTGTGGAAAGGCTGAGAGCCGTAGATGCGCTACCGAGAATGCTCTCGAGGCGAAGTTCTCACCTTTTATGACTCTATGATGGGATTAGGAATATGTCTTACGAAAAGAGACGGCCTGGAACTTCTAAATTGCCAGCAATATTCAGGATTGGTGGATAAGTCTTTTCATTGGCGGGTGATTGAGTATATCTTATAGTGTTCTATACAATAAATCCTGGAGCTTGAGAAAGCTTTCTGCTGCTTATACAACTGATATCATTTTACGAAGTACTGGGGTTTCTATTTCTGCTTAGCAGTCGCAATATGAAGGTGCTAAGTAGAAACTAAGGAAAGAAGATATGGTAAGCCAGCATGTATCGACCACACAGCAGTAGAGTTCTACTGGTTAAACAAGAGTTATATTCACTTTTAAGATTTAGGCCTTGCATGAAAGCACTAACACTTAGTGGAGTAGGGTTGATTGCTTACAAAGGGTGAAATTAAGCTACTTATTGGCACTAAGCATATAAAACAGATACCTACTGTACCTTGCAACTGCCTGGATTAGGTGGGCATGTTAATAGCGTGTGCTAAAGAGTCACGTGGTTTCGAGAGACACTTGCACCTATTAACGCGCTTTAGTGGTGATCTGTAGAGAGAGAGTAGCGCGTGACGTAGCCCCTCACCCATCTACTGCGAATAAGGTTACCTACTTGCTCTTTGTCAATTATCAAACTTGGGTTTATTTCGAGCAACGCTTATCATGATTTTTTGGATATACGTTGGATGCGTGCGCTAATCGCCGCTGGCTATGCCGTCCATCTCTATACTCTCCATCCACTCTGCGAGCGCATTACTTTTTCGATATGGCCGGGAGGAAACGCAAGGCGGTTGATGACCGGTCGGCCAACACGAAAGTGTCCACATCATCGCGAGCATCAAGATCGACCAGGTCCGCCAGATCGAGCACTAGAAACAGCGATGTTCCCGAGATATATCGCGATATGCTTGTCGAAGCCGATGTGCGCCCAACCGCGACCGCCGAGGAGCGCCCTGCCAAAAGGAAACGTCCCGGTCAGCGTCGAGGATACCCAGCCCAAAATAGTATTTCCTCTCCTGAAAAGCCCGGACGCAGGGATCCTATCGATATAGAAGAGCCCAAGAGCATGGATGAAAGCGCAGATGATTTGGAGTTTGAAGATGTCGCGCTTCCTGCCGCGACCATACAGACAGTCTACCGTGACTCAGATGAGGAAGAAGATGAAGAGGACGAGGTATTCGAAGACGTTGATTTCTCTGCCCATGCGACGGTCGTCGACATTGCTCAGGACACCCAGGATACCCAGGACCTGGAACTTGATTTATCGGCCCGATCCAAACCAACGCCGGCGAAGACCATTGATAGACGAAAGCCCATTAACAAAGCTGAGAAGGACCGTCGTGTTGATATACATAAAACGCACCTCCTCTGCTTACTGGCCCATGTGGCTCAGAGGAATAGGTGGTGCAATGATTCCCAGGTACAGGATAGTTTACGACCACTTCTAACAAAGAAAATGGTCACACAACTAAATCCACCTAGTCATCTGACCCAATTCGGCCGTGCGAATTCACTCAAAGAAGGCCTTAGTCTAGTAAATAATATGTTTAAAACTAAATATCGAATTACCGAACGAGGGATGAGAAGAGCGCTTTGGGCTGAGACAGAGGAGCATCTCCAGAATGTAATATCCACTGCCCTTCCGCAAAATAGAGAGTGAGTCTGACTATTTCACAGTACAGTCTCCCTCCAGACTCCGAAGCACTTATAGAGAAGTCCGATTTTCGAGCAGCCGCAAAGTCTCTCAGCGGCTCCCGAGACATGGGTGCTCAATTATACTGCGCACTTCTCCGCGCCGCAGGCGTTGAAGCTAGACTCATCTGCTCTCTGCAACCCCTGTCCTTCAGTTCGGCAGGGCCATATATGGGAGCCAGCCACAAAAAGAAGCAGAAACTAACACTTGAGGAGAAATATGGTCAGCTATTCAAGTCTAGCGACCATCCCGAGTCGCCTACAGATCCATCTATTCCTCTCCCACCTCGCAGACGATTAGGGCACCCGAACGCAGCAGCCTTCAGAATGCCTGAGGTTGTACCAGGCCCGTCTCGCCAAGCAGTGGTAACACCAAAAAAGATTCGAGAATCTCCCTACCCTGTTTATTGGGTTGAGGTTTTGGATGAGGGGCATCAAAAATGGCAACCGACGGACCCGTTAGTCACGGAATCCTACTGGAAGCCTCAAAAGTTGGAGCCTCCGGCCTCCGACCGAGATAATTGCATGGCTTATGTTGTCAGCTTTGAGGAAGACGGCACGGCGAACGATGTCACACGGCGTTATGCAAAGGCATACAATGCGAAAACAAGGAAACTGCGGGTTGAAAGCGTTCTAAGCAATGGTGAGCGGTGGTGGCGCAAGGCACTTCGATCATATTCGCGAGGTTATAAGACCGATCTAGATCAGATTGAAGCAAATGAGTTGGCCGCGATAGAGGCTCGCGAGCCAATGCCGCGCAACATTATCGATTTCAGAGACCACCCTGTATATGCCTTAGAACGACACTTGAGGCGACACGAAGTATTAGTGCCAAATGCTACACCGTCTGGAACGGTTGGAGCGGGTAGTAAGGCTCCATTGGAGAGAGTCTACAGGCGCAGAGATGTACGGATTGCCCGAAGTAGAGAAAAGTGGTATCGATTTGGTCGCGAAGTTCGGCCAGACGAGATACCTGTGAAGTTCTTACCGAAACCATCCAAAATACATGAGGATATCTTCAGTGATGAGGCGCATGATTTGGGTGAGGGTGAGGCAAATGGAACACCAATTTATACATCGGATCAAACTGAGATCTACGTGGCACCGCCGGTCGTGGACGGGAGGGTGCCAAAGAATAAGTATGGGAACTTGGATCTTTATGTGCCTAGCATGGTACCCCAAGGTGGTGTCTACATTTCTGATGATCTTGGAGCACAAGCAGCATTTATCTTAGGCGTTGATTACGCGCCAGCACTCACTGGTTTCCAGTTTAGTGGGAGGAAAGGCACAGCGGTTCTTCATGGCGTGGTAGTGGCTACAGAGAACGAAGAGGCTGTGAAAGCTGTCATCGAGGGCATCAAGGACGAAGAAGTCGAAATGGAAAGAGAAAAAAGGCGCCGAGAAGTGCTTAGGATGTGGAGGTTGCTTCTCATGAATCTACGAATACGACAGCGAATATGGGCTGGCGTAGATACAGACGATGAAGAAGAGGAGGAGAATTTAGACCTCAATGAAATAGGGGCAGATAACGAATCAGGTCACAGTGACGAGGCTGGCGAAGGTGGCTTTGAAATTGACGACGACTATGCCGGAGGATTCATGATAGACTAAACACGAGCTAATGGTGTTCTCGGTATCGTTTAAACTAGGTTCTTATATGTAAGTAGGTAGGCATACTTATACTATCGCTTGGGCGCAGAAGGCATCCCCCTCTAGGCAGCAACATTATATACTTACCCCGTCACTTATCTAGGCCTGTGTGAATACGACCTGAATACGACTGACAGTAATACCACCTACTGTAAGGAGCCCACCTGGCGTTGTGTAGACAAACGGCGGAACCAATCTACGCCCGCCCAGTCTCCACTTCGATGTTGTAAAAGATTGCATGCATCATGCAAGTAACTTAGCTACATACCTAATTGTAATACTTATGGCACAATTTCTTTACCGAACACAACTCACTAGTACTGGTATCTAGTATTACTGATCATTATAAGTGAGAACTAGCTCGCCTTTATGATTCTAGAGGGAAAATAAGAAAAGAAAGTTCAGAAAGAAGGCCGTCTAAATCAAATGAATGATTCATATTCCTGCGTGCAGAATGTATATAAGTATATATACATAGGTATGTGTTTTGCTCGGTGAACTAAGATTATATTTACGCGAATCCGAATCCAAGGGAGACAGGCGAGTGGCTCGCCGTTGTCGATGGATAACGAGCTGTGGTGCACACGTGTACTAGCAGGGGTTCACAGCCTCGATGACAGGGGTTAGGGCGGCCCCTGTGAATCTCCGAATGCTGCTCAAAAACGGTGAACTACACTAACAGATTCAAAATCCTCTCTCCGAGTCTCAGATCCTGCAACTTACTTGGTACCTTTTGATCGCGGGGCTCGCCCGGTTCTTCTCGTACCTTGCTTATATACTTGTAGGGAGCCGTTTTGCTATAACATCTATACTTATCTATTACTACTTACTTATACAGTAAACTGGGGACCTTCCTAATACCTATACACTACTGTATGCCCCCCACGTACATGCAAAACCGATCGTATTCATTGCATTCATTCATAGACTCGATCTTCGCTTGTCCACTCATTTGTCTTTTTTTCTGTTCGCTCGTTTGCGCGTTATACCCGGATTTCTGGGCTCGTCCTTGCCTTTCTTGTCTCTTTCTCGCGGATTTGTGGATTTTATAATAGACAACCGTAGCGGCTATTAATGGCATTGTAAATACCACGAAGAGATTTTCCCCCCACGACGGACTCGGATCCCTCGGATCGCCTTGTCCAGGTACGGAACGTCAAAGTGCGGGAGTCGCAACTTTGGCGCAAACGCGACGATGGCTTTCCTCCGCCAGACCTGGACCTTGACGACTAAGAATCTCAGGATTATCGTCATCCGTCATCCATTGGCGACTGTCATCCGGGCCTTCATCCTTCCCATCTTGCTGGCTGCGTTCCTGAGTTTCGCGCGATATCTCTTTGTCTCCCCGTCCAAATACGGCATTGGCGAGCTACATGCTGTGCGATCGCTGCCCGATGCGCTGCACTTGGCCGCGTCCGACGGGCGCAACCGCGTTGTCTTCGTCAACAGCGGACTGGCCGGCGGCGAGATCGATCAGATAATAGACACGTTGGTGGACCAGGTCACCAGTGCTGGGAAAGATGCCGTCAGGCTGTCGCAAGTCAGTGATCTCACGACACAATGTCGGAGTTCTTTGCGTGGGAGTTCGAGCTGTTATGGCGCTGTAGTTTTCAACTCTTCGCCTAACCAAGGAAACGGCGGCATCTGGAACTACACGCTTCGCGCCGACGGTGCTTTGGGCTCGAATATCTTCGCGGACCGGGACGATAACGATTCTGAAGTGTACACGCTTCCCCTTCAAAGGGCCGTCGACGCCGCTATTGCCAAACTCGGCGCCTCCAGCGAGGGACGCTCTCGCTCTCTCCCCGAAACGACCGACGAGTACCCTTTCACCACCCTGACTAACGAGGAGCGCGATCAGGAGATTCGCCGGCTGTATCAGAGTTCATTGACCAACTTTCTGGCCGTTGCCTTCATCATCATCATTATTGGGGTATGCTACCACATGACGGGCCACATGGCTACCGAACGAGAGATCGGCATGTCTCAGCTTCTGGATGCTATGATGCCGACCAAGTATCTTTGGCAGGCTCAAGTCGCGAGACTGCTGTCGCATCATCTCTCCTTTACCGCGGTGTACTTGCCCGGGTGGGTAATTGGCTCGATTATAGTTGCGCGAGGAGTTTGGGCACACACCAATGTTGCCGTTGTGCTCATTTACTACATACTTGCAGGGCTTGCCTTCACCTCGCTGTCGATTCTCGGAGCAGCCTTCTTCAAGAGGGCCCAGCTCTCTGGTGTTGTCACGACCATCATATACATTCTTCTGTCTATTCTCGCCCAGACTCTGACCTCGCCGAGCACTGCCACAGTGACTGTACTCAGTCTGCTTTTTGCGCCATGTAATTTTGTGTGGTACATGACCTACATCGCACGTTGGGAGCGGCAAGCGTTACCCGCGGATCTCACCAAAACGCCCCCGCAAAATCCGTGGAACTTGCCAGGTATCGTTTTCTGGATTTTCTTGATCATTCAGATCATTGTGTATCCCATCATTGGTGCCTACCTAGAACGAGTCTTCCACGGAACAACTGCTCATGGACGTACCATCCTACGGGGCCAAGCAGCCGAGACAGCCCCAGAGAACGCCGTTCAGCTCGAAGGCTTCACCAAGATATATAAGCCTAACGCCTTTCGCCGCCTTTTCTCCTTCATCTCGAAGCCCAGAGACCCCGTCGTGGCTGTGAACAGCCTGTCTATGAGTGCCAGGCGAGGTCAGATTCTTGCATTGCTCGGTGCCAATGGTAGCGGGAAAAGTACGACTCTCGATTCCATCGCCGGTATTAGCAAATTGACGAGCGGCAATATTACGATTGATGGTACTGGAGGATTGGGGATTGCGCCTCAAAAAAACGTTCTTTGGGATGAGCTAACTGTTCAGGAGCATATTCGGATCTTCAACCGATTGAAGTCTCCCGGTCACGTCGCCTCAAAGAGTGAGATTCGAGACCTCGTCACTGCCGTGGATCTTGCGCCCAAGATCAATGCCCTGTCCAAAACCCTCTCAGGCGGTCAGAAACGAAAGCTACAGCTTGGTATGATGTTGACGGGTGGCAGTGCTGTGTGCTGTGTGGATGAGGTTTCGTCCGGTATCGATCCGCTATCTCGACGGAAAATTTGGGATATCCTGCTCGCAGAGCGCGGAAAACGAACAATTATCCTGACCACACATTTTCTCGACGAAGCAGACCTGCTTGCTGATCACATTGCAATTCTTTCCAAGGGTACGCTTCGCGCTCAAGGCTCGTCTGTTGAACTCAAAGACCGTCTGGGTGCAGGCTATCGGATCCATGTCTTCAACGCTAGGGATATCAAGGAGTCTCCTGAGGTCGAAGGGGTTAAGCGAGTGGTGTCATTCGACGTGATCAGCTATTTGGCACCCTCCTCGCATCTGGCTGCGCAGGTCATACGCGCATTAGAAGCTGAGGGTATCTCCGACTACAAGTTTTCCAGCCCAACTATCGAGGACGTATTTTTGCAAGTTGCCGAAGAGGTCAGAAGTGAGAGCGTCAGGACCCCTGACTCTGACTCAACCGATGAAAAGAAAACTAGCACGGAGGAAGTTCGCGTTGTTGATAGTGAAGCTGAGAAGGACAAACTGGAACTCCTATCGGGTAGACCAATCGGCTTCTTTAGACAGACTGTGGTACTCCTTCTAAAGCGATGTACCGTCTTCAAAAGCAATTGGTTCCCATACGTCGCCGCCTTGCTTATCCCTATTATCGCTGCCGGTCTGACGTCTCTTTTCGTCAAGAATCAAGCGCCAGCTGGCTGCCGTCCCACTAATGATCAGTCTGCTGGCTCAAACTCTGACTACACAGCACTCTTTGACGATCTGTATCTAGCAGCTGGTCCAGCTTCGGCATTTGCCTCCTCCTCGGTTCTGGGTCTTTTCTCGTCGGTTTATCCTTCAATGGACACTAGTTCTTCTAGTGATACGCAAGGCATGACATCTCCTTTCGGTCAAGCTCTACATCTAGTCGACTCTTTCTCCGACTTTAACAATTTCATCGTGCAGAACCGCAAAAATGTTACACCAGCTGGATGGTGGCTCGGAGACGCAAATTCTCCAGCAACAGTTGCCTACACCGCTGATTTCGGCAGCGCGTATACCGCTATCTTTGGCCAGAACGCTCTTGATATTATACTGTCGAACACGAGCATTGCGACCACATTTGCCGCGTTCAGTACCCCTTTTGTACCTGGCACAGGCAACTCACTCCAACTCCTGACATATCTTTCCCTGAGTTTGGCCGCTTATCCTGCATTCTTTGGTCTCTATCCGAATGTGGAACGTCGGCGGAATGTTCGTGGTCTGCAATACTCCAATGGTGTGCGCTCGCTTCCTCTCTGGGTCGCTTATACTGCCTTTGATTTCGTCATTGTTCTCGTTTCGTCGGCCATCGTTACCGCCATATTCGCATCAGCGTCGAATGTTTGGTATCACGTTGAATATTTCTTCTTAATACTCTTCCTCTATGGTTTGGCGTCTATTTTACTCTCCTACGTGATCTCGCTGTTCTGCAGCAATCAGCTATCAACATACGCCTTCTCTGCCGCTGGACAAGCTGTGGGGTTCTTGATTTACCTCATCGCTTATCTAGTAGTGCAGACATACGCACCTATCAATACGATCGACTCTTCTCTATTAATTGTTCACTTTGTTGTTTCAGCATTCGTGCCGATTGGCAGCGTTGTCCGCACGCTATTTGTGGCCCTTAATTTGTTCTCTACCGCCTGTGACGGCCAGCAGGTTCGCAGCAATCCTGGATCGATCCTTGCCTACGGAGGACCTATACTGTACCTAATTTTGCAATCCTTGTTCTTGTTTGGTGTTCTTCTCTGGTACGATAGTGGTGCTGGCCGAACGCTGCTTAGTCGGATTTTCCAAAGGAGCGTCAAAACAAATGGCGATGGCGACGCCTCCGACGAGGAGGTCGCTAACGAACTCGTTCGCGCTACAAGTGCTTCCCAAGAAACCGATGGGCTTCGTGTCCTGCATTTGACCAAGTCGTTTGGCAAATTCACCGCGGTTGACAATGTCACGTTTGGTGTCCAGCATGGCGAGGTCTTTGCTCGTGAGTATTCGTTCTTTTCTTTTCACTACAAACTTGCCATGCTAGATCCTACCAAAGTGCTAACCTTCAATCTTATAGTCCTTGGACCCAATGGAGCGGGTAAATCAACGACAATCTCCTTAATCAGAGGCGATCTTCAACCCAGCCTCAACGGAGGCGATATCTTAGTGGAGGACGCCTCTGTCGTTAAACATCGTGCTACAGCTCGATCTCATCTAGGCGTCTGTCCCCAATTCGACGCAATCGATTCGATGACAGTTCTAGAGCATTTAAGATTCTATGCCCGCATCCGGGGTATCCCAGATATTGAGCACAACGTACAAGCAGTTATCCGTGCCGTCGGCCTTGAGGCTTTCGCGACCCGGATGGCACACGCTCTATCTGGCGGTAACAAGAGGAAACTGTCCCTCGGCATTGCTCTGATGGGCAACCCCAGTGTGGTATTGCTGGACGAGCCGTCTTCGGGACTGGACGCCGCTGCCAAGCGAATCATGTGGAAGACCCTGGGCTCCATCGTGCCCGGCCGGTCTATCCTGCTTACCACGCACAGCATGGAGGAAGCCGACGCCCTCGCGAGTCGAGCTGGTATTCTTGCCAAACGCATGCTGGCCCTCGGCACAATCGACAACTTACGCGAACGATTCGGTGATGCAGTACACGTCCATCTAGTCAGCAAGTCAGCACCGCACTCAACAGATGAAGAAATGGACCGCATGCGCGAGTGGGTTCTGAAGGCTCTGCCCGGTGCCGACATAGAGACCAAGACATACCACGGGCAGATGCGATTTTCAGTCCCAGCGGGCTCAATCGCCGACCGCGAAACGACCAGTGGGAGCGCTGTAGGCAAGCTCGTCATCATGCTGGAGGAGCAGAAGGAAGTGCTCGGCATTGAGCATTACTCGTGCACGCCGACGACGCTCGATCAGGTCTTCCTGACCATCGTTGGCCGACATAATGTACAAGAGGAAGGGTATACGGAGAAGAAAGAGAAGAAGCGTTGGTGGAAGAAGCGATAAGGTAGACAAGACAGATGCGTGCTATAGAGCGGCTCATTCATCAGTGCATATAAGTGTATATAGGTAGTGTGACGGGCACGGGGACCGTGGGGCTGATATCTGTTGCTTTAATCTCCTGTCGAGCATGCGATGGCGGCGTTGAGGTCGGGCATTCATCAATTGGTACTAAGTGCACTAGAGATTTCCTTTTTTTATTGATATATGAGCGTCAACCCCGCGCAAAGGGTCGAGTACTTCCCTTTTATAAAAGCAGAAAGTTGTAATTATATATTCTGCTTGGCCGTTTAACCGACCTTGAATTGTCACAGTGGGTGCATTTCCTTTATCATTATTACAGTATGAAGAAGCTTGGTGTTTTACGAGATGACGATTACGAATATAAGATACCTAAGGACAAGGTGGTGATGTATCTTAAATCCTTCAACGGAATTAGAGTATTCACGGTAGGTTATTATTCTGAATTAAGGTCACTCTCAAGTCACTGTATACACAGATACATGACTCCATCCAGCTAACGAGTGGAAGCGAGGCCGCCTCACATAAGGCCCCTTGATTTCAGAATCTGACTAATCTCCTGCAGCTTCACCGGCTTCGTCAGAAAGAGGTCAATGCCGCTCTCCAAGGCTTCTTTCTGTACGGTTGCTGAGGCTAAACCTGACAGGGCGATGATGGCGGACGGCTCTAGATGGTTCGTGGCTTCGAATTCGCGGATTCTCCTCGTTGCCTGCAGCCCGTCGAGCCGTGGCATGTTGATGTCCATGAGAAGACAATTGAAGTGGCCAGGCTTCGCGAGATACTTGTCGACGGCGACTTGGCCATCTTGAGCCGTGGCATAGCTGCGCCCGAGCTTCTTCATATACGCGCAGAGAATCCTCATGTTAATCGCATTATCCTCCACCAGTAAGAACTTCTGCGGCTCGCGGCTTTCGGGTGACGCTGGCTGTGGGCTAATTGGAGGCTTCGGGCTGGAACGTGGCGATATTGACGGTGACCTGGGGCGTGGCCGAGGTTTGTCCATGGCAGGAACCTCGAACTGCCCCGACCCTGTCACGTTGAGAATGTTGAACATGTCTTTACCGTATGCCGGGGCCTCGAGTGCGTCGTGGCTTTTAGACGATACACGGCGCAAGCTGAGAGGCGCCGTATTGTCGAACTGGTCGGCTTGGTCTTGTCTCTCTACCCACCGTTGCAGTGCCGCCATAAGTACTTTGGCGATTTTTCGAGGACCAATCCTGTAATTAACCATTAGGACGGAAGTCATTCTTCTCGGTAGCTGGGGAGTGACTAACGGTTGGGAGATGAACTCAGTAATGGCCGACGAATCATGATACCGAGGATCAACTGACAAACGGTATGCACTAATTGCGTTGGGACACACGACGACGAGTGGTGTTCTACTTAGTACGTCTCTCGCTACGAATGTATCGTAGAGTGCTGTCTCTTCACAGAGGACGATATCAGGTGCCACGTTCGCAGCTTGGGTTGTTAGAACAACTTCCATGACCAAGTCTTCTCGGCAAATATTCCAGATAGACTGATAGTTGTCGGGTTGGTTCTCATGATTAGGAAGACCTAACGATGCGTCGAACCCCACAAAGCATACTCGAAGGCCTTTGAGCTGCCTTTTTTGTTTCATGTATTGATCCAGCTCAACCCCGAGAGGCTCTATAGGATTATTTGGATGTTGTATAGGCTGTAAAGGTAGCAATACTGTTGCCGTGGTTCCAACTCCCACTTGGCTCTTTATTGATATTTTGCCTTTCATAGATGAAACTATTTTCTTCACCACGCACAAGCCGAGACCAAGGCCTGGATTGATGTTGTCTTCCTGGTAAAACTCCTGGAATAGATGATTGCGCAAAAAGTCCTCGCTTATGCCTTTCCCTGTGTCGGTAACGACTATCTTAGCCCAGCCCGTATCGTTATTGCGTGGTTTCTTGGAGTGTACGGACTCCTGGGACAACGCAATTCTAATGCTCCCTGAACTAGTGAATTTTAAGGCGTTTCCAAACAGATTCATCACAATTCGTCGTATAGCACCAGATATGGCATAGTAATAGTGAGAGCACTTAGAATCAATGGCGAGATCGATGACGACGTGCTTAGAACCAGTACTTGAGTCACCGCCGTCCTCCAGCCAGTGTTCGAGATCCTCCGCGGCTTGGAAGGTGTCACTCCGCCGAATTGCACAAGTGTCTGCATGTGACTTGCGCTGGTCCCGTTCTAACTGCCCGATGGAGAGGCGCTGAAAGTTAAATCCGGCAAAAATGCTCTCGGTGACTTCTTCCAGCAAGACATCGAGTCGCACAGGAGTAGTTATCGACTTCATACCAGCTTGCAAGGTGCAGTTCATCTCTTTACGCAGCCCTCGGGCTCTCGAGTCCCGGGTTTCCCCTGATGGGATGAAGTTATTGACTTTAGCGTAGTAAAGCAGATGGTCGATTGTATCAGAGAGTGTCCGCCCACATGTCTCGAGGATGTGGAGCAAATTGCCTTGAAATACGTTCAGCGAAGTATCCGACAGGAACTCGACACCGAGAATAATGCCGTGCAGAGGCGACCGTAGCTCGTGTGACAGTGAGCCCAAAACATCTGACTGGGCTTGGCTGGCTAGATGCGTTTCGAGGCTCGCGATCTCCGCCATTGCCAGCGTAGCGAATGCCAAAAGGTAGCTGATATCACCCTGAACGGTAAAGATACGCGATCTATCGAAGGTGTACGCAAAGCAGCCGGCTCGCCATCTTTTTCTGACCTGGTCCCAAACAGGGATAAAAGCGGCGCTTCGAGCTCCTGGGAAAGCTTTTGACACCTCGGATCCCAGATTTCCGATAAATGAAAGTGTTCGTCTTTTCGTCAGCGGAGGGGTGCTCCTGATAGCGCTTGCTGGAGGTGCGGTACTCTCGTCTTCAGTGTTGGGCTGCATTTTACCATTCTCATCCAAGTCGAAGATGGCGCCACTCGGGTAGCGCCGCAGAAGTGATGATAGGGCCTTCAAAGATATTCTCTTCCTTTCTGGATTTTGAGTCTCTTTATTAATACTTGGCGGTTCCTGTGTTGAAGAGGCTATGACGTGAGGTTCTCTGTACATGCTGCTTGAACCAGAAGTGTGATCACTGTCCCAAGATTCTTCATCGGATGTGTCCATTGATACATCACTTCCTGTGTATTGTGAACCAAACGAGGTAAAGGGTGCGGCGCTAGCATCGAAGAAAACCACTCCATCGGCATTGATACTTTCCCGTATTATAGTTGCTGCCTTGGAAAACACGACCGTTAAAGGATCTTCCTCTATTGAGGCGGAATTCTTCCGCGGCGAATTGGCCGTTTGTCGTGTTTTGACATCAGACAGCTCCTCGCGATTTGTTCTGTTATTTTCAGGAATTTGTTTCTCTGGGCTGAGTGGCTTCCCGGGGCTCTCGACGGTTTGGCCTAATTGCATGTATGATCGCATAGATTTCGGGCTTCCCTGTTGGCTGCAAGGTTTAGCCTGGTTTTTATCCTTTGATATTCCCTTCTTGAATGGGTTCTGAAAACTTTTGTCGTGAGTTGAAGTTTGTTGCATCGTGGTTAACCTTTCCTCCACGAAGGCTGCAATGCCCTGGGTCTTCTTCTCCTCCCGCTTACTCTCGATTTGGGAAACCTTTGATAGTAGATGATCCAATATGGACAGAGAGATTTCTCGAAGGAGTTTTGAATCTGCGTCACTCCAGTCGTCTTCTCCTATGGGTTGTTCTGTCACGATACAATACTCGCCAAAGTCTACCCCGTTTCGGCTTCGAATCGGCACTCCAACGTAACCACGCGCTGGAAACCCCAATAAAACGCAATCTTTTTCTGATACGCGGGGCTCCTCTCGAATATCAGAGATGATATCCACAGGCAACCTTATATCGTCTTCACTTTCAGCATGTTTAACCGTATTCAAGAACTTTTGGCAGATTCCGTTGCTTCGTGGGATAGCTGTTCCCCGTATCCAAAATGGGTTGCGCGTGTCTGCATAGTTACTCGGGTCGGTGCGTAGAGACGATACCTGGGTAGTTTCTGCGATGACATACTGATGTGACCGGTCGAAGAGAGATATAAAGGCTCGCGATGCCCCCGTACGGCAGAGTCCTAACTGCGCGAGAGCGGTGAGGATTGGATCCGCGGTCGTAGCAAGTTTCACGGTAGAGGCTGGATCTACCGTACCGGTATGCCTGATATCTGATAACAATGTCGGGTCATGTCTACAGACGCTCGGTTAGTATGTATACAGTGGAACCTTCAGTATGCAAGATGGAGTAGCTATTGGCGTTGACCAACCTGAAAGTTTCGCGCTCTCTGTCGGATTCGGATATATTTCCACTTACCGTACTGGCAGTCATGGCTATGAGGAATGAAAAGCTAATATGTAAATGGAAACCTTCTGGAAAGAAAGTTACACGAGAGAGAGAGATAGTAATACTCAACTGGAAGGCAATGTCATGAAACTTTGCGTTAGGGTAAGAGTCTCCCTTTCTAGGCTTTTTGGGTGAAACATGATTAGTATTCACGAGCCAACAAACCAAAGGAATAAAGCTTCCAGGAACTCACGTAAAAGGGACGGGGGCTGTTTTCTAACAAAGATTAGCCCGATCTCCGAATTCACTTAGCTCTGTTCCTAGCTGAACTGTATATTCCAGGCCCATCACACTAACAACCACAAGGAGCATTTTGGCAGCAGTGGAACATCATCTACGTCCATGATGACAAAAAATGTACATTTATAGCCATTATGATTGCATAATTATATAATAATGCGGGAAGTTTTCTATTATTCCCGTCCTTCTTTCGTAATACAAGCATTCCGTCCCCAGGTAGCTTCAACGGAGAGCTTCTCGAAGACTATGAGACGAAGCCGGAATTGTCTCCGAGCATGTATCACTAATGAATCACATATCACTTGATCCTCAATTTGCGGGGTTGGATTTAGATCCTTCAACTCCCATTTCTGTGAACTTTAAGTCAGCACCACTCAGATTTCCAAAACACTGGCAGCCCCTGAAATGTGCAGTCAACCTGTCACGTTGATAACTAGCGATGTATTATTATTTTAATCATTCATTGCTTCCCCATGTATACTTCGCACTACATTATGTAAACTATGAAATCGTCCACTGCCTTGGTTTCCCACAAACGCACACCTAAAACTCACCCTTTTCTTAGGCTATAGTCCTTCGATAAACGCCTCTCAATGTTAAATGAAAAATTTATAGCTAAAAATATTAGAACTATTCTTTTCTTTTCTCATATCGCCTCTGGGTGAGTATTTATAGTCTGGTAAAGAGTGTGAGTTTTGATGAGAAACGGGGTGTGGACGATTTCATTAGTATAGGGGTGTACATAATTTCTTATCAGCAATAAGGTTCAGTCTAAGTGCTTAGAGCTAGATATAGTGAAAGCTTTAGGCTATCGTTCATGGACGGTTTGAGCAGTTCTTCTCCAAGATTTCGAGTCATGAGCAAACTATCATTACTAATGAACCAAGTACTGGCCTTTATTTGAAACGGATATAGCGCGCAGGCCATAATTTATGCTCACATGTATGCATGGTTGCAACTCAACAGGAGAGCAGCCATGTCAGTACGGCGTATATCTTTGTATATGTACTAATTCACATATATAAATCGGAAGACACGTGGTTAATATTTCCTTCATCCAATATGGCTATAGGGACGTTTCCCTCTACTTCCATTGGGTCTTCTGACGGACCTTAAATCTTGGGCACTATTTCACATAAAGTTCCCGTAGCAAAATAGCAGCAATATAAAAAAACAAAGCCACTGTTAGCGCCAAGGCAGCTCATCTGGCGATCATTCCTGACGAACTCTCTCATTCTCCGGACAAGGTTGCAATACTACCTCCAGTTGATGAATGGCCGCTTCAAGCCGGATTTCACGGCGATATGGAAGACGGCTGGGCTCCTCGTATAGCCAAGACGGGCAAGAAGAGGTTTCGAGGCGGGCATGGTTGAAAAGCCTCTCGTTGATCGGGAACGGGTGTATTGAGCGTCAGTGAAATTGAAGCATAGTATCGAGGTTGACCTTCCCGGTATCGAGAGGTAACATAACGACCGCCTCATTGTCCTTCGTCCTGACTGTCGATGGCTTTTCTGGACGCCGGTCGAGACTCGGCCAAACCTCCATTCGCAAAGGAGTGGGGAGAAAGGGCATGGTAGGCTGGAAGCTTGGCACCCTACATTAATTGAACCGCATTTTCGGCTCCCCAGCTCGCCAGCCTCTTTGGCACCCCTGCGGCTCTGTATTTTAGCTCGTCTTTTGGGTCCGTTCGAGCTCCCCAGTCGCCAGCTGCGACGGGAGGAGCGACCTCTGAAATGAAATCCACTCCTAATGCCGCAAATTGTACACCCTGCTTGACGTCTAGCCACTTCTGGTTCGTCTGTTCGACCAGATTGTCATACCTTTGGAATCTAATTCGGCTCCTTGAGCTGCCAGTCCTGCTCTGGGAGTTTCTTTCGGGAGGTGGGGTTTGGGGCTACCCGTGCCACGCCCCCATGGTTCGTGTGTTGCGGCTTTGCTCACCCTGGCCTTGACCTGCTCCAACGCATGTTTAATGGGCTAGCGGGGTCGGGAAAGATCCTAGTCGTAACAATCACGCCCTGCATTGAGGATTGCTCTTGTCCCCCGTCCTCACTACCTTAGGAGAGAAACCCTACATCTACCGAGTATCTCAGTATATTGTAATAAAGAACTCCAGGCCGCCACATCCCCACCCTGCAGAGAACGCAGTACATCACAATTATCCCTAAGTAACAACCTGGTCTTCCACTGCAACCTCTTTTAGGGAGTCCTGCTCTCCTCTCTTTCCATCTTCGTCCTCCTCTGATCCTGACATGAACTCTGTGGGGTTTTCAATCCTTTGCCCATCACAATAGAGAGGCGGGTTCATCACGTCGAAATATGGCCGCGGGCCTTTATCAACTGCCCCAATATCCTTCAACTGATAAGCCACCATCGCATCCACCTCCTTGTTACCCCTGTTCACATGGAGGGTATCACCTCTCCGGGTAATTAGATAGATTGGCCGCTCAATGCTCCGCTCAATTTCGAGGCGAATATGCTCGTCAAATCCGTCTAGGAAGAGGTCGTAGCAAATGTATGCTTTATTATGGAAGTTAAGCAGCTTAACAATATTCAGCTGTATGTTGAAAGCAGTGTTTTCTTTTCCAATGTGTTTCAACATAGCTGTCGTGAGTTTCTCGGCTCGCGAATTGGCCCAAGCAATGGCATCCTTGGATTGTCGGGATTCGTGTTTATATTTGGTTTTGAGAACACACCGCGCGGTGAGGTCTGCTGTTAATGCGTTGAGCACATGAGAATCGACTTTGACTTGTAACATGTTTGCAATGCGGTGTGGTTGATGGGCATGTGCGGTAATAAGCCGTGTGGGAAGTTTTTTGAGAGAATGACGTGGGGCGATCGATAAATAGAGATTTAAAGCGGGTCCCCTGGCGCGTGCAGTTGCGTCTACATCCAGCCTTAGAACTTCTTGACTATATGGAGTTTGGGAAAAAGGAAAAAGAAAAAAAGGAAAGGAAGCGAGGGTATTTCTTAGATTAATATAGTAGAGTCAACACGATGTGTGCTTTATATCGACCAATGATGTTTAATCAGATAAGGGAGGATATAACTATTAACAGGAGCCTTAGAACATATGAGTTGAATGATAAAATTTGTGACAGTCCGAGGAAAATAAATCTACCGCAGCAATAGCACGAGAGTCCAAACAAGCCTATGTAAGAATTTCGCAAACTATCCATCTTCTGTACAAATTCTGCATGTGGAAGAAAATTGTAATAGCTACGCTCTTCCTTATACCTGTAACAAGGGCTCTTAGTGAGGGCTTGAGTGGCGTTGAGCATCGGTGACCAACAGGATCAAAACCAAGGAGGCCACCGGCCACGTGTGACTAAGAACGAGAACGCCAGATGCTTCGAGATAAGAGGAGACAAACACTAGCAATTGTGGTATCGTTTCATCCCACCCCCCAGAGCATTTGATTCTCTTTACATGTTGAGCCGTACGTTTAGTTTATAATTATATGTTCACTACCATATATTATTACTCTATACACAGATGGGGTTGGTAGGTGCTGTGGCATTGAACTCATTGTAATCCATACTGATAGAATATTACTAGATTCTATGAGCAAACCGTGAACCAAGATCACTTGGTCAAAGTTCAAATAGGCTTCACCATTTATTGACTTTATTATATTTTAAACAAGTAGGGTTTTTATAGCTCCATCGGCAAATATTTTCTAGCTCTGTCGTTGTATGAGCGTCAACAACAATAATTTATTCTCCCCTAAGTCAGTTTCCGCATTTCCACCAAAACCTGTAAGTACTGTCTACAGTCGAAAGCAGGCCGATCTTTTTATCCCTCAGTACAGCAATGAAGTGAAAGAAACATGACATCCTATTTGCAACTATCTTTATCATCTAACCTGTTATTATGACGACTCGCAGCATTCTGCTTCATCATATCTTGCGCGTTATTTCAAGGCATCTGAGTCGCAGCTTACAGCATAAGAGTGATCTCAAGTAATTTCACTCCTGACCTAAGAACTGCATACTTGTATGCGGGACACCCGAGTTGGGGAATAGTGTTATAGCTCCAGTCCGTGACGCTGGCAATCACTTTCAAATGTAATGAGGATTCGTAATTTATCTGAGTCGCATCTTTCAAAGCATCTCTCCGTCTCGTTTATTTGTTAAAAGACACACCTTGGTGGACTTATACACGGTTGGAGCGCAGCTAGCCAACCTGTAATGATTACCTACAGGATTTAAGTCAAAATATTCCATGTCTAATTTAAATCTGCCTCTACTAATTAAATTAAGTTGTTTTTGATCGGCCTTTGATCTCTTGCAGATTCAAATTCGCAAAATCGACGCTCGAGCTCGCCCTCGACACAACAGTATATAGCTAATTAGACTTAGATCCTTTAGACACTGCATTCAACAGTCGCGGAGATGAGTTTCTGGAATCAGGTACTCTCTTCCATGTGCTACGCCAAGTTGCATCGAAGATATTAACATAGCCTAGAAGTCAAGAGAAGTTTCAATAATTCTATATGAACTACTCAGCTTCTCAGATAGTTGAAAAAAAGACCCAGCTTTTCACTCATTCCCATCTACATCTATTAGTAAGCAACCGGTGAGCAATTTTGAAACCAAAGTCGACGATCCCGGATAAATCTAGATGGTATGATATTTTCTTTCCAGTTTATTAGCCATGAATTTAGATAAATAAATATCAGGTCACAATAAAATTTACCTTTTATGCTCCCTGAAGAAAATATAATATCTTGGTGTCTGTTCACTACGTTGTTTTGGGTGGATCAACCGTTCAAGATGTCGCTCACTCTAACACGCATTGCTTCAAGCTGTAACTTAGTTAGTAGAAGATTCCGAGGTCGTACAGGGAACCTTCACAATATTACATTTTGTTATTCTCTAGTATTGATGTGTGTTGTAGCATGACTGCGATGTTTCTGCTGCTGCCGTATCACACAAGGAGTTCTCTGTCCATTGTCCTGACAGCCTAGTTCACACACTACTACAAACGTAGTTAACTAATCACCCATCGTTATAAAAACCTCAATAAAGAAATGTGGCGATATTCTTGGGATAATTACCACAACCTATGACCTTGGCATGAAACAGATCGGGGACCTATCGATTTTTCACTGCGTGTCTGATTGAATATGATTTTGCGTTATAAAGGGAGTTATCAGGATCGTAGAGAGTTTATCATCTTTTGCCGACCAAGTATTCTGTCTGTTATTAGCCATGCTCCTCAAAGTATTAGCTTAGAGGTAGAGCTGAATTAGAACACTATCTCGTTGAAATAAATAATGAATGACCCCTATCGCTTGTCTCTCGAGCGTCTCCGTTTCGATGTCAAAGCATAGTTTCATCGAGACGACCTTACTTCTTGATTCTGAATCAGCTTCATATACAGATATTCTCAATGCCACAATGCTTATCATGTAGTCTTGTGCATACCTTCTGACTTATACAACTTGTGTCCTCAATTTCTGGTCCGCGGGCATTATAAATCAACTCGTTGGCGACACTCGTGAGAGTTCGAACACCACTAACTCCTTTTGAAGAAAGAGTTCATATAAGCTTAGCGGTTGACGACGTTGAGTGGCCACTGAAATGAAACACTACGCGCAATAATACGTCCATCCCTTGCTCTATTAAGGGGCGCATGTGGGAAAACTGCGATCACAACCTATGCGAACACATTTACTGATTTCCTTATTGAGCCCGCGCTGTTGGCCATACCGATACTGAGTACCGTCAAATAACAGGAGGTCAGACTCATTAAAGAGTTTGAGCCAAGCCGCCTAAGCGCGTCCCCTGATTCATCCACACCCACCTAGAACAGATAACGGCAAGAATGACGCCAGAGTGAATAACATCACTTTATTCAGTGCGACTGAGCACTGACCTTGTTTTGAGCATGATGTCCTCTGCATCTGCTTCGCTAATGGTGGACGGAGCTGTACACCTTCCAAGGGGCCAACCATTATTGAATAATGCATTGGTCGATTTCGTAGACACATTAGAGTTAGAGACCTAGACCAGCGGCAGAATCTAATGCATGCTGCTACATGAAAAGACGATTTCCTCGTATAATACATCAATTTTACAAGCAGTTCAGTCACCTGTAGGGAAAACAACGTTGGCGAACAGAATACTAATATTTATTGGCACATCTCACATGCAACAGGATATTTTAGCTATCTCTGTCGCTCAACTCAAACGCGAAGATAGTTCTGCCGAGACTCAGACTTTTGCTTGTGAACTATTATCCTATGCAGCCATGTTAATATGAACTGGTTGATACTTGGCGAGAGGTCATTTTGTTTACTTGTCTCATGCGAGACAACGCGAAATCGTTCTAGAAATTTCGAATGCCTCACACATGAGTGCACAGCAATCGTCAAAGTTCTGCTTGTTAACAGAGTTGTCAGTTCTTCGGCGCTCGTGTAATCGACTCATGACAGAAAGTCTCTTCATGGTCGAGGGTTATTGGCCGAATACTAGAGGGTGTGATAATCAAAAGTGTTGTAACTGTAATGAATAAGTGGGAAAGATATCCAGTGGATGGAACCAAAAAGAAACCATTCGAAAGGGAGTAGCATTGGTATTCAGTCATTTCAAGATTGAGTCTGAAATATGGGCTCGACGCATTTTGGCGTTGCACTCGTGACAGTTGAATTTGCGGGGGACAGCTCTAAGCGAGAGAGCCATACTGTGAGGATCGTCACTCCGCATCGATTCACCTGCCTATCACGAAGGATGTGCCCTGTCTCAACTACGTTGCGCATTGTAGTAGGTAGTACGGATCCTCATTTGTAAGAATGGACCTAGACCATCTGGTTCAGTTGCTGATCTTTGAAAGTACCAAGGTCAGAGGAGTAGTAGCAGTTAGGGAACAGGACGCCGCGTCCGAGCTTCCGTAGCATCGTGTCTTCAGCTCCATGGTCTAGGCTAGGCGAAAGACCTGTGGGATGTGGAGCGAAGTACAAGTCGTGACCGAGTCGTCGGGATGAGTATGCCAGCTTATTATAGGTATCGTATTGTGTATGATTATATGTAATCAATCACACCAAACTGCGCTAGCCCGGGACGCAACTCGTGCAGTACCTATCCTTCGCATTTATTACTGCTTGGCAGCCTCCAGTTTAGGGTTAGGCGGTCCAAATCAAGCAGCTCTATGCGCCCGTGAGCTAAGTCGACCCAGGCGCCTTGAAAGCTCTCTATTTTGTTGACACTTCTCCATACTCTTTGTAAGGCATAACCGAGGTGAAAGGAAACGAGCTTGAATATGTCGTATTAATGTCCTCGCAGAAGCGGTCGTTCGTAAGATAGAAGAAAAAGGAGTGAAAAGGTGAAATCCTACAACACTATGTCTGGTAATCTTTGAGGAGTAACAGGGAGTCTGGGATAATTACTGCAACGTCAAGACAGGCCAGCATGCAACGGCTCGATCCCCGGAGGACTACGGAAACATGATCCGACCAACATATCTGCTGCAGAGCGTTTCTCAAGTCTCCTAGAGTCGGTTAAATTGAGCCAGTGAAAGCTAGACATGCTGGCATCGTGATCAAAAGCTGACAAGGTCTCTGCCAATCGGAATCAATCAGTCAGCGAGTTTATCCAACGTAGTTAGCGTTTTCAGCCACTGCGCAGGGCTCCTCGGTGGAATTGTAGAAACGATAATAAAGCTTGAACCCGAACCTGAACCCAAACTTGCAGCGGCAGGTGGTACTCAGGGGTAACAATCACCACATGAAAACGATTTCCAACTCTCCGAGCCCCAAAACCGATATCCGGGGGTGCTGCCTTGATTCGTATGTAATTGACCACCATAGAAGAGGCTACCTTTTGCCCTTGCAGGGTCTTAGTGCAAGAGAACTGTGAACCGTGTTTGTGCAGCGCATCCTTGAACGCAAGAATGCCAACCAGATAATCGGGAATCAAATATCACCACTAACTCTGAAGGAATATTACATTCTCATGATCACCATCGTCTCCTTCGACTTTCTTCGAATGCCGTCTCGGGATAGGGATGCGCTTCAACTACCTAGGAAGGATCCGGGGCCACGATCTGTCGCCTCAAAGTATGAATGTTGTATGAAATCCTTTGGTGACTAGTCTGAGTTCCCTTTCGGATAAACTTTTTACTACGTTGCCTATGTGTTTCCTGAGGCATGCCGTAATTGTGAGATGGAAATGCACGTCTGTACTGTTTCAATACTAGTATTGCCTCAAATTAATGAGGAGAGAATAATGGATTGCCTCTAAGATAAGTCACTATATCTGACTACCGACACATATTTTCTATAGTTTGAGCCTGTTGGTACATAGCCTAGATATTACCATTTATTTCCCAGGTGACGGTAGAAGCACACGGCTGAGGAGGGAGATACCATTGCTGCACATTGCGTGCTGCCGTAGAGGGTACAGATAGGTATACAAACGAACAGATTATGTTTGGTCTGATCCGTAGCAACTCCGCCATGGCTTGAGAATGATATCAGGGGCTAAGATACGTGCTCGCTTAAACCAGATTTGCGCGTCATGTCGTTTGCACCACCCTCGTTGGCCGAGAAAAATGAGAGGCCAACAGTATAGTTGAGCTGCTTCCTGCCCCTAGGTTTTTGTTTCCCGTGCGGAAGAGAATGTTTCGATGTGGCTGCTCTTCCGGCTGCAGAACACCTACAGGCTTACGGCCAAGTCCGATAATGCCAACGGCCAGCTGTCACAAGACCAGGTTAGTGACCTGCTCCTACTATCACCTTATCAAGGAGATACTGTACGGTATACAAATTAATTACTTCCTATATGTCTTGAGGCAGGATGACTTCTCTAGACGAATAGGAATGCTGGTTTTTGCATGAACTGGAATGGCCGTCCTTATGGAATCAACGATAAGCTGATACCATCCCCCAACAGCGCTGTTGGCTGGTTTGATGTGTTGGCACAAAGGAGCCTTGCATGCAGTGCGTGAGAAATGAGGTGAGCAGGTGATTGCGATCACGTCCTATGCTCTTCTCATATCTAGAGCAAGGCATAAATGTCAGACCAGGGCGGCTTGATAGCCTTTTATTCGATGTAGTTGCGACCGCTTTGTACTATATAGGCGTTGGTATTTTATTGTCAAATTACCGCCACAACCGTATGTATTCCCCCCACGAAATGTGAGTTCTTGCTGCGCCCTGCAACAAGCTGCAGCTCACTCTGCAGCTTCATCCCTGTGATGTCCTTGGAGACCCCGCAGAGGCCGGCGAACCAGTCGACAACTGTTGCTGTGGGGGCAAAGGAAGTCCCTGGATGCCAAAACCAATCGCGAAGAATTTCACTTGAATAAGTACCTACAAGGTCTTGATAGGCAGGTAGCTCATGTACTGTAGGTACCGGGATCGCGGTGCGCAGACAAGACCGCGAGTGAGTTTGTGGTTGCTAGGATTTCCTTTGTACCTACTATTAAATATTAAGTAGAATCTTTATTGTAACTTGATCTTTGTGATTTTAAATGTGCATAGCAATATCTAGAGTATAAGATTATTCCCATATGGTGTACTGAGTAATGTACTGGCTACCGTCCGGTAAAATGATAGATGCGGAATTATGCCATGCTTATTTGCTGAAAGTGTGACACCTATAACAGAGAAATGACCAGCCTTAGTAAATCAATCCTTCGAGGTTATGTAAAAGGCTGGCGTAAACATTACTAAGCTGTACACTGACGGCGGTATGCCTATAATTCGTAATTAGCAGTGAGCACTATGTCGTGGGACGGGCCGAGAGAGTTTTGACACCGAACCGTAGTCTATAAGCACTTATCATCAGCTATTAAGTCTGAGTCTTATGCACCTAATATATATAGAGTTGATTAGCATACTGCGTACACTTATCCAGTTACATCTCTGTCACGGTCCTCCAATGAGGTTCAAGCCTCGAACTTCGCAGAAAAAGGCGCGAGCGGTGGTGAAGAAGCACCGACAAGAAGGGCGGGTCAGCACCCAGCGGTGTTACTATTATGAGGCTACTGTAGCTCGTACTGGATCGTTCTTCAGCAGAAGCTGAGGTCAGTCTTGGGTTGCACTTCCTCTCCATGGGGTGTCTCCGAGTTGGCCCCCAACCCTTCACAAGATGCGCGTGATCAGTTTCGGGGAACCCCTGTGCGGCAACACTATTGGCAGATCTGGCGCCACACCCGTAGAGCGCCTCATATTGCGTGCCGAAGCGTTATATTACTGAAAGGCTCCGCCAGCTGACTGCTTGATCAGCTTGACATGCACTCGTTACTGTTATGTCCCGCCACCTGAAATATCCAGTCCCTCTCCAATTCCTCGCTGACATACATATGATCGGTTGCAACACAGAATTTGAATCCTCGCCCTTGCAATGGATATAGCCTATACGGTCGACTCACCTCGGACAGTGGGCACCTGGTACAGTCTAGCTCTTTCATGCGACTGTCTTACCTAGTGTACACTATGATACTGTGGCTTGAGTCTGGTGATATGTTTTATGGTCGACCTTTGGCGATCATCTTATATCAACTTTTATGCTGTCTAAGGCACGATCATGGTGTCGAAGACTACTTCACCGGTAGCGGGTCCAACCGCCTAGGTTTCATATTGATGAGGATATACAGTATTCGCCAAACATCCCGTTATGTTGCACCAAACAAGTTCTCGCTGAATTCGAGCATAATAATCATATTACTATTTAGTTAGACACATATATACCCAATCCCAGGTGTACGGACGTACGAATGGAGCAGTGCTTAAGAGACATGGTTTGTGCGGCCCCTAAGCTATGAATAGTTCAGGTTCAACCCTAACGATAACGATGAAAATAGTAAACTCTGTTCAGATGTGATAGGCTCACATGTACACCGTATGTCTGTAAGCTGACATCGAGGAGCCATTGGAAAAGGAGGACTTGTATGTCTCATTGCCCCTGAGGGTATGCACAAAAGAACCTCATTACGACGTCCGTTGCCGTTTCTTGGCTTCGAGAAGTTGGAGTAACGGACCTCGCCATAATTACATGCTGTGTTCCTGTTGGGACTCTTGGGGCTCCATCAGCCACTGTCATCGCACTTTTTTCCCTGGCCCCATTTTGGCCACTGGCGGACGGTATTTAAGAGCCTTTCAGTGAAGTAAGCGAATTAGAATTACCTGCAATGCAGCTGACAAGTCATTCTTGCAGATTTGGTGAGGACCCATGATCTCGGTACATACTGTATGACTTGCAGACGGCTTTAATGATGACAAGCACGTGTCCGACACTCTAATCTCGATTCATAACTACACTCTACGGTACGTGCGACACTGCACTCTATCATCCAGCGCTGGTCAGCAACATCATTATGGCGACGCGTTCATTGGACCCCCTCGATCGGTATCCCCTAGTAGTTATGAGGATCATGTTAGTTTAAGACTGTTGAGCATCAGAAGTGCAGGATTGTGGAATCGATCCCATGTAAGGAGGCATCGGCGGACAGGCGTAATATTCCAGCCAGCCCACCACTACGCAAGGTTGAAAGGCGTGGACATGTGAAAGAAAACCCAACAAAAAGGAAGATCGGTTTGTTTATCTTCTCCCTTATATTTATCTTTTCTTTACTTGCTTATATTTTTTGTCTGTCAATTGATTTTCTTCGGGACGGTGTGTGTCATACTAGGTACGGTATGCTCGGACTCTCGTTAAATGTTGATGACGTTTTGCACTAATTTGTAATTACTTGGTAGAAATAGGACTTCAGGTCGACATCACTACCAGGTAGAAAGGCATCAGCTCACTGGCCTTGAAATGAAATAAATAACTACTAATTTACTGAGATCTGTAATACGTCGAGTTTCTGAACTCAAAAGGCCAAATGCAATGTCAGATAAGGCTGTCTGGCTGGTATGACATCATACGCTAATTCCACACGATTATGTCTCGGGATTGAGCATGAGGAGAGACATCGATGAAATGAAGAAATACAGTAAACGACTTTTGCGGGATCGACAGTACAGCACATGTCATTTTTGACTGTTTTTTCTGCCACATCTACAGTCGAGGTAGCATTCCAATAGACTGGAAACGAACGTCGATCTTTCGTAGTGGTAAGAGACTATGAGGGTATAATCGCGGCACACCATTCAGTAACTAGCATCCCCTAAACACGCACCGAAAACGCAGATCTTAATTGTCTTTCTGAGTCTCTTCAGCCAGAGCGCAATACGTTTGCGGTTCGGAGCTGCTAATACACATACTAGGATAGAAAAGAATTAGGCGTCACCTCCTTCGCAGTAGCCTCTATCTTAGGTATTGATACAGCGGCTTGGCTCTCCCGGAAATAGAATCGCGATGTGGTTGTTAGACCCGGTGACTCAAGATTCAAGCGGCATTAAGACGATAACTTCTCTACGCAAGAATCCTTCCTAGAAAGTAGATGACCTATATGACTTACAGTAGGCACGATCACTTAAGACACGATAATCTGGCCCTGTCCGAACGGCCATGATATCATACGTTCACGACCAGTTAAGCTCGGCAATCAAGCGAGCCAACTAGCCAGGCGGGGACAACTGCAGATCGATCTTTATTGTACATATGATCAGTATATGGGTACCTATGCTGAACCTGCAAACCACACAACGATAGACCGAGAAGTACCGGGTCCTTGGCTCGACATTACTGCTGGTTGCCGACTGGGTCCCGATGGCCCGATTACGATTGTCAATGAGGTTACAATCCGACCGACTACATGGGCTATCTAGGTATACTTCCTTGTGATCTCTACAGCATCAAACCGCGTCATATCTACTACTGTAATGGTAGCTGTGTCACACAACCCCTTCATTTAGTACGGTTGACTGCTCACTCGACTAACCGCCCTGCCACCATTTGTGTACATTGATGATGTAGCCAACTCGGTCACGGTGCGTCTGGTCTAGGCGAATAAGCAATGACCAAGACCAACAATTCAATTGTTTGAGCGGTTAGCCTTACAGCATCACCAACAATTCCTTACGTTATCATGTTGTTTTGTTGTAACCTTTAACCAACAGCGTAACGGGTAACATCCGCAGCGGATCAGACCGCTGAAGCCCCGAAGGAGCGCGGAGACGGGAAGGATAGGAATGGGCCAATTCTCCACCACCCTCTCTATTTCAACATTAACCCGGCTTGGAGGAAGCGGTGAAAAGACTTCTTGCAGGATCATGTCGCATCACAAGAGCAAAAGAGACACACACCCAAGGAAGAAGCTCATCAACTTGTTTCATCTCGATTGGGGCGTCACCCACCCAGATGGGTTCGCGTAAGCGTTGTAACGTTGTTCTAGGGCCCTGTCCCCTTCACAAAGATGTCTGCCTGATTGCATGGCGTCACTGCACCTCGTAGGGCTGGCTGGATTTCGAGCAGATGCTCCTCATGCGCGCCTTTCTACGGACGAGGTATTGGTACTAAAAGGCCATTCTACATACAATACGCCACCGGCATCAACAGCCAGAGAACCGCGGGTCGTCTTGGAGATGCGAGTTTAAAGCAACGTGCATTGATTCGTAACTCTAAAAGGTAACAACAGGTCCTTTCCCGTGCGGCCTAAGTCCTAAGAACAGTACCATGCAGGATGTGTAAACCGTAGTTCGCAAACGCACATGCACAAGATCCTCCAATATGCATCTAGTATAACATGGTATTCGTACATCTACTCTACGTGACACGGCGCAAAATCACGCCGTAAAGGCCATGAAAGGTACCTCTCAGACAAGTACGTCTCTTTCCTCCCAAAGCCACGGCTACAGAGCTTACAACAGGGGTTCCACGAAAACACCAATTAAGGATTCATGTAGCATCGCCCGATTCCGAACTAGGAAATAGGATCAATGGCACTCCAAAAAGACATGAATATACTGACATAGAGCGGCGGCCACCCCAAAACGTGGTCGTTATGTAAACTAGAGATGAGATGGAGAGAGGAGAAACGCTGTGGACAGCCTTGTCTCATGTGTCACACCACCCTGCTCGCACCACCCCGGAATCTACGAGGCCTTCCCGCCGTGGTGGTGCGGCACGACGTTTACCCACAAAACTGAATGGCTGAAAGCGGAGCGAAGAAGCGATTCCATGGCTAGAGGCTATGTATTGGTTACATTTACGACTGCTGCTGTTTCTCATCGAAAAGCCCAAAATCCTCAGTTGGCTCGCACTTATTCACATGAATGGCATTCATTGTTGCACAGTCGTGGCTTCGTACCAGGGAACTCAATCCACTTCGGTCAAGGGGGCGGAGTAACGGAACCTTCAGCATTACCTCCATGTAGCTCCCTCTGCTATACTCAGTATGTGGCTGCACGCAGCCTTCGTATGGCGAGGCTTGAAACGCGGTGGTGGTATGATAGCGGTCCTTTATCTACATCCGGTGCGGTGTTCGGTGAGCATGAATATCCGCCATACAGTATGTACGATACACCAACGAGGCGTCGATCTCCTTGGTTGCGATGGGATGATGTTCTTTTACTAGACTACCTAGGTATGAGTGTGTGCGGCCGCAGCGATAGAGCCTGCGAGACACCTGCGAATGTGAAGAAGGTGATTTGTGGGTATGCGACTCAATGTAACGCTGGTCCCAGAGAGCGACGAAAATAGGCGACGAGGAGAGGAGAGATAAACGAGGCATGACAAAAGGATAGGTGTGACTGGCACGTTACTAGGACCCTGGTTCTAGCTAGGTTTCTATCCTGTTCACCGGTAGCATACAGTACACTAGGTATACGCAAGTGGAAGACAGCACAAGATTGCCGCGCCGCAGGGCTGAAATGGAGAGTCGTGCGATCGGTAGACCCCTTTCCCCCTCTGACATGCAGCGTACCAACAACTCTCCCGTGCAATCAACTGACGGTGATTTTTACCGACCGGAACCGAATGACCTGGAGGTAGGGTAGTATTGTGAACGACATGTAAGCCGAGAGCGCTTACCAAGAAGCTACTCAGCCTACCAAAATAAATCCAAACTAGGTTTCTCGGTCATGAAGTGGTACCCCGTCCAGGTACGGCCGCACATCTTGACGCGTTGGTCTTTGAGGTTGGCCGAAGATGAAATTTAAAGGGTTCTGGGCCATAACCTGCTTCGTAGGTGGTTATATCACTTAAAGAAGTATACAAGAATTAGGTGTGTACCTAAGGTCCTTGTGAGGAGACTAGTGCCCACTACAGTTAGGTTGAGAACTAAACAAAATCTTTGTGAGTAAGAACATAAAATGAGATTTGTGTCATGAGCAAAAGATCAATCTCCTCAAGTTTGGTTATACGAGGTCATGAGTTTGCATATGTCCAGTCGAGACTTGTGCCACGTAGATGATGATTATGCCTAAGACACCTTGGTCAATGCATACCGCAGTAAGACTAGATGAGGCCTCGGCTTTGGCGTTCCTGTCGGCCGTAAATCGTGAGTGAGCGCTTTGCCGACCGTTTTTTGATCATGGGAGTCCCGGGTTTTTGGAGCACAAGCTGTATACCGGTATTGGCTTAAACTTAGCGTAGTCTGCATGTTCTATGGTCTTTCTTGCTGGTGAGTGTGATCATTGCGAGGCAACGACGTCCCAGACTTCTCTGGCCGCGTGCTTCGCAGAGCTTTCTGGCGCAATTGTGGCAAGCCTACACTTGTAATGCAATACCTATACTCCCCTATGACCGAGGAATTTTGCCTATCTCAAGTTCCGTCACGCCGAGCACGGGTATACAGTGGGTAACTGGGGAAATTTTTCAGATGGTGCCCTCTGGGGTCTCCGCGATCTGTTGAGGGGGACGCATTAATCGGCTGGTAAGGATCCTTAGTCGTAAATCAGCACAAGCCTAGGAAAGTATCGCCGAAGAATTCTATTCAACTGCTCGACTGCTAAGTTACGATGCTAAATTAGCAGTGAATGAGAGAAAAACCCACGTGACAGGTTTTTGACAGGGCCGTGGGTTGATGGCAAAATATTCTTCCATTGTTAGTGTAAACTCCACAATAAGGTAGTTGACAGCAGAGTCAATATGCAGGGTTCAACCTTGCCTCATTGCAGGTAGGCTAATCTGGGGTGAATATGGGGGGAAGTCATGTGTTGCCTATTATGTTCACGCTTATGCTATGTAGGGCAAGAACTTGAGGCGGCACCCGATGCCCAGAACGGAATCAGGACTTATAAGTAGACCTCACGCAGGTATGGTACCTCCACAGCTACTAGTGGATTTGGTGACTGTGCTTGTGTAGTATACTGTAGGTAGATACCTATGTAGTTGATAGCTGAATGTGCGCGCGAAAATCGGAACCTACGAATTCAGCCCTCAGGTATCAATAAAGTGTCCTGTTGGTGGCGACATAAAGCAGCGGTATGCCCTTGCCTGGTCGGACGTGCAAGCCGTGACCTCTTGACCGGTGATGTGGCTTGCACGGCCCGGCTGTCCCTTTGGACCTATGCGCATCGTAGAGCCTCGTCGAGTCTCAGTTACCTATTGTAGTGTAACTAATTCAATGCACGGTTTGTTGTGACATTTGCGCAGGCATATTGAAATCACAAATTCGGGGCGAACTACCGCAAATTACCAGGGTTTTAGGGGCGAGAAAGGCCTATTTGCAGATCTGTGGAGTGCTAAGGTAGGTAGGTAATACATAGCTAGGTATGTTGAATGGTAAGTGATGTACAGTACATAACTATAATGCAATGCTGTAAGTACTATGCACAGTAGACAGTGTCACGTATTCGCGTATTGGACGGTGTCACCTGTTAGATCTCATACGGCTGAGCCGCAACGACACAAAGGATTCATTCTCATGTTTAGATATTGCTTTCTTTGTATGTATACAATCCAAATAAGACTATGTCACAGTATGCTCTGGAGTAGCGTGATCAGGGCAATTAAGACTTCGGGTCAGTGACGAGGAACGTCGTTTAGATCGTGTTGAAAGCTAGAAATTGCTTAGACTTTAGTGAAGAACAGAATCACAGTCCGTAAAACAGTTTGTTCAGGCTCAATCTACTTGATGGTTAACATCTCTCCCAAAATGGTATCAACTACTGGGTTTGCTGGTTAATACGGAGCTGGATTGTTTCCCTTGAGGGTATAAGTAAGGGAGTCCTGCTGAGAATTACGTTGCTCCTTTTCCACGTACCTTATTGGTGGAAACGAAAACAGCGAAGTTGAACGAGTACCACATTAAGAACCCTGGAAGGTCTATTTATTCCCGCTTAAGGTCACCTTCTCGCTTTAAACTTAAAGTTAAGACAAATGAATAAAGTACAGTCGTGTAGAGACGCGTGTATGCAATTTTAACTGCTGCTCGCTTTTCCCCCGAGGTTGTCCGAACTTATGTATCTATTGATCCGGGATTTCATAGAGCTTTTAGGAAGTGAGCAGGAATGACGATTTGATTCTTTTTTTTTTAACTCTAGAAGCGTATTTCTAGGTACAAAACTACTTTAAGCAGTACTTGAGAAACTGACTGAAGGTACCGATAGCCGGAAATACTACGTACCTACACTACACAATGGTTAGTGACCTGATTCCTGGGACTGGGATCCGCCTGCCTGCAGGGGGCTCTTGATTCCCTTAACAGAGAATGAGTTATCACTAAATAGCATGAAGCTATTCGCTATACCACGCACTAAATAGAAAGGGTCAATCTGGCGAGGCGGTATGAAAAAAAACAGGTACCGCAAAGTTCTTCATACCACCTATACCACCAAAAAGCTATCGCAAAAAACTATTAATAAATAAGTAAATTTAACGCTAAACCGTTTATTACATGTAATTAATGTTAACAGTTAATATACCAGCTATTAAAAGTTTAAATAGTTTTAAAAACTAGTAATTATTTGGTGGTATAGGTGGTATAAAGAACTTTGCGGTACCTGTTTTTTTTCATACCGCCTCGTCTGGTACATGAATAGCTCGTTTTGCCCAGGTTGCTTTGACTCACCAGATTTGGCACGTGCAAGGGCAAGGTCATAAGTTTAAAACCGTTGATGGCTTAGATCGACAAAAGCAACTGTGATCAATATGCACTAGAGTAGATTTAGACGAACGTGGTGCTGTATAGTGACATAGATGCGGAGAAGCCCTGGCTGTAGGCAACAAGTGATATGTGGGGAAGGAGTGCGATATCACATCACAGATTACAAGTTCAACCTCAAACCTCAAACCGAACTACGGAAGATGGCTCATAAGATCGCTGGGTTACTGCTCGAGATATATAGCAACCAACTGAGTTCGTAAGCACTTGAAGACATAGAGAATGAATAGGAGGTAGAACAAGGAAGTGGCAATGGGTAGTATTCATATTCTATGCGGTTGTTGTTCCGAGACAAGGCAAAAGTAGGGAGGCTGTTTCTGCCCCTTGAACGAACGACAACCCCGAGGCCTTGAGAATTTGAGAAATGCAACAAGAGTCTTAGCTGGTAGTAGGCCTTTGCAGGTCTGCGCTGCGGCGTTCGACGCCACCGCGAGCGACTTAAGGGGCGGCACATAGGTACCTACTACAGTGATCGAACTCCAATATCCAGATCAGAAACCAGATTCCCGGCAGCGCCATATGGGCCCGAGATCGAATTACTCAGTCAGAAGGCTGAGACATGCCTAAGGCGAGGTGTCTCGGCGTGTTGATGACTCAGATCCATTGGATACCAAGCTGTTCCCTCCAGCCACGCCGTTGATCGACTCAGACTATCGCTCTCAACGGGCCAAAACGGGGAATATGGTACAATGGTATGGTAGATTCGTATTCAGACGCCGCTGAGTAAATGGAGGAGAAACAATGTATTCTCTGAGTCACGCGCGTTGAACGTCACTTTACAATATTTCTGTTGGCTCAGTGAATCGATGGACTAGGTATTAACTCACCCCTTGCGCTAAGTCGTCGTACATAGGCATCCTAATATGGAGTGCCAAAGCATCGGAAAAGTTCCCCTGAACAGGTGTTAGGTCATAGCGGTACTTGTCGATGCTGACAGGACCTCGATATATGAACATATTAAAACAGCATTTATGTTGTAGATAATCTTACATAACTTACACCTTGTCACTGGCGTCGTTCAGTCGAGCTAAATAGATATTCCTGTATATACAGTAGTGCTACCATCCCTAGCACTGAAAAGGGGACCCGCGTTGATTCTTGGTCAATACACTGTGGGACGAAAAATATTGCATACTTGCCGCACGTAAACCCCTAGTATTAAACCCTTAGTATCTATATAAGAATCTGCGACGATTTGCAAGCTCAGACAGACACTGGAACAAATGAAAATTCCACCCGTTCAGAAACGAGGATCTGAAGCTTATACCGAGGCTTTCGTTGAAAAGGGCTATGATTTTAGTATTATAGCTGCGTGCCTACACTGCATCTATCGCTGTTGTTTTGAAGGGCATAATAGAATCCGTAGGATAAGGCTTACACGGGGTGTTAAGATTCTCAAATATCACGGCTTTTCGACCCGGTATTTGTAAAGAATGACTAGATGTGGAAAATGCTAGAGCTGTAAGCAATGAAGAGGCACAGTTGTGTTATCTCACGTTGCTCGGTTAATTTCTTACCTGTCTTGACATTTATGCGCCTAGGGTAAAGCATTGGCGAACCAGGGTAGTCTGCACGTTACTTTGGCCAAGTTGCGGGAAGCACCTCGTGACACGGCTTGGCCCCAGAATCCCCCTGTCCGGCACACCGGTTCCGGGGAGCGTGGGCCGGTCACTTGTCAGAACTGATCGCCCATTTGCCTGACAAGCAGGTAAGCAACATCCATTCCTTGTACATACCCCCCAGAACCCCCCCCTTGACGTATCCCTATCATCAGTTATCGATTGTGATGGTTGGAATCTGAAAGTTGACGATAGGCAAATCCAGGTACACGGAATCCTGATACGACAACATGTTACATCGTACCGCGTAGCACAGGAGGTCATCCTACATCTAGATGCAAAGATTACATACAAGTGCATCATTTCCGACAATGATTGCGCGCTGCGTCGTCAAAAGGAGCGAGTTCCGCAATTCAATGGGTATACTACGTAAGTTCTGTCATGTTCTAGAAACGGGATGGTTTCCGAGCTCGAGATGGGGAAAGTACCCAGCTGTCAGTCCCATACCAGGAATCTTCCCTGGATTGGAGAAATGACGAAATTGGACACGCGCACGCTTTGTTCGCAATATCCCATATCTACTCTATTTATGCGAGGCTGTGTGGCCATATGAGACCGCCGATTGCCTCTGGCGTTGATAGATTACTTACTTATCCTCAGCACTGATTTCCCTGTATGAACAAATCTTCTACGGAGTGTGATGGGAAGGGAGCTCCCGCACCCTGCCTGCGTAGCCGACTGCGTACTTTGATCCTTCCAGCTGGACTCCTACAGCATGTTCCATATCTACCTGCTTAGGGCACATGAACCGGCTCACGTCAAATAGACGTGGGGGCGTGTTTAATCTATCCCACGCCGAGATACGTATCTCTTCTTCTGTAACTGAAGCGGGCCTCACCGAGAGGAATTATGCAGAAACCCCCGGTCGCACGTGTGATTGTTTCGCGTTTTTGAACAGTGACTCGCTCCTTGGAAGCTAAACCTTGTAGAGTTCACAGCCTGGACAAAAGAGGTCGTAAGAATGCCGCGAGTATTGTGCCGCGAATATTTCGCTATGAGATGGGACATATAATATTGGGCACTGCCATCTGCACAAAAGCTGGTATAGACATGTGCAGCATCTGGTGCTATGCCCGATACCGAGATGAGTAGTTGCAATCACCGGCTTGCTTGGTCATAATGTCAATAATCACTCCAGCGGCGTGGAGTATTGGAGTGGTCCGGATGGGCCAAGCGAAACAACAAAAATAATCTCTTTGGGTGGGATACCCAGCATATGTTGCGCTGCAATTCCCGGTGTGACGGTACGACCCATGGTGGTGGAGAGGCGTGGCCATATCCCACCTTGTATTCATTTTAGAGACGATATACCTGGAGCTGTCGTGTGACAGAGATTCTTGATACGGCCGCGTGGTGATATCTCGAAAATGAGGACACTGTAGGCACCGCTCCGCGGCCTTTATTTTGGAGATGACATGGCTTTCCTCGGGTTCCAGGCGTCGGTATATGCTATGCATAACGCCGGTGTTGAAGTCGATGGATGATTGAGAAGAGCCCGGACAAATTTCGGGGACAGATGGGGCGGGCAGCTAATAATCGTGGGCAATCACGCATGTTCATTTTTGTAGTGTCAGTGTTTCCTAATGGGGTTCAGCAGGAGAAAAGCCTTTGGGTAAACAATTGTTTGAGCTCAGCTTCACTATTCTACCCGTATACTACACTACATTGGGGAGTCGATGCGCCCCCCCCACTGAGGAGTGTATTAATTGATCTGTGGTGCAGACTGTAGTGTATCCAAGGCGTTGGGATTGGAAATTGGTCTACATCCCGTGGTATGATTACTAGCACGATGCCGTCACGTTGTTCGGGGTTTCTGTAAACCCTCGTTTGCATGTATTTGGAATTTCCGCCCGCAGCATTCATTCGCGCAAACTCGCGAAACCACCTGCCCAGCGAATAACCGAAGAGTAATGAATTGCCGATTGACTCACTTGTGGCGCACTCTGTCCCGGTCGACACAACTGATATGTTGCATAGGTGCGATACAATGTGAGGACAATGCTAGGAAGGGCAGATAGAGAATGTCGACTAATTGGCCACCAGACGGCCGTATCGAGCTTTGTGTTCAAGAGGTCGGCTGGCGCAAATTACTGTTTGCGCGTGTCTCGTGATAGGAGGGGAAGCAAGCTCTGAAATGGCATTGGTGCCCGAGTCGTGGCCAGCGGCATGTGACCGATGAGTAGTGGCGCTTGCAGATTGCCCATGGAATGGAATTAAGCAGAACTGTATGTACAGCAGCAGAGTACGGTATACTGCGTAGATGTGCGCTTTAGAGGCCGAACACTGTGACTTCGGCTAGAGTGTGGGGGAGAGGCAGCGAGACCCGAAGGACAAGCAACCGCTGGCTGATTGCACCGAGGCTGAGCGTTCTCACCTGACCACATCCGACACAAGGGAATATAGTGGGAGGCGAAAAACAAAAGGGTCCAAGGACTGGCAACCGCCTGGCCCAAACATGTCGCAGTGTACCTACACTGGAATAGGTAAAAGCCAGCCGAGCCAGCGTGGCCGATAGTAGTGTAAGTAGGTATACTACTGTCCAGCAAACGGCCCTTTATTACCGGCCACTTTACCCATGGACCTGGACCATCCCAGGACTGCCCAGGTAGGCAGTCTAGATACTGTATTAGCAGTCACGAGAGCGCAGAAATGCCAACGCACAGAGCGATCATCCACGGCCTGACCTTGCTCGACCTGGTCCGTCGCGGTTGAATCACAGCGTAGCGCAGGTCGGTCCGGAACACAGCGTGAGCCGTTGCCTGATCAATTGCTCTGGACAACTGATCTGCCTCTTTGTCTGCCTCGTCTGCCACTTTCCATCGGGGTCGGTGGGTTGGTCACTGGTTGAGAGAACACGGCCAGTAGACACGGCGAACGACACCCAGACAGCGCGTAGGCAAGTCGTCCAGTGATTGCAGTGCGCAGCGGATTAGACTCCTCCAATTTAGGTACTTCATATAGCGTACTACCGTAATTATTCACACTGGGGATGGTCCTGGAGTAGGTAGTGTGGTCTCGCTCAGCACTTGTTGTTTAAACAATTAACCGAAAGCGGAGAATCCCCACGACCAACAAGCATTGCTGCTCCGTGTTGTTTTCTAGCTGGTGTTAGTGACTCGCGGTCAGAATCCGGCGAATTGGGCTTTGAAGGAGCAGTGCATTCCAGCCAAGTTCCTGTCTTTCGCGTGCTTTCTTCCTGGTGCGCCTGTGATTGATTGTCCCATCAACCATCGGCGCGGTAAGCGGATGATGGATGGTGCGCGCTGGCTGGCCTCACCTCACAGCATTTGCCGCGCAGGCATCGTTCCATGTGATCCTCGTCCTGTATATCGGGGGACTTGGTAAATGGTAACTGACCCTGGGGGCGGAGGCAGAGTCGACTATACACTCACTACAGCATTGTCATGGAACGCTGATGATCTCTCTCGGCAATGCAAGTAGCAAGCATTGTACAGGGCATGCATTGCTATTTAGGAACATCTGATAGCTGCCATCCCAACCTTCAGTGCCCATCCGTCCACCCAACATCTTTGCCGTATTGAGTAGTTGAGCTGTGTACAGTATGCATCGTATTGCATACACCGAGCGTCACCTCATTCTTCAACGCTTCATGTCACAAAAGCGTAACACTCACCTTGCTCGTAGTCTGCATCAGAGCTGGCGTCCACTTGCAACACTCTTCCTCTGCCGACTCGAGATTTGATAATATGGTAATACCCATAGGTAGTACCTTTGTAGGGCCTGACCATGCTCCAAACTCATGGTACCTACCAAGTAGCTGTAAATCATCGGATGCGGGTGCTTTCACCGGCTACACCGCGGTCAAACCAAACCAGCTGTCTCTGTTTGTGTGGATGCGGAGGATGAGGGAAACGCCGGAACGCTGGACCTTCTGGCCGGCGGGGCATTACTGAGTACTCCTTAAACACCCTATTAGGGAAGTAGTGCTCCATTCGGCCTGACTGAGTACGCTAATAAAGAGCTTAATCTTGATTGGGAAGTATCTATAGCGCTAACGGCTGTGAAAACGAGAGGCCAGACCGCTGTGTAGTGTGCTTGTGATGGTATGGCCAGTGGGGCATAGAGAAAAAGTCCTTATTAAGGGAGAGAGAATTTTGTACGTAGTGGAGGTACCTGAATGGCAGGTTGCCGATACGTACCTTGGGTAGTAGCATAGGTATGTGTCTCTGAGCGTCGCTAGGGGTGTTTCAGGGATTTCCTACTCACTGAATCCCAGTGCAGCCACAGACCCCCCACCCGCAAGCTCTCGTGTCCACGTTAGAATACTTCGTCAAAGGCCCAGATTGCGATTCAGGTACATTCGAGAGGTACATGACCGGTACGTACCATTGTACCCAAGTACCCAAGTACCGAGGTGCCCCTGGCCAGGGAGGTACGTACCGTGAGATATGTATACTAAGAGGGCCCTGCCAGACCGCGCCTTTCTATTCTCCACTACGTACCTACTTACCAGGGCCTGACCTCCACCCTGCTCTGGCTGTTTCCTGAGGTCTTGAAGCATCTATCAAATACATTAATATGTACAACTACCCACATTCTCTCTCCCTTCCATAACTACCTACATCACCTACCCTACATATCACGACCCTCGTGTGTGTTGAACATAAGTCGAAGGCTCCAATGCAGACATCTGTCGCAACATTGATCCTCATCAGCCTTATTCACCCCCCGTCGTATCAGTCTTGACGCCAAGTATACATATACGCTGCCAGAGATCTCCCCCCACCAGCATCTCTTCTATACACTCGACGACAGATCGCATATACCGTGTTTAGACGATAGCGGTGAATTGATTTGCCCCGATTGACTAGCTTGCGGCGACGAGTATCCTGATAGATACCTTTTTTCTTTTTGGGAAGAGAGCACTACTTATTCACTCGAATTACCGACTTGCGCCACACGCCTGACGAGCTCTACTCATTATATCACCGCTCGCCATCCTTGCTGCCGCCGCCTTCCCATGAGCACCAAGTCTGCTCAGAATGCCAGGTAAAGCAGAAGGATTGGTTCTCACTGTGGATCCGAACGTAATCCACAAGGTTGACACGAATAATCCTCACAACCTGTTTAGCATGTGGACTGGTATGTCTAATATAGTGCATTGATATCTGGTTGAGGTCAGTTATACCTAACTCGACGCTTAGTCTTCTCCAGGTGTGCCGAATCAGTAGAACAAGGGCGAAGACTAGAAAATCTCAGCTGGCGACTGTGGACAAGGGAGGCTCTCTGCTGCGAGACAACCACGGAGACAAAGACACAAAGCGGCACTTCTGCCAATACAATGTCACCACAGGACATTCCCGACAAGCACCACATACCTGACGTACCCCAACTATCCGGCAGTGTCGATTCCGTCGCAGACGAAGAAGCCATCGAATTAACGACCGAATCTAACCCTGTAGAAATATTGCGACCCAATATACGACGACAAGACTCGTGTGCCAGCAGTCGAAGCAAAGGACGGGAACGGCATATTACCTCCGACCACTTGGAAAAAATGGTTGTCACGATAATCACCGAGAAGGAGCCAAACCTTTCGCCTCTGCCCCACATAGTTTCTTCCGCAGAAACAGAGAGTGACCAGATGCAGTCTTGCTCATCCGAAGCAGAAGAGACGTCTATGGTCCTTGCAACCGAGCCCGACGAGTGCGCATTATCTGCTCTAACATCCCAGGCCTCAACTAATGCAGACTCCACTGAGCATCACGCCACGGCCGTGATCAGGGGCTTTTCACCTTCTCAATTTCCTTCCTCGAGGCCGCATGAACCAAAATTCTTACAGCCAGACGTTATACCAGAGCCTCATTCTTCGCCTGCACCGAAACTAGTACAACCGAAGAAACAGCCCGCCAAATTCGCGCTAGGCGGTTCTTCTGGAGACGAATCTTCACCTAGCCTTGAGATACGACAACCCGTCATTCCATCAAAGAACAAGATGTTCCAACTCGGCGGCTCCTCTGGATCCACTGAGGACCACAGCCCTTCTTTGAAAAGTGCACTCCATTCTGGGAAACCAAGCTCACTTTTGGGCGCACACAAGAAGCAAACTTCTTTTAGCAACCAGGTGACAATGCGAACAATATCGACCCCTAGTGATCAGTCCGGCAGCTACGTAGATGAGAGCGCTATCGATGACGACGACGAAGATTCAGAGTGGGAAGATTCAATAGAGGAAAGCGGCAAATCCAGTATGGACGATAAATTCACCTTCAACCGAGTGCCTTCCCGGCCCGACTTGACCTCTCGGAGATCTCTCATTAGCCTCGCGCTTGCTGGTGAGGAGCGAACGAAAGGCTTAAGCAACTATGCATCTCATTCCACGCCAGCAATTGCGCAGCGGGCGCGCCAACTTCAAAACGCCCCCAATGGCGCAGCTTCTCCGAATGATTCGGACGATAACGGGCTGGAAATGAGAAGGGGTTTGCGCCGCACACCTCTGAAACCAATCACTGAAATTCCCAGATCCGGCGCTCAACCCATCATGACAAAACCCACCATGCATTCTGACCCACAAGCAGCCCTGTCTCCTAGAACCACTAGGCGCCATATGCTGGCTACTGAGTTGACAGAGTCGCTCAGACGGCAACTGCTCTGGGAGCGTCAGCAAAAGTCTTCGACCGCCAATGCTGTGTTGAAGCGACGTCATACTTCACACGATGTGGCGAATCTGAAGCAATATCCGGAGAGGTCATACATGAAAAAATCAGAAGATGAGGTCAATGCGAATAGTTGGAATCAATTTCTGCGAGAAGAGAATGGAGGCTACCATGCTCAAGGATGGTAAACACAATGTTCGCGGATATGGACGACGCAACATCTTAAACACGATAACAATTCTACCCCCCTGTATCCTTCCTTTTCATTTCCATCATTTGCATGGCGAGAGACATTTGCGTTTATTATACCAATGCATGCATTTGGTTGGCGTTCTATACCGTTGCTTTCATACAGTCATTCTACCGACACGAGCTATTTGTTCAGTACATTTTTGAACAAGAAGATCGACACCACTAATGAGCATCGCCGGGTCTTTGTTTATACGGCACGACCTGTGGTCAAAATGGCATGGTGGCCACAGGTCCGCATGCATCCAATTCTACAAACGCTAATTCGGACTGGCGTTATAACTCCAATGATACCATGATTTTTATTTTGAATCTTTACCCGATACCCAGGGGTAACGATTTGTTCTATTCGCTGCTGGCACGTAGCAAGACAAGTTAAGTTGGTGGCCAAAAGGATTATAATGTATTCTAGTAAGAAACAAAGAGGGCAACCTACCAAGAGGCAACCCAGCGAAAAAGCACGAGGCACTAGGTGGAACGATTGATCCATCAGTCCCGGCGCGGAAAAACGAGGGCAGAAAAGCAATGCGTCACGAGCACAAAAGCAGCAGGCATTCTACAGGAGCTACAAAAATAATAAAAATTCCGATCCTCCAATTTTCCATGGTATATTGTGATTCGTATGTATATTTGCCGAATCTCTCCAGTCATGACAAGTGCGTGGTTGGCATTGCGCCAGGTGTTGTGCCTAGCAGAGCAGAGAATTTATTTATTCCAAGCATGAAGGATGTGAAGACTATAATATTATTTACGCGGGTATAGCCTCTCCATTAATTAGACTTTTTGTGTCTGCAATGCCACTTCTCATGATATGCGACCATTATGTGCCTGGGGGGTCTACACTCTACGTACCTAGGTAGTTTTTACGCCTCTGCCTAATGCCCCGGTTTGCATTTTATGTACTAATGATTCAGCCCTATCTCGTTGTTATTGTGCTTCAAACAGATACAAATCTTGTGATATGAAGGATGTAATGGCGCTGAGTTAGAACTATTGACCTAAGGTTAGAGACCAGGTGAATGGGAGGGGAGTCTTGTCTGATTCTGGCTGTTGCGTTGTTGTTGAGCTGCTGTAGGGTTGCGCGCAAGCTTGATGCTGTATCTATGCAGAGAACGGGCTAGGCAAACATGCAATAGAAAGTAGGTATGCACGGCATTGACCTAGTGTAACTACATAGCTACTTAGGTACCGGTATTTAATAAGTGGACTCACGACGAGGGAAGTACGAGGGTTGGTTATGATGGTATATAGATACCGGTAGATGGGAGGTAATGATGTAGCGGCCAAGCATGCTGGCTGGCTGGCTGGCTACCACCTAATGTTTGGTTCTGCTGAGCTGGCATTAATTACCTGCTGCATCTAAGAGTGTCTTGTCTCCCCTCGCTCACCAAACCTTCTATAAACAGCATTGTGTAAGCCACAAGGAAATTCATCTTTAATGCCCAAGGTAAGGCAGCTAGCTATAACAATAAATCCAAGCCTCGTTGACGCCTCTTTTTCCAGCTTGCCTGTTGACCCAAGGTCCTCCCTGCCTACTGTACATTGATCTGTACCATCGTTAGGGTTGTATATGACAAGGGATAAACTGACCCCGGTTTCGTGCAGACGCCAAATGCGACACCATAGGGCTAGCAAATGCGTAGATGGCTTACTGCACGCCGAGCAATGTTGGTCTGCGGTGAAAAGAAGAGAGCTAGGCTAACTTAACCTTACTGTGCCTGAAAGCTAGCCACCTACGTTATTTCCTAGGTACGCCTACATGAGACCTACCTCTGTATGCAACTATATGTACAGTACCTTATTATGTATGGCGCTTGGGTCAAGTGAAGTAGTCGGAGAGAGAAAAAGGAAAGGCTTGGATAACGCACGATGAGTTGTCTACCCTCCTCTACAAAGGAGGACTGACCTCTCCCCTCATCATTGCCCCTCACCTACATCGATCAGATGGTAGGGGCCGGACGGCAACATGTGCGCAAGACATTGTGCGTGTGCGCGTTATAATACCTACTAGTGACGATGACATTTGTCCATCATTCCTCACCGCCTTTCCGTTACCCTATCTACCGTATTTACCTCTACTTACTTACTACTTATCTGGCTTGTCTTAGATCATGCAGGTAACCTAACCGAGCCCCAGAGCTGGAATAGGCGACTCAGCGCGAAGGAGGGGACACCAAAGGAGATAGAAACCAAAAAGGAATTAGTAAACTATGTAGGTAGGTATTCAACAAGTAGGTATTCCGATGCGTAGTGTCAGCTGTGTAAGAACACTTCCTGTAGGCGTTCGCCTTTTCACCTTAGAGACGTCGACTTCTTACCAAAATACGGTCAGCCTGCATAGAGGTTCGCGATCACGCCTTGCAGTCTGCTTTGATGTGTTTGCCACTAACCACTGAGGGGAACAGGTGGGACGGGCAATTAATTGGTAGACAGAAAGGAGTCTATCCATGGGTCGGTTCACATAGAGGAATATGAAGAAAACCACTTTAGGACCAAGTGATTTAGTACATTTTACCCTCAGCCACTTGCATCTAGAGTGCGAAACCATCATGAAAATCTAAACTGTCTCACTGAACTTACAGCAAGTGCTACGGTAGGTACCTACTTGTTTTGATGAAAACAAGCACCGAACAATACCCCGCGTTTTGTGGCGTTGAATGCTGGCAACTGGGGTTGTGGCTTAGCTAGATAAAGGTACGAGAACCGTTCTTTCGATAGGTGCCTGTATCGCGCACAGACAGTACCTGTCTTGCCAAACACACTAAATTGAACTTTGTCATGCAAGTGGCTCAATTACAAAAATATAATTCATTGGTGTTGAACCTTTATATTACGGGGCGATTTGCAGGGCACATACAGAAGGAAATAACCCGGATACAATGACTGTTTAGTAGAGAGGCGAGAGAGGGTGAAAATTCTATCCTTGACCCAAAGATTTAACCAGATTTAACTACTCTTGTTTGAGATTGTTTGTAAGTGTTCCAATCCGCTAGGTTATCTGTGCAATTAGTGTACACTAAACGCTAGCGAGAGTCGGCCCTATTCCGAGATTTTCTTTCAATGTTTACACGTACTACTAGGTATTATGAAAAAAAAAATAGAAAAATATTGATTGGCAAAACCTATCCGGCTTTTCACGAATAGGGAGTGAGTTGTATTGTATTTACTTAAATCTGGAGATAAATGTGTCGGTGTTATGAGGCCATGAAATACCTATGTGTAATACGTCTGTGCCGCGAGATATGAAGGTACGCAGTGTATATGTGAATTTTTTCCCCTTACCGCCGACTAACGACTAACAGCCTGACAGGGGCCCGCATGTTTTGCATGCCCCTTGTCCCCCACATGGTTCTAGCGCGCTTCTAGAAAAGTATTCTTTCCGTGTGGGGGGTTAATCGCGCCGATTGTGGCTCGGGATGGTAGCATCAGAATTCTCTAGCCACCCTTTCCGTTTCCAGGTTAGTACCCCTGCCTAGGTCCAAGTCTTTTGAGGTACTTCTCCATTTCGGGATAAACCGGGGTCCAGCCACACAGATTATGGCCATGATTAGGTAGATACTAGTACCACCATAACCACGACTTACAAGTCCTACAGTAACTACATTATAGTAATTCATATGGCTCGGTCTGAGAGCCTCCCTCGGTCCTTCTTAGCTTCCAACCCGGAGCTGGGGATTAAAGACCCTAGGTGAATACACCAACTATACTGAAGACCGGTATTATAGCTAGGATTGCCGTGTGCACTACATAGAGTCGACGACTTCTCAAATAACGTAATTACTTACTCAATATGCGTTCAGTTGCTCCGTTCGACATCGGCTCCTATTCTGGATATCTTGCGTCATAACATTCACAGAAACACGAGGACGGTGACGAGGCTGCCTCCCGCCAAGCCATTAGCGACTGTTACAAAAGGCTCGCATCCACGTGTTGCTCCTATAAAGGCTCTTATAAAGGCTCTAATATCTCCGGCTCTCGTCTACTACACTATGCTAACGGACCGTTATGCCAGTCTATCGGAGAAATTTGATTATCCACATGACTCGTCTCAGCCATCTGGATTGGGGGATGTACATCTACTTTCTGTTGCTCCAACCGGACCGGTTTTCCTCTTTCGGCACAAATATCGCCGAATACGTGGAGTCTAGAGCCCGGATTGTCTGTTGGCCTCTAATACGGAGTATAACCTGCCTTGTAGTGTATATGTATGCGTCATCAAAATCTCCAGGGTATCTATAGGCCCTAGATGCACAGTAAATTTTCACATGACAGATGTAAGTAGCGGTTTTGAAGAAGCGACAGTGGAGTCCTGAGAATGGTACAATCTCGGCGGCGGCTCTATTGTGTAGCAGTAGAGCGTGGGTAAGCGCGGGGATACTGTAGATACGGGTGTTTCGCCCCGAAAAACTGTTAGAGTTCGTTACCAATCGCCTTCTAACCCTGCAGCATATGTGGAGTAGGTATTTCGAGGCCCTACACTATTCGGGATTTGATATCGGTCATTGAGCTTGGATGACCATCGAGGCTGATGAAAGAGACTCGCGTCAAACTGCCCGTGGTTTTAAGTCCTGCAGATTGCTCACCGTAGTTCCAATCTCTGACGGTTCTCATGGTGTACATGAAGAGTATGTACATAAGTACCCTTGCAATTCCCCGTCGAGGCTTTAAAGCCAGCTCATTATTACAGTTACTGGCGACTGACCTCGCGAAATGCGCCTCATCCGACCGCGGATAACCCCCGGTCAGACTGGCGTCGTATCCGTCTGACAGCATAATCCTTCCCTGTCTGCTATTGTATCATGTGCACAGCATATCGTTGTATTCCAGCCGCAAGGCGAACGAATAGATTAGCCCCATGCGTATTCACAGGTGTTTAATAACAAGTAGCCGCCAGAGCCGAATTTATTACGGCAATTTGCTATGGCAATTGTGTCCGAGTCACGTAAGCCGAGTAATGTTACTTCATGAAACCTGTATGGCGGTAACGAGTGTAACTGGTAACAAGTAGGTATAGGTATAACTCAACTATATGGTCTTGTAGCGTGAAACTTAAAACATGAAATAATCATTAGGACATAAAGTAATAAATAAATTAAATAAATAATTAAAACTATAAGAATCGACAAAAATTTAAGGGAAATCTTGTATTACATCATCAAGACAACCTTCCCCAGAACTCGGTCCCATATTCCCGGGTCAATCCCGCATAAGCTTGTCACCAAGAAAAATTGAGTACCGAGTTAAGAACATAGAAGGATAGAACCCCCCGGCGGTGAGTTCATGAGCTTTTACATTAAGCTTGAGTTTCTTTTGCAACGGGCTTACTGCGCGTCAAGGCAGATGGCTACGCGTTCTCGTAATTTCTACCTACATATCCGATGTGGGACCCGAGTGACCAGCATGAATGAGCAATGTAGGATTTTTGGTTCCTTGATGGTAGGTTTGTGATACGATGGTAGCCAAACGGCTTGTGGTTTTCCAGCTGAGCGTACATATCAAACAGTACAACACAAGCTCCAGCAGCAAGGGATTTGCCACCCAGGGTCCCAACGTTTGGTCGCCACCATATAAGTATAATCGTCAGGTGGGGGTAAAGGCTCCGACAGGACGGCCACCAGTTAGAATGCGCCGTTGGGGTCTGGGGGAAGCGGGTAACACGGAGTCGAGCCCGAGAGACTGGGTATGTGGTATATTGTCCGACCAAACCGTTCCGCCACAAGGGTTCTGCATTGCCGTTCGTAGATATGTGGATATGCAAGTCGACAGCGGGAAGCCATATAGCCGACACGTATGATACTTTTCTGACCTTGTTTGGCGGAGTTTACCTCCCACCGCGTGCATCAGTCCTCCATAGATGACGATTTCTCGTACCAGACGAGCCAAACTAGGGAAATTGCCGGAGAACATATATACTAGCGCCACCTCCTACAACCCTGGTTTGACAGAGTTTGATATTGCCATTTCATTATAACTGTGGCGAGTGCCTCATCTTGACGTGTTATTGACATGCTTAATGCACGTGCTGCAGCAAGTTTCGTATCTCCAAGTCGTCGTAGGGATGGCAACGCTACAGGTTGAGTCACTCTCTACAGGAATATACTTATTCGAATACATTGTGATACTTCGGATATATGTACACACTCTGATTATTGTGTTCGAGGAGTCCTGTATCAAATCAACCAATAAAATGCAAGAAAAGCTCGCAATATTTAAACGCCCAAATCCAGATAGAAGTTACATAATACAAAATGCGCATTTCCACTGTTGCATAGTTTCCAGCATTCCATGCGCCTCAACCATGTGCTGAATGTGAGCCAGTAGTCAATCAGCTCTCCTCGATTCGCTTTGCTTCCTCCTCGGCCTCCCGATCGATCTCTGAAACCTCATCTTTCGTGAAGACTTGGGTAAACTTAACCCACGGGCCGTGAACAAGTCCAGTTCCGGCACCAATGAGGATCCCAAGCCCCGTAGTCGGGATAGCGACGAGGCCGCTGACGAGAGATCCCACCGTCATGCCCAGCCCGGTAGCAATACCGGCGCCGATCCCGGCTCCCGCCGCCCCTCCTTGCATCCATCCAGACTCGAGGCGGCGCGCTATCTTGAGCAGCTTCGTGGCCTTCTTGTCCAACTCGCGCGCCTTGGACCGCAGGTCTTCGGCGAGCTGCGGATCGTTCTGAGCCACCTCCTCGGCTCGTTTGTGAAGGTCTAAGGATTCTGCCTGTAGTCCCTTGGACTCTTCTATCTTCTTGGTGATTTCCTGCAGCAGCTTTTCCTTCGTCGAGGGCTGCTTCTTAGCCTCAGCATCGCCTTTCCCTTCGTGCGCATCTTTCTCGGGCATCGCTGGAGCTGTTGTTCTGATAAGCTCAGGCGCTCGACTGAAAGTTTGCCGGCTCGGCAAAAACGGTTGACTTGGCTGTGCCGGTAGGTATTGCGTGCATGCAATGAGTATGATAGCCGTTAAGAAACCCTTATGACGTAATCAAGAATTGGCGGGATATTGACTCTATGCCTATCTAATAGGTGAGTATTTCAAATTATGTATGGCTTGGCTTTGGAGTGGTTTCAGCCCCAAGTTTTCCGACCGGTCCATGCCAACTACACTGATCTAATATCGTTGTCGTCATGGTACTGTGGCTTGAGCCTGCAGCTTATGATGTCTGTTTTTCTTCTTTTAATCTGGGGAAAGCGACGATGCTCCCGGAGCCAAGCTCACGGGTCAGGTGGGGTTGTTCTTCTTCCAAGGAATTGAGTCGAAATGACGTCGTTGCTGTCTCAGCTGAGGCGAAAATGCACCCCCGGCAGTAGTGCTAGGTAATTGGCCATACAGCTTTCGTGAATTGTGCAACCCGTTTCGAATCCTTCAGTTATGCAGAACCCTACTCATGAAGACTCACCTGAAAGCTCCTTGCTGGACTACTAGTACGTGACCCCGATGTGTGTTAGATGCATACCTATCTTCCAGTGCCCACTCAACTGGACCTGAGACCTCCACGAAGATATAAGGCGGGGGAATACACAACGTGGCAGGAATACGATGTACTGAACTGCTAGACGATGATTTCATAGATACCTGTCTGTCTTTCCATAGAGGCTCACAAGGTGCTACTAGCACAACAGGGCTTGAACGCACATTAAGCACTCTATAAGGTTAGACTACCTACTTACTAAGTAGACAGCCTATCTACCAGTAACCTACAGTAGAGAAAGATGCCGGCGTTTTGGGACAAGAGCTGGGAAGTCACTGGTTCAATGAAACCTACCTACCTACCTAGGTACCTACTATGTACGGGCTGCCTAATATTATTAGTGCAGTAAACATTGAAGCTGAGGCCGAATCTTGCCGAAATTGGCTCTCATTGTCACCCGCATCCCCGGATCTACAATGTGGGTCTCTTCTACAGATGCTATCCTCAACTCTGACCAGAGAGTTAGACAGATACCTGCTCTATCCGATATGGGTCTCTTAGAGATAACCATTGCTCAAGGGCTCCTATACATACAGGTCTACATTATACGAGTCACCGCCATCTTGGTTATCAGTAAATGCAGTTGGCATTTCGCCGCGTTACGAGTGGTGGCTTGATTCCTTATAGGTGCTCGGAAACGCCGCAACTTACTATCATTGGTATAAATAACCGTCCGATATCATCCCACCTATATTTTATTTAGTAAGCAAGTGTATTCGACAATGATTCTTGCTCGCTCTTCCGGAGACGAGTGGCAGCTTCGCAATCCTGCTTCGATTGTAATAACCCGGTCGAAAGGAGTTCACCGCTACCTACTAGTATCACAGATACTCGGTTACTCTGTAATGTACTCCAATCGTTATCGTGGTTGGCACGGTTAGCTACCAAATAATAGTATCAGTCTAGTGAGAACTTTATCTAATTCCTATGTTGTTTTCCATAGCAGTACTGCTATGCTATAGTATCTTAATGCGAGAAGACATTATATGAGAAATATGCTTCCGTTTTGCCGCCGGTGACCAATATTCGCATTGTGTAAATGGTGATGATCATTGCCCTGTGTAGAAATAATGCCAAGGCTTTCAAATGCTTGCAGTCGGCTGCACCACTTCAACGTACTTGTTCACCAGGTACATACTTATACTAAGTACGCATAAGACTACCAGGGGCAGTCAAGCTTATACGGAGGTCTACACTAAGTGCTTCCGGATGAGCTTCCGGTGCGCATGACTCGCGGCATTTTTTCAGATCTAGTTGCTAGCTAGCGTATTATGAGGTTACCCTATTCCTCAATCGGTACCTCGTCATTAAAAGGATCTTGATCTCGGCGGTAGATCATATGTAAGTAGTATTGTGTGCACCATCAAGTAGATTACGTGATAAGAACGGGTGCTAGGGCAAGCCACGCTTTGACAGGAGGTAGTGTACTTTCAGCGGTTGTTCAATATTGTTAATACCTTGTTAGTAGCGTCAGTGTAGTTAGGAACTAATGATTGACAGGGCCTCAGCAAAGAAACAATTGGGAAATAATAAAATACTAAAAATCAGAATAAAAAAAATCATTTATCGATTTATTCGTTTTGGAGGCTTCGCATTTCATATCTGTATAGGGACGGTTTAGTAGTGTTTAAACCCCTCATTGCTAGGGAGGCATATATATGTACGCCATTCGCAAAGCGTCCACGTTGAGGATATCGCCAGCGTTGAATTAACATCCCTTGAAAGGCGCTGGCTAGGCTTATGCTTTCCCATACACCTTCGTGACATCGTTCCTTGAAAATTGTGGTTTTATCGCTATCATGCAACTGGTAGATAACTCGACGAAAGACGACTACGATACTTCACACCGTTTGCTATAATGATTAGCCACGTGGAGAATCAGATTCTCTTGACAGGTGTCCCACTATTTAGAGCGTCCAAGTCGCAGCATATTTTATTCAACTGTAAGGGCTCTCTCAAGTAGCTTAGGAACTAATGGGATTTCGCCGAGGCAGTTTGCTTCACGATACCTTTTTTGGAGTTGCAGGATTGCGCGGGTGACCTGAGCTGGGGTGTTGACCTGCTAAGTGAGCTAATACCCTAGCTCACGCAAGTCAACGAATGCATGGAATTATTCTATCCTTCTAGCGCGTTTTGCTCTCATTATGCTTTGCGTTAGTGTACACTATATTGGACTTGCTCCTTTCTTTGACGGAGAACATCATAACCAATGCTGTTACTCATTTCGAGTAAGTCATACCTAGCATATTGACTAGTGACCAATGGTTGTAGTACGGCCGATTGTATTCATGACTGTAGAGGATTTTTATCGAAGGTTAAACTATATTCCGACCAATTAGATATGGTAAGTTTACTTCTATGCTGAGCCAGTCTCTGTATCAATGTTTACACGGGATATGAGAATGGGAATACTACCCTGCGGTAACCAAGATACGGGATGCAACGCATCCCACGTGGTATGCCTACCGAACCCTTGGAACTGGGCTTAACCGACTCCAATCGATATCAACGAACCCTCATGGTTAGTAAGTCAACATTCTGGATGTCACTGGTGAACGTAACTGTTCCCGGTAAATACCTATTACGTTATGTTACTGTATTCTATATAAATGGTACAGCGAACAATTACATATGTATTTCGGCTGAATGGCGGGTCATGAGATCAAAATAACGAAGTATTTCACTGCTAACATTTCACTGCATACTGGGGAGACCATGCCTAACATCAAATCGGCAACATTAGTGCGATGATGATCAGGTCATGGAACGCATCCTTGCGAGCTTGGAATACATAGCATACATATATAGATACCTAGGCTAGTGTAGTATGGTGTACTCTATTACAAGGTGGGATATTGTTAGGGATCCTAGCTGTCCCACTTAGTACCTAACTGCAAGCCTCAAAATCTGGTCGAAGTCCAGGGCTTAATAGTCACGATACGATTCACGACCGAATAAAAGGCGCCGAATTTATAATTGGGTAGTTGAAGAATTGATAAGAACGACTATACCGAGCTCGATACACGCTTCCTAGCACACACTAATGAAATCTTGCCGGAAGCACCGAAGATGCGTTGAGTCGAGGTCTACAGTAGTGCCTCCGTGCATACAAGTTTGCGTAACTCCATCTGTTCCATCACTTCGTAGTCTGCGCTAAGAATATACCCCCGACTATCTGCAGTTATAGTACTCTACTGAAATCAATACACCCAGCCTTTTCACGGATTTCATCTACATGTAACGTTGTGAACATATTTGCTACGTTCAATTATAAGTATGGCAATTGCCGTAAGCGGGAAGTCGACATTGATAACGGCTTTTTCAGACCTGCCTTTTGTAGTATGATTGACATCCTAGTTCGCGGCATACGCCGCCAAGTTGGGAGACCTGCTCGCTAGTGTACATACTTACATCTAATGCCGCAGATGACGGCTTTCGCACCAAATTTCCTATTCAAGTAACAAACTCGTAACAAAATTACTACTGAGTATATCCGTTAGGCATTTTTATATATGCAGTCGTGCTCATCTTTATGAGATTTATATCAGGTTATTTCCTAATGAAGTATTATCTTATTTTTTTCATCCAATCGGATTTAATAGAGATGTTATTTTAATTTGGTGCCGAAGCCGTCATGAAGGGGATGGGATAGACTACAGATACTGAGTATGTAAATTCTCATGACTCCTCTTCTACCTTGTGTATGTATATCCCTTGTCCTTGCCAAATCCTTCAGTACTTACTTACATTTTAGTATACCTATAAGTATATACTCGACCACGTGGTAGGTAGCTCGACATGCACCAATCAATGCAAGCAGCATCGCACTATCATATCCTTCTCTTAGATATATACTAGGTATAATGTACAATAGGCTAACTACAATAGTACAGTAGGTGGTATAATAGATGATAAGAATATTAGACATAGGTATCTGTTGTGTAATTTCCCTGCTTGATGCCCAATTCCACAGCTATAATAGGTATTGTGGTAGTTCAGCCAGTATTCGGGCCCGGAACTGTGGGCTTGCGTTACCCAACCGGCCAACTCCGCAGAGGCACCTCATACCTCACGACCTCGCTCCCTAGTTCAATTCCAAATCAATACTTTTCGAGAGATGACGATGGGTCAGACAGTGGTACGCCATGAGTGCGTACCTAAGGTAGAACGACGGTGTCTCCATCGACCGCGCTTACACTGTAATTCACGTACCAACTACTCCTGTAAGTAATAAAAAGCCTGAAACGTGTATGATGATAGTTGATCTACACTACACATATTTTCCGCAAATTATGGATCGGAAATGTAGTGGTTGCCAGAAGCCCAGCCCGGCGCTTAATTGGCGGTACCCATTGCGCAATTCGCCAGATTGCTGGGAATATGTAGTGAAGCAGAGTGTTACTACCAAAACCAACTATGTCTGTTTGTGGTCGATATGTTTGATACTGCATTGCGTTGAGGAGGGCGAAAGGTGGAATATGGCCCATCACGAGATAGCATCAATGGGGTAGTGGCGCCGAAGGTTACACAACGAAATACAGATTATTACCAATAAATTCGAGGAGGGGATGTTTCTTCGCGAACCGCGCAAATAGGATAACCCGAGCCTCGTCTCTTTCTTTTTGAGGCATGATGGCCTATCCGACATCCTGTCATGCTTAATGTAGCATGTAGTATGCAGTAGGGGTTTCTACTCATGGGTACAGGTTCACATTACTGTGTGCATCGTTCACTGTACATCGTCAAGCCTTGTCCTTATCAACCCAAAGTGTGTGTCAAGTCGATGAGAATAGGTGTGGTAGGGTCTACAGGTCTGCTTGATACTGTTTGAAGATCATGGTAGATGAAGAAGTTTAGAGTAGTCGACAATTACCATGCCATTTTCTCTTTTTTCTTTCTCTTTCTCTCTCTTTGTATGATGGCACTTTCATGCAAGTCATGTCAATACTAAGAATGTTTGCAGAACGCCCACTACTGGCCCCCCAAGATTGAGACTTGATCTCATACATAGTCCATCTCTTGGATAGCGGTGCCAGAAAACCGCCCGCCTCGCCAGCACTTAATCGGTCACGGGGGTGTCAGAAGAACTGCGCATAACGCAGTCAGAGTAAAAGAGCGGAATATGCCATCAACAGTGACTCAGTCCTTCTTCTTCGCCTCGCCACCGCCGACTCGGCGAAATTTCCTCTTGTCTTTACGGCTCATCTTGGTCTTATCGCGAGTGCCCTTGCCACCCTCCCAAAATCCCCTCCCCCTTTTCCCGATGACAGAGCGTCCGCAGAAAGCACATGCTTCGACGGCGTAGTTCTGCTCTCTGCTGCACCAACCGCATATCATGCGGTTCGCCCATTCTTGCGGATGATCCTCGTTTGCATCATGGCACTTATCGCACGGGTGCACTTTGCTGCAACAAGAGAAACGGAACCATCTGTAGGAGCGTCGATAGTGGTCACATGCGCCTCGGCCGGGTAACGGCTCACCTGCGTGCAGACCCAGCTTCTCTTGTCGACGTCGCGGCCCAGTTGTGGGAGGAAGCGACGATCCGGGGGTGATGGCGAGGAATTTAACTTGCGGTATCTTGAAGGTAAAGCGGCCGTGACACTCCCGGCATACGTTTGTGACGGCCTCGCCTCGGACGGAAACGAGCCCCTGACTCGGCGTCGAACACTTCGAGCACGTAGGGACAAATGTGCTTGGTAGCATATCCGCAACTGTGCAGCCAGTCACGTCGATGAATCCTGCCCTGGTGGAGTTCTGGTGCACCATCTCTTGTCGGAACATAGCGGTACATTGTGAGCCACATTTCTTACAGCTGATTGCTTTTTCCGTCTCCGACTTGAGACCAGTAATGTCGTTTAGTGTTTTGCACCGTTGGCACTTACCACTGATGTTCAAAATGGATACTTGGAGGAGTTCAATGCCATAAAGCTCGATTGTAGGGAATGATATTGCAGTGCCCCTTTCTACCTGCTGCGCAGCGCCAGAGGTATGGGATGCATGTGGTTCCATTCGGGCTCCGCCTTCTTCGGAATCTGTGCTTGAGTCCCAAAACTCAGAATCTGAATTCGAGTCGTCCGTTTCATGCGCATAGCCCCATTCAGGCGGACGCGGTATAATGTGAATATGCCCTTTTGCATCTGCACGATCTGTTGCAGATGTCCCCTCAGTTGTGGGAGTCTTGGAGGTGTGCTCTTCAGCCAGGTTGCTGGATGCTGGCGGTGGTTGTGCCTCCTTGGCGGCTTCAACCTCTTTTGCCATGGTATGCATATTCTGCGATAAATAATTCAGATGATTCATTAACGTCATCTGATTCTGCTTCGCAGCCCTCGTTGTAAATGCCTCTTCCAATGGCTCTGCATCTTGTGACTCTGCATCGTTGAGCAGGATCCTCAGCGCCTGAAGAGGGTAGAGTAAAGGGATAATCAATTGTACAGACTTAACAGAATGTAGTCCTTGAGGCAGCTCGGCCCGCCGCCTTGGCTCAAGAGGTAGAGTGTATACAACGCCATCCGCGGATTTTTGATATAGTGCTATTCGCCCCATGCGTGCTTCGAGCTGCCGAATTTCTTGGGCGCGCCGTGCCTTGGCTTTAGTAACCTGTTCCTCTGCAAAGGACTCCTCAGGCACATAAGTCTTTCGCGCTGGCGCGGAAGGGCTTTGAGGGCCTGCTTGTGAAGTCGAAGCTGATGCCTCGTTCAAGAGCGTAGTTGATTGGTCTAAGTGTCGCGTATCCTTGAATGACATCAGAGTTACCGTTTCCACCTTCTGCTCTGAAAGAAAAGCCTCCAAGTGCTTGTCTAATGCAGTGACGAGAGTAAGCAGAGTCGCATTCTGTTTCTCTGAAACGAGCCTGTCCCATCCTCGCTCCACGTTAACACAGAATCCACGAGGGATGTCTTTATTTTTCACCGATAGAGTCGGCGACTCTTCGGGATAAGAAACGGGCACATGCAATTCACAGTCTAGGCGCTCGAGTTCAAAAGGGAAGTCGGGATCCGATGGCTTCAGCTGGAAACGAACAGTGGTAGTTCCGTTCTGTAATGTGCCTAATGTCGGTGAAAACCGCCTTTTGATCTGATCCAGTTGGTACCGTCGCGGGTTCTTTTGCTGGGAAGTCGGGACAGGCTTTTCAACGACGCGACTGGGCAGCGCTTCAACAGCAGCCTGCCGGCCGTCGATAGCCTCGCGACGGATATGGCTTGTTGAGATCATAGAGAACTGGCCGTACGAAAGAAGATTTATGAATTGCCTGAAATGGTACAATTTGAGCTCGTTGATTGGCTCTTTCGATTTGCCGCTAGCGTTGATGCTGGATCAGACGGAGTGAGTGCTTGGGGAGATTCTTGTACACCGAGCCGGCAACGAGCCGAGTCTCGGATGTCTATCTAGATATATTCAAATGTGAATGTGCTTGGATTGGTATATGAGAATCCGTATCATGCTGTGAAATAAGGGACGGCAGGTTTGGGCTAGTGATTCAGTCTAGGATGGATCAGGATGACGAGGTATGATTCATTGAGGCTATTCCTAAGTAGCTTTTGTCATAGTGCAGCTGTTTGTTGCTGGTGGTGGCGATTGGTGAAGGGTGAGCCACTGTAAGTGGTGGCAATTCAAGCAGTGGCTCGTGCGTAGACTAACTAAGCACTCATCCCTTTTCCTTGACGCGCTGTAAAGGAAGCACCTACAGTCTTCTAAATACCTAAAGCTATGGATGTAGGTAATTAGGTAGACTAATGTTTCCCTTCATCAATTCGCCTTGACGATAGGATAGTGCAAGGCGTCCACCAGGCCCTATCTCAATATTTCTTTTCAACCCCTGTTTACAAGTTACTCGGAGTTAAGCCCGCACTTACAACCATGCACTCAAAGAAGCTAGACGGCAGCCATAGAAAAGAAAACAAGAACGCATCTTTACCAACAAGCAAGAATCAATATTTTCTTATTGAAATTACTTAGTCATAAATCACAATCTGCTTTTCGCGCTCCGCATCCCCCGATTACGAGTAAGGTGGTAAGTTCGTGCAACCATGGAACAGAGGCATCAGTAACAACAAGATCTCCAGTTTTTGCGGTGAGTTCTTCCCGAATTGGCGCATATTGAAAATCAGCCTTTATCCGGTTTCTACTGTAATCTGCCCTCTCATGCCCCGAACTCGACCGGGGAGAGCCTTGGGCTGGGCGGCTTTACGTTGCGACGACGCCGAATATAAAGCGCTCCGCCACCCCAGAGGTACATCCGCTGCTCTTTGTAGTATAATCGGCTCTGAGCAGGGGCAAAAGTCGCTATATATATCCGACGGCTCTACACCCGTGACCAAACCCACAGCCAGCCTCGCTGCCAACTTCGGCGACGACTACCTATTTCTCCCTTGCCGGAAGCCAAGTTTCCATCGGTGGCCAAACGAATGATCGCAGCGCCTCGGGCACAGCATGACATTGATGATTACGCGTCTAGCGGGACTTTCGTCCTCCGTCTAGAAGATAAGGCTACTCTGGTCCCTATATCGTCTGGTCGTCTTCTTGAGTGCCACTAGCATTATGCCGTCTCATATCACGAAATCCGCACCCACGCAAAGTTCGGGACAGTGTTATGCACAAGGTCTTTCGGGTCCCCTAGATGACTCTTCTAGTGCACCGACTGGGGATTGATTCGACCACATTCATCACGCGAACGGAAGATTGCCTGAACAGAGGGTAGATACAACGGGAACATTGCGTGCTCAGCTCGGTAAATTGGGACTGAGCGTATCATGCATGTTACACGATGGTAGCCCGGTTCAGCCTCTTTTGGGGGTCACATAATGTATCTCTGGAGAGGATCGATCACTTAATCGGAGATCTTGAACTGCCCCGAATACAAAGCACCCAAGTACCTTCTCCTTCGGCGGCGGGAAATAGTAAGTACTACGAGTCGAGCGGGCATATACTCCACTGGCACACTGTAAGATTGCCCTTAGAATGCTGTATGAGATTTGTAGGCTGCTAATCGGGGCAATGGTAGGTATTCGCTTATTAATGACGAGTTTAGAGATAGGTAGTTGCCGAGTGCCATGTGAATTCAATTGATTGATCTAGATATCGCTTGCTATAAGGACGGCACCGTATCGTTCTAGGCGGGAATACATACATACATACGACGTCCAGTCGTTACTACATATGCAAGTATCTTGGGTGCTCTTTGGATGTCAATCAATTCTTTTTCTCGTTTTTCTTCTTTATTATTAAATTCATTTATTTTATTTTAGAAACCTTTTATCTCTATTATTCCCACCATGCGCCCGTCCTTATTTGCGCCGCAATGAGATAGGTATTCCTTCTTGGAGACAGCTGATGGACAGGGTGGTCTGCCAACTCAGCATTTGGCGGGCAGATGACCATGAACCTGATGCAAGCCGCTGGGCGGTGAGAAGCAGCTTAAATAGCGCAGTGGGCATCTGCCGTGCGCCAAAGTAGGGGACTTGAGCAAGCGAGCGAATAGTGTCAAAACCCCCTCAGAAGCCATGGTAACCTACCAGAATTGGGGTGTACAGGCGGGGGGTGGGGGCAACAAGACGTGCCTATTTCTACCCTCTTTCGTCCTGGGATGAGCCCTGCTGTTACAAGACATGTGACGAACTCGGACATCGACTTGATGAGTTGGCAAATCCTCCCAGCGACAAACCCGTGGGCTCTCCTTCCCATGTTGGGGTGTCTCTTACTGGACGCGACGGGCGTTCATGTGAGTCAAAGTGCTCTTTTTTGACAGCACAAGAGGTCAGAGCCTGTCCTAAAACGCATGGGCTACGGTAACCGCGCGCTCAAGCAGCCAAAAGCGGCGTTTTGGTCGCCGACGCCTGTGTGTCGTGGAGTAGGGGGGTCGGGGAAGGGTGTCCCTTCTGACACAAGTTGACATCTTGTGCCTGGTGTTCCGGCCAGTTGGCGCAAGCTATTTCGTGATGGAGGGTGAAGTTTCAATACTGCAGCACTTAAAGAATATAGAAAAATGAAGACAAAAATAAATAATAATGGATACGCTTTGATGAGTTAGCGGGAAATGATTAGTAGAGAATTCAATGCTAGAAAACATTTTTCGATTTTATTTTATTTCATTTTTTATTTGTATTCGTCTCTCTTCCTTCGGTGTGCACCTTGAGACCCCGTATCCCGACTCAGTGGTCACCCCTACCGACAGCTGAATAATCCAACTTCATCAGTGGCCATCATCGGTTACTACCTACCTCTGGATACTTTGCTCCGCGGGGGCGTATAGGCGCCACTCCGGCTCTTTTGTCCCTACTCGTTGTGTTACGGCAGCATCAGTAGTAACGATTGCGAACCGGTCTGCCTACTCGGTCAAGATATATAATGAAATAGAAAGCATGCAGAGAAAAATACCAAGACTCCTATCTACGCCATTCCGACTATCCAGCATGATGGGAATCTTGGACCGACATTTGTAGTATAGGCATACATCCGCACACACATACACACATAGGTCCATGCATGCGCAGCAACACTGCATGCCTTGGGCGTATTAGGGGACCTCCGATTCGCATACGCCTCCCGAACGCAAGACAACGAGCCCATTGATCAAATGAATCAACTGGAGTGTCACACAACTGGTACAGAGGTTTATCGTTTATCTAATCATTTCCTCCATCTTGCTTATACCGCTATACTACGCCGTACAGGGTTTGCGTTTCTTGCTAATTGCCAGCGCATTGAAGAGAGAGTTGGCGGTAATATGTTGTCCGGCGCGTAACACCTGCAGTTGCTGCTATAGATGTTGTGACTGTCTTAGGCTGACGTGGCGGCCCAGATGTCACGCCTTACATATTCTCCAGGGCGAACGAGACGACCAAAAACCAGAGTCGAGAGAGAAATACACACCCCCGTAGCTTGGGGCGTGGTGCGATTCTCTTGGATCTTGCGCCTCTTGGCTTGTCAACCAGGGATGAGCTCGATGCAGTGCCCTTACGTCAGATCGCACGGCATATCATGCCTTAGCGAGATGATGCGCGGTACCTATCACGATGCTTGGGGCATAAAACCGACCTGCTTCTTTCCCGCGCGACAGCTTCCAGCTGGTAGGGGTAGTTTTCATATCGCCACTGGGGAGTGGGGGACAGATAGTAATGATTTGAAGTTTTCGTGATTGACTTTGCTTTTGTAACCCCTATCAAACATCAAGTATTTTCTTTCATAGCTCATAATATCATGATGCGAAGTTTGAACATTCTCATTGGGATTATGAGTCAGTAAACATAGTATGATTGATTAGCATTTTAGCAGTGTCATACCAGAAGTTATACCTAACGATCAAAGCACCTCGAGAGTGTAGCTGACCTGAGTCTGGTGTGTATGCATTTGCTGAACAACGTCTGTCTCGAAGTCCTCAGCATCGTCAACTGTTGCCCCTTCTGGCGTAAGGTACTCATCTGCCTTCATAAATAAAAGTGTGAACAGTTTCTGGTGTTGTGGTTTTCTGACCACCGTATGTAGTGACCTTTCTCTTTTTAAAGGCGCATATAGTTTCAAAAGAATGTAGTTTGGACGGTCTAAATCTCATGTCATACAACTCAGGTAGCTATTAGCGCAATCTCTTCGTTCATGTACGTCGTGCAAGCACTCAGAGTTGGTAAAAATTGAAAATCATTCATGGCACTTGTTTCTTGTGGGCAAAATGTCTTAAGAAGTCGCTGAGGCAGCCAGCTTGGGATGCTAGTCTGAAGACGTTGCTCCTCTTGAGAGATTTTCTGTAATGCCCCTCTATTGGTCTCAATGAGAACTCATATTAGAAGATGATAATTACGAGTGATGGCTGCTTTGTAATATGTTATCTCATCTTTCTCATCTGACCTATATGCTATTCGTATGGCAGGATGATCGAGGGCTAGGTAAACTTGGGTACACTTACCCCCCAAAAGTCTTTGTGCATGACCCACATAGCATATTAGCCACCATTATCACCACCCAACTTCAACAGGCTATATCTACGCGAATAAAATAAAAAAAAATATAAAAATTAATTAAATAGATAGCTTATAGCTAAAGCTTTAATATTTGGTATACCAACTTTTAGCCTTGCGTAAAGCGCATAGCTTACGCGGCATACTAAAAACTAGCCTGTTTATTAGCTTTTAATTTAGCTTTTTTTATGCTTTTTGTATTTAGTTTTTTAATAACGCAATATTTGCTGCGTTAAATTTTAAAGCGTGTAATTTAAAATATTTTTTATAAATTTTAGTTTTTAAAGCTTTTTATACGTGCTTAATAAAATTTATATTTAAGCTGTAAATAAACTAGTTAATAATTTATATTTTATACTGTTTAAACTATGTTTTTAAAGCTTTAAAAATATATATTTGCGTGTTATTTTGTTAAAAAAACTAGCTTAGCGTATAAATTAAAAATAAAGCTTTTTTTAAAACTTAAATATAATTTTATAAAATATAGCTATTGCGCGCAAATTTAGTATTACGCTTTATAATTATTATTTTTAACTTATTTTTTATTTAAACGGCTTTTTAAATTATTAAAATAATATTTAATTTATTATAATTAATTATATTAACTATTTAATAATTATAACGTTTATTAAATAAATGCTAAATTTAATTATATAAATTAAAAATATTAAAAGCAATTAAATATTTATTTAAATAAATGTTTTAATTATATTAGCAAAATTTATATATTTAAAATATATATATTTTAGTTAATTTGGCTTTTTTTTGCTTTTAATCGCGCGTAAATTAATTTTTTTAAAATATAATATTATTGCTAAAAATAATATATTTAATAAAACGCTAATAATATAGCTTTATAATTTTTAAAACTTAAATAATTATATTTTAGCTAATAAAATAATTTAAATGCGTTATATATTTTTTTAAAAAGTTTTTAAGCAAAATATAAAATAAATTATATATAATTTTAAATATAGCATGCTTTTTTTTTAATTTAGTAAATATAAACGACCAAATTTCGGCTTATTTAAAAATAACTGCGTTTTGCGATAGCAAAAAACTATATTAGCAATTATATTATAATAGCAGCTATAACATTTTGCAAAAGCTTTATAGCTTTAACTTTTTAAAACTTAAGCTATAATAGCTATATAAACTTTAAAATTTAACAGCTGCTTTTTTTTTTTTTTGCGCGTTAAAATAATACCAAAAATTTTACGTAGCGACAGCATTTTATATATAAAATATATAGTTAAAAAAATAAAGTTAAAAAAGGTAGCTAATCAATAAAACGCGACGCGGTTCGCAGGTGTGGGTCATGCACAAAGACTTTTGGGGGCTGACTGTAATATGGACTGCCCTCGATGCACTGACGTAGACTTACTTCGACTCGCTGAGCTTATAATCGATATGTCAATTCAAATTGGCTGTGGCGACGGATATCCAACTATCATAGTCTAATGGAGTCTCACCCTAACGCTAGATAATGCAATTCCCTCAGGGTTCAGAGCTGAATATCATTGATGGCAACCTTAAAACAAAGATATCATATGCTTAGCTGAGCAAGTTTAGGAAAGGATAAGATCCTTCATGCGACATAATATCTCATATATATTCGTATACTTGAGTTACAGATCCCTGAACTGAGCACTACCTTCCTACTCATCATTGATACTCGCATGAATCTTGCAGTTTCTCACCTAGCTCGGATAGACGAGTGACATAGTTGAGGTTTACGATAAATTCAGATATGTCATAACCACTAACATGTCGGCGTCTCTCTTCCTTCTCGTAGCGGCTGATCTACTAACTATGACTGATTTCATGATTTCATGTCACTCCTTAATCCCGAATCAATTTCCGTGTTCCAACAAGGTATCTTCCAAGGGGTTTTTATTTATTTACTTCGCAAATGGATTTCCCGTTGACTTTACTGCTTTGCTACAATATCTATTATTGTCACTTCACAGAAGTCTTTTGAACACGGCTTCTTTGTGTGAGCTCTTCGAGTGACAAAGGAACCTCATACTAGGTTTGCTTTATGAAACATGAAGACAGGATAAGCTACTAAGAACAATACGTTGACAATCGAAGTGGAAATAGAACAACGCTTTTGTCATCTTCTATGCCCGGAACATAAATTATCTGTCTTCAACCAGCACCAGCAGATATCTGAGTAAACTCACCCACGTAGTATTCTCATCTGACTCGACATCTCGTCAAACCCGTTTTCACCACTCGATCTAGGTAAGTCATCAATGACAATGGCGGTGTCACTGAAACAATTCATTTCTTGCGGGGGCGACAGGCCAATCCTTAACGTTACTTCGGCGAATGAAGGATGGTCCATTCTTAAGCCTATACTCTGGTTCTCTTCTTCGAGACCATCGCGTCACCGTCCATCCCCATTACAACTTCCGCACAGGGTTGCCATAACAGAAGACAAAGAAGCTCCCAAGGATGCTGCACCCTGTCCTTCAAGCTCTGCATTTGACCTCGGACTTGGCGGTTTCTCACCGTCGTCGCGGGCCGACGGAGCTCCATGGTGGGCAAGCTATCACCAGGGTAAGATCGCACGCGAGTTTTTTGCCGGAAGTCAAGTCGATGGTTACGACGACATTGATCTCCACTCAGAGGCAGCAGTCGATGAACTAAGTGACTATAGTACAGATATATGTGAAGATAATGAGGCTGCAAATAGCATAGATGATGACCATGAGTTCTTCGAAGACCTGGACGATCTCGAAGCGGCGCGACCCAAATCCGAGAAGCCACAAACCATCATTCCTGGAAACAGAGAAGGCATATGGGACCAGCCAAACTTCGCAGTTGCCTCATCAGGAAAGTATTCTGATTGGATCGAGGAAGTAGCAGACATGGAGGATTCGGTCTCAATGCCAGATGGCGCTAGATTCTACCAGGTCGACGATTCGGGCGAGCTAACTTCCTGATGCACAACCCGAGTCCTAGCTTTTAAACATTTTCTATTTTGAATGCATACAACTGATCCAGTTATGTAGATGGGTGAGTACTCCTTACATAGCGAATACACTACAATATTGTTGATATTGACTTTCCTGGTTGCCGGGAGGCTGTCATGCAGGGGTGCGGCAACTTGCATAGCTGCACAGCAGATTCTACAGATTCTAATAATTCTAATAATAACCATCAGATTAGTGCACATGCAATTGTATCAGACAAGGAATTACCTACCTACTTACTCGCAATAGTTACATTTTTACAGCAGACAAATGATCCAGCGGCCTAAGACACTTAGACCCTTCCCTTGAATAAATAATAGGTAGCAATACGATCTTTGTACCTCTTGTTTACTTCGTATTCTCTTCAGCGATGGATGGAGGCCCTAGCGGTAGTGTTGGTACCTGATTTTTGCCTATTCTAGACGTCATTAGTGGCACGACCCGATACGTAGTGTGGGTCTGGCCCGGCTGTAGTGGCGAGGATTGGCGAGGAATGGCAAGGATTGGCGGAGCCACCCCCTTAAATTTTTAGCTTATGTAACTGTTGTTTGCTGTGCTAGGCAGCTTGGCGGCAGCGTAAAACAGGCCTCTCGTATTCGATGTTTGTGTTGATCCTTTCTTTCCCCTTTGAATCATATTTTACGTGCTTGTCCAACTAACTGGCACAGTCTTTCCTTGAACAATTGTACCATTGTGGCGGAATTCTGCTAATACACTCGTTTTCCATCGTCCCTCATTAGCTTATTGCACTTGATACTTATTCTCCTGTTCTAGCCGCTCCCTTGCCATCTCTCTCGCCTGCACAGAAACCACGAGCACGACATCATCCATCCATCCATCCATCCACAATGCGCGTCTCAGCTACCTCCGCCCTCGCCGCTGGCGCCCTCGCCACGGTCGCGTCCGCCTCGGACAACTACCTGGGTTTCAACTCAGGCGCCACCAAGACGGACAACTCAGCCAAGTTCAAGTCTGACTTCTTGGCCGAGTTCAACACGGCCCAAGGCCTCAAGGGAGCCCCCGGCAAGTTCGATGCCGTGCGTCTGTACACCAATATCCAGGCCTATTCTACCAGCGACCCTATCCAGGCCTTCGATGCCGCCGTTGAGACCAAGACCAAGCTGCTGCTCGGTCTGTGGACTTCGGGAACTGACAGCATCGACAACGAGGTGACCGCTCTCAAGAGTGCCCTGAGCACCCATGGCCAGGACCTCGCGGACCTGATCATCGGTGTTTCCATCGGCAGCGAAGACCTGTACCGTGTCTCCGTGACCGGCCTGGCCAACGACCCTGACGGAGTTGGCGCTGGCCCCGACGTCATCGTCAACTTCATCAAGGAGTTCAAGAGCAAATTCGCTAACACGGCCATCGCCGACGTCCCCATCGGCCACGTCGACACCTGGGACGCCTGGACCAACGGCACCAACAAGGCTGTCATTGACGCCGTCGACTGGCTCGGTGTTGACGAGTACCCTTACTACCAGGGCAGTGAGGACAACAACATCAAGAACTCGGGCAAGCTTTTCGATGCTGCCTACGATGTCACCGTCGCCGCTGCTGGTGGCAAGCCCGTCTGGGTGACCGAGACTGGCTACCCTTACACCGGTATTAACTGGGGCCAGGCTGTCGCTAGCGTCGACAACGCCGAGTACTACTGGCAAGAAATTGGCTGCCGCCGGCTCTTCAACAAGGTCCCGACCTTCTGGTACAACCTCCGCGACTCCAACGGCGCCAACAAGCAGAGTTTTGCTATTACCAACAACCTGTCTACTACGCCCCGCTTCAACCTGACCTGCGAAGACACATCTTCCCCGAGCTCAACTTCCTCGTCCAGCGGTACCGCCACTAAGACTGCCACCTCCTCCAAGGGCACGTCCACCGCGACTTCCGGATCCAACTCTACCTCGACCGGTGTTTCTCCCAGCTCCTCGGCAACCACAACCGCCTCAGCCTCTTCAGGATCAGGCTCTGATTCTGGTTCCGGCTCTGGTTCCGGCTCCAGCTCTGGATCTGGCTCCGGCTCTGGTTCTGGTTCGGGATCTAGCTCTCCCACTGCGACCGGAACCGACGGCAGCTCATCTACTAGCACGGTCGTGCCAGCCTCCGGTGCCTCTTCACTAACTATGATGAGCGCTACCTTCCTCGCTGCCCTTGTCGGCTCTGCTTTTGCCCTTTTCTAGACGCTCAAGGCAACAATCGTGATGCAGCTAGCGGAACCACGATCTCGGTCTAATACCACCTAATTTGCGGGCTAGCTAAGCATTGCATCATGATGGATTGTATCTCTTGGATCTTCCTGTTACACTTTCGCGTCACGAAGGGACTGGGGCATTTAGACGCACAGCCTGGGTAATAGAATAGGCTGGCTCCTAGATAGGCATAACGGCATGATATTTGTTTGGTTTATAACTCGCCCCTGCTTGCTTAAACGTGAAAATGATATGTGCCTGTCCATGTACTACTTTTCCTGTAAACATGTGCCTCAAATCGATGCCAATTGAATGGAACTCGTGTATTGTATGAAGATGTATATAAGTCATGATCGATGCGGAGTGTCTAAAGCTCTATAATCAATCGTATGTCGGGCTGAGTACCCAGTCTTACCAGCACCTCGGCGCTGATGTAGATCAAAGCTCGTTTGTGTTGTCTAATGTGCATGAAAGCGAAGGGGAAAGCCCCAGCCCGTGTTATTACGCAACTTTGGATAGACGTATGCCGCATGGATATCCAACTGAAATACACAGCAAAGCTCCCGCCTCCGACTCAGAGGACAAAATTTGTTGAGGGATACTTCACTATCCTGTTACAGGAGTTCTTGAGATAGAGTCTTTAGAATTGGCTGTATTGCTTTGTCTCAATCCATGTCAACAACGTCTCAAAGGCTCAACAATGTCTTAGGTGTATGTTACTTTAGTACTGTGCCTTCAATGTTTTTTTTTTTTTTTCGAGGAACATAGCCGTTAGACGGCCAAGTGCAATGCTAGGAGCTTTGTAGTAGGTAGCTTGAAGCCTGATCTAAGAGCTACATTACACAGCAGATTGGGTATCTTCCGTGTGACAACAGCTACTCACATTTACACCTACCTATGCTATCCCTTCGAGGCCTTGGTAGCTGAGTCTCATCAGACCCAGTACAGGTATGCCTCCCGTTAATAGCCGCGACCTACCAATTGTTATACCGTAGACCACATTCGTGGTCAGGGTTTCGACGAAGATGAACGAGTCGCTAACCATTCATTTAGCCGGCAGAGGCGGACTCTGAAATGCTACTTGTCGACAACAGCTTCGATCAATCTCTTTTTCAGACGCGCACATTCCGACCTAAAAGAGATCGTAGACATTTCTGGGAGGTCTTGGTAGGGTGGGCTCGGGTGAAAGAGTGGTTGATTGCCGGCCTAGTTCTGAAGAAAATTCGGCCCGAACGCATCGTTTACCGAAGGCGGCGGCGACGCGAATCAGGGCATTCGGCTTATCCCGTTGATTCTATCTGCATTGCGTTTTCTAGCTCGAAGTAATCAATCAGGACATTCACATTCTATACTTTGAAGAGACGCACGCAGCATCGACGCGCCTCCTAACTACTTAGGCCCTATTATACGCTTTCCGCAGCTGATGGACTTTCTTTCATCAACAGAAGTCCCGCGGCTAACCCGTTCTGAGCCGCAGTTGCAGACGGCTATCCGATCATGTTGCATTTTGGAAACCCTTGTAGGTAGGTCTGCTGCAGCCAAAAGAGCACAGGAACAGTCCTGATCTGCCAGAGGCGGGATTGCATGCATAGTGCATATGTTATTGCAAGGACTCGTGACGATCATATAGAGAGGGAAGCAGCTCGCCCAGGGAGGAATGTTGATTTGCGACAGGGCTGGAATTAGCTGGAGGATCACCGAAGAGATCTGCCCCAAGCGCGCATGGCAGTACCGGAAAGTATCTGTCAAGGGTATGGTACGTAGGTGTGTCGTGATGCTGACTTGTATATTCAACTTCAAGTCTATTCGACCGCTACAGCAGACTCACGTCTCTCAATCTGCAAACTCCCGGAGCCGTACATACTAAGTATTTGATTACTCAATTACATAGTACCGGTATTTGGTAACGACTACAACGCTCGTTATGCTGGTATTCATTGGATGGGGTCGCACAACAGATTCAAATCAAATATTGAGAGAGCCTACTGCTTGTCACTGGAGTGACGAGCTTCGCTTATGGAAAGCTGATACATCCGACTTTCAACGCTCATGGGCATGAATGTGACCACCCATTGCATTGATTACTTTCATTCGTCCTCTCATACCTACTTCGACCTACGAATCACACTCAACAGCGAAGACCGCTAGAGGAAGACCAGCCAGCTACCTTATTCATCGATATCCTAGCGTGCCGAGGTATCAGTATCTTCATGATTCATCTGCCTACCTACGAAACCAAAGTCTGCGGACCCTCGAAGCGCGACTACCGTTACTGAATTATCCGCCGCTGCCTGTTCAGGTCGTCCTTGAAGATTGTCAGGTATACCAGGATTCGGCGTAGCGAGTTTCACTGTTTAAGTGAACGTAGCGTTGTGCACAACGACCAACGTGACATGTGTCCAAGGACGGTCGGGGTCATTAACTATCATTACCTGTTAGTAACTGTATATTTCACTGTACAGCACGGGTGTCGCGAATGAGAGGTTATCTTTCCTGTACTTACCCGAAGTGCCTGGTCCTTTCCATCTGAAATCTTGCATTCCATTGAAGGGCCTGACGCCTAGAAGACCACCGTATTCTATATCCCCACGAGACTTTTAGGAATGTCGAGTCAGCAATTGCTGTTGGGTAGAACATTCTTCATCGTGGGGCTGTCGAGCGTGGTCGAAAATGAGATGATGAGTACGGGGGGGCTTCTTAGAACTGACCTTGAACGCGAGTTCAATCTGTAGCGCATCCGTGTCCGGGTTGCAGCCGTACACGACATCCCAGATAGCGCGAGGATCGCCACGCTCTGTCATAAACATCTTGGTAGTGTTATCCAGGGGTTCATACTAAATCGCGCCATGGTCAGCAAAGGAGGGGTTACATTGAAGGGACTTTTCGCCACTTCGTTAATGCGCAGCATCGCTTCTGGTACTGGCAGCATTGCCCACAGTCGATATGTCACATTTCCACAACATCACTTATGCACAACATAGGTTGACCGACCTCTCCGTTGATTACAGCCCGTCTCGGCGGGTCCCAGAAAGCACTCGATAGAGTAATGACGCCGTCGATGAGCTGCAGCTCGCTCGTCGAGTTACCGGCCGGACTGACGAATAGGTGCTGGTCACCTCCGCCCCAGTCCCAGATGTTCAGGAAGTGGTTGTGAACGTCGGGGTACGAGGCATTCTGCAGCTGGAGCGCGAAGGGCTCCGTGATGTTGTTCGACAAAGCAGGTCCTGGCGGAATGGTGCACGCCGAAGCGGCGGCGATAGCGGAAGTAAGCAAGAGTGCAAGAGACTGCTGCATATTGGCGTGAGGATTCTAGGATGCCTGGGCTTGGGATCAAGAAGATGTGGACGCCGTGAGCATCATCCTCTCGTCTCTCCCTCGGTAGTCCAGGGGAACAGCATATTTAAGCTTGACCGCGACTGCATACGGGACTCGGGTATTACCACGTTTAACTCCAAATTTGTTTTAGCTGATGGAGCTGAGTTCGAGCGAGATGCAGGACTGGGTGATGCCAAGCAAATTTACGAGGATCGTCACAGCTGATTGCATATTCTATTGCAGCCTAGAAGGCCCACGCGATCAAATTTTGGCAGGTCGTCTCTTTCAACCGGACTCAATATTCGTTTCTTTCGGTCCTCAAATGGTCAATTACACTTACTGCTTTTCCCCAGAGCGGAGCTGCTTGCGCCATTTGGCGGAGCTGAGAAGCATCCTCACCAGCATCTCGCAGACCGCAGACCGCCAGACCGGTAGACTTAGTACATTTTTTCGGTAGGATTTTTCAGACGGACACGGTAATTGGACAAGCTTTTGATGACCCGGTAAGTTCATCATGCAGGTCGACGCCCTTTTTGAATAGCGTCAGCTCGCTAAAGAATCCGGAGCCGAAGCCTCCCACAGTTAGGCAAGACCCGTCTTGAAAAGGCTGAGCTAGACGCTCACCTTATTTGGAGAGCGTGGTGGACCGTGGTAGTCTCGGTATCCGAACTGAATTTCTTGGGTTCGTTTGGAAACCCGCATTTCTCGTGTGGACGAGGGCCGTGAGCTGCGTGGAGCAGGAACTGTATGCAGTCTCACGAACTCCCGACCCTTGCTCATGAAGCTGAGAATTGTTGGCGATAGAGACTTTCTATGGGGTTCAGATGGCTTCCAATGGACTACACAGTAGTCCACCGTTGTTGTCTGCCTTTTCCCTTCAGGTCATACTGCAACTCGCATAGTGATTGGTTATTTTAACGACACCATCGGTATCCAGAGGTTGTTGCTAGTCTGTACGGGATACTCCCCTGGTTTTACGGACTATGCTATGCTTCATCACCGGCGAGATCACACCATAATCTTCCATACCATGATTTTCTTCATTACCCTCATTGCCAACCACACCCTTTCCAGTTCTAGAGCTTTTGAGTAGAATATATTCATGAGCGCCATTGGTAACCTTCAAAGACAAAACGCATGTGATGTAATCCTCATCATCAGGGACGCGGCTTATTCACCGCATACCTACTGGCCCATATTTCTCCTTAATGTATACGTAAGTGGAAGAGATGCCTTTCACTTCTGGATTAAATACGTTGCTCCTGGCCGCCGGATGGCCATTATCGCACTGTCCTTCTCTTTACTCTTGTACGTATGTCTTGAGAGCAACCCCAATCTAACGGGTTTAGCGGTCTGTTGTTATGGGCTCTTGGCTGCGAGTCGTTCACTCAAGGGTTTCTCCCAGTTCAAAATGCAGTAAGTAGTTCTTGGGGTAACTGCTTTTAGTCCCAGTTGCTGTCGGGGTACGAAATCCCCTTCCGGTTTCATCTGTTACCATGCTGTATTAGCCTTCTGCAGGCTCAATATCGTTACAGGTCACGCTTAGATGGACATGACTGACATAAATAGTCGCAGTGGAGTATACCGACATAGAAAGCGTTATGACTTTCAACCCTCAAAGGCATTAATGGTGTTTTCGAATTCAAGACGGCTACTCTCCTTCGTATCCCATCGATGAATTGGGGTCTGGAGCCTGGCGTCTCTACGAAAGTGGCTCGCGGCCCAATCGACCACGGTATCGAGATGACGATAACTGTAATGTAACGTCTGATGTTGTAAGTCCGAGGAACTCGATTTTGACTCAGATGTCAGATGAATGTCGGTCCCGGAAGGATGCCACGCTGGTAGAATCATGCGAGCTCGTCCAATATGACAAACATGTCGGTCAGCTCGGTAATCGACGAGCATCGTAGGGCAAGTCCCAAGGCCAAACAATGCGATAATATCACCATTGTTGGCCATCTGTACGACGGTAACACTACGGAGATGGACCTCCTAGGAAGATGATCGAAGCAATAACAAGGGGATCTCTTGGGAAAAGGGTCGTTACGCTGAGACCACAAGAAGGCATACTCCAGTTTACGTTTGCATCTGATAGCCAGCACTCGTCATGCCAAGATAAAGTGGATAAAGGGATTGCTGCTTTATCTTCCAGTCGACATCCACGGTGTCACACACTAGATTTACGTCCGTATAGGATTCGCTGCACGGGGATACCAGGAAGCCGGTGCTTCTCTCCTATATTGCATCCAAATAGGCGCCCAGCGCTGCGTACCCAATCACGTATCTGAACTGTACTCTCGATTTACGGCCGTACAGTAGCGCTGTAGCTCATCGGTCTGGACTATGGGGGCATGCCTATCTTGACGACGACTCCGAGATAGCCGAGGCACCCGCCCCTGGCGCCATAGCAGTCATCCCACTGGAACAGGTTCGAGGGAAGCGATGTGCCGCGCATGCGTATGTTAGTTGGTGCCAAGGTTTTCCTGATACTTGACAGGACTTGTTTATGCGAGGGCTCACGACCCATGCGTGGTCGGGTGCTTGCAGTGAGACGCTTGACTGGCGCTAGGTAATAGTAGTACTTAAGCGTACTGGGGCTGAGGGGACTAGATATAAGGTGCCTCTCGCGTCCAGGCTGCTTCTGTCATCTTATGGTTCTGAACTATTCACCCACGCATTTGCCCGAACTCGAATATCTTGCCTATCAACACATATGAAGTTCTCTAGACGGGATAACTATTGATTCTCTGGCACTACAGGCCATCTGCCAGTCCACTACTACGACGGGCCAAACCTCCTTCCGACGGTGCCTGATTATTGTCGAAGATAGGGAAGACGGAGGCATCAGATGCCAACATGAGGCTGGGGGCTACAGTCTTGGTCACATCAGGATCACGAAATGAGAATTGGACTGAACAACCTGCGCCGAAATTTCTTCCCGGGTAGTAAAAGAACAACAACTGGAGCACAAATCTACACAAAGCCGATTGCTAGATTAACAAGGCAATGGACAGCCTCAGGCAGATCATCGCGGAGATCGATAGCGCGATCATTGAAGCTCGTCAATGGCTCGAGGAAGCCACAACGATCGAGGACGTCGGTAAGAACATATATATTCAGTAGCCTCCTCACATACTAATATCACTACCTAGAGTATAGGCAGGCTGAGGTCGATAGACTTGAGGCAGACCTAGTTGCCCAGCAGGCGAGACTGGATGCCATCATACAGCAAGAGGAGGCCAACAATGGGCAATAAACCCGCACGAACATGAAATTGAGGGTGTCAACTACCTGGACAGCTTTTTAATCGATAGACTCATCTTGTTATAAGCCGTGACACTCGGACATGGGGTCCGCGAAATAAGTTTGGAGAGTCAAGGGGGCTTGGCGGAGGACTTTCTTTCATCCACAGACTCACTCCGATTGAGTCTTTTACGCCTGGTAGAAAATGATGGCGTATGGCTCGGTTCCCACATCATATTTTGGCCTGTATACTCAGTTCGAAGATATATAGCTACAGAATCATCATGGAATGGTAGTCAGCATAGCCGACAATAGGTAGCCATGTAGATATATGCAATGCATTGGCTCATAACCTGACTGGCTCTCAATGCGATTAATGTGACAGTGGAGAATCCTTTTACCAAATTGATAGGAAAACTGGTACTGGTATGTTCTCGTGATACAACGTTAAAGGTACGATGGTGAATACTCAACGGAAAGCTGTCGGAGGCGAATAATAAACAGGAACGTCATTAAAGTATGCGCAGAACACGTATACTAGACAATATAGCCTTAAGAGCCGACGACATTGAACCGAGGGGCCGGAACTTTAAATCGAACCTATCTTATATCCTGTCAGTCTTATGAGAAGTGTCCTCTCTACTTAGTCACCCACATCCGGGTAGCTTGAAGGTCCCCGTGGTCGTAGCGAGAGCAGTCATGCAGGCGCAGGTCCCTGTTAGTCTAACCAACAGCAACTCGCTTGCCCTGGCCTGCCATATGTGCCGTGCGACTCACATGTCACGATGCCCCCATACTTGGTCAAGTATAAACGTATACCGTACATACCGCAGTTATTAAAACCCCTCATTACTCCACACTCTTAACTCGACCACGCCTCAACCCGTACTACTTCATGCCACGACCCAGATTAGTAGCGGTATCAAAAAGCCCGACAATACTAGCCGTGGTTGCAGAACCATATGCAATGCTGCGAGTCAAAGCGCTGCCGGGATATAGCAAGTTATCGTGCTGGGTATGGATATGACGACACACAAGAGCACATTATGCTTATTTTACATGTAGCTTCTGCATGACTTGGCGAAACAAGCTCCCTTGAAGCACTTGTGATGTGCCGTGGCGAATGGCCCCGTACCATCCGGGCAGACAAGGACGATTCCTCTCAGGTCGAAGTCGCCGACTTTGATATTACCTCGAAAATGCCGTCGGATTTCAGACTCCTTGATACTACTGTCCTTGATTATCTAAGCTAATAAACAGTCTCAGGTCACGAGAGCGGGTACAAGACGCACGCAGGTTCCGATGAACTTTGTATGACATTTCCGAACAATATAATGGAGAGGCTTCAGCACTCTGTTCTAGCGTAGGAGTTCGTGTAGGAGTCCGTCAGTGATAGTATATGGTATCTCGGCAATACTTCCAAATGACGCATAGCTTCTCTTCCCCTTACTCTTCTGTACAACGACGTCAGAGAACACAGCACCAATAGGCTCACTTGCATGATTAACATATGTCGTTGGCGCTAAATTTGGATAGATATTGTGAGAGGTCGACCTGTTTTGATCCTTTGAATGTGATAGCGCGAAACATCAGAAGGCTATACCAGAGACGCACAGAGGATAGCAGAGCAACGTTGTGATTTGATGAAATCAGCGATACAATTCAGCGGAATATGAACGAAGAGGGGTTTGCAATTCGTATTGTGAACATGATTGTGGTTATAGAAACACGCTTCTATCGCGGCGACGACGGCCATCCCAGCGTATCCCAGCGTATCCCAGCTGTATCGCAGTGGCGATAGTCTTGGCTATTCGCATCAGCTAGTACCGAGCCACGTCAGCATCGTGGTCGCGACTGATTTCTCAGCTACAATTTCTACCGTAAACGTATCTCATTGATTGTTGGGTTGGGTTGTACAACATACTTTGGCGGGGGATAGAACGCACTCTCCAGACAACACATGTTCATAGGAGCAGACGTGATTAGTTCTTGGGCAATACGAGATGCTGTTGTTTCAAAAGACAAGTGTCAACAAGGATAAATGATTTCGATATTTCGCAAAGACTATACAACATTATAGCTTGAGAATCAAGGCGATAACTACTCAGTCTTGAACATTCACATTTTCCAACTTGTTCGAAGTTCGATGTCAACGGGGACTGATTGTATTAAACGTATCATTAGCTTTTCAGAGTGAAGAGCTGTCGTGGAAACTATATAGAGAGTACGTACAGTAGTAATCAAATACTCAGTAAGTAGGTATATGCCGCCTACCAACGCCACTGATGTATCCAAGCAGGGGAAGTGATAAGCCCCAAGCAGCATGACCTACCCCGGTTTGTTGGGATCTTGGCCAGCTCGAGCTCGCATGCCAATTATCTCCTACACTTCAATCAATTTGGTGGGGTAAGTCGCACCTCCGTCGTCGTCACGACGGGAAGAATCTCTGACATTGCTCATTCCTCAACACTGCGCATACGATGATAATCTAGGCCAATAATGTGCCACGCTTGCCCCTGAATTTCATTCATCGTAAGTGAATGAATGAACGGAGGATCCGAACAGTCGAGGAACCATGTAAGTACCATTCCCACATCTATTTCCAAATCTCTGCCACGGGGCGCCGAGTTCGACCTACCCAGCCAGGCCGGGTCTTGATAAACGTTTTTCTTTTTTTTCTTTCGGCACATTCGGCGGCTTCTACACTTGCCTTCATACCGCCTCAAGTATTACCTCCTTTATCTCAAGAGCTATTAATTTTTTAACCAATACCATCTAGCACGGTTCCGGGCGCAATTCAGACTCCACAAACTCCAGCTCCTATCAACTTCAGCGTTGGGAGGGTGAAACAAGCCGTGAAGAACCGTGGAGCGGATACGAAACCCACCGTGGGGACCAGTCGAAAGGAGGCGAAACGAAGGAAGTCCATATCAGTCGATCGATAACGAGAATCAATAACTTTGATAAAAGGTGGTATCAATCTGATCGGCGTTAGAACTCCGTAAGCACATCACTGAAGTTAAGGGTCGGCCGAGGTAACAACCTTGAAGTGCTCGTGTTTCTCTGGCAACAACTCTTACACGTACGATTCAGCATGTCCCATGTGCAGAAACCAGTGCGGTAGTTGCTGTTTCGCTCACGAAATACCGCGAAGACTTCCATCAGAGTGCCCATTACTCCCTCAACCTTTACCCATCCTCGCCACCGATAAATACAATCCTTTGACCATCAACTATCTGTGAGAGATATATATATGTAGCGCAATATGTCGGATAATATTTATAAAGACGGAGAAAGACGTGGTTTGGGGCTGCAATGTCTCTGGTCGAACTGCTTCCCCCAGCTCTACGGACCCTACTCAAGACTTCCCTGTGCTGTAAGTACCCCTTGTTGAGAACGTCGGTTCGGAGATCTCTAAGTTACTTCAAATTAACAGCTTACGTTTCAGTTAACACCGTTCGCTAATTATCGAGAACTGATCGATCACACATGGAAATATCATTCCTTCGTTCTCTCCTGCAAAATTTGCGGCCACCGATTCAAATACGCCAGGAGAGGTGACAAAGTGCAGAAAGAGTTAGACGTGTTGAAAAAAGAACACTTGGAAAAGGTAACCTGCATGCCCCGATTTAAAAAAAAACCCCTTACTACGGCTGACATGGAAGAAGGATTGCAAAATGGTAATGCTAGACCCGGAGCATTACTACAAAACGATGACCGATGCACAAGACAAAATACTGAAGAGCTGGCGCGCATACAAACCAAATGACGAGGCCTTCGCAAAGTCGAACTATAACTCTCTATGCCAACATATTTTCGGCGACGGAGTCAAACTGCCTGAGGACCATAGTAAGAAAGCCTTGACAAACACCTTCATGATCCAAGAGCTTGGGGCTGACGAGTTGCGCAGGATACCACTACTTCGTGCCCGAATACATCGTTAACGAAGAGTCTTCCCACCTTGGCGAGACCAATCTGGAATACATCAGACAGCGCCGATTTCCCACGGAGCCTGAACCAGCATCCAGCTCCCACCAACAACCAGGCTTCGCTTATAACTATCCACAACACATGCAACATACCATCGACCCCCTACTCCTCGATGAAGGTCTGGAAGGAGGCCCCCAACCTCATGATTGGACAGTGCACCAACCAGGTCCCGATGAAGACTCCGCCTACGGATCCGGAGGCACGGGAGAGTCGGCGCCGCAACAAAGCACAAGTACCTACGAGAGTTACGTGCAAGATCCGGACTATTACCTGTCGACAGTCAGTTTCTCGCATGACACCCTCGCACAAAGGCCAACTTCGATCACGGAAGACGGATGGGAGCTGCAGAACTACGATGGGCCATCTGGGTAGAGTCCAGTGGTCACCGTGGTTTCTTCCAAACGCCCTACACTGGATTCCTCGATGAGGGGATTGATGGCTCCCCTGAAAGCGAAGAGATTGGAGATATTACAGGGGACGCAATGGAGACTTAGGGATAAACTCAATCTGACCATAGTCTACTAGGAGCAACTAGGTCCTTAAGTTTTCGGAAGGCTTCCTGACCCCCCTCGAATAGCCGGGACAATATATACATATCGACGGTATACCTGACCGCAGAACTCCAACCCTATGTCTCAAATAAGCGAGGACATAATACCCTCATGTGGGACAAGGGGCAATACCACCGAGACTTGCAGCTTCGTATTCACGGTGTGTGATATCTCCGTACAGCAGGAGAAAGGTTCTTTTTCGAGTTTCCTAGAGTAATTTCTGGTACGAGAGTAACGAATTGTCCAACTAGCACAGCATAGCATTTGATTCACACGGGACTGCGGCGACGGCGAGAGGGTTAGGGGTTGTTGATGAAAGAGTTCCACGGGAGGGATAGACGTGGTAATGAGTGAAGTCATCCAAGGGGATACATGTGCATGTCAAATGGCAATATAGAGACACCCCTATAAAGCTTCCCTGCCTTCTTTTCTGATAACAAGGCTTTCCCCAAGAAGATAAATCATCGTCTACCTACGAAGAATGATCAAAAATACCCCTAGGTTCATTTTCAGTGGTGCTGCAGAAAAGCTGGCGTGTTTCATTAGCTCTCCCAAGAGAACCCATTTCGTCTTACACTACATGAACGTACGCACGTAGTCTGCCAGTTCCTTCTTCGACTAGCTTGCGGAGGTTATGCCTAGAATACTCCGTATGATGATACAATAGTACTTTCTTTTAAAGAAAAAAAAAAAAAAAAAAAAAAAAAAAAAAAAAAAAAAAAAAAAAAAAAAAAAAAAAAAAAACTATGAAATAAGTGAAATAGGGGTACCAAAGGTATGCTATTCTTTTGTATTTCACCGGGCCAATACACGCAGTTGTGGGTATTCGATATTTAGCGATATTTAGTGAATTTAGTCTTAGAATTACACAAGCAACACCAACTCTGGTTGCTCTTCAGATACCGTATATACATCCCATCGTATAAACTTCTCCAACGTTAAGATTATGCTCGAAAACAAACCCCAATCCTCAAACTCCATGATAAATATGCATCTCCCGAGAGACGTCTCTAATACATATAAATGTATGGGGTCTATACTCTATGTCTTCCCTCTATTAACCCTTCCCTTCCCCTTGGGGTTGGAAGAGCCGGCTTCGGGTGCGGTGACTGTAGCCTTCTTGTTTCCTAGCCCGCCCCCGCCGCTGCGAGGGGCGTCTTTAGGCTTATTACCACCTCGGCCACGTCGTCCTCCATCTTTCTTTTTGTCCTTGTTTCCTTCGCGAGCAAGTTTTCTCGCTTCTTCCTCTTGAGTACGGCGGCTCTCCTGGTCCCACCATTCTTGGAACTCTTGCTCCTGTTGGATTTCTTGTAGACTGCGTTTGGCAACCGCCTCACGGCGAGTCTGCTGCTCGCGCTGTTGCTGGCCGATGATATCTGCAAGAGGGATTCCTATCTCTTGCTCCGCTTTCGCGGGACGCTTGATATAAGATTTCGAGTGGGGAGTTACTGGTTTGGAATCAGGACGTGTAGATGCTGGAGACGGCTTCGCTTGATCGCTTGGCTTTTGTCCCGAAAACCTTGTATCGGGTGACGCAGCTCGTCTTGGTATGGGTTTACTCGATGAAGCCTCAGAAGCCACTACTGGCTTGGGAATAGGCGAGCCCGCATGCAGAGCGGAATCGGGATGAAGTAGGCCGCTCATAGATCTCGCAGGCTCCGCTGCCGGCGGCTGCTTCCAAGGTACATCCTTTTTATTACCGGCTTCACTCCAAGGTCTTTGTAATTGTTGTTTAGCCTCTGCTTCTTGTCGAGCTGCCTGCTCTGCTTTTTGCTGAAGCTGCTTCTTTCTCTCCTTTTGAGAGAGCTTTTGAGGTGTAAGCTTGGTGCCCGAATCACGACTTTGCGCAGCTAACCCGGCAGACAGTGCGGAGTGGACCGGTTTTGATTCAGCTAGAGTCTCCCGGAGGTCCAAACGACTGATAGGCAGAGTTGAAGATCCCCAAGGACTTGCACCTAGTGGGCGTTTTTGTGAAACATTACTTGATAGTATAGGTGCCGGTAGAGCTGACCGAGCTTTCAAATCGGGTGATGTAGGGATGATTTCAGGTGTGCTGAATGAGTCGGGTTTAAATAGACCGCGACGAGGTGTAGACAACATCGATAGATGATCTAACTCATCTTGGTCCTTAGAGCTCGTGTACCTAAGAGTGGGCGACAAGGAACTACTGCCGCTCGGCTCCTCATCGCCATCCATATTGAACATGAGGTCAACCATAGACGTTTTGGGTCTAAGATCTGGACTGAATGGCTCATTACGCGCCACCTTTGATTTTCGCCGGGCTGATTTGTCGACTGTTGGCGAAATACCGGAAATATCATCGACACTACCGAATCTAGTTCTATAGGACGAACTTCTCTTTTCATCATCCCTAAAAGTTGCCCTGAAAGCCATGTCCTTGACGCGAATCTGTCTTTCCTCGTGAATATCGTGCGCCAATTCTGGATTTTGCTCATGAAGTGACAATTCAGCCCTTCCACTTCGTGCAAATGGACAACGTGCAAGCTGATTATTGCGAACGACTTCGTCTAGCTCTTGTAAAAGGTCATCGTCGAGTTCATCGAGGAGACTGAATTGGTATTAGTACGCTGATATGCAGCTCGGATTTAGTCAGAGAAACAGGAGCGCTCCCTCAGAGCATATGAACTAAGCGGGTGCTTCAAATACTAGACGCCGCATCATTGGAAAGACTCACTGATTCTCAAGCATTGCCTCCATCTGAAGACAAATATATTCCAGACCTTTTTCCTTGAACTCAGTAACAGAGCAAGGACTAATATTATTCAGCAGAGTAGAAATATTTCGAGTTGACACTAAATTGCGTCAGTTTGAGGCTGTCGAATATTGAGCAATGTGGTGACATACCGAAACGACCAATGACATTTTGGCAAATTTGCGATAGCCGATCAAGCATCAACTCGTTGGCGATACTCATCACATTCATAACCAGCTCAGCAAAGTCATCGATGCTATCTGCAATTACTGCATCAAACAGTTCTTGCCCAGAATCTGCATAAAGAAATTGAAGAACGTAGTGGAATGATTCCGGGTCCATATGACGCAAATCAATGCTAAGGAGATCCGATTCGTCCTGCATTGCTCGGCGACTTTCGAGCCATTTGCCACCAGAACGGCCATGGAAAATTCCTTGAAACCAAGGACATCTCTGGCGTAGCAACATGCTATGTGCTGGAATCTCCTCTCCATCTAATTCGAGTAACGCGTCGCAATCTTCAAAGAAAATTGGGTCATTGAAAGCAACGCCAAAATCCGAAGTCATTGAGCGAGATGCGTCTGTCTGCGTTCGCGCAGCGGCTTCCAGCTTTGGTATCCCTAGTCGAGTGGCCAGTTTCATGACATCGGCACGAATCTGTCGATACCTGTAAGCTAAAGGTGAAGCCTGGCGTGTAAAATTCCAGGCAGGGATGACACGGTCGCTGTACATATATACAATGAGGTTGAGCACGGCGATCATGTCGATATTCCAACTAAACTCAACAATGGTTGTTCCTTGCTCCTCGCTGACAATGAGAAGCTCGGGTACGTCGAATTGTCCAGTTTCTCGGAATTGATGGAACCCATCACGAAGAACCGAGCTACGTGCTGAGAGAACCCAAGAATGAATTGGGAATGTAAGCTTTGAATTCGAAGCTGAACGTACGGCCATAGTTAAACTTTGATTTGTGAGGTCCCAGTCCGTGAAGTGCATTGCCAGGTCTTCCTCTAGATCTGTGGAGGTCAAAATTTCATAGCTCAAATCATCAACTTGTTCCTTCAGCTTCTCCGGATTTTGAAACTTGCAGGTGTCCTTATTCTCTCTTGCTTTCGAGTTCCTCGCCCTAAAGCCACGGAGAGGGAGCAAGGAGCTAACATCACCCCATAGGGTTGGTTGAGAAATTTCAAGCTGCTCCCGAGTAACATCACAATCCTTCCGAACAGCTGCATAGGCGCCAAATGTTGAGCTTCTTACGGCGGTTACATCGGTGATATATGGAACGCGTTGAAATTTGAAGTCTTTTCGCTTGTGTTCGGAAGAGCCTAAGATCTTTGAGCTCTGAGCCTTGGTACGTCGGATGCGCCGCCAGACAGCCCCAGATTGTGTGGATATAATCACAGAGCCGTTCTCTCCCACGCCGACGGATTCAACGCCATCTTTCCGTGAGCTCCAAACAAGTTGTGGTATAGTGATGGCATCTTTAATTTTTGACGGATTGGTTGTTGACGTAGTGAGCTGATCATTATCAGCATTGTGGCTGAGCTGCATTGCGAACAAATCACCGCTGCCCGTGACTGCAGCGATAGTGTCGCCACCAGACGCGATTTGATGGATTTCTCGTCGTCGCGAGTCGTACGAAGAGGCCGAAGAGAATTGTATTAAATGCTGGAGAGATGGACTGGCAAAGAAAGTGGCACTTTGGAGGCTGATTGTCTTATATCCGTAGCTTGTGAAGACGACCAGAGAACGGTCGCCAAAAAGACAGCATGTAGCTCTGTCAATGGCAGAAACAGCCGATACAACAGACGAGTGACTCGAGATTAAGGTAACAGCAACCCTTCGTGGCACAGTCTGAACTTCAAGTGATCGAGAATCAGCATCCATAAGACCAAGTTGTCCGACGTTCTTTCCCCAGCAGAAGAGGGATGAACCGGTGTGTACGACGGAGTGAATTGACGATGCCGCGGCTCCGAGGACAGCCTCCTTCTTGAGTGGCCCGAAAACTTGGCGAGGTGAGATACTGATCGGTTCTTCATCAGGTTTTATGGGTGGAGGTAGCGTATACCCTAACTGAGAGTAGTTATTTGATCCCCATGACCATAATTCACCTGTGCTAGTGATAGCCAAAGTATGGTTTTGTCCAAGCGCAAGCCCAGTCACTCTCTTCTCGGATAAACCCCCTTGAACAGGCGTGAAGCTGAGCTTTGTATTCTCGTCTCCGAGACCAAGGCGACCGCCTCGGCCGAGCCCAGAAACATACAGGTTTGAAAAAGGATCTGTCGTGAGGATGGCAGTATGAAACTTGGAGAGTACAACGTCTTGAATAAGCAGAGGGCGATTCTGGACCAGAGCAGGAATATCTACCAGACCGTGTGATGACGATTCATCGTTACCAAGGTGGTGTTTCTGCTCAAGAAGTTGCTGATCGTAAAAATGACGAATCAGATGATCGGGACGCTCTAGATGGATACGTTCTGGATATTGTCTATCATCCTCGTGACCAACACCAAGAGACAAGTTATTGTTGCTGCCAAATGTGAACACTTCTCCTCCTAGGCTAGATTTGTTAAGATACCTGCAATAGCATGATCAGCACACCCGTTGAGCCCTGACAGCATGAGGCCTTACTGAATCTCGGGTCCTCCAGCGGCGTCCTCAGCCTCGGATTCAGTCTCAGATTGGAGACGTTCGTCGGTTGTTTTCAAAGAACGGAGTGCGATGGTGGCGTTATATAGGTCGAATGGACTATTGCCCTCGTGATCCTTGGTTTTGATCAACTGTCCAATCTTCGTAGTACTAGGCCCGAACGATTCCGTCAGGTCCTTGCGCTCCTTCTCAAGCAACAGCCGCGCGACAGATATGTTGCCATTGTATAAAGCCCTGTGCAGTGCGTTCCAGCCACTCTCAGGGTCTTGGACGTATATATCGATGGCAGGATGATCCAGAAGAGCCTGAACGAAGGCGACGGCATCTGAGGATGTGGAAGACGCAGCTCGTAAAAGCAGAGTAAGACCGCAGTAGTCGCGACTATTAATTTCCGCCTTTCCGAAGGTGCTAGCGGACGATTTTGCGCCGGAAAAGCCGGCAGCAAAGCCCGAGACCTTGCGCGCCTTGGGGGCAGACCGTGGCGAAGAGCCCAGGACACCAGGACTCCCTACTCCTGGGCCTGGGCTTCGCGCTGCAGTCTGGGAATAGCCCGCCGGCGCGAGCAATCGACAGAAATTGTCGATGTCATTTTCCCAGAAACACTTCCACAAACTGGTCATCGACGCTTCTATAGGATATGTGCCTAAGCCACTTCAGATGGCACCTCGCCGAAGCCTCGAGGACTGCAGCGTATTTAAAGGTACGATCGGAAGAGCTTCGACGAAGGGAGGGGCGGAGTGCTACCCGAGGGCAGCGCAGTTGAATCAAGAATCGCGGCGGGTTTCGTATGATCGGAGGTTCCTTGCGGACTGGAGAACGTCGTTGAAGGGGCGAAAAAGGAGGAAATTCGAGTTCGCGGATGGAAAACCGTCTTGGGTGGCTCGGGTCGTGGGCAGAATCGGAGGGGCGAAGATAAGACCCGGATATAGAGTTACAGCACTTACAGGGAACCGAGGTAGAACAGACAAGATGCGACGAACCGGACAGAACAGTTTTAAGGTCGTGCTTGAACAAGTAGATTGCAGTATTATGTCGCCGTCGTACGCACACGGAAAGATGAGTCAGGGGAGAGTTTGCAAAAATATAGAAAGGTGGCCACTAAGTGGTGGGCGTCATAATCGACGAAGCCATCAGTATGCTCGTGCCCGCCGGTGCGGTCGCGATTCGAACCCCCCCGCGACGGCCTGTCTTAAACTGACTGCAGGCTGTTGTTAGGGTATAACGTTAGCGCCAGATTAGGTGCCCCCCTAGAGCTAACTATCCGAAGCCACCAGCAGCCAAACGCTCCAATCAAGTCCGCAGAGGCCGGTGAGCTCTAGCGAATCATAGTGCTGAGATCCTACGCATGGTCAAAGAATAGGCAATGTTTGCTGTTGGCTGACCACGTTTTTCTTGAATCTATCGTCTGCTACCGGATAAGAAATATTGAGACTAGAAATATTAAATATGTACACATTCCGTTCAGAACCTCCTTTCAGCCTAGAAATCTAGGTATATGATCTCTATCCAAATTCCAATACTGGTCCTACTAGAATCAGCTCATCGTGCAGCTGCAAGTCGTTGTGGGGTATTTATTTGGTTATACCACCTACTTCCGAGAGAGGCGAGAGAGGTAGGAACCTAAATGCCACAGGCCGGCTATTTCCATTTGGCCGTCTTAGGACGGGAGGAAATACTGCTGCAGAGAGTGGATCGCAAGGATAAACTACAGACATGTTTCTTTCTAGTTCTTGTCTAGTCTAGATTGTGTGTCGAAAATGGCAACTATGCTGATAATCCAATTTGACGCCATCTTCAATGTCTCGTGATGTCTCTATATAACGACAAATCTCCAACTAGGGGTATCGAGCGTGATTAGAATCTCCTTCGGTGTTTTATCGTTCTATGAGTCTGTTTGTTTTACTTTTGCAGGGTTCGGAAGAAGTCCATAACACCAGTGAAAACAACTATTTGGGATGCATTAGCAGTCATCCCAGTCGAGTGTATGCGCACGTCGAACTTACCAAGAAGAATACCTCCACCAGGACCAAGTCTCAGCACCTTGGGCAGGAAGCCCTTGTACAATGCACCAAATCCCTCTTCTTTTATGACCGTGCCACAAGCGGGCCAGGCCCAGTTGTACTTGGGAACATGCCCGGCAATTTTGGGGGTGTTCTGGATGCGGGACTTGACGACGTCCATGGGCGTATTCAGAATGGTACCAACCGTACCACCGATGGTACCAGCAACAATATCGTTGGTAATTTGGCTCTTCTTTGTCTCTGCTTTGGGAAGAAGACCGCGAACCTGGAAGATGCAGCCAAAGTAACCGGCATTCCAAAGGATGTGGCGCCACATGGTACTCTCGAGACCGTTGTACAAGGCTAAGATACCCTCGTTCTTGATAACTTTGGATACAACATCAAGGGCGCCCTTGTATTGTCCAGCAGATTCTTTGCTCTGTAACCGCACTGCAGGGATATGTGAGCTCATGTTAAGATGGCTGAGGGAGTTGCGATGATTTCAGGATATGTCCGGCTGCTGCAGTCTCGAGGGATTCCGAGCGGGTTCTCATCCCTGCTTAATTGGCACGAGATAATTACAAAGCTCGCTCACGTCTTTACTCACATTTTACTAGTTCAAAGGGGACAACAACGAAGGATTCGGTGGCGCCGGCTGTAGCGCCAGTGAGAACGGAGAGTTGCTGGTTCATCTTCGAAACGCCAAATGCGTTTCTATAGACCTTTCCCCACTCATCGTTGGCGGCGAACTTGACGGCACGCTTCGGGGCCTCCATCAGTATGGGAGCGCTAATTCCACGGTAAAGCCTTGAGAAGCTATGCAGGAGGTGAGCGCCGGTTCTGAGAAACCACGAGGACCGTCTCCCTTACCCTTCATTGCGAACTATCTTTTGAAAACAATCAACCATTCCAGTGTAGGCATCAGCACCGGTTGCCTTGCCACTTTGCAATTGTAACCGACTCTTAACAACATCCAACGGGTACCTGGGCGCGTGCACAGGGTTAGAATCGCAGAGAATCGGTCGAGCGGGAGAGCGGTGGTACTAACATAACCAGAATCTACACGAGCAGCACAGTTAGTCGCGCATCAGATAAGATCAGGCGAGCACATGGGAAGTGGGATGGAGCCTACCTCGGACACGCCGGCAATGGCGCCGGCGGCGAACTGGTATTGGAAACCGAGGGGCTTGTCTGAAGACATTTTGTGTTCTTGCTTAAAAGCCTTCAAGTCAGAACAGGTCAAGAGCGCCTCGTGGTCAAATTGAGAGGTGGGATGGTGGCAGCTTTTATCAGTCAAGTCTGCGACCTCGCACGACCGGAGTGAGATCTGGAAAATCCGCTAAACTAGCGCGGGCTGCTTTAGCCTTCCCCGGTTAGCTGCGTACCAATATAGTGATCCTGGCCAATCAATCTGTAACTTGGACCTTGGAGCAAAACTCGGGGTAGGTTCGGGGTATATCGGGGTAGGTATGTGTATTAGCTAATGTTGCTTGGGTGCGCAAGTCTCAAATGTAAGTCCAAATGTACAAAGTTTACTTACAATACCTGAAATGCTTACTCTAGCTTCAACTACAAACAAAAAAGGGGAGAAAACTATGAGTGTCATGAATAACTTGTGGTAATTGCTACGAATGCTCAAAGATCAAACACATGACAGGAAAGTAATAGCGGTATCGGAATCATGTTGACCTAGGTAGTTACGTCCCCTTTCGAGGTTTGTATGATGTAGTGAGTTAAAACATGAAGACCTCAACCTTCTGAATGGATATTCGAATCGGAAGAGGACTTGAGTGTAGATAAGTAATCTATATAACTCACCAGATGTCGCTTGTGCGAACGACGAATCCGCAATTCTCGAAGGAAAGCTTGCTTGCACCTGCCATATTATATTAACAGCCTCAAGAACACATATATCAAGTTGACTTACATTTCAAACACCCTTCAACAAACAGGCCTCACGAACACAAGACTGACAGCTGGAGAGACGGAATAACTGAACAATCTTATTGCTAACGTATGCTGTCTACCTTCTCCCATTTCCCTTCATCCCGATACATCTCTGCAGCCCGCTCACGTTCCTTCCACTTATCTCTTTATACATTACGCCGTCTCATACAATCGTGACAACCACTTCACCACATCCTCACTTAGGCTTAGCACTTCATATACCCTCTCGTATATTTGCAAGGCTCATCAACACTTGCATATCGCACATTTGAAAGTTGCATCACAAGTCAGTGTCATCTCAACACCCTTTCACCATATGGTGCAACTTCCATTTTCAGATCAGTAGGTACTCTCAAGCCAAGTCACTTCAGCAACCTCTTTATGCATCTTCGATTCCCAGTTCAACATTCCTATTCTCAGATAAACCAGTAACGGACGAGAAGGTAGGCAGAAAGAAACTTGGAATCATCTTCTTTTGTTGGAGTTTGCACCTTCCACTAACTGCCAAAGATCTCATCTTCGGGGCCTCGTCTTCCTGGAGTCCCAGTCTTACACTCACATACCACGTTCAACGTCATCTACACACTTATCCAGCCTTCCTCAGGTGCCCTATATATGCAGGCACGGCAATCTTTGATAGCTCATACTTGCCTAGCAGCCATATACGCCCATCACAAATATTTGCATCTATCTAACTCTGCACTTATCACTTCAAAGCCCCTTGCGCTAAGTCCACTCTCGCCATATCTAAATGAGCTGGCCATTGGGACTCGATGGCGTAACTTCCTTGCACAAGATATTACACGTAGGTTTTTGAGTGCTCTGCACTTAGGTAGTCGACTCCGATCCTCGCATCTCTAGTTTGGCTCTTTCGTTGTTGCTCTCTAACGACTCTCTCGATTGACTAACAAACGTGGCCCTTGCACCTTATGCTTCCTCACATCAACCCAACCGTCGCTGCACAAGAAATCGCTGCACAAAATTGTGCTGGCCAGGCGTACTAACACTGAGTACCTAATCCTGGGCACCTAACTCTGGCCATCATGTCGTCATCTCATGGTTCTCAGCAACCTGGAGGAGACAGTGACGGAGGGAGTAGCGGATACAATCAAGATACCGGCAGCTCAAGCAACTCCAGCGAGAGCTTATTCGTTAATGACGTGGAAGAGGAACTTGAAAATGCCGATCAAGAAGATGAAGATGAGAGGAATGACCCTAGTGTAAGGCCGGATATCATGGGTCAAATCGAGCTGGATAATGAAGAAGACAGACGCCAAGGTTCTCGATCTCACAAGCGTAGTTCCAAGAAAAAGCCAAAACAGTGCCGAATACCTGAATGTGTACAGGCAAAACAAAGAGTTACCGAACTAGAACAGGAACTCGAGAAGACGAAGGAATTATGGAATGAGGAGGTCCAAACGCTAAAAGAGCAGAATCTCGCGCTTAATGCTGAGATCAAAGGACTAAAAAATCAGTTGAAAGAAACACCTCAAATTAACAGGACCGTGAGTTTAGATAATGTCCTACAATTGACTAACTTTCTCAGCTAACCGGAGAACATCTAGCCATGGGATGAAAATTTTCCCGATCTCCTGCGAAGACTTCGAGATCCTGATCCGAATGACAACATTAAAGAGTTGCTTTCTGAATACAAGCGAGCTTACTGCGAATCTTTTAGGCAAGGCAACATGTCAATGAAGGTTACCCACCCAAATCTCGATATTGAGGAGATGGAGTATACCTCAGTACAGATACAAGGCCATTTTGGTCAACAGCTGCTCCGTGACCGTTTCAATGGATCTCTTAACGTTTTGAGGGGCATACGTAGACCCCTACGAGCAATTATCTTCCCATTACGCTGCATGCGTCTTCGCCCACTTCAGTACCTGGAGAACGCCCCTTTCCCATTCGAAAGGCTCCCGGCTGTCATACAGTATCGTATTTGGAAGTTGATCATTCCAAATAATGAATTAATACACTGTGTATCCCGTCTTGATCGTCTGAATCCTCCTTTCTACAGCGACCCAAGATATAAGTTCTATCCCCGGCGGTTTCACATTGGTGTTGAGCCTTGCTGCCTAGCGCTGGCAGACAGACCATCCAGATACTTGGATTACTTTCGGGTTTCCAAGCGATGGAACTATGCAACAGCTCACTTATTCTATGGTAAGCTCCATACCACTATTCTATTCTAATCATTTTATCGCCACGACTAACTTGTTCTAGCGGCCAATACCTTTGCATTCAGTTCTCTCGGTGAGTTTGGGCGCTTTTGTAACGGTATAGGAAAGCCCCGTGTTGAGCGACTTGTCCACATCGAACTCATGTGGCACGGCGTGGTAATGCCCAAGCAAGAGAAAGGGAAAATATCTCTGCGCAAAGAGCCTCTCGCCTGGTTCATGCACACCAGCCGCCTGCGCACCTTGGTCGTCCATATCAATGAAAGCCATAGGTCTTATATGCGTCGTCCAGATGAGATGGAGAAGGAGAAGGACTATTACGAAGATTTTGGCGGGGAGGAATACGACGGACACGACGGAGAAGACAGCATAGAGACCATATTTGGAATGGAGGTCAGGAGAACCGACACTCAGCCTAACTACAGGAAGAATCGCAGTATGAGGACCGTCCAAGGAATGGATTACATATACCAGCTGCGTGGCCTGAACTGGGTGCGTTTCTATGATACCAACGCCGAGTATGCCCGTACCTTCATTCGCGACACTACATTCTTGCGGGACGTCAATAATGCGGTCAGAACAAGGAAGACAGCTTCGATGAGTCTCCAGACCGAGGTTGAAAATCTCCGACCGCTTACGGGGCTTGCAGAGTTCACTCCCGATGACGAAACTAGGGAGCTCGTCGCCCGTTTCTACGACGATACCCCCGTGGAGGATGTATCTGCAGGTGGTTCGGAAACTTCATCGTCAAGCTCGTCCAGAAGCTCTGGTTTCTCTTCGCACTTCAGTTCCTCTTCTAGTTCCGGCTCTGACGACGATGATGATTCCGGAGACTCGTCTCGTAGCAGTTCCAGTTCCAGTTCCAGCGGTAGTGGTGGTCCTGGCCCAGATCCTATTATGTTTGACAGCGATACGGATATGGATGATAACGAGGTTGAACCTAGCGCATCGACCGGATCCAGCAGCGGCTCTGGAAGTTCATCATTCTCCGGCTTCGGCAACGGGGACGGCTATCCTAGAGGTAGCGGACTAACTCCCTCAGTTCCTTCCCACCCACCTGTGATAGTGATCGAAGATGACGATGACCGCGATCATAGACCTGCCAGGCGAAATTATAGCACGGACGAGAAGCTGTTCGTCACTTCAGGTTCGTGTACCGCCCATTCTGACCCCGGCCCTGACAGTGACGACGACAACGACGACGACGACGACGTAGTTTTCCTCGGCGAAGCAACTGCTCTCATTGATCTCACTCTTGATGACGATGACGATGATAATCAAGACAGTGGTACAATGACCATACATGCTGATACTCAGAACGACTCTGAAGAGGAGATAAACGATAATATGGAGGTTAAGTCGGAGTCGGACGTCAAGTCAGACGACTATCTCGAAACCGATGAAGATGACAACGATAACGAAGACGACGATGTAATCACTACCGTGAAGACCGAAGCAACGGTATCCCCAACCCCATCAGCCTCGACTAGTCTCGACGAGAGCGACAGCGAGTCGGATTCTGACTCGAATCCATCTGTACGACATTCCAAGCGCAAAGGCGACTTCGACTAGAGATCGGGGCCTGTCAAGCGCCAGAAGACGACACATGGCTGCCTGGATTCCGTGTTCGGCAGCAGTGAAGACAGTTCTGATGATTCCGACACCTCCGAAGGTGGTGATCCCATGCAACTCGACTAAGGAGATTTTCTCCCACTAATTACACTGAAGCGAACGCTTCCCTCCTCCTCTAGCACTTGGTATCGTTATTTTTTCCATCTATTCTTTTTCTAACTGGCTCCTATTCATATTTTCATACTCGCCATTATCTGAACATTTTCTCCATATTCACAAATACTCAACTTCGATAGCCGGACGTCTTGAGAAGCCATGGCCATTTGATACTTTTTCTAAACTTCCTCGATAATCAGCTTCGATAGTCAAACGTCTTGAGCGTGAGGCATCATCACATCCAAATACTCTCAGCATGCTAAACCCTTAATCTTAACTCTCAGTTCATTAAGCACTAATTAGCTCCCGTCTGTTCTGTCATCTATCCCTTGCCTGGACACCATTTCCAGCAGAGATAACATATGACGATGATACCATTTCATCTCACAGGCTAGCCTCCGGAGCTAGCTCTTACGATGTTTGCGCAGATTTACAGTTTTTGCGATGCTTTTAAGGGAGACTCTCTACCCATCCATTTCTCTATTCTAAACATGGCTTTAAAGCTACCGGAATGGGAGAACACTAGGTAATCTATACATAGATATCTCGATTCCTAATGGACTACATATTCTTGACTTAATGGCCCAATTCGCGCTTATAAACTGAGAATATGTTGAATAGGAAAAATGTGATGATCTACAGTGTGACTTTGTTTGATAGTGAGTGCATACACGTAGCTGTACCGTTGCAGTGATGGAAATTGAGACGCCGTAACTAATAAAACTAGATTGACGAACTGATTGGGTATCTGATTTAAAGCATGTAGTATAACTCACACCACTCTGTCATGGACAATCCAAACAAAGTATCGATGTTTCTACCTCTCGCTAATCGAACGTGACCTTCTTCCCCTTAAACTCTACCTTCTGGACGCCCTCTTTCGCTTTCTTAGCCGCAGCCCAGCTGGGATGCAGAGCCCCTTCATCATCCCGTTTAGGCGGAGGTTTCGGTTTCGGTTGCTCAGCCTGGAAGCTCTGACTCCTGTCTTGCTGCTGCTGTTGTTGTTGATGTCGAGGCGGACGCCTGTCCTTAACATCCCTTGATCCGCCCTTACCTTTCGCTTGGCGATCCTCTTCACCATTGAGTTGTTTTTGCCTGTCTGGGTGGACGTGGTTCTTCTCAAAGGGATTCGCAATGCCCTTCTTCCACGGCTTGGATGTGTCCTCTACAGCACCCCTCTTCATATCCCAGCCTGAACTCCTCGCATCTTTCTCCTTATGGAGATGCTTCGCCTTCTCGCCGAACTTCTTCTCCCAGATCGCCTGGCGCGCTTTCTGCCCTCTCCTGTTCTTCCTCGCGGCTGGCGCGACGTCTACGTCCGAGGCCGACTCTGAGCCAGATATGTAGCCTCCCATGAGAGACGGCAGGAAAGCTGAGTTACCTGTTTCAAACGACACCGGCTTCACAGCCTTTACCTTCTTGGCAGGAGGCGCAAGCGTCTCGTCTTCTGAGTCTTCTGAATCATCAGAGTCATCGGGCGCTTCAGACGACAATGAGACATCGTCGAGGGAAGCCTTTCGAAAAGCCCTCGCTTTACTATCAGGACGGTCGCCTTGGTTGTCGTCGTCGTCGTCATCTCCTTCCTCGTCTGATTCATCCTCGTCGCTGCTAGAACCCCCGACCAAATCATCGTACTTCGAAAACATTTTCTCCTCGGCGTCGCTATCAGAAAATCCTTCAAACGCCGCATCGTCTCCCAACGCATCAGAGCTCACATGACTCTCAAGATCTTCCTCGTTCTCTATTTTTTCAACCTTCCTCTTCAGAAGAATTAGTCCGTCAATATCGGGTTCTTCGGCGTCTTCGGATTCGTCGTCGGCGAGACTATCCGAGTCCTCCTGGTCGTCTATTTGTTCCTTTTTCTTGACTACGGGAGTCTTGGGTCTCTCAGCCGTAGGCTTCTCCTTTCCCTTGCCTTTGCTCTTCTTCTCCGGCATGGGCACTCGCAGGGCCATGCACGTGCCCATGATGGCTTGCTCGATGATATCCTTGACCTGCTTCCGATTGCATAGCGCGCTCGTGACGTTGTGTAATGCCGTCTTTTCGTCTTCCGAGAGCTCGGGCTTCGGCACTGGCTTGATGTTTTCGGGTAGCTTGGGTGACTCGGCGATCCCTTTGATCTTCAAGAGGGACGTGCATAGGTGTGCATGCGCCGCCTGTTGCAGGTCGAGGCTCTACGAGACGAAACAGCTGGTCAGCAGTTGAATGCTTTATCATGTTTCCCAGCACCGCTTCATCGCCAGCCAGATGCCAGTGCAGATTTAGATGGCATTGGAGTCGCTCACCTTCAACACGAGAATCTCTCTTTCTAGCCTCGTCGCCTTCTCCGGATCAGCTTCACGCAGTCGCTTGCCCAGGCGTTGGCGCTCGAAGCCCTTGGCGGTCTTCATGCCGCGCGCCAGTTCCTTCCGCCATTTTTCGATGTTTTCTTCTAGGCTAGGTCCTTCTCTTTTCCGCTTTGGCATCTTCAAGGCAAATCAGCACAGGCCGTAGATATGTCGCTGCTACTGCTCATAACTGGAAAGTGTTTTGCTCGGAAAACTTTAAAGTGGGCTGTAAGCACAGTATATCGGCGTTATCGGTATAGGTATGCGTACTGTACATGAGTGCTAGTGTTGTACATAGGTAGGTACCTAGGTACATATGCAAGTGCTTTACCGTACAGTAGGTACGCTAGCGTTCTACGATCTACTGTACAGATGCATGCTGCACATCATGGCTCTCGGCACACTGCTGGTACACATAGTAGTACAAGGCAGCCTGATATTTTACTTACTAAGTAGTAAGGAGTTTATAAAGTTATTGCTCCAGACGGTATTTAAATTTTGTATGAGTTAGAGTAGCGACAGAGACTCAGATCAGCATATTTAATAGTGAGAGGTGGGTTAAAAGGATAGCGAGACTACTTATGTCATTTGCTCGGGACCTGTGGCGTTGTAGCGGTGCAACAAAATCAAATAGCTTATTACTAGCATACCTACTTAGTTTAATAGCTTCATTTTAATTATAACTATTTTTCCGTATTTTAACGTTACAATTTAGTAAAAGCCGGCATTTTTTAAAATATACCTTGCGTGCGGTTTTTTTTACTGCGAATTAATTATTTAAACATTTGTTTTACTGTATTTTTTGTCTCGGTACGAAAAAATTGTTCGATTAATACTAGCTTAATTTTAAAATATTTTATAAATATTTTATCGGTTAAATTAAAAATTTAAATATAGCAATATTTTCGACAAAAAATTAAAGTTTTAAAAAATTTATTAATTAATTTGCAAAAAAAAATTTTATATTTAAAAAAATTTCCTGTTATATTTTTAATTATATTTAATATTTTTTGTTAATTGTTTTTTTATTTTTTAAATTTAAAAAATTTAAAAAAATTTATTTATAAAAAAAATAAGCAGCTATTTTTTATATTATTAATTTTATAGTGCATATTTGCATTAAATATATAGCAATTATAAATAACGCAATTATATATACAAATATTATTTATTTAATATTTGTTTAAAAATTTTCCGCTGTTTTTTTTTTTTTTATTTTAAAAAAATTAGCACCGTTATATTTTAATATTACTATATATTAGCTTTGTTAATTTAATTTTTTAATTAATTTTAATTAATTAAATTTAAATTTTTTATTATTAAAAATTTTTTTAAACTTAAAAAAATTAAATTATTAATTTTTATTGCATTAATATTAATATTATTAAATAAGCGGTTTTAATTTTTTAATTAAAAATATATTTAAGCTAAAATAAAAAAACGTTATTAATTAAACAATATATTTAATTTAATTTTTTTTTCTAAGCTATAAATTAATTTAAATTTATTTATTTTACGTTAAAGCTTATAAATATTTAATTTTTTTAATTTATTATTATATATTTTTTTTAGTTATAATAAACTTAAAAAAATATCAGTAATTAATAATTCGATTTTTAAAAAAGCATAAAAAAAAACCTGCAAAAATATATTAATAATGTTTTTTTTTCGTATAAAAATATTATTATAAACGGTTAAATAAATTTTTATTTAAAAAATTAAATAAAAATAAACTTAAAAGTTTAAAAATTTTTAAAAATAAAGAAATTAAAAAAAATCAAAAAAAAAAAAAAAAAATCGGTATTTTAAAAAAGTTTAAAAAATAATATTTATAATTAATATTATTATTTATTTACGAAAAAACAAAATAGCTTTAATAAATTACAAAAAAAATTAAAAAAAACGTTTTTTTTTGCATATTAAAAATTAAAACTTAAAACTTAAAGTTTATATTAATAATTTTAATTAAAAAGCAAATAAATTTTTAGCGACTTTTATTAGCAAAACTAATTAATTATTTTTTTAAGCTAATAATAATTAATTAATTAAATTAAAAAATTAGCTATATAAAAATATATATAATAATAAACATAAAAATAAAAAACGCATTTAAAAATATATTAATAATTAATTAATAAACAAAAACTTTTTTTTAATTAAAAAAAATTTAATAAATTTTATATATTTTAAAATATTAATAAAATTATAATTGCTTGCGCTTTAAAGCTAAGCAAAAAAAAAAATTTTTTTAACTAAATAAAAATAAATATAAATAAATTTTTTAAATATTATTTTAAAAATTTTTTTTTATAAAAATTTAAAATTATTTTTAATAATATTTTAAAGCAATTTTATATTTTACCGATATTTTTTATTTTTTAATTTAATTTAAATTTTTATTATTAATTGCTAAAAATAGCTAAACTAATTTTTTTAGTTAGTTATTAAACTTAGCTTTTTTATATATAGCTAAACTTTAATTTATAAATTTTTTTTTTAATAAATAAAAAAATATATTTAATTTTATTTTTTTAATAATAATTTAAAAAATTTTAATTAATTAATATTATTTTTGATTTAAGCTGGCAAAAATTAAAGCCCCAAATATTATAAAAATAATTATAAAAATAAAAAAAAAATTTATATTATTTGTAGTAAAAAAACTAAAGCTTATAAAAAAAATATAAACTAAGTTTTAAAAACGCTTTATATTTATTATAATTATAAAATAAAAAAATATATTATATTATAATACTTTAAATATTTGCGACCTATTAAAAAAAAGCTTGCAATAAAAAAAACAATTAAATAAAAATTGCTTTTTTTTATAAATTTGCAATATAATTTAAATAATCAACTTATAAAACGTTAGCTAAATATAAAAAACTTTTTAAAAATTTTTAGCTTTTAAAATGCTATAGCAAAAATAATATTTACTTTTAATAATGCTATAAAAAAAACATAAAATATTTTTACCTTTAAAAAAAATATTTTATTAAAAAATAGCTTAAATAATTAAACGTTATTTTTGCTATTATAATTTTTAAATATATTTTTAATAAAAATTTTAAAAATAATAAATAAAAAATTATATTAGCTTTGCTAATAAATATAAATTATAACAAAAAAAACGTTAAAATAAAAAAAGCTTTTTTATATTAATGCTTTTTTTTTTAAAAAATTTTTAATACTTAAAAAATATATTTAAACTATTAATATTTAATAACAAAAAAAAAATATTTTAACTACTTTTTTTTTATTTAAATGCAAATAAAAAATTTTGTTTTTTTAATAAAAATTTTTGAAAAAAATTAAATAAAAAATTAATTAAAGCTAAAAAAAAAATTGGTTAAATTAAATATATTATTTATTTAAGCTTATAAAAATAATTATAAAAATTATATTAACATTAAAAAGCTTTTATATATTATATTTTTTTTTATTATTATTTAAAAACAATTATTAAATTGTTTTTTTATTATTTAAGCTTAATTAATAAAAAAAATAAACATTTTTTTTACTGCTAAAATAAAAAAATATTAACTTTAAAAAAAAAAGCGAGCTTATTTTTATATAATAATAGTAAAACCGTTTAATTTATTTTAATTAATTTTATTTATATTTAAAATAGCATTTAAAAATTGGTTTTTTTTTAACAATAAAAAAATTACCTTAAAATATTTTGTAAAAAAAATTAACAGTAAAATAATAAAATATTGTTTAGTTAACAATAATTTATTAATTAATTTTATTAATTTTGCTACCGTAATAAAAAATAATTTAAAATTAAAACCGGTAGTTTATAAATTATAACTAAAAATAATAAATAATTATATTATTTTTATTAATTATTATATATTGTTTTTACTAGTAATTAAAATTTTTTTTTTAATTATTTATGCTTATATCGTAAAATAAAAACATATTTACAAAATTTTTCTGAAAAAAAATTAGCTTAAAAAAATAAAACTGTTATTTAATACGGTTTTAATAAAATTACTATTACAAAAATAAAAAATATATTTTTAATTTTTTATTTAAAAAATATTCCGTTAATTAAACTTTTTTAAATTAAATAAATATTTAATAATAATTTGTTTTAAAACATTAATAAATTAAATTTTAATAAAAATTATAAATATAACAATTTATTATTTAATAAAAATAAAAATACCTATATTTTTAATAAAAGCTTTATAAACATAAGTTTTATTTATAAATTAATAAATATAATTAAAATAACTATAAAATATTTAAATTTAAAAAATTAATAAAAAACTCGATTTTAAACCGAGCTTGCTATTTTTCGGTATTAAGTTTAAAGTAAATTAATATTGCTAAAAAAAAATTTTAAAAATTACAGAAAAAAATATTATTTGCTAAATTTTTTATTATTATTTTTAATATATTTATTGTTTTTATTAGCTATATAAGCAAAAAATTTTGCTTAAAATTTAATAATATAATATTAATTCCGGTAAAACATAATTTATCGAAAATAAACTTATAAATAATTAATAAATTTTTAAAAAAACAATTTATTTTTTAAAATTTTAATAAAAAAATATTTATATAAGCTTTTTTTTTTATTACTTTTAAAAAAAATAACATTAAAAAATTTCCCCGGTTAATATATTTTACTAAAAAAAAATACTATAGCTAAAAATTATTAAAAATATTTTATATATTTTATTGCTTACATTTAATTATTGCTAAAAAAAATATATTTTTTAATAAATATTACTATAATATTTTTAATATAAATTAATTTTTATTTCGTATAATAAATATATATAATAATTAAAATTTTATAATATTAAGCTTAAATAATTAGTTTAATAAAAAAATAGTTTTTGCCGCTTTAAAATAAAACAAATCGTTTAAAAAAATTTTTAAGTTATACGATAATAAATAAATTAAATTTGCAGCTAATTTTAGATTAATTATAACTAAAATTTAAAATTTTTAAAAAAAAATTTATTTGCTTAGTTATTTTATATTTTTATAAGTTAAAAAAAAAGTAAAAAATTTAAAATATTTCGAAAACCTAAGCAGCAATAATTGTTTATTGCCCCGCAATTAGTAGTAAATAAATAATTTAAAAAATTATTAATTATTATTAAAAATAGTGCAAAAATACAAAAACAATAAAACAAAGCAAAAAAATTATATTATACTTAAAAAAATTGTTTTATAATTAATTTAAAAAATATTAAAGCTATTAATTTAGTAAAACATATAATTATTATTAATAATTTTATTTAACTATTTTGCTTTAAATAACTTAAATATATTATAAAAAAAAAACCTTTATTTTTAAAATTATTTTACTTTTTAAGTTTGCTAAACTTATATATTTAAAAATTTTAGCATAAAAAATATAAACTTGTTATTTTGCTAAAATAAAACCTAAAAAAAAAACGTTTAGTTTATTGTTATATTTTTATTAACTAGGTTATAATTAAACCTTAATAGCTAATATATCGAAAAAATAAAGTTTTTTATTTTTTAATTTAAAAAAATTATAATATTTTTTTTTTAAAAAATGCAGCTTACAAATTTTAAGCAATTTTTATTAAACTAAAAAATAAACATAAAACTGCTTTTATTGCTTTAAATAAACAATATTTTAGCATAAAAATGCTTTAAAATTTATATAATATATTTTATACCTATTGTACTTTAGGTAATATTAAATTTAAAAAATAGCTTTTTATAAAAAACTTTAATAGTTTTATGTTATTTTTATTATTAAAATATCACTTAAAATTAAATATTTTGTTTAACATTTTTATTAACGATTATAATATATTAAAAAAATTATTTAATAAATTATTTAATTTTTTATATTATTTTTATTTTTTTTAAGTAGCGTTTATTTTAGTAAAACTTACTTTAAAAAAAACAGTTATATTTGCAAATAATATAAACGCTTTTAATTTTAAACTTTTTAAAAATTAAATCAAACTTTTTATAAAATACCAAAAATAATTTGCCAAATAAGCTAAAAAAAAAATCATTTTAAAAATATAAAAAAACTTAAAAAATTTCTTTATTTAATGCTATATTTTAAAATTTATTTTTTTAGCCAAGCTAATTTAGTTTAACTTTTAAAAAAATTATATTTAAAATAAGTTTTAAAAATAACTCTAAAAAAAAATTATCGATTTAACGCAAAAAAGTAAAAAAACCATTTATATAAAGCACTAAATAACAAGTCGCATTTATAGCTATTTATATAAAAATTTAAAACAAAGCAGTAAAAATTTTTAATTTTAATATTTAATATTATTTTGCGGTTAACGCATTTTTTACAAAAATAAAAAAAATTCTTTTTTAAATAGCAAAACAATTTTTTAACACTAAAATTTTAGACAAAAATATAATATATATAAAAATTTTTATATTTATATTTTTTAAATTGTTTAATTTTAAATACCGGTATAATTAAAAAAAATAAAAAACTTTAGCAATAGTTTGCTATTTAGCAAAATGCCGATAATTAGTTTTAAAATCATTATTTTTTATTTTTTTGTGCATTAACCACTTAAATTTTTTTATTACCTTAAAAAAAAATTAAAAGCTAAAAATAAAATAGTTATTTAAATTAAAAAACTAAATAAATATTATTTTATTATTTATTATTGACCAAATAAAATATATATTATTTAAATCGCAAATAAACTTTTATGCATTAAAAAGCCGATATGTTAGCTTGCTAAAAAATTTAATACAAAAAAATTACCTTTTTTAACTTTTTATATATTTTAATTAGTGTTTATTAAAATAAAAAAACCTAAAAAAATTAATGCTTTGCTTTTTGCAACAGTTAGCTAGGTTATTTAAAAAATAAAAAATTTAGCTAAAAACTATATAAATATTTTATAATACTTTAATATTTTTATCGCAATAATAAAAAACCTAAAAAAAATAAATAATATTTTTTTAAATCAATTAAAAAAAGCAATAAAAAGTTAACTTGATTATTATATTATTAATAATTATTTATGCTATTTAAAAAAAAATGGTTTAATTTCGAAATATTTATTACTTTAAAAAATTAATACAGCTTTAACATAAATATATAACAAATATAGCTATTTTTTTTTCGCAATAACTATAAAAAATTTAAACGGTTATTTTTAGTAGCTTAAACGGTTATTAAATATAGCTAAATATTGTTGCAAATGTTATATTTGCGCTAAAATTAAATTAAAAATTTTTTTAACCGTTAAAAAAAAAGTTATAATAATAAAATTTTAAAATATTATAAATATAAATTATATAAAACTTATTTATTTACAAAAGCTAAATAAAAAATTTTATATTTTTATTATAGTAAATTACTTTAGTTGGTTTATTTTTACTTTTGTTACTAAAAAAGTTAAATTTTATTTAGTTTTAAAAATGTAAACAATTTTTTTAGCAATATTTAGTTACCCGCAACAGTTATTTTGTAACAATACTTTTAAAAAAAAAACAGTTATTAAGCAATTTTTCTAAAAAAAAAAAACTAACATTAAATATAGCCTAGTTAATTTTTTTTGATCGCATAGTTTAACTAAAATATTTATAAAATTAATTATAACTTAACTGCAAAAATAAATTTTTAATAATAGCTATATATATTTAAAAAAATAAATTATTTAAATTTTTAAAATTACCGTTATATTAAACTTACGAAAAATGTTTAAAATAAAGCTTTTTTTTGCACAAATATGTTACGAAACTACGTGTTAAGACAGGGGTAGCTCAGAAAGGTGGTGGCCCAATCTTTTTTCCCTGCATTCGTTCTTTTTTTCCCATTTCTTCTGGTCACGTGATCTAGGCTCACCAGCTTACGGTGATCCAGGCTCACCAGCTTACGGTGATCCAGGCTTACCAGCTTACGGTGATCCAGGCTTACCAGCTCACGGTGATCCAGGCTTACCAACTCGCGGTGATCTAGGCTTACCAACTCGCGGTAATCCAGGGGATTACTGTGTTTCCTATGTTTATATAGCTGTGCACTTTCTTGTATCTAGTTATTCGTTTAGTTTTTGCTTTTTAGCTATCAACTTAAGATCGCTGAGCACCAATACATTTATTACTCCGATATTTAGTAATACTTTTTGTTGCACAGTGATGGGAGTACGAGATAAATCTCCTTAACGGACACCCGCTAATTTCCATACTGTTACCTGCAAATCAAGACCCCCGACGAGTCTATCATACTGTTGTATGATAGGTCCGTTACAAAATATTATTTAGCTAAAACACCTGCTTTATTACAACAGTTTTATTTAAAAATAAAATAACCATTTTTTAAAAAAATAATATAAATATTAAACACATTTATACGCACAAAAAAAATAAAAAAAATATATTACGACGCTTTATTAATTAAAACAATATTATAACAAATAATAAAACACCTTACCAATATTAAAAAAGTAATTAAATATAAAAATATATAAAAAACAAAAATTAAATATTAAAAATATTTAAACAAAAAAATAATAATACGTTAAATAATTAACGTTGCGCAAATAAATTAAAGCCGTTATAAAAAAAACCTTTTAAAATTAAAAATGTTACCTTTAATATATTAATACATATTGTTAATATATTTAAAAAAAAAGCAGTTAAAAAATGCATATAAATAATATTAAGCTATATACTTATAAAAATTTAATTTTTTTTAATTATATTAAAACTAAATATAAAAAAGCTTAAAAATAAATTTAAAAATTGTTAATAAAAAAAAATTTTAGGATTAAAAATAAAACTTGTTAATAATTATTATTTTTTAAATTTTCGTTTTTAAATTTTAAAATTGCTTAAGCAATTTTAGTAAATATAATATTTATAGTTTATTTTAGCAATTTTAATAAATAAAATATATTAATTAATTTTAATTAAATATGCGATATGTTAAATTTTTAATTGCTACTGCTTATTTTTTACTTTAATTATTATAATATTTTTAACTACATTATTACTATATAACTTGTAACCATTTAAATTAAAAAAATTAACTAATATTAATATAAAAATTTTTAATTTATTTTAAAAAAAATTACTTTAAACTTTGTTTTTTTTGTGCACTTTTTTAACAAAAAACTTATAAATAAAAAAAAATAACTAAAAATATATATTAGCTATTTTTTATATTTTTTATTTTTGCTTAAAAAAGTATTATTTAATAATTTTAATAACGCTTTTTTTAATAATTTTGCGTAAAATTAATTATATTAAACTTTTTTTAATTACTACTATTTTTTTAACCTATTATTTTTTTAACCTAAAATTAATAAAACAAATTATTTTGCTTTTTTTATATTTTTAACTAAATTAAGCAAAAAAATTTATACTATATTATTTATTATTTATTTATATTTTTTAGCTAATTCTTTATTTTTTGTTAATATTATAACTTTAAAATTAAAAATAAAAGCAATTAAAACGTTTTTAAATTGCTTTTATAAATATAAACAATAAAAATAAATAAATATATATATCGCTAAAACTAAAAATAAAAAAAAATATACGTTTAATTTTTTTTATAAATATAAAAAATACAAAACATAAAAAAAAATCTTATTTTTTTTTTAAACCCGGGCTAAAATAAAAATTTTTTAAAAAAAATTAAAAAATGTTAATTTTAAAAAACCAGAAACAATTTTTTTCGCTTGCTTTTTAATTAACTTTAAAAATTATTACTTAGTAAATAAATAATTTAAAACTTAACTTAACAAAATATTTACGATTTATATAAATAAATATATCGAGCATTTTTATATAAATATATAATTATAAGCTTAAAAAGCAGCTTTTTATTTAATAAAACTTTTATTTTTTTTTTAATTCTAGTTTTAAATTAAATAATCTAAAAGTTTAGCTAAATATTAAAAAAAAAAAGCCGAAAAAAAAATTGTTTTTTAAAGCAATAATTTTTTGTTTTATTTATAATAACAATAAAAAAATAAACATTTTTTTTAAACGTTATTAAACTTAAACTTTATTACTTTTTATAAGCAAAATTTTTTAAAATTAAGCTAAAATATTTAATATTACTTGCGATTTTTTTCGGAATAACAAGCGCAAATTATTAAATAATTAATATAAATACACATATTTATTTATGCAAATATATATTTTTATTTTCTTTAAAATATATTCCAACTTAATATTTTAAAAAAACAACAAAAAAAAGCATTTTATAGCTAAACCTGCAAAAAAAACCTATTATTTAAACAAAAAAAAATATTTTAAATAATAATTAAAAAATATTATATATAACAAGTAATATATTAGTTTTTATTTTTACGTTAAGCTAAAAAACTTATATTTAGCAATTTTTTAAACTATAAATAATAATATATAAATTAGCAAACATCGGCATAAAAATAATAAAACAAAATAATAGTTTAATAATATATAATTAAAATTTATTAAAATTGCGCACTTTAATTACGGCAATTTAATTTTATCGTAATAATATTAAAAATTATTTATTAGTAAAAAAAGCTTTAAAAAAATATTAAAATATTAATTATTTTTTTTGAAATAAAAAAAATTATATTTTTTTATTTGGTATTTATTTGCATTAAAATCTTTTTTTCGTAATAAGTTTACTTTTAAACAAAACTTTTATTACGTTAAAAAAATTATTACCGGCAATTAGCAAATAAATTTTATACCTGTAATAATGCAATTAATAAACCTGATTTAAACCATTTTTATTTATTAAAAAATAATTATTTTTAATTTTTAAATAAAAAAAATTTAACTGCTGGTATTTGCAAAAAAAAAATAATTAAATATAAAATATAGTTTAGTTTAAAAAATATTCGCTGTTAATATTATATAATAATTAAATTTACGCTAAATATATAACTTTTAACAAAAATATATATTTTTAACTAAATATTTTAAAAAAAATTTAAAAATTAAAATTAAATAGTTTAAAAATAGCTTAAAAGTTTAATTTAACCGGCATTACAATAATTTTTTATATATGTTAAAAAAAATACGTTAAAATATTTAAAAAAAAAATATATCGCATTAAACGAAAATATTATAAAAATTTAAAATTAATTACCGTAAAAAAAATAACTTTATATTAATTTTTCGACATAAATTATAAAAGAAATATTTTAAATAATAAAAATATTAATAATAAAAAATTACAAAAAAAAATTTAAACTAAAATTAAAAAAAATAATATAAAAATTAATTTTATATAATATATTAATAATTTTTTTAAAAAAATTATTTTACTTTTTATAACAATAAATAAAAATACTGCTTTTATAAATAAAATTAAAAAATTATTTAAAAGCAAACTTTTAGGCTAACCTGCAAAAAACTAAAGTAAAAATAAAAATATAAATAAAAAAATTGGTATAAAAAAATTTTAAGCGATAAAAATTAAAAAACAAAAAATAAAAAAAGTAATAAAAATAATAAAAATTTAAAAAATTAAAGTAAAAAAAAAAATAATAAAACAAAAAATTAAAAAAAATTTTTATTTTAGCAAATTAAATAAATAACGCAAATTAAAATACTAACAAGCTTAAATTTATTTATTTAAACATATTTAAAACTAGCAAAAATTTCCAAAAAATTAAATAAAAAATATTATATTAATTTATTAGCGCTAACTTTTAATATATATTTATTAAAAAATTTAGTTTTATTTTTTTTATTTTATTATATAAACAAACATTTAGCAAATTAAAAAATAAAAAAAATATAAAAACTTTTTAAAAATTATTATAAATTTATTAATAAAAAATGCAAAATTTTTTTTAAATTTAAATTTTATAATTTTATAATTTTAAAAAATGCAGCTATTTTTATTTAATTTTACAACTTGTTTAATTACACCAAAAAAACCTTATAAAAAAAGTTTTATTAATAAATTATTTATTAATAAACTTAAATAAATTATTTATATTTTTTAAAAAAACTTATTAAAATAAGTTTTTTAAAAAAGGTTAAATATTTTATATGCTTAAATAACTTGTTATATAAAATTATTAAAAAAAAATATAATAAAAAAACCTTTATTTTTTTAAAAACAATAAATAAAAAAAAGCATTATATTTTTAAAACATTTATATATTATTTATAAAAAAAAAAAACTTTTTTTATTAAATTAAAAGTTTTTTTATATGCTTAAAAAAATAAAACAATTAAATTTAATATATAAATTTTTTAAACCAATTGTTGTAATATTAAATAAAATAAATTTTTTTTTTATTAATATTATAAATTTGCAACCCGGCTAATATAATTAACAGCTATTTTTAAATTAAAAAATAAAATCGCTTATAATATTTAACAATATTTTTTTGCAAATAAAATTAGCAAAGCTTTTAAATATAAATTAATTGTTATAGCAATAAAAAAAAAACATAAATTTTATTTAAAAATTTAAAAATATACCGGTGTTTAAATTATAAAAATAATAATAACTAATTTATTTAAAAAATTAAAGCATATATAAAAAAAAAAGTTTATCGTAAATAAACCAATTTAAATTATATATAGTTAAAAATTATATTAGCTTATAGTTTACTTATTTTTAAAAAAAAAAAAAATTAAAATTGTTTTTACAAATAAACTTTTTTATAAAATTAAAATATATTTAAAAAAGCTAAATTTTTTTAACTTTACCGAAAAATTTAAAAATTATATTATTATTGCTAATATTTTTATTAAAAAAAAATAGCAAATTTTTTTGCTAAAACTATTAATATTTTTATTATTAATATTTTTGCTAATAATATTTTTAATAATAACAAAAAAATTTTAGTACTTAATTTAAGCTTGTTTATTTTACGTTTAAAAATTAATAACATTTAAACTATAAATTATAAACTTAAATTTTTAAAAAAAAATTTATTTGCTTTAAATATAAAAAAATTTAATAACTTTTTAATTAATTAATTTTAAAAAATTTCCGATTTATTGCTTACGCTTAATATATTTTTTTATATATTTTCGTTTTTTTTTAAATTAAACTTTAATTTATTAAAATTATAAAAAAAAATATATAGTTAAAATTAAAAATTAAAAGTTTAAAAATAATTAAATTAAAAAATTAATTGCTAAAAATTTAACTAAAAATAAAAAATTAGTTTATATTTTAATTAAAAATATAAAAATAATATTTTAAAAATTAATATACTAAAATATAATTTAAACTAGTAAAAATTTAAAAAAAAAAATATAAAATTAATTAATTATTTAAACTAAATTTTAGTATAAGCACTATTAAAAAAAAATTTTTTAAGCGATAAAAACTTATCTAAAAAAAAAAAAACTTTAAACAAAAAAATAAATTTTGCTAAACAGCGTAATTTTAACTAAAATATAAATTTCCAAAAAAAATTTCGTAGTATACCCAAATTTACAACTTTAAATAAAAATAATTTATCCCAAAAAAATTAAGATTTCTATCAATTTAACGATAATAATAAAATATAACTCGGCGGTGCTCGTTTTAAAAAATCTAGCCGGTATGGCGTTATAGCGGTGCAACAAAATCAGATAGCTTATTACTAGCATACCCACTTAGTCTAATAGCTTTATTCTAATTACAACTACTTTTCCGTATCCCAACGTTACAGGACCCAGAGCCAATGTTAAGCCGAGTTTAGCTTTCATACTGGATCGCACCATACCCCAAATCTACAGTGCCGAGAGTGCCTACTCACTACCTATTAAGATTATCTTAATTCAGTCCGGACGTGGAGCGGTTAGCAGAGCGGGAATAACGCCCAGGACGTCGTTGAACGAGGGGCAAAAGGTGGGGTTGATTATACGGATCATTAGTGAAAATGCGATGACATCGCAATGAGCTAAGATGGGATTTTTAATATGGTCAATTTTCAGTTTTTGAGGTATTTCAAAGCATTAGATTCTAGTAAATACCCGTGACCAAAGATATTATAGACACTAGATTTAGCATTCAGCCCATATATCGCCATGGCCGACTCCGGGAGCAGTGCCGAGGCATTGAGCGCGGCAAACCTATTCAACGTTAACGGCCTCGTAGCCGTCGTCACTGGTGGCGGCACGGGTACGTAAGAATCCGATAGTATATGTTCAGTCCTCATCTCATATAATCTCTAGGTATCGGGCTGATGATCACGAAGGCTCTGGCCGCCAATGGTGCTGCGAAAGTGTATATTCTGGGTCGTCGGCTGAACGTACTGCAAGAGGCGGCCGCCAGCATCGGCAACCCTAACATCGTGCCGGTCCCTTGTGACGTGACGTCCGTCGAGGCCCTCAAAGAAGCTGTGTCGCACATCGAGCAGAGCACCGGTTTCGTGAACTTGCTGGTGTGCAACTCGGGCATTGGAGGACCGTATGGCAACAGACCTACCCCCGAGACAACCCTCGACGAGTTTGTCTCGGCTAATATGGCTGTGCCCATCGAGGATTACACGAGTACATTCGCCGTCAATACTAGCGCTGTCTGGTATACTACTGTGGCGTTCCTGAAGCTCCTGGGCGCGGGCAACACTCGAGCGAACGTGGACCAGAAGTCTCAGGTCGTAGCGATTAGCTCGATCGGTGGTTTCAACAAGATAAATACGGGAGGATTCGCTTGGTAAGTCTCGAGGAACTAGAAAATTAAAACCTTTAGGCTTATGCTGACGTCTTGCAGTAAGTCAAATGGCATTCATCTCAACTTATTCGAAAATCGAATTTTGAGAAGTTCAGTTTGACTGGAACGACATAGCTTTGAGCACGTGGAGATACTGACACGTTCCAGACGGACAGAGTAAAGCTGCTTGTACCCATCTCATTAAGCAGCTCAGTGTGGTACTCCCGCAATGGGATATCAGGGCGAATTTAATTTGTCCAGGCCGTAAGCAGCCCTTCCTCTGTGGAATATACAGATTCAATGTCGTCCAGACTTAATTGTACTCATCGACAACCCTGATAATGAGAATAGTTTACCCTAGCGAGATGTCAGCTGCAATTCTGGCACGTTCAGGCCCGATTGTCAAAAGCCAGGTTCCCCTTGAGCGCGTCGGCGACGAACAGGATATGGGTGGCGCGATATTATATCTTGCTTCTCGTGCAGGAGCGTACTGCAACGGCACGGTTGTTGTCACAGATGGAGGACGCTTAACGACCTTTCCTTCTACCTTCTAAGTTGCGTACGTGTGACATTGTTAGGCCTTTTCTCTTTAGACATAGTTCTTTAGATATAGATCTTTCAGAAAGATGCCTTGACCAGTACACAGAGTCACAAGATAGTCTGGACGTCGTCAATCAAAGACTACCACTATGTCTTCTTTTCTACTACTCTCTACCTCTGTCACTTTGCATCCATAGGACGTACACTTTGAGAGCGGTATTCCTAAGCTCGTGTGAGACTTATCTAGCGAATGAAATGGTGCAGTTCCCGTCATGGTGTGCAGGTGCAGTCAGTATATGCCGTATGCCACACCCAAGTATTATCAAATTGGACGGTGTATAAGTGTAGGTGAACTATATCATGTTTGGCACATAATGTTCTTATCAATGTCATCTCAAGGTTTGGTATGTAAGGCCGCAGGTACCCAAGAAAGGTCCGAAAGGAAAGTTTAGGAACGGACTCGGTCCGATCGCTTTGTCAGGGGTAAGAGAATCAGATAAGCTGGGTATAGCCTGGGAGCATCTAATTAGCGGAGTAGAGCGAAACCTTTGGAGTAGGTATCAGTAAGTCAGCCCGCCATAAATGCGGTGAAAGGAGATAGAAATAGTTCGGATTCCCGGTCCGTCCGGTCGGACCTTATTTTGTTGGAGAGATGGGCGCCTCTCAAGGTCAATTGATGGGGGTTTCCCTTTGTGTCACTGAAGAATATGAGGCTTTCTAGGTGCCAAGTACTGATGTAGTCTTGTACGAAAAGTGCCGATTTCGGCCTTCACGAGAATCACAATGTCAGGCGATTTACACTGATGACAGAACGTAAATGATTTTGAGCAAATGCCTTCATGAGAGACTGTATTTTAGGTATACCTAGTGCATACAAGCTCTTATTCGCGGGAATAAGTCTTGGCATTTTATAAAGCACCTACAGTAGGTAGATTCTGTTGCCGCCGCGGCATAACTGTGAGGCAGGTGCTAGGCACCCTAGGCACCCTATTATATAGCTTACCTGTACTGTAGAGTGTAGCGTGTGGGCTCCATCCCATCTACATAGTCAATCCATCATTCAGTGCCTCACAATAACCCCACTAACACTAAGGGTTTGGCAAGCAACGAGATGATGTGGGCAACTTTCCTGACGTCACTGAACCCCAAGTAGTCATCTCCAATAATTGTTCCCTATCAGCACTTTCCAGAGCAGAATAGGCGCATAGGTATTCGTATTTTTAAAGGCCCATTTACGGCCTCCTCGAACGTACTGTAGATAGCGCCTAACTTGTAACTACATACGTGGACTACATCACACGAATTATCACCCACATATTCGGATATTCCACAAGGCTATTCATCAATGTCCGATGGTTACGCTCAAGCTGTGTATTCGCTGACTTACACGGACAATATATACCGTAGCTGACACCGCCACGACAACCCTCTCCCAGTTAATCTGCCATATGCAATCGGCCTTATGTGGACTATGCTTGGAATGGTTTGCCCGGAGTGTCAAACAGCTTCGTACTACCCCATATGCACGCCAGATAGGTGGCTACTTATTTGAATGAGCCTCAGAATTATCAGTTTTGCTGATCCCAGACATTTAGGTGGTACTCGAAGATGCGTAGGTATTCCATCTACTCTAAGTACCTAGGTAGACAGCGTATATGCTGTAATAACCTAGGTATGTTGTATATAAATTTCCATGATCATGTAAAACTAAGCGCTTGTGCTTGGTATATAGACCACATTCCTACATATATATATATATATTCCAGGTCTTATAACTACTATCTAAGCACCGGTCCCCACCTACCTAGTCCATTGAGACAAGCAGGTTAGCCTTACCGTATTTTTATACAATACAGACAGCATTTGTTTGCTCAATTCCGGAATGGGCAATTTGTTGACATGTCCGTACCGACTTCACAACTTTATATACGAGATCTCGAATCGTGAAGAGACCAGCCACAGTTTGATCTAAAGTCCGCATCTAATCTGGGAAGTGCAGTAACTTAAAGTCTGCCTGCCGCGCAAACAGTAGCATGATCGGTCCTGTTCAGAAGCAGCGATCAGCCGTTCAAGGTTCACTCACGTAACAAATACATTCGATCTGGCCAACCCCGCATTCTCCAGAGTCGCGGTATTGTAAGTGGTCCGCGACCATGGCGGAGGAGATACATCCAAACTACCTCTCTCTCCTCACATGCATCGCTCCTAATACCTTGCTGCCACACGGGCAGGAGAGCAACTTAAAAGGCCAGAAGTTGGAGGAGGTACTTGGGCACTGTACCCAAAGGTGCTACGTTCCCCATGTCTCTGCCCCCCCGACCTACCGAGCGTGTGCCGAGCGAGGACTTCTCCATCGTTTATTGACTGGCTGATTGATTGATTCGGGTATATTCCTCTTACATTGGCGTGTTATTGTTGTATGGTACGTATGGTATGGCATGGTATGCTGGTACGGGAGTCGCAATTGGAGAGAACACACACAACTCGCAGGCGCTGGCATCAATCAAGTCGTGCCATCCCATTTCCTCTCCCCGACGTCGTCTCCTCCCTCCCTCCCTCCCTCCCTCCTCCCCTCTTCCCGTTTACATCATTAAGGTTTTGGCTCGCGCCTATTCTGATGCTTTCTTCCACCAAGAGAAGAGCGTCGAAGCGGCGAACCCAACACCTGTCCCGCACTGTAGCTTCCACCCATTCCTCTCTACCTTGATTTTATCCCACAAAGGCTCTGCACGCATCAAGGTTTAGGACCCTAATTTCATCCCTTCTAGGCTCTGGACAGCCCGTTAACTGATAATCCTAACCTCCTATTTATTTAACACTTCCAGTCTTCTCTTGCCGAATCGTGTCTGTCAGCTATTTGCAGAAGATAGAAAGATCACCATCTCGCTGGTCGCGTGCCTTTATTTGACGCCGTCGTTTTAGTTGCGCGGTCTCTATTTTCCCTTCCTTTCCTTCCCTTTCCTGATTCCCTACGTTCGTCTTCATTGTGCTCGGACTTCCGTCGGTCTTGTCCTGATTTCATCTCTTCTGGCTTCCTGATCGGCCATTTGCTGTCCAGATCGTCGAGCGCACCTTATCTTTACACCAGGAAAACGTCACAAAGAACCACGACCCCCTATCTACCGTGCAACAAGTTCCATCCTTGTCAGAGTACGATCGTGGCCTCTACAATTCAAGCTGCTGAAAGGTCGGTAATGTCGATTTCTTTACGTCTTCCGCTACCCATTGATTTACCTAATCATACATCGCCGTTACCACCTCCACCTACATAGCCTAACCGCCAATCATTCCTCCCTTATTACTTGTCTGTGTCCCCCGTTCACGGTGTGGAGCACTCCGATCTACCTAGGGTAATTGGCTTGTCAGTTTAACAGTCTCCTATCTTTTCCGACCGGGGCCCACTCCATTCTAAGCCTCATGATACGGGACCCAAGTCATAACCGAGAACCGGCCCGTCTCCATTTCATATAGCCTTGGTTAGTATCGGGTATTGACCCTCGCTGTCGTCTAACTCCTCGAGGACTTCGTGCGAGGGCCAATTTCTTGAACAGCCAATGAGGTTTTCTTTAAAATCCCGCGAAAAGGCCCGATCTTGTAGGAGCTGGCCAGCTATAACCAGCTATATATGATCCAATCTTGAACACATAGAACCCTAAAACGTCTAGCATTCGATATGTCGCTAACGAAATGGTGCCTGGTCCAGCTCTACGCTGCTTAATTTTCTCCAGCTTCTCTTGCTCCCACTTAAGACACAGACAGATTGCTTGCCTTCAAAGAGTGGACGGCATCCTATCAACGTATTGGTAGTATGAGCTCCAACACATTGAAGCAAGCCGCCGAGGCCGCACGCTCCAAGACGTCCAGCATGAGCAAACAAAGCACTGAAACCATTGAAACCATGGCGGCTGGCAAGACCGATTTTCTCCACACGCCAATAATGAGAGCGGCTCTACCGTTTATCAACGGTGGTACATCGGGTATGGTGGCTACCACAGTAATTCAACCCATTGACATGATCAAGGTCCGACTTCAGCTGGCCGGCGAGGGAGTCGCTACGGGTCCCAAACCGACACCTATATCGGTAACCCGTGAGATCCTCGCTCAGGGTAAGGTACTTGACCTATATACTGGCCTCTCTGCCGGCCTCCTTCGTCAAGGCGTCTACACGACTGCTCGGCTAGGATGCTTTGACACCTTCATGAAAACCCTAACGAAGCGTGCCAAGGAAAATGGAACGCAGGTTGGATTCGCAGAACGAGCAAGCGCAGGTCTGGCTGCTGGCGGGTTGGCTGCGTTTATCGGTAACCCGGCTGATCTTGCTCTCATCCGCATGCAATCTGACGGCCTGAAGCCCCTCGCTGAGCGCAAAAATTACAAGTCTGTCGTGGACGCTATAACATCCATTGTGAAATCCGAAGGTGTGACAGGGCTGTGGGCTGGCGCCACGCCGACTGTTGTGCGAGCCATGGCTCTCAACCTTGGCCAACTGGCGTTTTTCTCAGAAGCGAAGGCCCAGCTGAAGACACGCACCTCCTGGTCACCACAGACACAGACTCTCACCGCAAGTGCCATCGCGGGATTCTTCGCTAGCTTCCTGAGCTTGCCTTTCGACTTCGTCAAGACAAGACTGCAGAAACAACAGCGTGGACCTGATGGGAAATTACCATACAAGAGCATGGCAGACTGTTTCGTCAAAGTCACGAGACAGGAGGGCCTGACGAGATTCTACCGCGGATTTGGTACTTACTACGTGCGCATCGCGCCACACGCGTAAGAAGACCCTTTGTTCTACCCCTCCGCAAGACCGAAGAAATCAACGATTGAAGCTAATTTGTGGTAGTATGGTGACACTCATTGTTGTCGATTATCTTGGCTGGTTGACGAGGTGAATGAGGGAAGAATTAATTTTATATCCAGATGCCTGTGGGCCTTTCTTGGGGTTGGCATGATACACGTGGCTCAGGTATGCGAATTATGTTAAGTGATTTGGGAAACGACAGACAGGCGAGCGAATTATGCACATCAGTCGAGCATCATGAGTGTGAGCGACACTAGAAGTGGTATAGCTGAGGTACGTGATGTACGCACTGCCTTACTCATAGTTTTATATACTCGCATTCTAGCTCCCTATGCACTCCGGGTTTTCATGCTATTAGATTGCACACGGCTATAATAACGACCCGAAGAGGATACAGGATTAGAGTGAGGCGCCACATATACTCTGGTCTTATTACTCACCTCAACAACTCCCTTTTTTAGTACCTATGATCCACGTCAAATGTCCGCAGGGCCAGAGGAAGGTTTCTGAGCCGCTTTGCACAGTCCAGTCCAACGTGTCAACTGCACCGCACGTACGAAGAAGCACCTCGACCTCGCTAGCGGTGCGTGTGCGCAGACTGGATATCAAGCCATCAAAGACTAGTACGAAGGGCACAATCGGGACTATATAGACGAAGAAGAGAATCTGTGGTGACCACCAGTAGAGAAGAGGCGCGATTAAGAGGATGAACAAGCCGAAAAGCATACAAGAGACGAAGGACGAAAAGGTGCGAGATTGGAGCTCGAAGATCCTAGATAAGTAAATGTATTAATAAAATATTCAGAACCTATTGAATTCACACAGTAGAATGGGCATCTTCTCCTCCCCCACTCTCGGTAAAGGCAGTAAACTCACCCAAATCCGTCACTGGTCTCGACAGTATTCTTCAGAATCGCCCTTGCGAGCTCGTCGTCAAAGTGATGGAATGCGAGATTGAAGAGGCGGAAAACGCCCTTGCCTCCGGCCTTATTCTGCGCGATGAGCTCGGATGGCGCAGCGGCTGCGTCGACGGGCGTCGAGACGAACGTCAGGTGTGGGCTCGCGCGCGCGGCCTTCTCCCAGCTCTCGACGTGCGGATGCAGATCTGTGAGGACGAACTTGACGCCTTCGCTCCTGGGGGATGTTGTCGAGCCATTGCTGCTATGGTTCTCGGACGGATCCTGGGAAGCAACGGCTGCGTAGCTTGGGGCGGAAGAGGAAGAGGAAGAAGAAGACGGCTTGTTATTCGCGGACGAGGCGTCGGAACGGGCCCCGGTCAGCTGCCGGTTCAGCGCCCGCTCTATGTACGGCGTGGGACCGCCGGCGCCGGCGCAGAAGTCGATGTACGTGTACGACGATACCGAGGCGCGGCCGAGCTCGCGCCGGAGGATGTTGGCTACTAGCGTGGCTGGGCTGCAGTGCTGGAGCAGCGGGATACATGTTGTCCAGGTGTGCGTCAGGCCGGTCTGCACGTATGCTCTGAGGAAGGCGGGGAACCTATCGTTGAGAGAATAATGGGGTTTTAGTATTACGGATACGGAAGGTAGCTGAGGTAGCTGAGGTAGCTACTCAGCTACTAGGTTTAAGAGGGACATTTGGTGGCATGTGTTGTTGAAGTTTTTGTGTGTAAGTCCTCGGCGGAACGGCCCGCATCTCTCGACCGGTCGTGATGATGCGTGGAGTCGCTTGGACGAGGGCAGAAGTTGACAGTTGGCGAGGAAATGGATGAGCGTACCAGGACTGGTCGGCAATCTCGAAGAGATGCAACCGTGGAATCCACGGAGTCATGCTTGGCGTATTATAAGCACCATCAATCGCAGAGAGATAATAATCTAGTCTTCGCTGGTTTCTCGGAGATGAAAGTAGACAGCGCGCGGATGACTTGAGAGGTCAATTGAGAAGAGAATTGCGAATGAGTTGGCCGTTTTGACGTCTGTTATTTACATTAGATGTAGGTAGGTGATCCGGTCCTTGTGAGACCTCAAACAGAGCGTTCCTGGCTCTGACGTAGTGATTATCGCTACACCAGTTACAGCTATCCACTGTATCCACTGCCCGTCACGGTCTAGATCCCTCTGATAGGCCTAAATAGGTAGGCGAGTAGGTCGGGTATAGGCCTGAAACACCCCCGTCTAGCCATGTGGTAGCGCTGTGGCTGGACTTATGGCTAAAATCACAGTGGCTCAACCTCTATACTCATGATCTCACCATTTCTATCTCCTTGGGTTTGAAACGGTTGAGGTCTGGTGGTTATAAAACAAGGGATGCGGGAAGCTGATAGACGTTTCATTCGGACAGGAGCTGCTCTCATCGTCTTCGTGCATCCGTGTCATGTATCATCGACTATGTTCACGTAGACAAATCTACATTCTTTACAAGTTGTCAGCGCCCTCTTTTTAACCCCCACTCGGGAAGAAGATAATGGCCATCTTCTCAGACAGAAACGGCCTCGTATGGCTAGTGTCCGTCTTCATACTTATAATCTACTATTTCCTGCTGCGGACTCCTAGTATACGTCGAAACGGTATCCCTTTGAGGTATGTGTCAAGGACACAGTCGTAACTTTTGAACAGTGTCTCATATGTACTTGTTTAATAGGAAACCCCCAAACACACTTCCAGTCGTTGGGAATGGCTTGATATTCTTGCGCGATCGCCAAAAGTTGTTCTCATGGTTCGCCAAGTGTGAGAGACAGTTTGGCCTAGAAACTTTCCAGATCACCGTACCCACCCTTCACCCTGGTGTCGTCATTAACGATCCCGATAATCTTGACTATGTTTTCAAGAACGAGGGCCTCTTCTCCAAGGGCGATTTCGTCAAGCAGAGGTCATGGGATCTATTTGGGAACGGAATAATTAACGCTGATGGCGAGCTGTGGAAGGCTCAGAGAAAAGCAGGCTCTCACTTTCTTAGCTTATCGAATCTTCGTGTGTTGACGGATGTTGCCCTCCCCCGGTATCTAAGCCGCAGTGTCCATAATTTGGAGTCACGGCTGGAGAATGGAGCAAGCGTTGACATGCAACTTGTTTTTCATGAGATAACTAGCCTGCTAATGGGAAGGATGGCTTACGATATGGAAATGCACGCCGATGATGACTTTACAGTGGCATTTGAGCACGCCTCAGGCGTCGTCACAGAACGTTTTCAAAACCCGTTATGGTCCATAACCGAGATATTCACAGGCGCCAAATTCAGGAAGTCGCTAGCTATCGTACGAAAGTTCGGATCAAGCATTGTCAACAATGCTATAGATGATCACGGGAAATCCACCGAGTCCTCAACCGAGCTAGATGACGCGGACGGAAACCGACTCGATAGAGTGTCTGGTAGTCTGATACAATCTCTGCTCGCAGCCTTGGGTTCGCAACAAAAGCTTGTAGCAGATGCAGCTCTGACATATCTGACGGCAGGGAGAGACACAACTGCACAAGCCTTAACGTGGTGCCTTTACCTACTAATGCGGAATCAATACTCCATGGAAAAGATCAGGGACGAGGCACAAGAGTTGCTCAAATCTAAAGGACTAAATTCTCAGCTGCCTGGTTGCGAAGGTGATACGCTAAGCGCCGTCTTTTCTCCTGCATCTTTACCGTATACGATGGCAGCTTTCTACGAAGCTCTTCGGCTCTACCCTCCTATACCCTTCGAGATCAGAGAGGCCGAACGAGCTACAACATTACCTGATGGGACATTCCTCCCAGAGAAAGCGATCATAGTGTGGAGTTTGTGGGCTATGAACCGGTCTAAAACGATATGGGGCGAAGACGCCGACCTATTCAGACCTGAAAGATGGCTTGCTGATGGAAAACTGATCGCTAAGAGCTCGTCTGAATTTCCTGTTTTTTGTTCGTGGAACCCCATGATCTCTCGTGCCCTCTACGGCCATTCTTTGGTTGCTTTCCATGAATAAGGAGTAACTAACTATTTGTCTCTAAAGATGGCGGACCCAGGACCTGCCTCGGGAAGCGAATGGCCGAAATCATCGCCACCCAAGTCATTGCCACTATGCTTCTCAAGTTTGAATTCATCCCGGCATACGAGGGTGAACGAGTCAGCAAAACGAGCCTTACTCTCCCTATGAAAGATGGTCTTCCTTGCTATCTCAAGACCAAGGTGCCCGATTACGTTTAGAAACCTAGAGTATATATATTCTTCACACTCTTCTTAAGGTCGGTCGTCCTCAGGTAATGACCCTTTGGAAATTAGAGGCGTAGCAGGTGGTCATCTGCCCATCTTCATATCAAATAGGTAAAAGTTATGCCCTGTTCATGTTAACAAGCGCTCTACTAACTATTCGATTAGCCATATATATATATATGTGCAAAAAAGTTCAATGTGAAGAACTCAGGACGGACTCTAACCGTCATGTGCGGCATTCCTAGTATACCCAGCTAGGTTTCAATAACGTCAATCCATTTCTCGAAAGATTGCGAGGCCTAGAGCCCACTCATGAGAACAACGTCTACAAAGTCTCTTCTATGTGTGCTAGTGATGGAATCTGCAAGCTAGGTGGCCTAGAGAATTGTCAGCCAGTTGTCAAGAAATTTGAATTTGCAACAGCATCACACATCGCTGGACAATTGATTAACTTCAAGGTGTACTTTTTTACAGTTGGAGACAAAGTGACAGAAGTGGGCTTAGGAATATGTCGAGTCAACATCCTAGTTCGATCCCGTATCCAATAGAGGTATCCCCGATTCCTGGTAATGTAAGCATGCCTTGATGGGTCAAATATCATCTAAATACACGGGCGGCGAGGGGCCGCATCGGGATTTAAAAGAGCGCGTTGGTTTACTCCCTATAATCCGGTCGCTAGCTACTCCACACCGCAAGAGTTGTTAGTGTAGTCAAGATCAACTTGCTATCAAAGTAACCAATCAGAAGCCGCCCTCGACTCTACCTTAGACTACTAAAGCACTCCCACTCCCATTTGATAGACTTAAAGAGGTTCTATCACCAACACTATCAATCTACAATAATTATATGTCCAAGTTTACATACCATCGTAGACATTTTCTCGTGAGCTTGACACACGAAGATGACCCGAAGCAACACGGTCGCTATCCCGCGCAACAGGACCAAATCGGTACACCCCGGTTCATCCTCAACGGACGAGACCAGGTGGCGACTTGTCCTCGCGCATGCCCCGACCTCTGATTTCCTATACGCGGTGCTCTCCACAAAGATCTTCTGCCGAACAAGCTGTCCATCACGGCGGCCCCGCCGTTCGAATGTGGTGTTCTTCGAGTCCGCGCGCAGTGCCGCGGCGGCGGGGTTCCGGGCTTGTCGGCGCTGTCGTCCCGAATCCACAGACTCCAGACACGAGTCTCCGCAAGCTGCCGCAGAGAAACAAGTTGAAGTTGCGTGCGAATATGTGCGTCAGCGCAAGGGAGAGGTTCAGCTGTTGGATGTCGCGGCCCATGTAGGCCTGTCGCCTCGTTATTTCCATGGCTTGTTCAAGCAGATTCTGGGCACGACCCCTGGGGCCTATGCGGCGAGAATTAGAAGCGAGAATTCTGTTGCGACGACCCCTGATGTTTCAGTCCCAGACTTCACGCCTTTAGCCGTTGACCTTTGTAATGCGACAAATTTCGCGCATCTTACTTCAGTTGACGATGGTAACCCTGGGACGCCCTTCGTTGATCCTCAGCAAACCATGTATGACTGGCTTCCTGAATCATTTGAAGATCCCAGCTCCATCAACTTCGGCTCGGCCATGTTTTCTGAGGGGCTCGGTGACTGGGATTTGGACATAGCGAAATTTCTGGGAGCAAATAGCGACGTCTTCGAAATGGGAATAGAGACCTACTTTTCGGATTCTACGGATCTATATAATAAGGGCTCCCACGAGGAGTTAGAGACAGACTCATTCTCAATAAAATAATCGATCAGGACCGACAAGTTTTTAGCCTCTCGGAAAGTCTTGCAGACATCACTTGGGTTCTCGAGTTTATATATACAACTCGTTAGTATCTCTAACCTCCGATGTCCGTCAATGTGTGTTGGATATATGAGCACTGGATAGGCTCAAACGAAGCATTGCCATTATCACCAAGGCTTTCGTCCAGCGCGGCTCAGTACGCGTATGTCAGACTCCTGTACCACATTTCTTCACTCCTCACTTCATGAAACATGATGTATTGATACAAGGTTCCTACGAGCCTATCTATGTCTATTTCGTTCAAAACTTGGCTAGTGAGCTGAAAGGATGAACCACCAACGAGCATGAATTGATATCGACCACTGAGTCATACAGGACACCTTTCCCATCAAATTGACGACTTCGACCAAGTAGTATCCTGACTGAGTACGGCGCCTATCTAGATAGGCTTTCACTTACTCAGTCAAAGATACCTTGTCAAGCCGAACAGCAAAGCAGCCGGGCGCACCATAATGCACATGAAAATACTCCGTCTCAGGTGCATCGCCCAAAAGCCGCCCAAGCGCCTCCGATAGCCGTTCTCCATCCACGACTTCCGCGCCGCGCATCATGTGCGCCGCATCGTACGCACGGACAGACAAGACTTGGTGTCGCAGCATTTCGGGGACTGGGCCGCCAGATGATGGCACAGCCGCGAGCTTACATGCGGGCTTGGAATGAACGAAGATGGGCGATGCGCATTGGTAGGGGCTCTTGCCGAGGAAGGGGTCGTAGGATAGCAGTAGCATTTCGTCGCCGACTTGGCTCAGTTGAAGACAGCGTCGGCAGGGGACTGGGATGTCGGGAGTTCTCAGGATGGCGAAAGGGTGAGATTCCTTCTCTCCCACAAGAGGCGTGGGCAATGGGCGCAGGCGTAGGGTCTCTGGGAGAAGTTGCTGTTGAGAGATTGCCTGATACATGTTAATATAGTACGAGAAAAATCCGTAGTCTGGTTACTTACACCCAGAATAGACTCGGAGCCACTCGCCACAGTCGAAGTAAGTGTGGCAGTCATCTTGCTTAGAAATTATTCTTTAATGATAAATGAAGTTAGACCTGATTCAAATGAAGTGTGAGGACTAGATGAATAAGAAAAACGAGACATGTGAGTGCCCTTTTATATTACTTCTCAAAGCCATTGAGGCGGTATGGGTGCTGTAAGCTGTTTCCAAAGTGGCCAATTAGGAGCAACGTATCTGGACACAACGCCAGTGGAGGCTTGCTGACGAAGTGGCCTATAGTTAAAAATTATTGAAGATCTCTAGTGTTAATTCTATGATATCCTGTGTACTTCGAATTAGTCTTGAATTGAGAGGTGTTGAACCCTTAGCTATGACATTCTTACAGTCACTCCCAAAAAGTCCCGTCCGTTTTCTGTCTAAGGCCCAAACACCCTCCTTATAGAACATGGTATGCATACCGACTTTGGGATCAAAATAAATTGAGAAAATTAGGGTATATAAAGAAATATTTAAACTCTAAATCCTTTTATTTTTAAAAATTTTCATTTGATATTGGGGTAGATATTATGCTTTGTGTAGTAGAGATATTTCGGTCTTGAAAAATCGCGGACGGGACCTTTTTAGAGCCACTGTAGGTAATACCTACAGTGTGTGATACGAAGTTGAGTCCAACGAAAAGTGTGCTTCACTGATCTTGTGGCTCGCCTTCTTCCGTCACTTTTTTGCTTCTTACCTCCCCATTCAAATATGCACAGCACACATAGTTAATAAATAAATTAATCTTCAATTCTATCAGTTCAGTTTATTTGTCTCCAGATCCATTGAACCACGAGGGACGCCGGTTGGAGCGACCAGCACAAGACGAATCTGTATGCTCATGTAGTTTACGAACCAACTACCTCAAGCAATACAGTTCTTGTCATTTCAGAAATTACAGTTGAAGCTGATAAGTTCCTCTTTTCAAAAAAACGAAAGAAATGGCGACAGAAATTAATATCGAGATTAGTTTGGTAATCATAGGTGCACTGCTGTAGTGTTCTCGGCATTAAGACGCCGTATGTTATGTGCGTCTTACTCCAATCTTCAAGTCATCCTTTCATTAGCCCCAACCTGCTTGCTGATCTTCTCTTCTAACTTCCCCGGGGAGGGATTTATGCGTCTTACTTCAATGTCAATATTTTTACTAATAGGATGGTGTCATTTCCAAGTGTCATTTCCGCCTGACAAAAAAGGCAGCTGTCGTTGTGAACAATAACCTTTTTGCTTGGGGAGTGATAAGAGTACGGTGCTCGGTATAAGAAACGATGGCGGCTTCGGCGCCGCCGATACGACTCTCTCCTCTAGAGAGGCTCATGCCACGAACCTACGTACGCCAGTTCTTCTGCTTCCCTACAACAGATCCACAGGCGATTGATACGCTGTCGCGCGGAGTATCTGGGCTGGCCCGAGATGTGCCATATGTCCTCTCGCGAGTTGTCAGCAACGAATCAGGGAACACGATAAGCGCACCATGCCACAGCGCAGAGGACGTCTTTTCACGGCACGACCTCTCCAATTCTATCGACTATGCTACTCTCAAAGCCGGACACTTCGCGCCGGACGCTTTTCTCGCAGATGGCCTCATCCCGCCAGACACGGTACCGCCGTACCCAGCGTCACCGGCCGTCTTCCTTGCCCGCGCGTCGCTGGTCAAAGGCGGGCTGATCCTGTGCGTAGCGGTGCATCACATCGTCACAGACATCACTGGCTTCGGCGCGCTGCTCAAGATTTGGGCATCGCACTGCCGCGAGGGGTCCTCGCGTAACATCGGGTTTGACGCGAACTGGATGAACCGGAGCCCTCTCTTCTCGGCGTCGAAAAGCTCACCCATCCCCGCTCACCTCACATCCATGCCTAGTCTTCTACACATCAGGACCCCTGAAGAATCAAGGCGGGGCGCCGGCCGGCCGCAAGCAGGAGCAGTGACAGCACAAAAGAGTTGTCGAACGGGCATCTTTTACTTCCCCCTGCAGCACTTGCGGGCGCTGAAAGATGCCGTGAACGCGCACGTCGCGGCCCAGGAGCCTGGATCATGGGTCTCGACGGGTGATATACTGGCATCGTTGCTGTGGAGCGCAACCATCGTAGCCCAGGGCAACCCCGATGCTGATAGGACGGGTACATACAAGGACACCCGAGTCAGCAGTACGCTGGCATTTCCCGTCCAGTTCCGCTCGCTGCTTCGTCCACCACTACCACGGGATTTCTTGGGCGCCGCATTCCTAATGACTGTTGCGAGAGTGCCGCATGAGGATGTGTGTCTCATCTCTTCTTGCTTTGGCACCAAGTCAGTCTCAACAGCCCAGGATCAACCAGCCAAGTCTGAGCCACAAGGAGACGCAGAGGCGGAATCACCGGTGCGCTCAGTTCAAATTTCGGCGCTCGCCAAGGTCGCGCTCGCGATTAGGCAGTCTGTTCAAAGGATCGACGATGCAGCTGTGCGGGGTGTGTTGGCCTATCTCGAAACATATCCGGTCACCCCGAATCCAGAGGCACCTCTCGTGTTGGGTCCGCCTAGGTGCGAAGCGGGGGGCAGCTGCGCATCAGTCGTGTCTTGGGCTGATCAGCGTGTCTACGAACTTGACTGGGGCGATGCCGTTGGTCGATGTGACGCGGTGCGGTTGGCAAAGATGATGTATGAGAGAGATCCCATCGTCTTACCACACATTCCTGGCCTCGACGGCGATGCTGGTGGGGTTGAAGTGATCATGAGTTACGAGGCGGACGTCATGCAGACAGTTATAGAAGGTCCTGTCATGAAGCGATTTGCTATACTACGGTGCTTATCATGATATTCCCTACACACGAATTATAAAAAATTTTATTGTTGCTGTCGGAAGTCCGATAATTATACAAGATTATGTATGCATACTCCTAAGAATACCTTGTATTGCGGTATGCTTTGAAGCCACCCTCGGGTATCGTGGCTACCTGCTACAAGACCCTGCTCCCCTAACTACCTACTTACACGAAACTGTGCCTAGCTCGAAGTTGTTTCGGGGCGGATGAAGTGGTGCGGACCATACCACGACCCCTTTAAGAAAGAGTTCCAGTAAACAAGGGGCTAAAGGTACGTCAGCTTAAAACTTCTATAGGAATAAATCAGGTCACTCTGATCGGGCGATACTTACGAAGACATTTTTCTTCAGGTAATAGAATGCTGCCCTCGGGGTCTCTTGTCCGCCGAAGATATTGGCAAAAGTCTCCTTAGGCACACCGCCATACTTGAACTCGCAGAGCATGAGCTCATTGTGTCCCGTCAGGAGCGGGCAGCTAGCGTAGCCATCGTAGGCGGCCTTGGGCTCCTTGCCCGCCATTGTCGCCAAGAGGTTGTCAACCATGACAGGAACCTGCGCCGTGATTGCAGCGGCTGTCTTGCTGTTCGGCAAGCTTGATGCGTCGCCTATCGAGAAAATATTCTTGTATTTGTTGTGCTGCGTAGTAGATTTGTCTACGTCGACCCAGCCAGCCGCATCAGCTACATGAAGGGAGAGAGGATATTAGCTCAGTCGTCATTGCATAGTGAAGGATGCGATATTTTTGGACTTACCAATCTTCGACTTAGCGACCCAATCCCAAGGCTTTTGCGGAGGTACTACGTGTAAGAAGCCGAATTCCCTCTCTACAGTTGCGCCCTTGGCACCTTCAGCCAGGTTCTTGAAAGTCGCCACTTTCTTCTTCGCGTCAATTGCGACAAGATTGTGTTGAAACAGCCCTTCAACATTACGCTCTTTACGCAGTTCATCCAATACCTGGGAGTATTTCGGTACCGCAAACATAGCTAGTATTAATCCCGTCAACATATGAACCAGTACAGCAAACATTGGCCACCTTACCTGGAGCACCAGTTGCAAATGTGATGTCGATGTCACCTCGCACGCCATCCCGCTGCCACTGCGAGAGGGCCATCCACATGATCTTTTGGGGTGCGCCGGCACATTTTATGATGCCTGCAGGCTGAGTGAAAATAGCCGGGCCCTTCTTGAAATTCTGGATATTGTGCCAGACCCTCTCGACGGTCTTTTCTGAGTAAATGGACGACACCTGGCTGGATTGGTCCTGCAGAGCTTCCTGAAGACCCGAGATACCGCCAAAGTTGGTCTCAAGACCGGGAGCAACAATAAGGTAGTCGTACGAGACATCCACTCCCTCAGAAGTCTTCACGGCATTTTGCTCAGGGTCAAATGTAGAGACACGTAGGGGGTAGTGCTTCACCCCTTCTGGTATGACATGAGAAAGGGGTCTCTGGACGTCATCCAGCGATTTCAGACCTGAGCCCACAAGCGTCCATCCAGGCTGCGACAAGATCAGAACCAGTTCATAGGTGGATAGGAGGAAGCTACCGCAACCGGTTGCTCACCTGATAATGATGTGTTTGGGCCGGGTCTAAGATAGCAATGTCCTTCTTATCAAGTCCGACAGAGCGCTGCAGCTGGGCGGCAGCGGTGATACCGGCTGTTCCACCGCCGACAATGACCACGCGATGATGCGCCTTTGCTGGAATTGATGTGGCATATCTCCTGATAGACACTCTACCAGGGGCGGCCTGAGCCAAGAGTCGTAGTGCAGGGGTGGTGGCCATGGTGTACTAAGAAGTTAGGTAGGATGAAAATAAGTACAACCAGAATAATACACCCAATCAGTCAATCCAACCGCTCAAAATCGCCCAACAAGGAACAGCGACGTTTATAACCACGCCGAAAAAATTATACGGATGGATATATGGTCTCATTCCGGTCGACTAGCTGCCAGTAGTGTAAGGTTCCGGCACGCTTATTAATGCCTAGTTCGGACATTTTTAACTCTAGGTATTACCTTAATCGCATGACTCGCCCACTTATACAAGGTTGGTCACGTGAAATCACGCAATAAATCACGCAGCAATTATTAAACTATAAATCAATACAAAAAGCAACAGTGGCAGTAAGGAGCAAAAGAGAAGTAATGATTTCGCCCGGACTTGAACCGGAGACCTTCAGTGTGTTAGACTGACGTGATAACCAACTACACCACGAAACCGCTAAAGTTACTTCCAGAGTGGGGAGGTAATAATTCAGCCGAAAGCTGCTACAAGTTATATATGAGAGGAAGTATTCTCACGGCAAAGCAAGTCCCCTATATGGCCAGAAGTAACGCCAACATAAGTTGTCAACAGACATGTTAACTAAGAGGTATGCACAAGATTAATATATAGGGTGATAAACTAATATTCGCCACTTGTTATAGCTTTACTCGTGGAAGGCATATATAGGGATAAGTTGAATCACGGTGACTACCTAGGTAGTTAGTGTTAAATATGATGAAGATGCTACCAAAAGAATAGTAACCTAATCACAGTATCACTTGAAGAACACTTGCCTATATAAATCTGCTTAGTTTAAACAGTGAGATGAGAAATAAATCGAGCGATACATGTCGACATACCTAATACACTTATTACACTCCTGATGAGGCATGGAGCCTATCACTTGTAGATGCACGAGTGTCACATTGTTGAAGAGGTGTTAAAACTTGATTGTCTCACAATTATTCAGATACCTATGAATACGAACCTTGAATGTATTCCCATAGCTTATTCGCAAAACGTGCCTATTCCCATAGCTCTTGCTTGGGGGCCAAGTACGGTATGATAAAAACAGCACAATGCGCCCCATGCTCGGTTTGCAGCACCTCGAGGGAGAATATTGCAGCTCTCGAGGTCTTGTATGAAGACATGATTCCAATGTCTACACCCTTCCCATCCGAGGCTGAACTGGTACTTCTGTCTGCCCTTTGCCTGGACAATTTCAATGAGATCGTTCAAGCTCACCGTGGAATCGATGCTGTAAGTAACTTTGCAGACATGGTTTGAAGTGCAAGGGTGATCTCTCGATGTCAGTCGAATTTTGGCGCGCAGCCCGTCGCTACCATATCCGGGAGTCACTTCGAGGCGGACAGACTTTTCATTTCCGAATTCGAGAAATAGACGCCAATGGTTCGTGGGAGGCCACGGTTCGAAGTTATCCACCATCCTCGGACTTGGATATGCAACCAAGTGTATAGCAATAATCGCTTCTGATAAATCTGACTCGTTCAAGTTTTCCGTGTCCCAATTCTCATCCATCTGGTTAAACTACCCTATGCATATAACGAGGAAGTAGTGGGCAAGGGCTTCTAGCAGTCGGGTTTGGTGAATGGCTAAGAACGCTTGAATTGGTTGGTGTGAATCCCAGCTTCTGCTTTTTGAGTCGGTCTAGATTGGGTGTCCAGAAGTGAGGAACGAAGCTGGTTGTTAGTGTATCAGTAGTCTGCTTCGATGAGCGATGCTGTCTGGAAGAAGAGGCTCATACTGCGTCGGCAGGTTCTAAGCCCACATTTGGATGCGCTCTGGCAACACGTTAAAGTTCATTCAGCATAGCGTGGTAGAACATGAGTTTGTTTGCTTTGAAACTCGTGCCTCAAAATTATCCCTGCGGTATATGAGGAGTCTGAGTATTGGGGTAATACAGAGAATGATTGTGGTCGCGCAAAGAGCCTCTGTTTATAACAAAGGTGTAACACAAAACATTCAAGTATCACATGTAGTTAATCACGTTAGGAGTCGTGGTTACCATTAGTTCCCTACCACCGAGAGCAAGCAGAGTTCTTGCTAGGTTGTTTGTGGCGAGGCGACGATTTCTTGGTATCCATGACTACCATCTTTCAGTACATAGTCCTTGCCAAAGTATCACGCAAACCTACCCCTAAAGGAGCGCGTGTAGTGGGAAACATCGGTTGCCAGTTGGGCCTCCCTTCGGTGGGCCGAGCTTGGAACTTGGCGAGTAGTAGTTGCCTTAGATAGTGACAGGCAGGCTCCAACTTCAGTCAGTCTTCGGCTCATGTCTGAGCAGTGCCATGTATTGCATATATCGATGGTACTATCTTACACAATGTGTTAATAGCAGACTCCAGATTTATATGGTTATCATTGCTCTCTTCACACGAAACACGCAGTCAATACTCTTGTCTTATGAAAGCATAGCCCAGACACCTATCAAGTGAAGAACGGCAGGCGTTATGCTACAGGTCGCACTGCTATAATACCTACATGTAATTAGTGGAGGCCCTTGTACCAAGTATCTATAACGGTATGTATAAAAGGGCGTCTACTCCCTAGAAAAGACGATAGACAAAGCGAGCAAACACCTCCAGCTCTCCCTTAATCTTTTCCCTTCACCGTTGGTCTCTGGGCTGGTTGTTGTGTGACCTACCTTTGATAACGATCGCTGCACTTAGCTAAAGGGTATGTCACGGTTGTCAGTTTATGTGAACACATTTTCTTGAGCAAGACACCCACAGTTCACCCCCCCACCCCCACAAAGAAAAGTCTGCCGATTATACGACGAGTAGCCTCGTCAATCTTGATACATAGCATAGATAGTTGTCATCATATTCTCTATGCTACCTGTTTTTATTTTAGCGGTAGGGAATTGTCAGACTCTGCCTACAAGTTGTAATTCGGCACCCTGGTAGAGAAGTGTTGATGGTTACCTACAACGAGGACCAGACCTGTTCAATACGCCTAGTTTATCTAAGCACATAAAGGTGCTGCTTCCAACGTAGTGTCTGGATCAAACTCAAATTGGGCGGCTGACCGATGTATCTATGTTATTTGTAAAACAGAGATGCCTCAGCCAGGAAGAATTCCAGTTGGATGACTTGTTATTGAATAGCCTTACAGTCTAAACGTACAAACGCTACGGTATTTGTTGGACGAGCAGTGTTGATGGAAGACCCCTATGAACGTACCTTTGAATGAGTCACGGGGTCAGCCGATACTGACTGGGTCGGAACTGTCCGATTTGGCCTTCGGCTCAGGGGCAAAGTTCAACGTATATAACGTTAGACCTATTCGACAGCTAGGTTGTTTACACAAAGAACGGTCTACATATTCCGTTTTGAATTAGATGGATACGGAGTACGGAGTACCGCTACAAGCTTCGTCGCATGACCTTGCTTACCAAGGAGGCAATGATTCAATGATCAATGAAGACAGAAAAGTCGCAATATTAGGAATTCAGCACGAGAGCCTGTGCTGACTCGCCATGCGGGTCGTGGCGGTGCGGTCTAACCATTTCCCTAGATGACGAAACACTAAAGGAGCATGTCGGATCGTTCCTCTGTTTCTCAGCTTGAAATATGATATGAAGCTCATTGCCTCGCTAACAATTTGCTTGTATTGGCAAGAGTCATGAGAGGCATGAGATACCACAGCATCCAAGTCTTTCCATGTTCGAATTTTGTGACATGTTTACCCAGGAATGCATATACTGTTCCATATCTCTACCGGCTATCCTCTCAATAGCCTTTCAAACTTACGAGGCTTGTATGGTAGCTTGAATTCACCGAGAAAATAACTACCATGCCTTAAAAGGGGGTATTTGAACCTGAATATCGATACAAGTATCTTCTCTCCATCTCATTGTGATCATGATTTATCTCGTAGCCACTCTTCCTCGTACAGCTCCTTCGCCGAGCTGCGTGCTTCGGGTTCCCATTGCAACATCTTTCGCATCATACGGAGAAATTTCTCCCGGCTCTGCCCATCGAGAGTAATCTCTCTCTCTTCAAGTGAGAGCTGATCAAAGACAGGAACACCTGCTTGATATCCGCCTGTGTTGTGCTTATTCAGTATTGCCGCCGCAGCTTATGACTAAATACGATGGCCTACCTTGATCTGTAAAGAATATATGGGTCAAATTACCACGTTCGAGAAGCTGCTGAGGGGGCCGTCCCAGTAGTGCTATGATTTCTGCAAGGTGCGATCGACCACGGTATGCCTGGTGTTCTTCGTCGTACCCAGTGAACAAATGACCACCCTCAAAAAGATCCCAGACCTATCATATGTTAGCTTGTAGACTTATTGATGTATCATTTCTAATAATAGGCTCTCACCATGCAGCCTGCATTCCATATATCGACCTTATACGTCCAGGGCACCCCTAGTATGACCTCAGGCGCTCTGTATATGTCGGGCTGGATATCCTCTGTATGTTCCTTATCACCAAGAACGGCCGAACCAAAATCACAAAGAACTGGTGCAGCCAATTTCTTAGGCACCCTCAACGTACGTGACATGTATATCGTTCGGTCATCAAGCACCTTTCGCGGTGATGGATCATGGAGCTCCTGCTCTTCGAAATGCTCAAAGACAGAGTCGTCATCAATACCGAGCATTATATTATCGGCTTTGATATCTGGCGGCGTAGTTTTAGTACAATTTGCCATGGAGGTCATAGATAACCGTGACGTGTACCTGTATGTATAATCTGGCATTCTGTGTGCAAGAAATCTAGAGCAAGGAAGAGCCGCTGGAGGATAACGGCAAGGACGGGTTTGGGAAGCCTTCTCACTGGATTCCGGTTGAGAAAATCCAGTGCGCTCTCCCACAGCGGAGGATGCACGAGGCATCGATGCTCACCATCTGGGCCGTGGATCTCAAATGAATCCAGCAGCTCCCTGACAGCCTTACGGCCGGGATGATTGGCTGAGCATTTGGATATACGCCGGTACATTTTTAGTTCATTATCGAGTTGCCCACCCATCGATGCGGAGTGGATATAAAGCTTGAGTACCACGTGGCGACGGCCACTGGATTAGCGTCAGCTATACGCAAGTGTTCTTATTCATTAGATATCGTGTTGGATGGTCCTACCTCAGGTCTCGCGCAAGCCATACGGTCGAGCTGGCTCCAAAACCAAGTTTCCCGACAATCTGGTAACGTTCTCTGAGAACCTCGCCAATTTGGACTGGGTAATAACGTGATACAAGATAGTCTGGATAGAGTTCTTCGTCAATCTTGGTGTCTGCAGGCAGGCGCGGGAAGTTCGCGTTGGTGAATGAAAGGGGCTTCCATGCTCGGAAAGGCCGACTTAAGCGCTGAAATAGTGAAGCCATCTGGAGGGATGCTGCACCAAGCCAAAATGAAGAATACAAAAGACAACAAGGGGCGAGGCAGGAGAGAGCAGCTGCAAGAATAGCTTTAATCAATAATCTCGTTCAGATTTCGTGGGGTGAGGTTCATGTGAAAGTCTCCGCCCTGTGGAGCAAAACGTGGTATGGAGGACTCCAATTTCGGATGCCAGAACTTCCAGTCTTGGAGGCTTCCATACCAACACTTCAACATTAGTCCTGGTTCTTTGTTGACGCGAGTTCTAGTCATAGGCTATCTGAACAACGTCAATTAGCTCCTGTTCTACGAGATAAGTCATTGCTTACGCTTCACAAAACAATACCTACCCACTCAATGCAGTATTACTCGCGGAAACTCCCTAGGCACTGGGACAATATTTAGACCCCCTGATTCTCTTCCCATCAAGTCAGCCACTACGTGGTTGTACTGCCAAATTTCTAGCCACCCCCTTTCAACATTTCGTTACATTATCGTCCAAATGCATCCAGTATCTAGCAACTTGGAAGAGCTAAGCTGGCATAGTGCAGATCGGCATCACAGCTGTTGACCCCGATTCAAAATGCCCCAAACCTGACTGCATTGCGGATAATGTAGAGCACATACACAGCACGGCCCCGACTTCTATATTATATTGCAGTTTAAAAGTACGGTAAAAAGAGCATCATAATTATTATGACGAGGTAATATTACTACTCATTCTTTGAACATACTACGGCATCGTGGGTCTGTTCAAAAACCGGAGCTTCAAATTCGGCTGATACCCCAAGTTTTAAGCTCTCCGACCGGGGACCCCGCCTCTGCAGGCTTCCAAGGCAACTACCAGAATCGAGATCCTGTCGACCCAGGAGGGCTCCAAGTTTATAAACAGGATTTCTCACCTCTTTGGCTTAGTGTAGAAAGGGTCGTAATGTGAGTTGAGACTGGTGCCCAATAAATTCTACAGGGTTGTTAGGTATGCTCTGCGAGTCGGCATATTCGCGCTCGCGCGTTCGCGGTTAGTCTGAGTTGCCGGCCGAGAATTAGCGGCTGGAACCAAACTGTAAGCTTGCTGGTCATATGGGACGAGTACACCGATGATATTCCAATTGTCGTAAAATTACGGCGTAATGGTGACTTCACAGGCACCGTCCGAGGGGTAATGTGATACAACGTCCGACTCTCCGACCCTCCAGCCTATACGGTATGCCGTGAAGCAGCCGGATGGAAACATTGAGTAGTGCGGAGCGGGTGATGAAGGAGGGTGATACAACCGAAAGTGAAGCTCTCTTTCGGATGATCCACGGCGATCACAGATCGTCTTCCTGATGTCTATCCATCTGAGAAATGATATAAGACCACTCTCTCTCTATACATGAGATCTGGCACTGACTATATTCACTATCGAATCTACGTACACGCATTGGAATAGTTCTGCATCATGAACGAGACATCCCCATTCACTTCGGAGTTCCCCTCAGCGGGGGAGATTGTGACTGTTCACTCACTCCCTTACTTGATAGGTATCGTCTTGGTGACGTTGACAACGTACGCCTGGAAGACATATAACCCCAGCTTGAGGAAACTCCCACACATTAACCGTGGGAACTTCTTCTCCAACGCTCAAGTGAAGGTAAGTGGAGGACGACAATATAATTAGGGTCCTGTTTCTAATCTAGGTACTATAGCATGATTTCCGCTATTCGGCAAATGCTATACTGGCGGATGGAAGAAAGAAGTATCCTAACCAATCTTACCGAATGACCACAGACTTCGGAGAGGTCGTAGTGCTACAGTCTGAATCATTTGACGAAATTCGCAACAATCCACACCTCAGTTTCTTCGGGACCTTTGGTCAGGTACGCACTCACCCATGGTATTGGTGTATTAACGGTGACTAATTTACTATTACCGTCTATAGGAACGTGTTTGTGAAATCCCCGGCTTCGAGCCGCTCGCGGCATTTGGAAAGGATGGAAAACTTGTGCAGCTTATAGCCAGAAACCAGCTAACGAAGTTGCTCAGTTAGTCCTGTCTCCCCTTTTGATCCCTGATACCGCTGCTAAGTCGTTATAGACCATGTAACAGCACCTTTATCAGAAGAGGTCTCCCTTGCCGTTTCTATTAATATGGGAGAGTCCTCCGGTATGTCCTCCGTGATGCCTGATACTATTCAAAGCGCAAAGCTAATCTTTCAGACTGGCATGAAATATCAATCTTACCTGCTCTACGAGATATCACTGTCCGCATGTCATCCCGGGTATTCTTAGGAGAAGAACTCTCTAGGAACGAAGATTGGCTGGATATCATGGGCAATTATGCAGTCGATACGATCAAGGCGGTGAACATTCTGACCAAGTATCCAAAGGACATAAGACCGTATATCAGCTGGCTTTTCCCAGAATGCAAACATGTCCAAGACTACTACAGACGAGCAAGGAATCTAATCGACCCCATCCTCGAGGAGAGGGAAGCTTTGAAGCGAGCTGCTGTCGCAGATGGTAAACCAGCGCCGGTCTTCAATGATGCACTGGAATGGATTACACAAGAATCGAAGGCGCATAACACTCACTACGATGTTGTGACTTTCCAGCTTATCATGTCTGTTGTAGCAACTAACACGACGACGGATCTGTTTTACTTTACTTTACTCGACCTTATCCGACACCCTGAGACGTTAAAAGCCGTCCGCGATGAAATCGTTCAAGTACTCAAGGCGGAGGGTTGGAAGAAAACTTCTCTATACAATATGAAGCTGCTTGATAGTGTCATCAAAGAGAGCCAGCGGTAAGTAGTACTCCGATTCAATTTACCTATTTCTCTTTCCACTTTCAAAGTATATGAAGGGGGGTTTAGGCGATAAATTTGTTGCCGAAACCTTTCAAGTATTCATGACACACGCTGTCCTCAGAATAGCGATGACTGACTCCAGGTGTTATAGTATGGGCCTAGTATTTTTAGGTAGGCAAATGAACCACATCGCTTAACATAACGTCTGTAAGATACTAATGAAGTTTTGGATTGATAGCTATGCGCCGTGCCGTGGAAGCGGACACAACCTTGTCGGACGGTACTCTTCTCAAGAAGGGTAGTCGTCTTCACGTCGATACGCACCGAATGCGAGACCCAGAAGTATATGAGAACCCTGAGGAATGGAAGGGTGATCGCTTCCTAGAGCTGCGCTCGCAGCCTGGAAAGGAACATGTGGCACAGTTGGTCGCTACCAGCATTGATCATTTCGGGTTCGGCCACGGCATACATGCCTGTCCCGGACGTTTCTTTGCTGCTAATGAGCTGAAGATCGGTCTCTGCCACGTCTTGCTTAAATACGATTTTGAATTGGTACCAGATACACCTACAGATCCTGTCCACATTGGGTTTTCGCAGAGACCGACCCCAGCCACCAAGTTGCTATGTCGGAGGAGGGAAGTGGTCGAGCTCGACATCGACGCGATCTAAAGCCATGCCGATGTAGGATGGCAATTCAGAATGTTGATCTCTCTTTTGTGGAATTTCTTTATCAGTAGTCGTTAGATTGTACCCTGGCAATGCAGTAGCTTAGTTTCATTCGAGACCATATTTTAACATCTTTACTCTCGTTCTAAACATCAACTATATATCGTGTTTCCCTTGTGAACACTTATAAAAATAGTATAAGATGAGACAGTAATTGAGGCCTCACACGAAGCTACCTATGGACATCGGGTTACCTTCAGTTTATCTTGGTTCCTAGTCGGGTAGTGTCTTGATTCTTGTACAATACGGAGCGAAGAGGGTAGTGAACTATGAACAGGTTCAGAAACAAGCTCTCAACCTCGTCTTGCAAATTGAATTGGACGCCCAGTCCAAGCAAAGCTCAATATGGTGAATAGTAGTAGCTTATTACTAATTACCTAGCCCCTGACATGTTCAAAAATCTGAATAACGAGATATTTCAGGAGAGACATGCCAGGAGTTGTAGCTACTATGGACCCCTGGATCGGATATAGTGGCACTAGGGATAGTCAGGTGGTTGTCTACCCCTCCCCTCCTCTTAAGTATTGGAAGGCCAGAGGCCAATTGACCAACTTCACCCATTTAATCTACATCTACTACATGTCTTTGTCACGGAATAAAATAGTATCGCTGCGTCGTCGCGCTACCCCGGAAAGTTATTGAAATAGAACGACAATTCAAACATTTCGCTAATATATACAACTAATAATGTATGCGCGCTGAAGATTCATCACAGCCATCGACAAGGTCAACTAGAGCGTTGAAATTCCTCAGAATTGCCACATCGAAACCGTACCATCGAAGAATATAATCCTGGAACTCTTCACAAGTAAAGGCTGCAACGTCCGTCAGTATGGTTCACCGGAAACCAATAGAAAGACAGGGAGGCTGTACCTTTCTCCAATCTTGTCGCAAATTCCGTAATGCTCACGACAGTTGCCGGTCCAAATAACGAGACGAATGCTACCTCAGGTGGCAGAGGACTCCGATTCTCATACGCCCATGTGCACCAAATCTCTGCACATAGTATCGCCTTAAGCTCGGAAATGGGAAGTGTAAGGTCGCGGGGGGATTTTCGCGGATGTGTTCTGACATGATCAAGCCGTCCTAGGAAGTTTTGTATCTCGAGGGGCTCATCGATACGGTCGACGAAACGTAGAAACCCAGCTTGATTGAGTTCCTCTGCGAAGCTGCAAGGTAGAGATATTATGTCCCGGACACGATCAATTAGGTCGAGATCACCGGTTGGTATCACCCAACTGCTTGAAATGACATGTGCCAGATCACCAAGGGTATATGTTGTGCGTTCCTGGATAATAGAGAGCATATAGCCGATCTTGAATAGTTCTTCGGATTGGTGGCCGGTGGCATGCTTCATGGCGCGAGCTATCTTGCTGCGCAACATAGCATAGTCGCCAGCGAGTCGCTCGATACCGTAGTCTTCGAAATTCGGGTCGGCGGCTTTAGCTGCAGCCAAGAAAGCAGGCCATCCGCTATCAAGACCCTCCTTATGGTCGATTGGCTTGTTCTTAAGGTCAGTATGCCGCGATACTGGATGATTTATATATGAAGCTGGCTGTTCTTACTGTTTCTTCGCTGGTAGGACCCATTGTTTCCCCAACGCATGGATGCTATCTCCAACCTGTTTCAGACTATCATTCGTTCCTGTCGCTAGGAGAATAAATATAGCTACCTGTCCACCCGACAGGGTGTCGATGCAAGCTATATACTCAAAGTGGAAAAGATCAAGGAAGCGATCCTCAAAGGCAAGTACCGAAAATAGCACGAATACGAACCGAGACATAGGGCTGAGTACCGAAGTGAAACGGAATGCATTGGCGGCCCCTTGCATCTCGGATATCGTCAGGTGATTAGGCGGTAAGGGCAATTCCAAGACAGTCGCACAACTGGCCGCAGATTACCCATATATTTCTTTTTCGGGCCGGCCCTCTGAGAGCGGATGGTCATCGTAGGCGCCGCAGCTAATCAGATCATAGGTTCGAGCAGATGTTCACGTAGCACAATGCATATACATCAGTTATGATATTTCGGGTATGCACAGCAGTCTATGCCTATCATGAATGACTCGGTCTATTTTCGCAAACATTCAGAAAATAAATACGAGAAAAAGAAATTAAATGGGAAGGGGAAGCGCTGATACCGGCTCCCCGATGATGGGATTCTGTTTGAACGACGTTTTGGAAGGATTTTGATATAACTACATTCAGGGTCTCGGGAAGCAAGTGATCCTGATGGCAAGTATAGCCGGCGTTTTGGGGGTTGGGCATGCTAAACTTATTAATAGAATCTAATTACGTTTCGGACTATTCCCGGGGCATTGAGCCCAGTAGGTATTCGATCATCGATGGGGTCCAATCTCGCATCGTCCCGTTCATAACGTTAGTTCTTCCTTTTGCTGTGTTCTTATTTGGTAACATGCATCGCTAACAAGATCTCGGTATAGTTCAAGAGATGGTTTCAAAGGGCATATCTTAGTACTCTGTCTTATGGAATCCTGCTTACGGTAAGCTAAGCTCTTTGGGACCTCAATTCCAACGGGTGAACTCATTGTAGAAGATATGTTTCTGCCTAATATTAAGAAGCACCCGAAAATAGCCCCAACGAACAAAGAGCGACTAGGTTCACAAAAATCAATAATCAATAGTCAGCTCACAGATTTGCCGTGTTATACCTACTGGAGATGCAAGTTCAATGCAGCTCTCGCTTAAAATACGACGCATAAAGTGCTGGGTTAGGTAACTTTAAGCTTAGATGTATTTATAGCCTTATTATCCCCGCGCTAAGAAAGTACAATCTGACACGTACCAGATCTCTGGCACCCCAGGATTATGTTGCTAAATTGAGCATACCACTCAGGCGTTTAGTCAGGCCTCCGTCATAACTGCTAATCATACAGCGCTCCATCGGACGATCCATCTATGCCGTTGAGATAGGAATATACGGATATCCACTTGCGGCTCTGTGGCGGAGTGTGGTGTAGACGTGTCCGACCGTAACCTTCAATCTTCGTTAAAAATGATTCCGATTATCCGGGACCTTCACACTGTTTCGTTGAGAAGTGAGTCCTAGTCTACCTGCGAGCTCTCTATGTTAGCGAATTCTGAGTGGCTCATCAACAGCTCTACTTTCAGGAGGAGTTGTTTCGCCGATCAATATGTTTGCTCCATATTTATAGCGGACTTTTGTAAGGAGGTTCTTGCACGTTACACGCACTGGACGCGAGTCTCGGTGATAGTGGCGATATCTCCTTTGAGGCTGTTCAGTCATCGCGTACTTGAGACATGCCAACGGATCTCGGAGATTAGCAGCACAGACGAATTATTATTACAGTCTTGAGAACCCAATGCGGATCTGGAAGACTTCTAAATGATTAGGTAGGGCGTTGTTGCCTGTAAGAGCATAACAAAGGCTGGTTTCAGAGCTTGGAGTTGACTCTGTTCAGAATACAATGGCCCGTTATGGCTGCCTGGGACCTTGACCATTCGGATGGTCTTCCGTTCAGGAGGCTTAGCTACGAAGCTATTCACAACTCTGGATACTAGGGTAAACCTCCGACTCGGCGCCTATGTTTTAGTTAAGCACGAGCTGAATAATCTCACGTACGACATCAGGAATAATACCAGCGCTAGATGAGGTGACGGGTTTCAGTGCGTGTAACGCGTTCAGCGGGTCCGAAACTTGTAGCTTCGTATTCGGATTGTGTGACAAGGAGAATACTGCTAAGATGAATCTTTCTCCAAGCCCTCATCCGAGCCCTTGATATACTGGCTTGCTCTTCTCAAGTACCTCTAAGCATTGAGAGATGGCGCAATCCTGCAAACTGTTGTTGCAAATAACATGTGTGGACACCCTGTGAGACATCGGGTAAGCGATATATTCGATGGCACAGCTGGGTAATATGTATGTCCGAAAATCGCGAAATGGTCATATTCTCGGGTATAAAGCACTTAACAATAGAATAGGGTGAATCCAAGCAATCGAGTATGTTCTTCGTCGACTTGAAGTTTCACGCCAATGATGAGTGCAGTGTGGCTCTGCCAGAGTGCAACGCATGGACGCCTCAAACTTCTTTAGTGTTTACGAAGATTGATGCGCTGTCGTTCATCCATGGCTCGCAGACTCTTTCTTGGAATCGCCAATGTACAGTAGGGTGGAAAGTACGCCGTGCTTGAACTGCTGAGAGACGCCTCGAACCCATTGAGTGTAATTGGAGTTTCACGTCCTAAGAGCGCCATGGCTGTCCCGAGTGTTCCGGGCTTCAGGGCTGCGCACTGGCGGATAACTTTGGTACCAGAAAATGTTATCCATCTCCATATATGGATCGTATCATTTAGGCTGGGTTGACTTTATACTGGTGAACATGAATGCAGCACAATGCCACTACCTCAATTCATAGGCGCAGTAAAACAATGGGCGTCAAACACTACTACTTGGAGGTTGCTGAAGGGCTTCTATTCCCTCAGATAGATACCTATCTCAGTTTTTAAACCCCCACGAACCTTTGCGAATTGGCCCAAATCGAAGCTGCAGCCAACACTCGAGCTTGCTTATCTAGAAGTCTCCGTCGTCGGTCTTTCAAAAGACACAAAAACACTTTCAGGTATTCCAAGTTTCCTCGATCTACCATCTTTCTCGTGGTTTTGCTTTCACGACCGACTGACAAAGAATTTTAGTAGTGCTTTCCAACTGGAAGCAATATTACGAGCCCACAGCTCGTAGGCTGCCCGTATCTTTCGACTTGCATGTGTGAGGCTGTAAAACCACTTATCAAAGCGGTTCGTGTGTGCTGCTCAGAAGGTTAGCCTCTTTTCTTCTACTCCTCCTTCTCCAGTCTTGAATCCCACGAGCTCGACCTATGACCGCGCCGCTATATATGTAGGTGCTGTCCTAGAAGTCTTCCTGTACACGCGCTCACTGTCCACAGCGATGGATTCACATATATCTCCCATGAGCGGATTGCTGACAATCGCGAACATTTGATTTTATGCTCATGTGATACACTTGAAATGATCGTGTAATCAGTTTTTACTAAGTAAGGTAGGTATATAGGTCTACTCCAGGTTTAACTCATTATAACCCCTAAAGTCCGGGGCAGTACCGGGGCTTAAACGACCACGTGCCATTGGCCGCCAATTCGTTTGAGGGTGGCATCTTTGGCATGTGAATGAATCCACTCAACCAGTAGTCTAACCGTTCCCACCAATAAACTGCCACGATTTCTTACCTCGGTGCATAGCGGAGACAGACCTGACATCAGCGTTAGCACACCTGGGGAAGCTCACCGCGGTGCACTGTAGTAATGAGTCGCTAAAATGCGCCAACCAAGCTGGGCGAGTTCCGAGGTCCAGGAGGCCGATGACTTTTCCCGACTTTGCCAGAACTAATTCATTCCTCGTTGAACACATACACTTGTACACAACATTCCTCCACATCAAGGCAAAAAAAGGAGAGATTACTTACTTGTCAGGAGACCCGCCGGATCTGAATCTTCGCCGTTACATTTGTGGACCGCTCGGAAGCTATAAACAGGAAAGATGGGTGGTGAGTTTGAATCTCTTTCTTTCGTCGCCACATTCCTATACCCTCTCTGCTTTTTTAATTCCCATTCTTTTCATTTCCCAACCTGCAACAAGACACCAAGATCGTCGACGACATAGTTTAGCACTGACAGCAAGCCAAAATGACAGCCATCGATCGATTGTCGCAGCTCTCTAACCAGATCTCTGGGTCCAAGTCGGCGCGGGACAAGATCCTTCAGAAGAACCCCGATGATGTACGTGACCGCTCAACAACATATCCTACCACGCCCTCTCCAACAAGAAACGTCGTTACAGACCTGAAACCGCATGAAACAGTGAAGCTAACCAATGCCTTGTCGCTCTAGATCGTAGTAACAGCATGCCTGCGCACAGCCTTCACCAAGGGTGGCAAGGGCGCATTCAAGGACACGCAGGCAGCGGACCTGATGGCCGGGGCTCTGAAGGGTATAATCACACGCTCTAACATCGACCCGTCGCTGGTAGAAGATGTCTGCGTCGGCGAAGTGCTCGCCCCTGGCGGCGGTGCTACCGAGATGCGTGCCGCTGCGCTGGTTGCCGGCTTCCCCGAGACCACAGCCGTGCGCACCCTTAACCGCCAATGCTCGTCCGGCCTGCAAGCCTGCGTCGACGTCGCCAACCAGATCCGCACAGGCATGATCGAAGTTGGTATTGGCGCCGGTGTCGAGAGTATGAGCACACAATACGGGTACGCTTTGTGTCCCTTCTACATACCCCCGAGTGTTTTTGGCGTAAATTCACTGCGTCACTCTCTCCGCCTCCTTGATAGCCATATTACTATGAGTTGCAGCGACTAACAATGTTCTTCTCAGCCCCGCCGCCGTATCAGAGTTCTCCGAGCTACTTGAATCACACCCAGAGTCTGCAAACTGCAAAGTACCGATGGGTGTCCTGTCAGAAGACATGGCCAAAGACCGCAAGATCAGCCGTGCCGACCAAGACGCCTTCGCGGCCTCCTCTTACCAAAAGGCCGTCAAGGCGCAAGAGGCCGGCCTCTTCAACGAGGAGATCCACCCCCTGACCGTCAAAGTCGAGGACCCGAAGTCGGGCGAGACCCGCGAAGTCACCGTGACGAAGGACGAGGGCGTGCGCCCCGGCATCACAGCCGAGTCCCTCGGCAAGATAAAGCCCGCCTTCGCGAAAGACGGCAGCATCCACGCCGGCAACGCGTCGCAGATCAGCGACGGCGCCGCCGCCGTGCTGATGATGAAGCGCAGCACGGCCGAGCGCCTCGGGCAGACGATCCTGGGCAAGTTCGTCGCCGCCTCCGTGGTCGGCGTCAAGCCCTTGCTCATGGGCATCGGGCCCTGGAAAGCCATCCCCAAAGTCTTCGAGCACACCGGCCTGACCAAGGACGACGTTGACATCTTCGAGATCAACGAGGCCTTCGCGTCGCAGTGCCTGTGGTGCGCCAATGAGCTTGGTCTCCCTATTGAGAAGATCAACCCCAAGGGTGGTGCCATTGCTTTCGGTCACCCTCTCGGCTGCACGGGTGCCCGACAAGTGAGTACCCTGCTTTATGAGCTGAAGAGGCGGGGCGAGAAAGTTGGTGTCACGAGTATGTGTGTTGGCACCGGTATGGGTATGGCAGCTGTATGGGTTGCTGAATAAATAGGGGGGGATCCTGTACAAAAGAATAAAACGGACAAATCATGTAGGACTAGCAGACATAAATGAAGCAATGATTCATTGATTGAGATTGAGATTGAATAATCTCTATATGTGCCGTTTGAGAATATACGTAGTCAATTATCAACGTTAGCGGCACCAGGCCTACGTCTCGTGTATTGAGAGATTGCTAAAGCAACCAAGTCCTTCAATCATCTCGTTTCGTATCGCTTAGACAGTGGCTCTACGCTATAGGCTGCGCTGTTTTGCCATCCTGCCAGTGAACAGAGAGACCGTTTCCGATGGCGGAACGTGAGAAAATCCTCCTCTCCCTGCACGCGTTGAACCACTAGATGACTGCGGGACCCTCACTGCTTCTATACCCGTTGCGACCAGTGTCATCCGCATGATATCCCTGCAGCAGTCAGCAGTCTAGTGTCGCTAATGTCCTGATCTTAACCGCTTTCAAAAACGTTGTCCAGCGGGGGGATAAATGAAGCCGCTTTCCGCAAGGAAAAAGCGGCCGTAGACTCACTCCCACCCCTTATTTTCGTGTGCCTATACCGGTCTTAGACAGTGCCATAACATCGGGATTCTCCAATTCCTTCTTCGCAGGTTTTTTTTTGGTCGCCAATCACGGAGAGAAACCATCGATGTTGGTCCCCACGCCCCTAGCACTCGCCAGTTCGACGACCTGGAGTCCGACAACAAGATCCATGAGGCCGAGCCCGACGCTCTTGTAGATGACATTGCCCGAAGTGAGCCAGCGGGCCAGATGATCGTGGTGCTTCTTGCTGCCGCTGTCCTCGGTTGTTGAGGACCTACTGCCCGTGCGCTTATGTCTGAAAGATGGCAGATGGAGCCTGCTGGGACTGGAGGTCCGGGCTGAGCTGTTCGTGCTGCTGCGCGAGGGGCTTTGCGATGACGAGCGCTTGGGTGTTGAGTCGCCGTAGATCGAGGACATGGCTGAGCCCTGGGATGTAAGGTCCAGCTTCTCAACGGACTCGGAGAGCGAGCTTGTGTCTGTCGAGGCATGAGAAGAGTTGTCCTCACCTGCAAGCTCTAGGCGCTTGATCATGATGAGTTCACCGAGTCTGGTATACTTGTTAGTATGGGGGACCCGTGCGGGTATACTATGAGGTTCAAATGTAGTAGGGATAATTTCGCTCAATATTTTTCTTGTAGGGGGTGAGTCATCACAAGAAGGATAGGAAATAAAGGAGAGAACAACTCACTCAACAAGCTGCTTAGGTCCCAAACCGGCATCAATGATCTCACCAGCCTCCCTAAGGGCACCATCAAGTGAGTCAACGACAACCACGCCTCCCTCAACAGCATGTTTGTGGTAATGGAGATGACCATGCTGATGTGTCCGCGTAGCTTGCGCCAACAACTCTCGTGGCAGCTCGCGCATATCCTTGTTATAGCTCCCAACTGCCACGATCAACCTCCCTTTTTTCCTCCCCTCGTGACTCGTCAGGATATTGGCATCGAAGAGCTCGTCGGTGCTGGGTGTGCAGCAGTAAATGACGTCGGCGGCGCGGATGTGCTCCCGCTGCAGACGGCTGTACTCGCGGTACCCTGGCGTGAGTACGCTGAACTGGGCCTGTTCCCAGCCCTCGCGCTCCTTGATGGCGAGAGGGATGGCGTAGAAGCGCTTGAGGATATCGCGCGCGTTGTCGCTGAAGGCGCGGTTGATGATGTTCACGGTTCGGATGGTGGCGCCGCGGAGCAATAGTGCGAGCCGGATGTGCCAGTATGCCTGTAAGCCAGACCCGAAGACGGTCAGCGTGCGCACCGCCGCGCGCTTAGTGAGCAGTGCGGACGAGGCCAGCGCTGTGCGGAAGGCCGTGAGCGTCTGCGCGTGCAGGAAGCCGACGGGGTCGCCTGCGGGCGAGTACAACGTCAATGAGCCCGTCGGACGGATCGTGGGATGCGAGGGGTCTGCGTGCGGCGAGGAAACGGTGACGACTGTGACGGAGAAGACGGGGATCGGAGTCAGCTATCTCTCTCTCTCTACATACATACATACATACATACATACAGATATATGTGTGTACAGTACACACACACACACACACATATATATATATATATATATCCCTATTCCGGTCGGGTTGTATGATGAAACTGACCTTTGATTGCGTTTCCCGCAGGACTAGTCGAAGGCATGAATAACGTCGTCGCCCCGGTGCGATCTGAATAAGTCGAAGTCCGCGCCGGCTGCTCGTACAAGGTCGCGCCGAGGGCCTGCGTCCCCGTCGAGTACTCGTGGAGGGCCGTCTTCAACACATCCTGGAAGCTTTCGGCCTCTTCACGGGTGAGGTCCTCGAGCAAGTCACGGATGACGTCGTCTGATAAAACGGCGAGGGACATTGCCGCCTGTCTCAGCCCCGTGCTGTCCGGATGTCTTGACTATGTATGTATGGAAGGCCAATTGACCCACAAATGCAAGAGGCGCAACGAGTCTGATCTGTGTCGTCGGGCGTGTCGTAGATCATGGAGGTATCGCTCGATTGGGATGTGACCACACAGTCTTGGTTCAGGCGTAGTAGACAAAGAGATGGATGGAACAGCGTCTCTCGGGGACACCAACAACAGCCAAACTGTAGGTACATACTAAGGAGACGACATCTGAGCAAATTTCAAGTTCGGCCATTGTCAAAGATCTCAGCGCCGAGAGCTTCTATCCCTATTCTAGCCTATCTAGCCCGGGTAGAGCCCCACGAGGTTTCAGTCGCTGTTGGTGATATCGGGAAGCTACCCCGCGGTCAGTGGTCAGTGGGCAGTGGGCAGTGGTGGGCGGTGGGTACTTAACCAAGCGTCGCGGGATGAAGATGGAGCTACTCCATGACGTGACATGGCGGGGTAGGTATTTATGCACCCAGGTGTAACAGGTGGTAGGTAGTTTTGGTCCGGTTGGACGTAGATACCGTATTAGCTTTCCTTGGCGTCAGTCTTAATTTTTACCTTTCTCAGTTGTCAGTGAAAAGCAGTCGCTAAGTCTTCAGAAACAACACACGACCGAAACCGATATATTGTGGCGAGTGTGGAAATATAAACGGCATAACCACTACTGAGTATGCCTTGTCAGCCCGCCCTAGTGTTCAGATAGACTAGGGATCCTGGCTTAGACAAGAAACTGCCTTGAAATAACCAGTGATCGTCGAGATCACCCAGACAAACTGTCTCGATGGACATGTATAAAAAATCATTGAACCTCTCCAATCATTGCCTCCAATCGCTCCAGGCTCCAACATGTGCGACGCCGAATCGCCAAGCCAAGTGCCCCGGCTAGACTATCGAAAGCAGAGATAGCCTGCAATAAAGATCCATTGGATCTATCCAGATGACCAATATCCCACCATGAAAATCAAATCAAAAGATTTTTATCCCAATCCTTTACTGAACCTGCATGCTAGCGCCATCGCTCCTAAATACAAGCATACCATGATTGCCTCGAACAAGCTCGGACCCGTGGCCGGCGTGCTTGAGGCCACCCTTGGTCGTACCGAATCCCAGGTCGCGGATCCGTCCTGAGCCGATATCGAACAGAGTGCTGTGGACCTGCAGTCCTCTGTCTCGGATCGCCTCCTGGATCGTCATGTTGGCCATCAGCACATTGATGCCCGCCTCGACATTTAGCTCGGCAATCCGAATGGCCCGCGCCTTTTCATCTCGGATGGCCATCAGCTCATCCCTATTCGCATTGCGTATCGCCTTGAGCGGAGTCAGCCAGGTGTCGAGCACGCCGCCTACCCGCTGGTCGCCGAGCGCTGCTGCCGCGCCGCCGCACGCCGAATGCCCGCACAGCACGACGTGCTTCACTCTGAGCTGGTCGACGGCGTATTCGATGACGGCCGAGGTGTTGATATCGGTCGGCGAGATGATGTTGGCAATGTTGCGGTGTACGAAAACATCGCCGGGCTGCAGGCCCAGGATCGTGGTTTCAGGGCAGCGCGAGTCCGAGCAGCCGAGCCATACTATGCAGGTGATTATTCCGGTGTCAGTCAGTTTACTAACTCGTCATTCCATCAGGTAGATATCAATAGCGATCACAATGTGCCATGCGGTTATAAAAGTCTATTGTGATAGACAGTATCGGATGAACCGGGATATCGAGACTGAAGCTTACTCTTGGAGGATTGAGCATAAGAGTGGTAACTTACGGATTTCTGGCGACTGCCCTGCTGCTAACCTCGGGAAGAAATCAGGGTTCTGGTGGGTTTTATAGCCGGCCCAGGCTTGATTGGAGCTCAGCGCATAGACAAAGGAGTCCTCTGGAATACCCATGGTAAGCGATGCAGCCTGCGACTTGGATACGACTTCAAGATCGCCCGACGATGTTCAATGTGGGTATAGAGCTGGCTGACCCTCGTTTTGGTTTGGGGGGGACTGTTCAAGATCTTATTCTTGGCGCCCTCCGCGCGGGACACCAAGCTTCGCCGGGGATTGAGGAGGAGAGCTTCTCAGTAACTCACGATGGTGGGGCATCTTTTAACGTTGCTGGGGTTGAGAGGAAGAAGTAGGCGGATATGATATTCTCTGGCCTCTACCGCAGCTCAGCAGGTAAGCAAGAGGATGTAGAGGGTGTATAGGATGTATAGTGCCACAAACAGCCAACAATGAGCGATTAAACCCAGGCAATCGGCTGGCTCCTGAGCGCTGCTGTCCGGGGAAGACCGAGAGATCCAATTGCTCGTTGGGTGTCCGGCTCGTATGTTCCGTCTGCGGGTGAGATGATCTTTTCTACGTGGTAAGCTGTTCAGCAAATGCCTCAACTCCAAAATGCGGCTGAGGTTTGTAGACCTATTCCGGACTTAGGAGGGGGCGTAAGATGGTGGTCCAGTATCGCGGTGAAGCTTATCTAGCATTCGGGTTTCAACGTCCTGATGGCAAAGAATGTCCCACCACGTCGTTATATTGCCTTCTCTAGCAAGATGCAAGGAGTGTACGGAAGACAATTCTGAGCGGGATATCTCACGGAAGGGGGATATAAGGACTGGGTGCAGTACAAAGGATGAGATCCCTATGAGGGATGTGCCACAGGATTCTCTCCGCGCTGGACTCCGACACCGTATCTATGAATGGCATTTAGCACCTAATGTCCGGCAGGCCGGGTTTGCATGCTCGAGGTCACACATAGGTATTGCATTCCATGGGTAACACGGCCTATCAAGGATGAAACATGTCAGAGGCCCTACCTGCGGGAACCAACGACAAGAGAAAAGGCGATAGACAGCTAGAGGTACAAGGCGTGCTTCGTATCAACCGGGAAGACCTGCCCAAAACAGAAACAAACGGTGGTGCATCTACTAGTGCCTCTGCTCAATACTTATAAATATTCATTCCAGTGTCTATTATATACATGTATGTACTGATATGGAGCGAGGTAGGTATTACATATACAGGGTACGTATCTTAAACGACTAAGCGAGCTGCGGCCAAACATCGCGCTTTCGTAGCCGAAAGCTTGCCTACCATGTCTACCATCTACACCGACTATGTTGACCCAATTCAGACACCCCTGCTCAGCCGTTTTAGGATGGAGAGACCGTGCAGTGCATATTGCATCTGCGCGCATTGAGATTCAGATCACACTTGAGCAGGGAATCTGCCAACCGAACCAACTTGAAGATCACCGTATCAGAACCCCGCGTTTCTCTGGGGAAAAACTGAAGCCTTGGGGTACCCTGAGCCCGGAGCCGACCTATCCGTCTTGGACGACAGACAGTGTTGAAACGAAGACCGGCGTGGGTGTTTTTAAAGCGTACTGATAACGACCATCGACCTCTATCCCATGAATATTTAGTATACATTAGTTGACACGTGTAGTTCGTCGCTACATTCCTGATAAACTGCGTTTGTAGATCGGTTTGGTTCATGTTATTGCTGTTGAGCAAATTATCAGACGAAACCGAATATACAACAATTACGATGGCAATAGCTGATAGAAGTGATATCCCGCCAATTGTCATAAAACAAGGGGCGGAACAGCATGTCACACAAGAGCGGTTCAATGCTTATTGACAGGTCTCGGTCTTTTAGTGTGAACTTCACATTGGCTGTCATTCATGGGCTCCAGAGGATGGAAGGGCAATGTGCAAATCCACAGGTTGGTATTCCATTTTCCCTCCAACGCCGAAACTGTGCAAAGCTAACTCCTAACCCTTTCATGACTTGATCCACAGGTCTAGATCTTGATGGCCTGTTCGAGGGCCTTCTTCTTCTTCTCAATGCGCTTGTTGGCCTTCTCACCCATGATGCCGCCACCCCATTGCTTTCGGCTGTTCTCAGTGTTGGCTAGGAAGCCCTCCTTGATGGCGCTAATGACCTTGGAGAGCTCCGTCTTGTCTTCAGAGCGAACCTCGGTAAGAGCAAGAACGGCGGCGGTCTATGATTGATTGTATTAGTGAATTACTTCAGACATATGGACATCTCAGAAAACAAACCTTCTTGTGGACGACCGTACCAAGTCTGGCCTTGCCCTTCACTATAGCGTAAGGCACGCCAAACTTGCGGCAGAGAGCAGGGAGGAAGATGACCAGCTCAATGGGGTCTACGTCGTTGGGGATCAAGACCAAGGAGGTCTTCTTGTTCTCAATCAGGCCGACAACGTGGTTGAGACCGTACTTGACGGTGTATGGCTTCTTGCTGACATCCTCCTTCTTGCCACCATCCTTAACGGCGGTGGCCTCCTTGACCAATCGCTCCTTCTTCTCTGCAAATTAAGTTAGCACAGAATTTCCGGGGCATACAGAGAAAGATATAACTGAAAATGAGTATAGTTCATGTTGATGTGAACATGAAATTTAGAAAATCACTTACCAGCCTTAGTCTCGGGCCTGTACTTGTTGAGGAGCTTGAAAAGCTGGGCAGCGGTGTTGCGGTCGAGGGTCGACTGGAACTGGGCGAGCGCAGGGGGGACCTTCAGGCGCTGGGTGAGGACCTTTCGCTGGCGCTGAAGACGGACGTACTCAGGCCACTTCACCATGCGCGACAGGTTGCGCTTGGGCTGGATGTCCTGGCCGATACCGAAGTTGCGGGGTCGCTTCTCGATGAGCGGGTTCTAGCAATTGACCGTCAGCACAGGGGGCGACAATTATAAACGCATTATCCAGTAGAAGAAGTACTCACCTTAGGAGCCTTCTTAGAGCTCTTGCTTGAGCCGAAGGGGGCGGGCGCCGCCTTCTTTCCGGTAGCTTTGGGGGCCTGGTCATGGAGAAAGAAGAAATCAGTGAATGTGTTCCATTGACTGAAATCTTGCTTGAACTCTAAAGAGACAGGTCGCACGTGGCATTTCCAGCACACGGCGGGGCCTGCTCAAGCCATTTCTTCACCCACGTCCGAAGACAATGAGGCGGAAGTTGTGTTCGCGAAGCGATGCTTCTTCGAGGCTCGTTCAAGTGCCGATGCACATCGTAATGGGCGTTCAGGAGCTTACCATGGTGGATGAATTGGTCGTCGGGTCGTGTGTGGTGAGAAGTCGACCGCGTTGAAAGGTGTAGGGAAGAAGAAGGATTTCTGAAAAGTTACGGATTGGAGAAATCTACTATCATAATTCTGTGTGGGCTAAGTGTGGGCTGGTAAATCGTCGGCAAACTCTGAACGGACCCGCTTCTAACGAACTAGGCCTAAAAGGACTTAGTTTAAGTGCCCCTCTAACCCGCCTAAATTGATAGGTCCTTATCATTTGGGCAGGATGCAATTCAAGACTCATCCATCTCAAAGTTGCGATTATTTAAAACAACGTCGTTGTTGTTTCAATCGCATCTTCGCAATAATTTATATCGTACACAAGAGAGCTTACAGAAGCCTCCATATTTGGGCTGCCTACGCCTTTTGACGCAAATCTGCACATGGAAAATGGCACCTGCATTGTGCGGAATCTGTAAGACCCAACGAGCTCTGATAAAGCGACCCAAGAACCACCTGAAGCTTTGCAAGGGATGTTTTATTCAAGTATTTGAAGATGAGGTTCACCATACAATAACTTCGTCTCAGTTATTCTTCCGTGGTGAAAAGGTCGCCATTGGAGCATCAGGTGGCAAAGACTCAACCGTCTTAGCCTCGGTGCTGAAGACTTTAAATGAGAGATATGAATATGGAGTTGAACTGGTGCTTCTTAGCATCGATGAGGGCATTAAAGGCTACCGGGACGATTCTCTTGAAACGGTCAAGCGAAATGCGGTACAATACGACATGCCATTGAAGATCGTCGGTTATGATGAACTTTACGGCTGGACGATGGACCAAGTTGTTGAAACTATCGGGAAGAAGGGCAACTGCACATACTGCGGTGTTTTCCGTCGACAGGCGCTGGATCGAGGGGCCAAACTGCTTGGTATCAAACATGTTGTCACGGGGCATAACGCAGATGATGTAGCCGAGACCATTCTCATGAACCTCTTACGCGGGGATTTGCCACGCCTGTCACGGAGCACAAGCATTGTTACGGGTAGCAATACGAGCGAAGTCAAACGAAGCAAACCCCTCAAATACGCGTATGAGAAGGAAATCGTGCTCTACGCACATCACAAGAAACTGGATTACTTCAGTACAGAGTGCATATACAGTCCGGAAGCTTTCCGTGGGAGCGCTAGAAGTCTTATCAAGAATCTAGAAAGGGTTCGCCCTAGTGCCATCCTGGACGTCGTTCGGAGTGGTGAGGATATGGCTAGACTGGTGCCAGGTGCAATGCCGGATTCTTGCGCTTGCAATGGAAAGGCAGCTCTATCTCAGCCAACTGATGAAGACAACGATATCGGAGGATGCGGCTCAACAGACGGTAGAGCTGGTGGTGGAGAAATGGCGGCCATGGAGAAGCAACTCAAGGCAAATGATGCTGCTGAAGAGGCTGGACTGGAAACAGAGGTCACTGTTATTAGAGCGGAGAACCCTCACTCTAACGGCCCCAAGTCTGCCAGGGGCGCATCGAAGAACACGCTTCCCGCCACCGCAAAGCAGAAATTGGGCACTTGTGAGAAATGTGGTTATATGTCTAGCCAGAGACTGTGCCAGGCTTGCATGCTCTTGGATGGCCTGAACAAGAACCGACCGGAAATTATCATATAGGGCTCACGTGGCTAGTGCTGAAACACCCATGGCGGATCTTGTAGAACTAGATAGATGATACCCACGGAATGACTGAGTCAACAAAAGAATCCAGGTCGTCTGGTGCTATATTTGGTGTTGTACCGGTATGTATTTGGGACTGTCTATCGTTCGTTGCTCATTTCTCGTTCGCCTATGCCATCCGCTTCTCAACCTAATAACGCCTAAATTAGTAACCAGAGGTTGCTTCTTTGACCGCATAGTGATAACGTACCCTCCAAGGATTATTCAGTTCGAATCCAGCAGGTGCTAATGCAGCGTCACTTTGGCCTCGTAACAAGCCCGTCAACCGGCGGTCTCGATCCATCACTACAGAGTTGTCATGTCAGCTTCAGTCGCAAAAGGGAATGTCTATTTAAGGTCCGTACTTTGCTAAGAATGAGGTTAGCATTTAGCCAGAAATATCATGCTTAAAGACCTACCCTATCCCATTGATCGATGGATCGGCGCGGCCGCTTGTGGCCGTTCTGCCAGTGTCGCAACTTCGACAATCCTGCGCCCGTTGCGCCAAACATCTGTAGACCTTCAGCAACCCATGCCTGCGTCGATTTGGTCGTGTTCGGGGCTTACGGCGAGAACGATTCCATACGGAATCAGTGCTTCGAAGGGAACGGGCATTGTGATCAATGGCGGCCGGTGCTAGGTGTGGCTGTTAGTTTACCAAAGAAACAAAGAGGCGGCCTAGTCGTTGGCAGATAGGTGTCTAAGACTGACTGTTGTTTAGCCGTGATGACGAGAAGCGTCGGTTTATGGCAGCTTGGTACAGGAGGTCAATTGATTGAAGATGGACACCAATCAGGGCGAGCCAATACCCAAGACGGAACTAAGGCTGTGGAATCTCAGGTTGGTGGTCAAAGCTCCAAAGTCGCCACTAAAAGCTTATCTCCCAAATAGGTTACGAAGGTACTTACATATCTCCCTTGGGTACATTGTTCTGTACCTGCTTAGCGTCCGGTATCTACAGATATTAGCTTAGGTACCTACTTCCACTAACCCATAGTGGGCTACAAGTAGGTAGGTACCTGCCTGCGCGTTAACTGGACTGTGCCACTGTAGCCACTAAGACCTCCAACGCACGTCCGAGCCTCGCGAGTGACTACTACCTAGGTAGTATCCAAGAGTTCTCGCCAAGCCGTTCGCGTTCATCGCCTCAAGAATCTCTTCGCACTACGATACGCACTTTTGCACGATTGTTTCCTACTTCCGACGCGTCGATTTGCTTTCTTATCCTTGGCAATCTGCTCGCACCCCGAATAACATCGAATCTGCCGAATGGTCGCGTCTCGCCCTTGGCTTACAAGTGGACATCTAATAGAGTCCAATGCGCATATCGACGAAGCCTGATGTCTCCGTTCCGCAAACCGTACAGACTACTCTCGTATACTTGACGCGCTCGAAGCATCGCACGTCGGGATCTTGTCTGTGTATCTCAGTGCATGGCATGCCATCGCCCTCGTGGATGACGTAGAGCCGGTCGGCGCAAGCTGTTGGAGGGTTGTGGAAATTGCCCTCTTTGCAGTCTCCGGGACACCACACAGCCCTGGTCCACAACATTACCATATTTTCTCAAATCCATCTGGGGTTACAGACAACGATCATGGCAAATGCACAGCTCATGGAGGAAGAATTGCAGCAGAGCGTGATCCTTTCAGAAGAAGATGCCGAGTTTGAAGAAGATGATGCTGTCCGAGATACTGCAATGGTCGACAGTAGTATCTCCCATAACCCTGACCCCGGTCCTGAGCCGGAAGTATCTGGGGAACATCTTGAAGAAGAAGAGGGAGAAGATAACGGCGATATCAACATGGAAACTGGCGAAGACCCGATTCATGAAGTAGATCAACAAGCAGAGTCAAACAACGGTCAAGATGAGGAGTCGGAGAGTGACGAGGAAGATCTGCAGGACAAAGACGCAGCCTACGATATTGATGCTGAAGGCGAAGACGAGGATGAGGAAGAGAGCGCCACCTTACAGCCAAAGCAGTACACCGGTGAAGACGGTGACTTCAGTGCAGAAGAGGAGGAACAAGCCGATGAAGAACTGCAGGATGAAGAGGAAGAAGATGATGCCGAAGGAGTTGGTGCAGTGAAAATAAAACCAGGCGAAACCGACGACGAAGACAGCGAGAGCGAGCCTTCTGATGGCTCCGATTCAGCGTTTAGTGATAGGGACTCTGGCGTAGAGTCAGATGATGCAGCTGAGAATGACGAGGATGATGAAGAGGACGAAGATGATGATGACGATGAGGACGATATAGATGAAGAGTTCGACGCTATCGAGCCTCCCCATCTCGACCATGAAGATTCCGACTCCGATTCAGAAGCAGGTACTGCCAAGGAGAATATGGATGCTGAAGGCAATGTGATAATGGACGAAAACAACGGAAATGGAGGAGACATATCTCCTTCGTCTGCGAGAAGAGCATCAGCACCTCAGATTGCTCGTGATCTGCTACCACCTCAACGAGGCTTGAATAAGCCAGATTCGCACTCAATGTTTAATCAATTAGTACTCGATGAAGACCCTATGGATGGCTCTAGGGTGCTAAGGAAAAGAAAAACATCTTCTGCGGAAGGAGAAGAGGACGCCATGTCATTGCGGAAACGGCGTAGGAACACACCTGACGAGTCTACCTACGATGATACAACACATGAACAGATCAATAGCGGAGAAAGCTCGACTCGCCCGCGCTCTGCGCGCTCACTCAGATTAAAAGCTTCAAACTCTGCCCCACTATGTTCAATCATCAAAAAGACACGTTTAAGCCTCATAGTGAAGATGAGAGTTAATGGTACTGATCTTGGGCAAATTCTATCACGGAAACCGAAGTCGTTAAAAAAGCGCTCGGGAGCCCGTGCGCCACCATCACGAACCGTAACATCACGGCCCAATCCTGTTGTCGTAGACCCTCCCGTGGTCCCGGCCATGCCACCGCCTTTCTTCGCTCCCAGTTTTTCGCAGCCATTCTATTCATTTTATGATAAGGAAACAGACGATTTAAAAGGAAAGCCATATGGCGGCATCCTAACAGAGGAACAGGCGGACACGACAAAAACCCTGCCTACAAAAGACGATCGGAAACGGTTCGACGACGCAAAACAGAAAGCCGAAGAAGAATGGAGAAACCGGCTTCTGGCCATGCAGGCCGAAACAGAAGTACCCGCAAAGAAGTCGAAGAAATCGTCCGGCCCTGTTAGCCAGATCGAATGTATTGAATTTGGCGGCTGGGAGATCGACACCTGGTATGCCGCACCTTACCCTGAAGAATATAGCCGCAACCGCGTGCTGTATATCTGCGAATTCTGCTTGAAGTATATGAACTCCGATTATGTCGCCTGGCGACATAAGCTGAAATGCCCTGCCAAGCATCCTCCTGGTGATGAAATCTACCGACATGGCTCTATTTCCTTTTTTGAAGTAGATGGTCGAAAGAATCCGGTCTATTGCCAAAATCTATGTTTACTCGCCAAGCTTTTTCTAGGCTCCAAAACGCTCTATTACGACGTAGAACCCTTTTTGTTCTACGTATTGTGCGAGTATGACGACTTTGGCTACCATTTCGTCGGATATTTTTCCAAGGAGAAACGAGCCAGTAGTCAGAACAACGTCAGCTGCATATTGACTTTGCCTATTCACCAACGAAAGGGCTATGGTCACCTTCTCATTGACTTCTCCTACCTTTTAACCAGAGTCGAAGAGAAAAGCGGTTCGCCCGAGAAACCGCTGTCAGATATGGGACTGGTCTCATATCGCAACTATTGGAGATTAGTACTTTGCAAGTATTTGGTTGAGCATGTTCCCGAAGATAAGATACAGAAGAGGGGCATCAGTATCCGGCAAATATCCGACGACACAGGCATGACACCAGATGATGTGGTTTCGGCACTTGAAGCGCTTCGCTTTCTTGTGAGAGATCCTATCTCTCACGTCTATGCATTCCGCATAGATTTACCTTTTTGCCGTAAGGAGGTAGCCAAATGGGAAGCCAAGAACTACGTCAAACTCAATTTCCAATCGTTAACATGGACACCTTATGTCATGGGTCGAGGCAACGCCACCAACTTTGAGCTCGGCCCGGCTCTTAATACTATCGCCCCTCGTGAAGAAGATGAGGACACAAAGCCCGTCGATGTTATCGCTAGCAGCGCGGTTGTAATGGACGACTTTACAGTAGCTAACGACGTGGCTCAGCAAGGGCCATCAAGCGGTGAACTTTCCGTGCTCGAATCCACAGAACCTAATGATAATACCACCACGGAGTCCTCAACACGAACAAAGAGCAATGGTGCTGTTATAGAAAATGCTGGTAGTCGCCACTCTTCAGAGCAAGACGACGGCCAGGCACTGACAAACAGTGTCCTTGATGAAGAGCATGGCTGGCAGCGACAGTACGAAACCATTCCAGTAACCCGATTCCAAGTGTTTCCGCCGATTAGCAAACGCCCAGGCATGTCTCGTGCTGGTTCCAGCATCGCAAGATCCGTCGCATTAACACGTGTTTCTTCTACCGTTCGGACACCGGCGCAATCACGACCTCGACCCCGCGCGCGACGATCCACGGGTGGCAGTGCACGAAGGTCGACACAAAAAAGGAGCAGCACAGCCAAGCGTAAGACCGGAGGTACTGGGAGAGGCCCTGGACGATGGCCTAAGGGGACGAAGAAGAGTGACTATGGTAATGCGGATAGTGGCCCTGGCCTGCCCCCTTCTTGGATTGATAAGCAGAAACCGGCATCATCAATGGCGGATCTGGATGAAGAGAACGAGATGCACGATACAGTTCAAGTACAGGTCAACGAGACCAAGGTGAAGAAAAACAAACAAGTGGAAACGATTTCAGCGAGATTCGAAGCCAGAGTAAGTGAGATACATACCGAAAGTGCCATTCAGTCAAGTGCATCAAGTACCAATGGGACTAAGGTCAATGGGGAGTTTGATGGTTCGGCTGGCGGTGAGGACATCGCATTAGATCAAGATGAGGAGTACGAGGACATGGATGCGCCGGGCGAAGAAGAGTGATTTACATGCTGAGGCCGGGTTTATAGATCATGTATAATATTCACAGAGATCTCGAGGCGTATGGGTTCGTAGAAGGTGATGGTTATGGAACTTCCGGTGTGCTCTCAGGAGCCTTGGCGTTAAAGGGGCCGCTGGCGATTATCTGAGATACCTAGAGCAAATCTGTTTAAAAACTGCCGAGAACTGCTTTCGGAACGACGCTATACTAATAGCTGATTTGTGATACTTCTTTTATCAACATCTATCTAAAATGACAGGTTTGCACATTATAGAATGGGTGAATGCGTATTTACTTAGTGAACATTAGTCTGCTCGTCGAGTCAACCGCTTTAATTTTACTACAGGCCCAGAACAGGTCAACTTGAAGGGGCTCACCCCTTGCCACGTTGGAGATTCCATGGGGCCCGGGGGTCGTGTCGCAGCTGCCCCTAAAGCTCTCTGTTTCAGCCTTGCAGGGCACTAAGCACTTGCAGGCACAGACCAATTCAAACGCTTCTGTGTCCTCTCCAACAGCTAACACGGATTGATGTACGGTAACCAACTCATCACAATTCAAAGCGTTAAGCAAACCACTTCGGAACCTGTCGCGTAGCACTGTCTCCATCGTGCATCTGCGCCGCCCATCAGTTCACTATGCATACGTTTGTTTCCTGAACTGAGGTGGCAGTACGTAAAAGGGCAGTAATGGCGCGTTTTCGGCCCCGGCCATCTCAGCCCGCCGCCATCTCACGCGAGTTCACGGCCGCGCATGTGATCATGTTTCTAGCACGCACTTCACTGCTCTTATGGCCATTTGCACTGTTCGCATGGCTTCCAACGCCTGCTACCGCCTACACAGCACTCTCAGACCATTTTCTCAAACTCGTCCCTTCTGGTGGCGATGACTTCGACATCGAGAAGGGCAAACTGCTGGCACCGATCTTGATTCCGCGGGTGCCCGGAACATCTGGCCAAGTCGCTGCGCAGGAGCACTTTGTCAACTTCTTTCGCAACGAACTTCCGAGCTGGAGCATCGAGTGGTTTAATTCGACCGGCAAGACGCCCGTGACTGGCGATCGCGAAATTCCATTTCAGAATCTGCTGTTCAAGCGCGAGCCGCCTTGGGTCCAACAGGGACAGAGTAATCTGCTCACCCTCGTTGCCCATTATGACAGCAAAATCTCGCCCGAGGGCTTCATTGGAGCCACGGATAGTGCAGTGCCCTGTGCCATATTGATGCACACAGCACGCACCATCGACCGTTTTGTTACGCAGATGCATAATGAGATGAATGCACTAGGCGAGGGAGGTACTGTGCCCATGGATATGGGGGTCCAGATCCTCCTGCTAGATGGAGAAGAAGCATTTCTGCAGTGGACGGCAACCGACTCACTTTATGGAGCTAGGTATGGTCTACATCGTCTTACCGTTATTATGATAGCCCTACCACCTTTCTCGATGGCGAGAAGATCGTGACGCTGGGTTACGCCTCATTGGCTAACAACGACGCAGGGCTCTGGCCGAACATTGGGAAACTTCCTTCCACCCAGCTAACTCATTCTACAAGAACCCGCTAGACCAGATCAGCATATTCGTGCTCTTGGACCTTCTCGGATCGGCCAACCCTACCGTGCCATCCCCTTTCCTGCCCACTCACTGGGCGTACCGTGCCATGGCTGACATTGAGCACCGCATGCGGCAACTCAACCTCCTTGAATCTACCCCCAAAACACCATTTTTGCCTGATGCTGACAAGGAAATCGCCAAGTTTGGTCGCGGTATGGTGGAAGACGACCATATCCCCTTTATGCGCCGTGGTGTACCGATATTGCATTTAATTGCAACACCATTTCCATCTGTCTGGCATACGATGGATGATGACGGCGCACATCTCGACATGCCCACCGTCCGAGACTGGGCGCGTATCGTAACCGCATTTACTCTAGAATGGCTAGATATGATGGAGGTCGAGCCGAAGGACGAAGTGCCCAAAGGCGGCGCATGATTGAGACGTTTCAGCTTTTGCTCATGTTGCTTGCTTTGGTGTTTCGAATTCGGCGATCCTGAGCGGGTTTTAGATCTAATTGCAAAAATCGGCGTTTAGGTCAACGAGAGAAATGTTACACACATATTTTTGGTAGCGACACTGAGTTTCATTTTTACTATTGTAATTTTCACTTCCACAACCAATGTGTTGTTGGGAAGAGGAAAGCGATATACCTAGGTACCTATCACCTGCCCCACTATTTCTTTTATTCCGCAGTGTGTTACAGCAACAGGAGGACCGGCGATGATGACAAGACGTAGTCAAGGGTGACATGCGGATCGCATGTGAAACGGGTCAATGCTCGTTTTATACATCTCGGAACCGTACTCCTCGGCTATCGCCCGCTAAACTGCCTCTCAGTCTGTATCTATTTACCAGGTCCTCTGACTGGCCAGCGTACCGTATATAGACTCCAACATATATAAAATTGTTATCCGAAATCGCAGCGTTGCTCGAAGATCTAGAATATATTACCGGGTTTCATGACGTCCCTCTATCTATCTATATCCATATATACATTCTCTAGTTAGGTATTCAGCACATGAGTCAGTGCGACCGCTGGTCCACCTGTTCCTCTTCGTTTTACTTACCTCGTTAGGACATCCTGTTCGTTATACCTAAGTTCTGTATTATAAGGGAGACACAAGAATATTCTACAGTGTTGCATGTATGTGTATACATGTATGCATCGATCTAGCTGCCAGTAATATTCTAAGCTTAGGCGGAGAGTGTCAGATGCTTTCGCGATTGCGCGTCGTTGAAGGCTTTGGTCACTTACTTGTACAACTTAGGTAACAAAATCTTCCCTGGTTGCTTGTGGTCTGAGCCCATAGAACTCCGACTTTCGTCCAGTGGCGAAGTATTTAGATACGGTACTTGGCCATGCATCACCACTGCATTTAGGTTTTGATAAGAGTAAGTAAGTAGGCTTTATTATTCTAACATGCTTTTCAATACGTGGTCTCAATACTTTAAAACTACCTAATACCTTAAAACGTCGGGTCTTACGCACCTAGAATAACTCAAGGCATGAGGTATCGCTGCATAAGTTCGTTACAGCACCGCTAATAGGTAGTATACAGGCTGTAGTACAACAAGGTTATTGCCCAGTAACAAAGACATCTTGCGTCGCCTCTCAATCCCTGCGCCAAGCCATTTGTGGCACTTCTCCATTCGCTGTTTACCTACCTAACTGCCTATTGTACCTGCCTACCTCTTAAGTAGGTACCACCTACCTTACCTACATGTATGCCGACCTGACCTACTACTGCCTTGAATCAGTGCTCACTTCACCCTCTACCTCTCAAAATATCTTCTCTGCAGGTAGTATGATAAATTTACCTTTGCTTACATACCGCCTGATATTTGAATGTTGACTGTACGAGCATTTATTATTTTGTATTGTGTTGTTATACGTAATTGTGCCAAACCCTTCACGCATCTTAGTTCGAACTCTGCAGGACCTGCAGGCAACAAACAGTGGTGAGCCGCGCTATTCCAGTTTTGCCCACAGCATCTGTCGCCAGGTCCATCTGCCAAGCCCAGCATTACGTTGTTGTCGCTCTCGGTCTCTACATTAGTTAGACTCCCTACCTGCACTTGGCACTCGGCCGTCTCCCCTCCCAACCTCATCACCATCATCCATTCGATTTATCTCTCGCATTCATTCACTCAACTCCGTGTGCTTGACACGCCTCTATCGAACCCTTCATCGATCTCTCTATTTCCCGCAATCTCTATTTTTACCGGAACCTTTGTGTCGGGTCGCATTCGAGCCCCCTATAATCTTCTACAGCAGAACTGTCGCTTCGCCCAGACTGCTCTGTCCCGATTTCATCAAATCCGATCCAACCATCGCCTAATCACCGCTGCGCCCGACCTCCTCCTCAATCACAGACCCAACCACGCATCCAATCCACCCCAGTGGATTGCGCATTATTCGCGCCAGCCTGTACTAGCACCTCCCCCTGAGCGTGCACGCCCGACGAGACGAGGTCTGGTCGTGCAATTACAAGTTTCCCGCCTTCCCCCTTTCGCCATCTCCCGCAGAGAGCACCGCCAAGATGTCGAAGGTAATGAGAAGTGTCAAAAATGTTACCAAGGGGTATTCTAGCGTCCAGGTCAAGGTCCGCGAAGGTACGCTTGCCCGCGCCACTCCGTGATTAACCGTTCAGATTGAATAAGTAAATGCTAATAATATATCTCGTTCAGCGACAAGTAATGATCCATGGGGCCCGACCGGCACTCAGATGAGCGAAATTGCTCAAATGACCTACAATTCGTATGTCACTTCACCACTGTCCATGTAATGGCCTGTTCAATTAGTCTAATTACCTCACAGATCTACCGAGTTCTACGACATAGTTGATATGCTCGACAAGCGACTAAACGACAAGGGCAAGAACTGGAGACATGTCCTGAAGGCGCTGAAGGTTCTCGACTATTGTTTGCATGAAGGCTCGGAACTAGTTGTGACATGGTCCCGAAAAAACATCTATATCATCAAGACTCTACGCGAGTTCGTTTATATCGACGAAGAAGGCCGAGATGTGGGCCAGAATGGTGCGTCTTTTTTTTTTTTTCTTTTTTTTGCTACAGTGACCATGTATTATATACTAATGGCAGTAGTTCGCGTTGCGGCCAAGGAGCTCACGGCCTTAATCCTTGACGAAGAAAGACTACGCGCCGAGCGAAGCGACAGGAAAACATGGAAGTCTCGAGTTACAGGCATCGAGGAATTCGCGCCGGCCACCGTTCCCAGCGGGAGCCAGCGACAGCAGCGCTCCACCCAACGGCACAACAATAACGACGAAGAGGACGCCGAGTACAGATTGGCAATTGAGGCAAGCAAATACCAGGAAGAAGAGGATAGGAGGAAGCGCGAAGGCCGCCAGGCTGGCGCTGTCGATGACGACGACGATCTTGCAAAGGCGATCAAGCTTAGCAGAGAGGAAGATGAACGTCGGAAACGAGAGCTGGAAGAAAACAACGCTTCATCACTCTTTGACATTGGTGATCCTACACCCAGCAGCCAGGCTCAACCCACGGGTATGAATATGGGGTATCAGCAGGGCAATAACGTCGATTGGCTGGGGAATCCGATTGATCAAAGTCAGTTTGTACAGTCGCAGCCGACAGGATTTGTCAACAACGCTTATCCTGGGTACCCTAATAACAATGGCTACCCCAACGGCTTCGGACAGCAACCTACTGGGGTGTATGATCCTTACAGCCAGCAAAACCAATCGCCAGCTCTACAGATGCAGCCGACAGGGTACAACCCATATGTGCAACAAGCATTTCAATCGCAACCGACTTCGTCTCCCGAGCCAGTTGCTCAACCAGGCAGCAATAACCCTTGGGCAAGCAATAACAACACTCACCTCGGTGTTCAATCACCTATACAGCCGATGCAAACTGGCTCGAACAATCCATTCGCTTCCACATTCGCGCGACCAAGCACCGCCAAAGCTCCATCTATGCCAACTCTCAACACTCTTCAAAGTCTGCCCGAGCAAAAGACACTGCAAACATATACACCACCACCCCAGCCTACATTCCACCAGTCTCCTACTCAATCGCAGCTGCAACAGCAGCAGTTGCAGCAGCAGCAATCTCAGAGGCCTATGAACGCACATGAGCAAAAGCTCAATGCTCTCTTGGCCAGCGGCGACGGAATGGATACTTTCGGAAATACTGGCGATCTGCGAATTCCAGCTCAACACACGGCGCCGGGTACATTCGTCAATTCAGCCGGCGCTGGTGCGCAGAAACTTACAGCCGAAGCTACCGGGAACAACCCTTTTTTAAGAACCCAATACACGGGAATGCCGCAAGTGTCATATAACCAACAAATGCCAGCCGCTACTGGTCCTGCCATGATGGGTATGAACGGCTATGGGGGCGGCAATAACCCCTTCGCTGCTCGGCCGCAGCAACAAAACCAACAGGCTCAAGACCTAATACAATTCTAGATTTTTTTCAGCGACGCAGGTGTGAGCTGGGTGATTCTGGTTACTGCTGGAATCGGTAATTCACTAAGCCTTCGCCTTGGGTTAATGTGTTAGCCATGCTGTGTCTCCACCGACCCCTGCTCCTCTTTTAGCGGCAGAGTTGTCGGAAGGAAGTCTATCATCAGGCAAAATGTTATATGGCGTGTCTTATTCTGAATTGATACCTACCTGGAATGAGTGAAGGAGCCTTGTTAGAAGAGGACGAAGGGAATCCGGGTGAGGTCGCAAGAAGCGGAAGAGAAATCGTCGTGTGCACGGACGAGAGTACGGGGTTGTACAGTAAGGCAGCGCGATACCAATTTACAAACTACTACATCCAATCTACGGAGATTATCTCCTCACCTCGCCTACCTTTTTCAATACATTTTGTAGAAAACTCACATGGGGATATCACGAAGGAGAGAAGTCTTTCACTGCATGGGATACAAAAATTTGCTTGCTTTTATAACCATTATGTATGCACAATAGCTATTCGTCGGTAGCTTTCGTATTGTTCACATAAACCGACGTGGTTAACCAGGTAGACAGGCCCTATCTACACTACCTATATAACCCATAGGGAAGGTGATGGCATGACGGAAGCTAGCTGTATTATAGCTCCTACTTGTTTGGATTATAGTATTAGTTCGTCTACGCAAAAAGGAAGTGGTGGTGTGTGGTTGAGAGTGTATATACAATGTTTCCAAAGTCCTTCATCAATCATTTTCGTCATGCTGTCTCCTGTTTTGCCGTCTCGCCAGTCTCTCACACGAAGAAACTGGCGCGGCCAGAGACGTGAGGACCCGTTCTGTCTCTTGGGTGTGGGTCGCGTCATTTTGCTCGGGCGGGCCGATCAGTAATGATTCTTTTCTCCGGATGGCTTGTGAAGCCCGCTCGGCTCGGCGCAGGTTTCTCGGCAGACCATGGTCTACGTAGAGGCGAGGACTTGTCTAGCTGGCATTCACGGGCGGCTCTCTTCGCTGCTTCCGCGCCTCTCGTCCGCTTCTCTGTTCTCGACTGGCCCCTTGATTTACGCGAGGCTGAGCGTTTCCCTTTAAGCTCGAACTCGATACTGTTTCGCGAAGAGTACATACAGCCCGAGAAGCTCCTGCTTCATTGCTCCTTTTTCACGTCAAGGTAGTAATGGTAGTAGTGGCAGCAATAGTAGTAGTAATCGGTCACCTATCGAGGAAGATGCCCACAAACTCTTCACGACTTACGCCGCCTTTTCCCTCTACGTCGAACTGCTCAATCATACTGTGGATCTCGTTCTCCGGGACGTCTTCGTTCAACTCTTTCACGACGGTGCGCAAGTCGTCCACGGTGATAATACCTTTAGTACCCTTGTCGAACAGCACGAACGTTTTGAGCAGCTCCCCGCGCGGATCTCGCGCGGCAATGTACTTGGCAGCGATGCTCTGGAACCCTTCGCGCGACAGCCTCAAGTCAACGACGCTGGGAACGGTGGCCGGCGGGGGTTGCCCGGGTATAGACGGCAGTGGTGTCCAATTGGGCTTGGGGTGAGCTGCTGACTTGAAAGCCGTGATCAGATCGGGACGCGACAAGCTGCTAAAGCCGAGCGCTTGGAGCGCGTAGCGGAATTCGGAGAAGTCGAGCTGCTCGTCTTTGTTCATGTCGAACAGGTGGAACTACACGGAGCGAGGGCGGTTAACATCTACTTTCCAGTCGCGAGTGATACCACGATAATTGCTGTAGGTTCTGAGGGCGAGGATAAGGTAGAGCTGCGGGCACTTACACAATCGTTGATCTCGCCTCTGTGCTCGTCGCTTATTTGATCCCACGGGTCCGCGTGCTCGGCGTTCCGCACTGCGCCGGCGAAGCGCGTGCTTGACCGCGACGGTCCCGCACGTATTGATGCACCGTGCATACCTGCCCCGGCGTACTCATTCATACTGGCGCCAGCGTAGTTGTTGATCCCAGATGCCATCATGTTTGCAAACACTGCGAATGCAGCTCTTCGGAGCGCGTGTTTGATTCGAGAATTCCGCGGCCGGCTCGATTTGATACCTGCAGGAACTGCACAATGCGAGATCTGTCCCCTGGACGACTGGTAGCGGACGCGAGATTCGTCAAAGTGAATGTAGCGCCGTTTGCAGAATGCAGTATATAAGTAGCTTTATTGCGCGTGTTTTAGAATGAATGGCTAGTAGAAGCGTTCAATGCACGTTAAAGCATGGAGTCAATGCAAAAAAAAAAAAAAAAAAAAAAAAAAAAAAAGGACACCGTTTCGCGACGGTGTGGTATGTACGAATTACGAGATGCGATGGGTGAGATATGTTGTTGTTGTTGTTGTTCTTGTTGTTGAAGCCGGGGCCGAGAGCTTCGAAAGCAGGAAATTAGTTGGCTGGGGATGCGCAAGCAAGAGTTGACCACGGTGCTTCCTTTGAGTGGTGGGCTGGATGTCGTCGTAGGGGTTGTTGTTGGTCCAAGTCCAATGAAGCAATGGCCATAGTGGTCGCGGCGAGATGTTAGAATTATTCGAAGTACGTTCAAGTTAGGCAGGGAGGATGGTGCAAGAGATTGTGCATGCGCATTGGCATGTATGTGTATTGTGGTATCGTGAAGGTTTACCCGACCGCTTCCTCAGGTGCACACGAGTGGCTGGGACCAAGGTAAGGTAGCTGAGCGGGAGCTTGCTGTCACTTCTACTTTCGGTTAGGTAGGTCTTGTCCCCTGGGCCAGTCGCGTTTTTTTCAACGCCTCCAAGTTTTATACCACGCTATTCAGGGATGTACCTATCCCCGTACAGTACACTCGGCACAGCGTCCGCTAAATGCATACCTACACCTAGTCGACGAATGACCTCACCGCTTGACCTACCTACCATTTTACCACATAACTACCTATTTCACCTCTCTTAAGGTGAACTTATGCCTGCGTAGCCATCTAGAAAAAACTCAATATGTTAAGGATATATCTAGAGTATACCAGATATACAAAAGCCCTGCATGCTGAAGATGTCGTTTTGTACTGTAGAGGTTGAACTAACTGCATGGAATCGAGGGAGTGCTGCAAAAGTTGAATCATTGGCTGGCAGTGTTAGGCAGCAATCACAAAGTATGCCTTGCTTAAAAATCAACAGTACCTGAACACAGCAATGATGCTGAGGAAGTCAACTATAAAAGAAAGTCCACCACCTCTCACCTCCAGGCTTGAGATCCCGCCATTTCTCTCTCCAGATTTCTGGGTGCGGCTACCTCTACTGAGAAACAGGAAATCCCATCACAGTTCATCACATCGTACGTGTCTCACCTTAGCTACTTATACCTCCTACCTAATTATCAACTTGCAGTTATGTACGCTGTCTTTGGGGCTATATTCGTGATTGGTCTACATTTGTGATCTAGTGCCAATGCTTGACGGCTGGTGACGATCTGACAAAAATTGAGTGACTCGCGTGTGTAGTACTTGTGCCTAGTTGTACCTACCTACCTCCTACTCGGAGTGGAAGTTTGTAGGCTTGAGTCTTCAAGCTTGGACCACTGGACCAGTTTGCGCCCCAATCCCATTAGCAGTGACCAGAGCCACCACACTTACAATAGGCCTGGAGGTGTTTGTCCCACTGTCCCCGACCCCCCCACCGCCTAAGTCCATTTCCCATTTGACTAGAAATTTGCTAGGCGGCCCGCACGGCGCCTTTCTCTTCCAGAAGAGACACAGCAGCCCCAGGCTGTTTCTACCTAGATTGTCTACCTCTGTACTCTAGCCCTGTCGCAGGAATCCGCAAGCACTCTGCCTTCTTCGAGAGCTCCTTGACCTTGACTTAGCTCGCCGTCGCTGCTGCATCATCATCATCATCATCACCACCACCACCACTCACCCTCACCCTCCCCTCAAGACGTGGCTACCCTTCTTTTCTTCTTTTCCGCAGTCTTCATTTCTTTCCATATTTCCGCTCATTCATTCACACTGTTTATTCCATCTCGTTCGCGATTCCACCACCCTTGCGACCTTGACAAAAAAAAAGTCGACTATCGCATTCTTTACCTTCGCGTGCCAAATCATAGGTCGCATCTCGTCTCAACAACCATCCTCGAGAGCATCCATCTTCGGCTCGTCTACGATTATCGGATCCAGGCAACCATTTCCATGCCTCGCTCGAGCTGATTGTGTCAAACCACTTCACCCACCCTCACGCGTCAGACGCGCCAACTGACAACCAACCCCGACGCGTACCGTTCACCAGTGAGAACCAGGCACTATGTCTGGGTTTGGCGGCAGCGGCTTCGGTACCGGCGGCGGCTTTGGCGGCACCAATAACAACTCCTCCGGTGGTTTTGGTGCCTTTGGCAACACCAATACCAACACCGGCTCAGGTATGTCGACTCTCTTAGCAAGCTTGCCTTCTCCTTTGGTCCCTTCCAGCTAAAGCATCGTGCTGCAGCATTCGGTGGCACCCCGGCCAACACCACGGGCGGCTTCGGCTCTGGTAATACCGCTGGTGGTGGAGGTCTCTTCGGTTCCGGAGGTACGCCCAGTTTTGGTACGGGCGCAGCCGGTACGTCCGATAGTTTCCACCACGCCTTTCGTCTCCATGTTACCCTCTTTCTCTAGTACCAAACAGTGCACTGACATTCTAGCTTAGGCGGATTTGGGGCCGCCAACAACACGAGCGCGTTTGGTGCCAAACCCGGAGCCTTTGGAGCTACCACATCTGCAGGCGGCGGCCTTTTTGGTAGCTCTACCACAGCAACAGCTGGCGGTGGCTTCGGCGGTTTTGGCTCGTCCAACACAAACAATGCGGCGACAACGAGTCCTTTCGGTGGCGGCGCCGGTTCGTCTCTCTTCGGCAGCAGTAACGCCAACAAGCCTGCTTTTGGTGCCGCGACAAGCGGCAACTCGGGCGGTCTCTTTGGTGGCGGGAACACCGGCACTTCTACGTTTGGGGCTTTCGGCAACGCAACCAACAACGCCCCTAGCACTGCCTTAGGAGCTGTAGGCGATCCGCCGGGCACCGCCAATGTGACAAACTTTCAGCCTTTGGTAGAGAAGGAAGGTGCCGCCAGCGCCGCTCAGAATTCCTTTCAGAACGTCCTGTTCCAGGACCCCTACAAAAAATGGTCCGCAGAAGAGCTGCGGCTTGTAGACTATGCTGCCGGTCGTCGCTACGGAGGTACTTCTGGAGGCGGCACATTTGGCGTTGGGACTGGCTTTGGCAGCTTCGGTTCAAACAACAACCAGCCTGCCAACTCGGCTTTTGGCAACACAGCCACAAACACTACCGGGGGCGGTCTCTTTGGCAATAACACCTCCACAGGTGGTGCATTCGGCTCGACCAACGCAGGATCGGGTGCCTTTGGTTCTAATACTAGCGGTGGCTTATTCGGAAATAAACCCGCTGCTACTACTACTACCACCGGTAGTGGTCTATTTGGTAATGCCGCAGCGACAACACAGCCAGCCGCGTCTGGCGGTCTGTTCGGGACTTCCGGAACTGGTGGCTTTGGCGCCAATGCTGGCACGGGAACAGGCGCCTTCGGTTCAGCAAACACCACTGCCGGAGGCGGAATGTTTGGGAACAATAACAATCAGAATAAGACGGGCTTCAGCTTCGGAAATACTGGCGCAAACTCTGGCGGTTCCTTTGGTAACAGCACAGGCGGTTTTGGCAGTACAAATAACAACAATCAAGGTGGCGGTCTCTTCGGGAACACCCCCAGCAACCCCAGCAACAACAATACTGGTGGAGGGTTGTTCGGGAACACTAACCCCCAACAGTCTACAAATGCTTTCGGCAGTTCTGGTACTTTTGGCGGACAGAACCAGCAACAGCAACCTGGAGGATTATTTGGTAGCCAGCAGAAGCCAGCAGGTACAGGCCTATTTGGCAATACCAGTACTCCCACCAACGCTGCCGGCGGATTGTTTGGAAACAGCACCAACAATGCAGGCGCCTTCGGTCAACAAAACAACACTCAGACTGGAGGTGGGCTCTTCGCCAATAAGCCCGCAACAGGATCCACTGGCGGGCTCTTTGGCAACACCGGGACCCCCCAACCCACTAACACTGGTGGTGGATTATTTGGCTCGTTAGGACAAAATAACCAAAACCAGCCACAAGCACAACAAAGCGGTGGCCTATTTGGATCTATCAACTCGAACCAGCAGAAGCCAGGTCTATTTGGGACAACTCCACAGTCAGGTGGCGGCTTATTCGCCGGTCAGAACACACAACAAGGATCAGCCTTCGGTGCTTCCACTGCGCAGCAGCCTCAGAACAGTACAATGGGAGGCTCTCTATTCGGCGGAAGTTTCCAAGGATCTCAGTCGAATGCACCATCATTGACAGCGAGTATCACTGACCCCAATGCATACGGTTCCTTGTTCGCGAACTTCGGCAGTAACGAGGCTGTCAATCCTGGGCCTCTCGCCACGCCGACGAATAGAAGACAGTCTAAGCGGCCATCCATCTTGCCCTATTACAGGCTTCACCCGTCGTCTGCTTCAAAATTCGTCACTCCTCAGAAGCGCGGTTACGGATTCACATACAGCACATATGGTACGCCAAACAGCCCTTCAAGCGTGGCAAGCACGCCTGGCGCATTATCACAGAGTCTGCTAGGTGGAAGCTTGTCTCGTAATCTCGGAAAGAGCGTGTCGACAAGCAACTTGCGACGCAGCTTCAACGTTGAAGACAGCGTCTTGGTACCTGGTGCGTTCTCGGCCAGTTCAGGACCGAAGACGTATCATAACGGCAGCGTAAAGAAGCTCGTCATCAATAAAGACCTCCGCAGCGATCTCTTCTCCACGCCCACTAAGGATAAGCCAGCCCCAGAAACTCCAAACACCGCTCGTAAATTAACGAAGCGAGTCAGCTTTGACACGAGTAATGTGCAAACGAATGAAGATGAAAATACCGCCAACGGTTCGTCTAACTCAACTCCCAGTGCGGAGCAGCTTGGATATCTGAGACCCAGGATCACAAACGGTACAAGCGGTTCCAAACCCGACTCTACCTCTTCTACCCCTGAGATGGAGCAGGTCAAGGGTAATGAACTCGCGGTCGTGCATGAGGATGAAGCTGCTTCACCCCCAGCTCGCAAATCAAACGCGCCTCGTGACGGCGAGCCAGGAGAATACTGGATGTCCCCAACCAAGGAGGAAATCCAGAATATGAACCGAGTTCAACGCCAGAAAGTGGCAAATTTTACCGTGGGACGTGAGAACGTTGGATCCGTTAGGTTCAAGGTCCCGGTGGATCTGACGGCAATAGAGCTCGACACTATTTATGATGGTATCGTGGTTCTAACGCCGCGATCTGCGACAGTATATCCTAATCCTGGCAGCAAACCTCCAGTTGGCAAAGGATTGAACGTGCCAGCTCTTATAAACTTAGAGAATGCCTGGCCGCGTGCTTCAAGAACTGGCAAGCCTACCTCTATCACCAAACATATCCAGCGCCTCGAAAAGATTCCCGACACAAAATTTGAAAAGTACAATGCGGAAACTGGCGAATGGACTTTCTCTGTCGAACATTTCACAACCTATGGTTTGGATGACAGCGATGACGAGGAGGATATGGCGGCGGAGCCTTCGGCTGGAGCAGGAAATGAAGCTAGACCATCATCACACGGTAGGTCTGATCAAGATGAAAGTCTGAATCGGATGGCAAATCATCCTCCAGGGGCTTTTGAACCGAACGAGTATGATTACGAAAGTGACGGATCCGAGATGGCGGCGGTCAATGCGCCCAGGCCGTCTTTTTTAGCTAATCGCTCCGTGGATTCTGCGTCGCTTGCGCTTGTTCCTCTGGACCAAGCCATGGCAGACAACGAATATGCGATGTCTGAGATGAACGATGATGCGAGTGATCATCTCAGGCACCATCTCGCCGCGGAGCACGACGAAGACTCGTTCGATGGTAGTCAGTCAGATCTTGCCCACGAAACCCCAGCTGGTATCATGAGGGCAAGGATGCGTGCGATCAAGAGCTCTGCAACGCCGATGAGAGTTCAGGTTGCAGCTGGTGATGATTGGATGGACATGCTCAGCAAGTCAATAAGCCCTCAGAAGCGTGATCGGGCGCTGCTTAGGAGCATCCTTGAGGCAGAAAAGCATCGCTCAGTAGGAGATGGTATCGGAAAGGCCTCGCCTACAAAGAAGAGAATTGTGTCGGACAGTAAAGGCTTTGCCACCAGCATTGATCTGATGAATTCCCTGTTTGAGAAGGCAAAAGCTCCAACAGAGAATTTTCAGGCCTCGCTTAGGCCGGAAGGTGTCAAGGTCTGTTGTTAATCTCCCTTCATCCCAGCCTCTCTGATGACTAGTCAGAGCAGAATGTATAATTAGTAGTTTCGGTATACATATATTGACTGATTTTCCGGAGTATAGTGGCCGTACAAACGTCTTACAAAGCACTTAGATGAGAACGATATGGATCACACTGACCGAATCTGGCATAATACAATGCGGCCAACCTGGGGACCTGGCGGCACGCTCATATTCTCTACTACACCAAGTGCCGCGGCCTTTGGTCGATCAGGTCGGATTACCGAGAAAAACGGCTTGATGACGATCCTGAAGGGAGGCGTGGTATCCGAAACTCAGGATATTCGTATTGCCAAATTTGCTAACGAGGTATGCACAATAAGGCGGAAAGATTCTTGTTATATTCGCGCTAACTTGCCTACCACCTAGATGTCTGCCAAGGCCATAAACACGCATTCAAAGCTAGCACAAGTCCATGTCATCGACGGTATTCCAGCCGTAGAGTTAAACCCGAGGCTGAGTTTCAAGGATTTCTCTGCTGCCAGTGGATCCAAAAACTCGGCCGATGACCACGAGCGACTTGTGTGGGAACTCGCTAGCGTTCTATTTGACAATGTCAAGGTTCCCTTGGAACTTCAGGCTGATCCGGAAGCCGCTGACAGGCTTCGTCGTGAAAATCTATCCCGGCTGTGGGAATCTATGGTAGATGATCGTACAAACAAGGCGGTTGCCATGGCGCACACGCCCGAGGAAAAGGCGATAGCAGCTTTATCCGGCCATCGCGTAGCTGAAGCATGCAAATACCTCTTGGAAGGGAAAAATTTCCGTCTTGCAACATTGGTTTCGTTGATTGGAACGAATGATGGGTTAAAGAAGGATTTACGGGAACAACTTCGAGAGTGGCAAGATGCCCATGTCTTATCCGAATTCTCGCAGCCTATTCGAGCCCTGTATGAAATGCTTAGTGGCAACGTATGTGCATGCGAAGGATCAAAGGGAGCGTTGGAGGATCGTACAGAACCCTTTCTGATTTCGAAGAGATTTGGTCTCAACTGGCAACAAGCTTTTGGGCTGAGGCTTTGGTACACGATCTCGACCAAAGGCAGCATTGCCGAAGCATTCGAAAACTACAAGGAAGATGTTGAGCAGGACAAGGAATTACGGCCCATTGTATGGTTTGCCCAGCATGGTATTCCAACTATTTGGAATGATACGTCCGAAGACGATAGAGAAGACGTCCTCTGGGGTCTCTTGAAGCTATATTCGGATAACCATGCCGACCTCGAAGCTGTCATTCGGCCAGAGAATTCGCAACTATCGCCGCTAGATTACCGTCTATGTTGGCAACTCGGACAGGCGCTCACATCCGCTGGACGTCTTTCGTTTGGAAAGAATGCTACGGAGAAGGCCGATGCAGCGACGATCTCTTTTGCTGCACAGCTGACTAACGAAGGCAGTTGGCTTGAAGCCGTCTTCGTCTTACTGCACCTGACCAATCCAGATGCACGTGCTAGGGCTGTCCAGGATCATCTGTGCCGACATGCTGCATTGATCGGAAACGACGATTCCACCGCGTTCAAGAAACTGATAATGGATTACAAGATCCCCACACGATGGATATGGCACTCAAAGGCATTGTATATGCGTAGTGCGAAGAAGGACGCTGTAGCTGAAGTCCGGTGTTTGCTTCGTGCCGAATCTTGGGCTGAGGCTCACCAGACCTTCGTCAAAGAGGTCGCCCCAAGGACTATCATTGAACAGGACTATGACGGGCTAGCCGATGTTCTTCAGCAATTTGAAGGCCGCCACTCACATGTTCCTGACTGGAATGTGGGAGGCGAAATATATAAGGCCTTCTTGCAACTGATGGGATACCACCGTCGTGCCGAACATCCGCCTCAGATGCTGGTGAATAGTTTACTCGAGGGTTTACCCGCAATGCACGGTAACACACCGGAGGCTGGGATAATCGAGTATGCGGCTCTTACCGAAATGGGTGCAGAGGTCGCCAAAATAGTCGCCGGTATGGCGAAAGCTGGGGAGGTAAGACAGCACGTCTCATCCGAAACATTTGCGCATTTTACTAATTTTCTTTAGCTGGACCATGGCAGAATCCTACACCTGCCGCTAACTGAGGATGTTTTACTGAAACACTCTAGAGACTTGGCATGGTCTCATTACAACAATATCATGGTCGGGCATTAGGGAAATCCCCTCGTCCATTTCGAGCAGTGAAGGGTAAAAGCTGATGCTCTGAAGGAGATGCCTTCATCGGCTAGGTTTTGTAAAAGGGAGCTGTACGACATGTCGTGAGGATGTGACTGCCTAAGTGGTATAAAGAAATCGTTACCGATATGGGCGGTTTCAGAGGGACTTGTGATTTTTAATTCTGATCACGAGTTGAACGCCACCTGCATCATGGTGAGAGGTACAAAACAAAAAGGTCATACAGCTAACTGACTGCAATTCATGAGCAATGGCTCTTGAATGATATCCGCTCTATACGTGGCTATTGGGATTGCTCTCATGTACACTGGAGAGTCAACTTTGTGGGTCATAGTTTGTAAAATATAATAGATAGCATAAAACACTTAATTCGCATGTCATATATGTTCAAAAGTATCCTAATAACTCGGATGTCCTTACAGGCCGTATGGTACAATCTCTTGATTATGATATCCTATTTAAACACTACTTGAGACTATGCCTCCGCTAGATTTGGAGTTTCTTTGTGTTTTATTCCTGACCTAGCTAGTAGAGTTTGATGTTGGACATACGCAAGTTGTGACCAAGGCATTTCCTTTCGTTACTGGGAACCGTGTGTGACTTGAATCAAAAAGTCACTGCTGTACTCACCAAAAGATATTTCTCAATCTAGCTAGTCATATAGTGTCCGCCAAAGTTTTAAAGGGCCTTCGCGCAACAACAACAACAACTATGTTCTACCTATTCAAAGTTAAGGTCCCTGATACATATACATCTACGATTGGTATCAGAGACACCAGCTAGAATTTTAAGATAATAATTACACTATTGGCGAGGTTGGAATCGAAGTAGTGCCCTTTATCTACGAATATTTTTTACTTTTTCCGCTCTGATACAACAAGCAATATGAAAGTTTAAGTGTATTGTCTGGAACATGTTGTATTATACGTAAATCTCCTAGATTCGCCGATTCAACGCTTTGTTACCTACAATTGATGAAAATAAACGCCTTCAAGGTCGTTTAGGAAGCAGTGTCAGATTGATTATAAGGCACGTCATTGGATATACGCGATTGGTCGTCAAAGTGCGGAGCTTGTTGTGGTGCTCCTATATTTGTGGAGTGGGAAGATTTTATACCGGCAGAGCAGTTCAGTTGAAGTCACGTTCTTTCTTACTCCGGGTTTGACGAAGAACTCACACAGAGTATATGTCACGATACCAAGAATTGGTTCTTGCGATTGCAAGAATCTGCAATATACCCTAATAGAGTTCCTCGTAATCAACACTGTCCACTAGTGAATAGTTATCGCTTTATATTCGAGTATTAGGGGTGATTTGAATTGTCTGTGCTTCAAATACAGTTAATAATGCATTTCTTGTTTCCGTTCGTGTCGCTATTGTCCTGCAAACTTGATTTAGATGGCATCCGGGCCAGATAATGGTGGATATTATGGAACTGTGTCATGTAATTGGTTGGGATTGAATGCCCAATACCTGTATCACTCGATATATGACAAACACTAGCTGTGATTCACGTATGTTCGTCGTTATATCGAACATATTATCAGGTCTTTCGAAGCAACATGCCATTCGCCTGGGTCGAGTCGGGTTACTACAGTGGTAGTTCCTCCAGCGCAAGTAGGCACAGGAAAATCCCTCAGCCAGAGCATGAGATTCTTATAACAAGCAACATAGCTTCTCTGACGAGTTTAGGTAGGACAGCGTTGTTGCTCTTCTTCTAGAGAACTACCGACCAACAGTGGAAATTGTGAGCTAGGTGAGTAGCTATTACTTATGAGCATGGCACCTTTTGGGGGGGTTTTTTGGGAAGTAAGATTTAATTCATCACTCAAGGAATTAGGGTACATGTCGCAAAACGACACCCGTTTGCTGAGCGGTTGGTAGCAATGGTTAAATTCCACCTATCATCATAGCCCAGCGTCTGGGCTATGTTTGAGTTGTGACTGGGACGCAAATGGTCATCATGTACCTACGTGCTTATATACGTATACGGACAAGGGCTTCGATAGCAATACCCTTGCCGTTAATAGCGTGTTATTAGCAGGGTGTTGTCGACTGCTGGGTTGTTACATCAGAATCTATCACGGCCGCGACGCCAGCAAATGCACATAAGTAATACCGCCCTCGCACCGAGGTAAACGGACGCCTCAGATGTGTGCTGTTAACAGTAATACACCTGCTAGCGATTTACGATCTACAGTCCACTATTGCATTGCTTGAACTCACCTGCACAGTAACTCAAGTCTACGCTTGTTAACAATAGAGCATGGTAATATATACCATGACTATGATCCCGACCTACGTTTGCCCGGCAAGTCGAAGCTGGAAGAAAGTTAGACCATTCCTTGTATACGATCATAAATTCGCAGTCACTTTTCTGAGAGGGCATATTGGAAATACCGGTACACAATCTGCATACTGGTCTCCTCTCATTGACGAATACCTCCCCAGCCAAGAATACAACCTCAGCTTCTAAAACGTGGCATTAAATACCTAACGTGTTACGTGGGCCATGGCTAGCGCTGACCAAGGGATAAATAGTTGCACTGAGTATATTTATATTTCCTCGCTTATGGAGGTGACGTGGCCCAACACATTGTATTGGATGGTGCACATTTCTATTTTCTCCCCCCTACTGAGCCAGTAATACCTATCATCAGTTTATTCATCAGAAAGAAATGCGTTTCCCCGCGTGCTTGTATTGCAATAGCCATGTTATGTTTTCATATCCATTCTCATTTGAACTGTAGAGGCGAGTGTTATATGTCTGTGCCCCATGATCGATTCAGTAGAGAGTTGGATGCACCGTTTTCTATATATACTTTCAGAAGTGGTGCAACCACACATGACATTAGTGACAATGACGACTGGCTGTGGTAGTGTAGTGGTTATCATTCTAGCCTTCCAAGCTTGAGACCGGCGTTCGATTCGCCGTCACAGCAGTTATTTTTTTCGATTTTCTTCTCCACCGACAAAACATGACGTAGATACTACTGCCGTGCGTTCTATTGCAGGTTTGCTCCTGTGTTACTTTTATTTTTTGTAGTTGATAGATGATGATAAATGATACCTATCAATTTAAAACAATAGTTATGTTCCCTATCTTATTATTGGGTACGAATTGTTTTCACCTTGACAATGCAAAATACCGACATATTGGTTTGATCCTTAGCTTAGCATACAACCTGGTCAAGGTCTATCAACAAACAATCTCATCATAATAGTACTGGGAGTTTGTATGTGATTCATCTTCTTCGCACATTCTCCATGGTTGGGCGGTTTTTTACTCAACGGGCAGAGAGTATCACAAGTGCTACAGTGATATTGGAGCGAGCCGAATTAAATGGAGTAAATATATGTTGTGACTCTAGAATATTCAAGGTGGCGAGTCTGGAATGTTGTTAAGCCGAGGACAATACGTCGAAAATTAGAATCTGTCCTCTGGCTGTTTCTGGATCGCCTTTGCTGGAGACTGTAACTTTATCCTCTCGATGTTTACTCTTCTCTTCCCTTTTCGACGTAGACTAATCCTGCGCAATTACGAGCAATGCCTCAGATGGCTCCAGGGAAAAAGAAATACGTCTGTGAAATTAGGACTTGGGATCACTGACTTGCAGCTAACCCGCAAGTTTCAACTCTGAGAGGTCAATCATGTATAGTGCGTACATACATAAGGTAGTTAATCGGTTCACATAACGCCTGAGGAACTCTTATTTGATGCTAAATAGCTGGTCAGGTTGTCACTAGCTGGGCCGTATTCGACCAAGTACAACGAGGGAGTGAACGAATTACATCGTGCCCTGTCTTGAACTTAATCCCCCTCTTCATTGAGTTTCTTGATTGGCGGGTTCTTTTCTTTTTACGCTATGATTTTGATAATAGAATATGCAAAGAAGGGATATGATAAAGGTGAAACATAGCTGAAGAAAAATATAATGACAGGAAATCGATAATTCTTATTTCCGATGTGAGGGGAGAGATAGTACGGGAACCAAAAGCGCCACCCTGAAAATCATCCCTCCTATTAAATACTGCATATTAGATCCGGTTACCGAAGCAAAAGAAAAGAAAAGAGAACCAAAGAGAAAGAGGAAATTCACAGGCTCTCTTGGCTAGCCGGTGGGCGAGTTCCTTGTCTGAGACACACGAAGCAGGTTTTCTCCCTCTTAGTTAGGTCAAGTAGGTAGGTATACACCGCCAATTCGAAATAACAGGTATTATGAGATGATCATTTGATCCAATTGATTGTCACTGTCACTTTTGCGCGAATCGTTCCATTTTATATTACCATGATTCTACAGGAAACAACGTTCAGTACGGACATGGATATACTCATTTCTCTCTCTTTTTTCTAGGCTACCCCACATGTACGTAGCATTAAAGAGACCAACAGCCCAGTTCTGTAGACTTAAATCCTGTGCACACATCTGCAAAAGTAGAATAACGAAAACAAAAGGTAATTATTCATCAGTGAGAAGACGGTTTACCTCGTTTCCAGTTCTCTTCCTCTCCCTACTCAAACATGAAGAAAGTCAAACGCATATTTCCTGACGCATCTGTCTGTATTATCTCCGTGGTCTGGTTCCACGCCGATTCTGCTCTTGCAAGGAAATCTCTATACAGGGTGCACATCTTATCTGGTGTGGGGGCAGGTCAAGAAAACTCCATTAAACCGAAAAGGTAATAAAACACGGGAATGTGCTTGCATAGCGCAGTTACCTGCCTCTGAATTCTTTGTTGACTCCTTCCTTCTCTTTTTCGTTTTTGTTGTGCTCTCTCGGCTCTCTTCTAGCGGTTGACAAATAGCCAAGGTTGTAGGATATCGTAAACCCTGCCCCGCTTTCTTGGGGGCAAAAAGAGTTAGTTGATCAGGCAGTGTAGCCCATCGGCATTATTTCTTTGGCGCGCAGAACGCCTGTTATAGTCGGGCTGCGAAGCCTCTAGTTCATCATCGCCTGACAAACATTCTTTCTATGGTGAGGAAGAGGAGTAAAGGATAAAAGCTGGAGGACCAATATTGATCCTATCTTTCGTACACATGCGTCTACGACACGCAATTCCCCACATATCACAGTCCCCAGCCTTTATTTCACTATATTGTGTTCTCTTTCGTGGATGGACTGCAAAGGTACACGGACATGTGTCACTGCGCTATTGGGATGAATGGCAAAAGCGCCGAAACAATCAATGTGGATCATCCAGACGGGTGTTTGTGTGTGGCGGGTACGAAGATCCACCTGGTCCAAGCAGGAATATGGAAAGAGGGAAATAAGAAGGACGAAACTTAGGACCCTAGCCTGACACAGCAGGCCATGGTTAGAGTGGAAAAAGCCGGCAGCCATTTTGTAAGATCGCCATGCGCAGGTAATACTGTAGGAACCAACAGGATACGTCTCTCGATGCCAACAGCTAAACACAATCCATTTGGCTGTAGATTGTTGATGATCTGATGACAACGTTGAGCATCCTAATGAACGCAGCTCTATGCTGCAATTGCGAAACTGTCCGAAGTGTGAGAGGAGCTATTTCGACTGCGGCGTTTCTTGACTTGTTTTACGGGTTCATCTGCTTGTGCTACGGAATTGTGATCCGACTCCGCGTCCTCGACAGGCGAGAAGATGTGTCGACTGCTGTAGCCCTTCTCCAGTGAAATTTTGATTTTCTGCTGTGGCGGTACCATAGGGTGGTCAAGATCCCATCCTGCACGACGGCATAGCTCTGCGACAACGACATCGCAGTCACCCAGGAGGTCGATGTCAAAGTTGATGTGGCTGACAGGTGTACGTGAGATATATATCTGTGGTATATGCGCGGGCAGAAATGGCACCACTTCGGACACAGGCGCTACCTTGAGCGACGTGCCGATGACGATGACGAGGTCTACCAAGTTGCGGTCGTGCTTAACGAGCCGCTTGGAAAACTCGTCTGGAAGAGGCTCGCCGAAGAAAGTGATGTCCGGCTTCATGACACCGGCCTGTGGAATGTCATAAGCGCCGTCATCATCATCGTCGTCGTCGAAATCATTAAAGTTGCGCCGTGACTTTTTAGACGTGGCGCTGTTGCTCGACCTCTTGCGCTTCAGCGGCCCTAGCCCTTTCGACCTCAGTGCTGCGATGCATTTGCCGCATCGCGGGATTTTACCGGCTCTAATGTCGCCAAAAATGGCGTCTCCACGCACCTTGTGTCCACAGCGCTGGCAACTGGCGGTGGCAAAGGAGCCGTGGCACTGCACAAGCTTTTCTGGTAGGATGCCCGCATTGGCTTCGATGTTGTCAATGTTCTGCGAGTAGTTGGTGAGCAGCTTACCCTGGTTCTGCAGCATGGCAATAAATGCATGGGTCGGCGAAAACTTTTTCGTGGCTGGCAGGATGTCCTTGGCCACGGTGTAAAAGATCGTGGGGTCATCCCGGAAGATGTCAATGTTGAAGACCTCCTGGGGATCGTTGATGCCCAGACCCAGCTTCTCCAATTGGGAATATAACCCGGTCTCCTTGGAACGGAAATCGGGGATGCCGAGAGAGGTAGAGATGCCGGCCCCCGTCAGCACGACGATGTTGCGCGACTTTTTCAACAAATACACAGCATCGTCGACAGAGTTGTATGACATGATCTTGGCTCTCTTGGTTAGCTCCCGGGTCATGGCCAGGGTCAGCAAGCCAAGATACGCCTCATCGGGACGGCCATCCAAGAAGTCCGGAGGACGGATTCCAAAGGCCGTCAATAACTTCCGCGCCGTAATCGCACCAGAGTCTATGTGCAGTTGACAGAACTCATTGGGGCCGACAGCGCGTAGTTGCTGGCGGAAAGTGACGGATTCTTCAGGTGTGCAAGCATCGACTGGAAACGTGTTAGCGGATGTTGTAGCTTGCCACAGTAAGACTTGATTAATCACGAGAAGGTTTAGGTTTAGGTTTCACTGTGCGTATGTTCAGTTAGGGACATAATTACCTTCAGGGGAGAAAGTGTCTTGAGTGAGGTCATCAATAATATCTTCAAAGATGGACTCCGTTTCCCAAGAGTCTCCCCGGTCATTCACCCGGTCTTGTAATTCTGAAACGTCGCCGTGTATGGGCTGAGGAAGTGGAAGGTGTCCCACTTGCTGATCATCGCGAACCTCGGTGACGCGAACAGGCAAGACTTGGGAAGTGGCATTTGACTCTTTATGCTGCTGCTGTTGCTGTTGCTGTTGAGGACGGGCTCTCTTGGTATAAGGTCTGCGGACGCGACCGGTGCCTTGCTTTCCTCCTCTCATCGTGACGGCTGGTGCGTTTACAACAATATGTGGAACAGACACAGATAGATAAGTAGAGATAAGGCGATCAACTGAAAGGCGCTCTATATGTAGGATGCATGAAACTCGACAACTACAAGGCCCGGTTGCGAGTTGATGAGAGAGGTTGTCGAATCATGAAATTAGGATGACGGACGGATGAGCCTCGAACGTGGTGGATGTGGAAGGAGAGAGCTAATAACAGGTGGTACGTGGAATGGGGCGAGAGGGATTGCAGGAAGAGGGATCTGGGTACACCACTCCAAGCCAAGTCCGATCGGAAATAATGGTTAGTGGAAATTGAAATTATGTGACAGTTGGGTCGTGGCGGTTGTTGTGTCCTTGACGCGTCGTCTTCTTCTTCTTCTTGTTGGTGGTGGTAGGTATTGTTGTTGTTGTTGTACAGTAACGAAGAGGCCTCAAGTTGGAGGGTTTACAAAAGTAAGGAAAGAGATTACAATTCGAATTTTTGAGATTCGATTAGAGTTGTCGAAGGGATGGGGCACTTGGAAGTAAAGAATGGGAAAGAGAGGCTAGAGGGCTAGAGACAAGGGAGCGAGGCCCAATGTTAATTAAGATGGACGGTGCAGAGGTGCAGAGGTGCAGAGGTGTGCAGAGGTGCAGAGTTGAGAAGGAGAGGAAACAAACACGGCGGGTTTATCTGGCTTGTCTGGGCGACATCAGGCACTTTGGCGGGTGAAAAAGATGACTTGGGCGAGGAAGAGGTGTTGAGACTTGAGGACGAGCGAAGTTGTCCAGTTCCAGAAGCAAGCAAATTGCTGATTGGGCCAGACCAGCCCTGCCTAAGCCAGGCCCATGCCCATGCCCAGGCTACTGCTACTGCTACTGCTCCTGCTACTGCCATCCCTTCCCTCTGTCTCTCTCTACCTCATATAAGTACAGTACTATAAGTAAGTAGGTACTCTCCCGACTAATGAGACCACTACTACCGATACACTCCCACACACCTCCAGTTTATTACATGTATGTATGTATATACATTGCCTATTCTACTCATCATATCCGTCTTGTACTACCGGTACTCTGGGTGAGCTATCTGGCTACTAAGTAGGCAGTCAGCATTCATTCATTCACTTTGTCATTGACAGCTAGCTCAATGGAGCCAGAGACATTGAATGCTGACTTCTTCTTCATCCTTTTTTTTTTTTTATCAATTGTTCATGTAGGTATGGAGTATTCGCTCTTTGATGATAACTAAAATTACGAAACACTCATTAAAAAGTCACATAAATCTGATCATCGGGCTGCTTGTCTTGTCCTACTGTACGCCTTCGGGTGCTTTGCTTAATTTAATATTATTTAGCGTATACCTGATGGCCCTCACCGATTTTGTACCTAGCCTGTCTAGCATTCGATGCAATTGCCTCCGTCACCGTCATTCTCCTCGGCTTAGGATTCTGCGCGACTTTTCGCATTGAACCGACCCCCTCCTTACTTACTTTCCAATCCTTACTAATCTTGGCCCGAGGAGTTGCGTAGTAGGTAGTTGCGGATTGCTCAAACGACTTGGTTTTTATTTACAACAGCATAAAGGATGAAGGATAAAGGATAAGCATTGCCTATTTCTAGTCGTGGTCGGCAACAAGATCTTCCGATGTTGATTGTCTGCGTCTTGACAGCTTGTCTTCCCTGACAGCTTGTCATCCACTACCCCTACCACTCACTTACTTATTTATACACATGAGTCCTATTCCCCAGTAATTCCAGGTTTTTTCAAAGTTTGTTCTGCCATTATTACCTGGGATGCACGTATTTCGAGTCGTGCGTGCTAAACTCTAATAATGTGCTTTTTTTTTTTGCTGGTTTAGACCCGAATCCACTCGGGGCTTAGTGGGTACTCTACCGAGTGTATTTCTCCCGAACTGGTTATGCGCCTGTCTTATTCGGTTCCATGATGTTCTCATACTTCCTTGCCCATTGCCCCCTCTCTGTCAGGAGATCCCGTTTAGTCAAAGTTGTAATTCGATAGGTATACCCAGTGTTGATAGTGCCTTTTATTTCAACGGCCCTATAACCCCATACGTCTTTACAAGAAAATAGTCTGCTCCTCACTTAGTGTACAACTGCAACTGCAATCATACCAAACATTCCCATTATTCACCCTGGTTTTTCTGTGGTACTCTCGGCATCATATACGCCTACGGCCAACCCTCTTACTACATATTAGGTAACAGTGCCTTGCCTGAACACTGTGCATCACCAGTCCTACATGACTTTTGATAACACGACATATGATTTGCCACCCCCAATGCTAATGAACATTGCTGTCAATGGGAATTTTCCGGGAACCTGCTAGAAGCCACGGAGAGAGTCCGGCCTATATTAGTACCCAGGTAGCAACCTCATGATTCCACATCAGGCTTCGAATAATGACGTGAGAGTTTGGCCTGGGTGGTAACTGCAGTAAACCAAGCCCACATCCCAGTACTCTTTATCTTGGGATCTAGTGATACAGACTCACAAGCCCATAGAGCATTATTAATTATTTGGTCCCTTGTCTCCTACTACTAGTGCCTGTCTCTCTTAGATCCCCGCACAATTACACACACACTTTACTTTCCATGAGTAACTGCACCATCGCTTGGTCACAATAAGATCAGTACAGCGTGCATTGACAGTAGGCAACAAATGAATCACAAGTAGTTAGCCTACCTAAACTAGCACCGCTAAAATCAGTCATCTGTATTCCTCACATCGCCGAAGACCCCACGACAACGGTAATACGGGCACCATCATGCTGTTACCGAAATTTACGGCTAAGAAGACGGGTTTGCTACCCTTATCACTCCCTGGAAGGCTGGCAAACATAGATAGCCCCAGGTTTGCAATTATTGATGAAAACGAATAATTGGATATAGCCGTCGGATGGTAAACCTGTTTCGCTTCTGCTCTCATCGGATCCTGAATATAATGGACGATGGCAGACAAACTGACAACAACTGAAACTAAACTAGGGCTTGGCTATGGGATAGGGGCAGGGTACCATAGAATGACAAGATATGTGACAAAACTACCACTGACACTGTTGCGCGTATACGCAAAAATATATCTTCTATAACCGCAGACATCATCGCGGCGCTTTCTTCTTCATTTCTACTACTAATACGACTTGATTGGTATCTATTTCCTACCCGGAGTTTTCCCCAACAGAGTTCACCATCCAGTTTGAGTTGTACAGACAAAGAGAATAAGAAAATAAGTACAAGACGTTGAGTTACTGGAGTACGCACTCAACGGGATGCGCACGTTGGCATGCCTTCTTGGTCGAGAATTGAGAGGCAAGCCCAAATCGTGCCTGAGGGGCTCTATTACTCAAGAAGATGATCATAAGTACATCACTGAAACTGACCGGACCGTCAACTCGCATCTGAAGCAAACAAGATCGGGCGGCAGAAATCTCTGATATGTACCGCTCATCATCCTTGAAGGGGGCGGTGGATCAAGCGTCCGCGTGGTCTGACTGCGTGCCTAGAGTGTATATGGGCCAATTCCGGATTTGAGTATACAACCGCCAGACTGTTGTCTGTATTATAGACCGAAGCAGTCGACAGGAGGGTTGCCACAGGTATTGTATCCAGAGGAGTCTGCAAGTCAGAGTGAGCAGTTGCAGGTTAGGTTAGGCAACCGGGAATTGCAATTACCCGGCGCCATTATGGGTATTTTAGAAAACAAAAACGAGTGTTCACACTGCCTAGGTTAGAGACTTCGGCTTTTGTGAAGGTGGTTGAGGCACACGCAATCTGGGTACATCATCAGGCGCTTCCGACTCGTCAATCTCCATTGGCTCTTCAGTCAAAACAGGCGTCGCTTCGGGTGCACTGCCTTCGCGATGTGAGAGAGGAGAGGGAGAAGGGGAAGGGCGAGGAGCCTGAGAGAAATCACGACTGTCATTCTTCTCGATGGGCGACCAGCTGGCAGCGACACTCCCAGCGATAATGCCTGCCATCACAGTCGGGGCGCCGAGGGCAGAATTAGAACGAGATCGTATAGACTTGGAGCGCCTGCGAGAATCAGGTGTCGGAGCCGGAGATGGAGTTCCAAAGCTGTCTTCTCGAGTCGGGGTGCGTGGGGCGTGGATGGAATTAGATCTAGAGTTAGATGGGCTTCTCATACTCGACATGAAAGTTTCACGGGGATGTTGAACGGCAAATTTCAGGTTGTTGAGACGACCACCCTTGAGTTTTTTGAGGAAAGCAAGCTCATCCCTGACATTGGTGAATACATCGGGATAATCATTGAACCGTTCTTCATCGGAAATTGTGAGCCCAGGTGGTGAAGGCTTTCGCTTGAACCACTTCGGAATACACTTTCTGATCAACTCATCTGGGATGAGACGGATAAGCATACCGACGGGAATCGAAAGAACACCCAAGACAATGGCAGTTGCCCACTGTGGTCCAGTCTGAGAGGGGTTCAGGAGTGAGATGTTGAAAGGTGTGCTGCCGACGAAGATGATAAGAATTTGTAAACCAGATACAACGATATTGATTCCCAAGAAGAAATAATTTTTGGTAATGCCTTCAAAGATGTTGAAACGATTGTCCAGGCGACGATTGCTTGAATCGAGTTAGCTGACGATACTGAATATGGATGGATATTATCGGGCAGTTTCTACTTACTTCCACTGGTTGAAGATCTGCATCCACACAAAAGTATTGAACACAAGTGTGTCCCGCCGAGTAGAAACGACCTTGCTAAGGTCTTCCCGCTCTGCGATCCCGATGGCATATGCACCGTAATACAGTACGAAGGTGACGACGAGCTGATAGATGGCTTGCCCGATAATCATCTTCCACATGGTGATCGAGACAATACTGGCGTTTCTTGGTTCCGGTTTGCGATCAATTACGCTGTCTTGTGGAGGGTCTGTCGCAAGGGCCAGCGCTGCGAGTGTGTCCATGATGAGGTTAACCCATAGAAGTTGCACAGCAGTCAGCACTGAACTTTCGTCGCTACTGGAGACAGCGGTGATAAAAGTGAGAGCAACGGCAGTGATGTTGACCGTCAACTGAAATTGGAGAAATCTTTTAACAGCATCGTTCACGGCTCGACCCCATTTCAAGGCTTTCACGATACTTGTGAAGTTATCGTCCATGAGAATAATAGCAGAGGCTTCCTTTGCTACCTCAGTTCCAGAAATACCCATGGAAAACCCGACATCGGCCAGTCTCAGTGCAGGAGCGTCGTTCGTTCCGTCGCCAGTAACCGCGACAACCTGTCCCATGTCCTTGAGGCGGCGAACAAGAATTCGCTTGTCTTCTGGGCTAGAACGTGCTAGGACTTGAAGCCGTGGGATAATTTCATTTTGCGATACTTTGCTCATATTGCGAAACTCGGGTCCTTCTAGAACCACTCCGTCTGGCTGCAATATGCCACATTCCTTTGCAATGGCTTGCGCCGTTAGTTTGTTGTCGCCAGTCACCATGCGAACAACAACGCCTGCTCTTTGACATTCCTTCACTGCTTCAGGAACGCCAGTACGAAGTGGATCCTGTATGCCTACCATACCGATGAAGACCATTCTATGGAAGATATCTTCAAAAGCGACTTGGTTTCCGTCGCCTTCAATACGTTTCGCATTCCGCGGAGGCCACCTTTCAAATTCACGGTAGACGATACCTATGGTTCGTAGGGACCGTGAAGCATAGCTTTCAATCAGGGTTTTGACGGTTTCTGTCTGTTCAGCAGTTATGGGGGACCTTGACATATCTTGTGTAGGATTGGAGAGAATTTCTGTGCACTTGGCCAAGAGAATTTCTGAAGCGCCTTTCACATACAGCCGGGCTGCACCATTGCCGAGCTGAACAACTACTCCCATGCATTTTCGGCCGGAATCGAAAGGGATCATTTGTAGAATAGTAGCATTCGCCCGTTCTTCGCTTACATTGCCCATTCCCAAGTGGTCCCTAGCATATAGCAGTAGGGCAGTCTCGGTTTTAGATCCAATGAATGTTGCTTCGCCGTCTACTTCGCTTTCAAAAGCTGTAGAATTTAATGAAATGGACTTGAGCAGCAATTCTTGAGTTTTTTGGTTGAGAGAAGTGGCAAACTGTTTCTCTGTCAAACCTGCTTCATCGCCGTCGGGATTACTGTTGCTGAATTGATGATTTGTGCCAACTGTGCCTGCAACGACTTTCATTTTGTTCTGTGTCAATGTTCCGGTTTTGTCCGAACAGATTGTTGTCGCGTTACCCATAACCTCGCATGCTTTCAGGTGACGCACCAAATTGTTATCCCTAAGCATACGGGTGGTGGCAAAAGCGAGTGCGAGGGTAACGGCTAGTGGGAGCCCTTCCGGCACGGCAACGACGATAATTGTAACGACGACAATAAATATGTTAATGAATTGTTGGCCCTTCTCAGAGGGTGTTGCATGACTCCCGGACAACCGAACGAGGAATTCGATGAAGAGGACAAGGAACAAAACAAGGCCGGCACCACCTCCAAGCTTTGCTATGTATTCAGCTACAACGTTGAGCTTGGACTGTAGAGGTGTGATTTCGGGGTCTTCATCGAGCGACATCAGAGTTCTCCCATAACTAGAATAGACTCCAGTGGACGTGACCATGAAAGTACCTACGCCTTCCATGACGCGGCCGCCTGACTGGATGAACGGATCTAGCTTTTTTGTGTCTTCTCCTCTCTCGATCGCAGCAAATACCTCGTCTGCCGGTCGCTTGCGTATGACGTCTGATTCGCCTGTGGCTTGTGATTCGTCGCACTTGACATTATACCCATTTATCAGAACGCCATCAACAGGTATGAGATCGCCAGGCTCCAAATGGAGAACATCTCCGCTCATCAAATCAAAGACTGATATCTCGATAGTCTTGCCTGAGCGAATAACCTTCACGACCCGATCCTGCTTTTTTCTGTTCAGTTTTGCGAACTGTCTCTCTTTCTGCCAATCATTCAGCGATCCCACAAAAACCACGATAACAATAGCAACGATGATGGCTACACCTTCTATCCACTCGACACCCGGATTATCAGCTGTATGAGCCTGTCCGAACGTTTGATAGAGGCCGATTGCCAAAGATACAACCGCAGCAACAGACAGGAGGATGAGGACCTTGTCATTGTACGTGATCCAGACTAGCTGTAAAAAGCTTTTGCCTTTCTTTTCGGGCAATCGATTATCACTGAATACTCGGTTCCTGTCGGTAAACGCAGTATCGTGAGCGTGATGAGAGTCGGTTGTTTTGTGCGTTACTGGCGTGTCGGGGCTAGTAGCTCCTTCATTTACCAATTTAGAACTATCGCAGCTAGTTGCTTCTTCGAATGACACCTTTCCGTCAAGTGTTCTCTCGTCGATACTCAAGCCTGCAGCTCGGTCGCTTCGAAGTCCCTTTTCTAACCCTTGGAGTCCACCTAGTTTATAAAATGCAGACAAGCTCTTGGGATTGAACATTTTAGTGAGCTGACCAGGGCTGAACGCAAACGGGTTATCGTGAACCTGAAAATCCTCTTCTCTGCCCTGGTCCGGTTTCAAAGCATCGGGGTCCTTGGTTATATGCTCATTATCGTATTTTGATCTTGCAGGGGCTCTGTCCGTAACTGAATCGCCCTGCGAAGAAACCGATCTTGAACCATCTTCACTATCCATGGAGTTCTGACGAGACCGGTGGTTAGTGGGAACTGCCAAAAAGGCTTGACCTTTTTCTATTCCTCGCGATGTTACAGGGCTAGAAACGTTATGAGGACTGGTCGGCCGGCTGTCTTTGCTGTCAAACGAGTGCGAAGCACGAATTTCGTGGTGAGAGGCGGAGCTAGGTGGATGAGAGCCTGCCGTCGGGTAGTGTGTTCTTTCAGACGACGTCCAGCTTGCAGCTAAGGTCGTAGGGCTTATTGTTTCATCGGCAGCTGATGCTGGAGAATGAGGTATAACATGTGAAGTTGGGTCGCTGTCGTTTGTTGTGTCGATTGTTATCGTGGGCCTGTAGATAAGTGTTTGTGAGCGAAAAATCAATATTGTAGATTGGAGAGGCAGTTTGATGACAGCTCCTAAGGAGCCTGGCTGTACTTACGCCCTAGGCCTTCGCGGTGTGCCTTCGGCACTGCGATCTTGATCTTGAGAGTCGGACATGGTTTGTCCAATTCGCTATGTCTGTTTAGATTCGAAGGGAAACTGTCGCCAGGGCGTTCAATGGTATGGGGAGCCTCGTGGCGGCGGAAAGGTTTCGTGAAGGGACTTGATTGGTACAGCTGTCTCATCGGCGGAGAGAATAGCGGAGCGATCGCAAAGGCTTGATTCCGACCAGAAGGTTCAGGCAAGAGCTTAGGTAGAGCTTAGGCAGAGCTGCGAGGAGTCATCATCTAGAAAACAGTTCGTCATCCGGCTCGGTCGATCGCCAACATGCTGCAGCTCCTCTGGGCAAAGCCTCGCAGAACAATCTTCAATATACACACTGGCGAGCTGGTGTCAAAACGACGGAACCAATCAAGGGCCCGAGGCAGGAGATTCTTGCTTGGGTCCCGCTGACGACAGCTCTCTTGTGGTTAGTATCGACCTGTAGCTTTGCAGTGTTGTGCACAGGGCCGAGAAGATTTCTAGGAAGTACTAGAGTACTAGCGGAGTGCTGACGAGGTGTTGCCCGGGGGTGAAGATGGTAGTGTAGACAAACTGCAGGGTATAACTACACTATGTTATGATTGTGGTAATTTGATATGGTGGTCGTATGCGGCAGGCCTCGGGGTAGTACCGTAAACACGGATACTGAGTAGAGGGCGACGGGGGCGAAATGCGCCGCCGTCAAGGAGCCGTCAAGGAATACACTAAATTGAGGCTATGCATTAAGTACGCAGCTCGATAAGCCTCTGGGTCTGTTTGCAGTTTGCAGCTGCACCCAGTCGGATTGCCACGTTGAAAGGGAAAGGAAAGCGAGGAGGCCCCCCAGAGACGTGAACAATGGGGTGGATCTAGCCGTGATGCCCTGCTCTTTGTGAATCGCCGCTGCAGATAAGGCAGCGGCTCAAGATTATAGTGGTGTACAGTAGGTTGGTAGAGGAAGGAGCGCTGGTGCTCGAAAAGCGCGTGATGGTGTAGTGTAGGCGCAGTTGAGCGTCTGAGCACTTGGTTCTCTGATCTTCGTGAAGCATAAAGTCTAGTACGGTACGCCGTGTACTGTAGCATGCAGTGTGCATGTCCTGACTTGTATTGTGGATGGGACGGGTATACTAGTTTGAAGAAGCTAACTACTTACGGTAGGTAGGGAATTACAGAAGAAAAAAAAAAGCGTGGCACCCCAGGTCCACGCCATGCTAGTGGTTATGCAATATGTGCCTAAACTACCTGCAGGAGTGCAATTAGCAGCGTATTTTAGCTAGGTAAACTGAACTCTTCCAGAATACCGTGTATTTACAGTGTGATAGATAAATACTACACTGTACGTACTAATACAGTACACTCTGTACACTAATCATGCAACTCTTGTGCGCTTAAGTGTTGAAGAGGAAGTCGAGAAAGTGTTCCTAACTTGGAAATCAACCGACCAACTTCTTACAGCACAATTTTGTACATAGATATGCTTTATGTTATGCTATACAATTACTCTCATACCCTGCTTACACACCGAGTGTGTTTGGTTGAGTTATTGTTTTGAGAACAGTGTTAGATTTTAGGTACTTAGTTTCACGTACGGAGTCCAGCTACAGTTAATTTCCACGCAAATACAGTACGACATCCGCACCCTCCCCGGAGTTGGCGAGATAATGTCCACATATTAATAATTATAGTATCGCATACGTACGTAAGTACACTATGCGTAATTAAAAAAAATATCCGTCTAAAATGACGCGAAATCTCTCGATATGCTATTCCTAAAGGTCCTTTTGTCAAGGCTGGCAATCAGATATCTACATACCTAACCATAAAGTTCATATCCTAAGTGCATAGGTAGGTATATAATACAGTGCTAGCATACGCGGCGTGTCGATTAAATTGGAGTTATGTCGATTCTTTTTGTCAACACTTCGCCCCCTTTCCAGCTCCTGGCATGTCTTACTCCTCATGGACAAGACGGGGCGGAACTCCAGACAAGCGAGGCCATTGGCTCAGTGCGCCGTAGATGTATGCCAAGAGAGGCTGTGCCAGACCCTGGTCATCATTTGGGCCTTAGCGCGCCGGGCAGCCTCGCTTTTGCATCAAGGTCCCCTTCCGCGATTGCACCGTCCAGAAACCGTCCAAGCTGTCTGCATCATCTCACCACCTTATCACGAATCATGGCCGATTTGGAGAAGCTTCGAAATCGACCCTAGTGTAACAAACAGACACCCTACGATTCACACAATCATCCGTCATGGTGGTTTGCTCAGATTTCTCTTTGGCCACTTGAACCTACACATATTCTTTTTTCTTGTTTTGCCTACAGGAATCACGTTGGGCAAATCCAACCAAACCAAAGTTCCAATCTGCCCAAGGCGTGCTATACCAAGCCACCGGTACATTGCATGCGACTACAACAATGAGGTCGGAGATATGTTCCCAAGCTCGGAAGCGTGCCAGGAGTGTCCAGCGGTAGCCGATGAGATACGGTAGCTGCGGCTGCTGGTGATATGCAGGATCTTGCTCAACATCGCCATACAGTAGGAATTACAATCAATCGGCCCTATGTAGGTGGTATGAAGAGAACAAGCCATTACGGTCTTATTACATTGGGCCCAGACGTTGCCACTTATCTAGAGCCTATAGGACAGATTGATTCTTGACCTAAAGAGTGCCAAATGATATTGGGTATGCTGTTCGCGCCGCCAAGGTAGGGAAGCAATCCACGTAGGTTTGGAGGCTGAGCCACGAGTTTGTTGGGGAAGTCAAACAACATTGCTGTGTGCGGGGCCAAGTGGACAGAAATTGCTATCCCCAATACTAGCAATGAACTTCGTCCCAGTTCTCAATGGCCCAGCCAATGGGAAATTAAATGTCACACATGACATTCCTTTGGAATTGCTCACAATGGCTCCAAAAGTGCAGAATGTTGAAGCTGCCAGCGCTCACGTCCGAAACATCAACAATCGGATAACAAAATTCGTAAACAGAGCTGCGTATGTTATTACGAACGGAGGTCAGCAGCCACTCGCATTGAGCATATAGGGATCTATGACGCGTTTTAATTCCCAGAAATCCCGATTCTAGTATCGCAAGCATGCAACGCAATAAGCGAAAGCGATGCTATGTATGAGAGGTAGGTACCTAGCCTCGCTAGCCACTGACTTGTTACCTAAACAGTTATGTTCTCCATGACTGGGTCTTTGGCTGCTGTGAAATTTTAAACTATTTTCTGTAGAGAATACACATACAGATATATCATCTTCGACAGACGGGATTGTAGATTTCCATGGTGGTGTAAATGCACACAGCAAAGACCATGTAGGTAGCAAGAAGATATAAATCAAATTGATGCACTTACAATGCATACGTACAAGGTAACCAGCTCGCCAGCTACCCACTTTCCTAATTCAGCAATAACCTAGTTCAGCAATGTGTGAGGCCGCGACCGTCATGAAAATGGTCTTGGCTGTAATCTTGGCATCGTTCATGACCCAAGCATTACCTTAACAAAAAGCAAAAAAGTCTTGTCATGCCGTCAAAGGTCATGCGGCTATATCCAGAGAGAAAGAAGAGGTATTGTCAATTGTCGCAACTATGCATAATTATACTATACCCTATATTTTAGCATTCGGAGCGATATCGTGACATCAGACATAAACAAAAATCATTATGGTAATGACACGTGAAGACATAGAGTTACGATAGGGTGATCCTCACTGTAATGACGAGGGAGGGAAAAAGAAAAGACAGAAGAAAATATTACCTGGAGCTTCCTTACACGGTTTATTTCAGATTCCCTGGCTACAACAACTTGTTCGTTCAGTGAATCAAGCACTCTCTAGATATCTATCTCTTCTTAAAAATTGGACGTAAGGTACCTAGTACCCATCCATGAATGCCGTTATATATTTGAGCGAGTGTTGTTTCAACGTTACCCCAGATCTTACAGAATAATTCACTTCTAAGCAATTTTGAGAATAGGAAAACCACAATTGGCAAATTCAATCGTTACAACCTCCAATTTACAAGATAAAAAGTACACCCCACAGATAGAGGAACGGAATACCTAGCATTGCATAAGCCACCTAGCTCATTGAGGTCGTTGGTCGGAGCGCACGCCACAGCGGGGAAGCACCAAAGACATTTCAAACCGCCAGCGTACCTACTAGGTACTTATTTATTAATGAAAACAGTTACCTGACTTTACAAAAATGAAAGCTACCTAGACCTGTCTAGGTGTCCAAGCAGAATTGAAGTTCCAAGCACGTGTGGGATCCTGCACGGTTCCTATTCCATGTATCCCTCCAGCTGCAACGCTACCCTACATCAATTTATCCACACAAACTACATAGTAAATAACCAATCAGTGGTCTTATTTTAATGTGGCAGCTGCGCACACAATGCCCTGTGTCTATAGGACGAGATACCGTATCTGATAATCCAAGTGTTCGAGTCTTCGATATCGCATGTTTCAGTTATCGCATCATCTCCACACTACCTCTCGAACAGGTTGCAGGTCCACCCAGATAACCGGAAAAAAGAGTGATGACATAGAAGGATTCGAGGATCCGTGCCCAGAAAGCCATCACCCGACATGCAGCGCCGTTTCATCTGATCATGAAAATGTCATGTTTCTTGCACTGCTTGCACTAGTGGGAAGACTTCGGACGAGATCTACTGTCAGCTCCAATGACAGATAAAAATCTAGTGGGTTCTTGTGAACCGCACAGCCTCACTCGAACGTACGGCAATGATCCTACGATATAACCCCACCACAGTATTGTACGCTGACGGCGGAAGGGTCGGGAAAAGCCATGCTACCGTGAGATGCCCTGACTATGGAATAGTATTCCTTCTCTCTTCACCTACCCGCCCTTCCACAGTTTAGTTAGTATGGGTAGGTACCTGCGCCCAGGTCGAATAGGATCTCAAATAGAATAGGTCTGTATTAGGGGACGGGAAGAACATGGTATTCTGGTATGTTGTAGCAGAGAAGGAAGCCGATACGTAGACGCTTCGCTCGAGAACATATACTCACAATACGCTGTACTCGATCCTAGTACTACCGTAGGTGGGTGTAGCAAGAATAAGGTATTGACAAGTCTCCCCAGCATGATACAAAAGGAGCGTTTACTAAATCCGAGTTTGAAGTATTGCGAAGCGACACCGTCTAGTAAGAAGACATAATAGAGGTCTCTCTGCCTCAGTAGTATAGCTCTTTATACATCGCTGTCCTACGATCATTGTCCGTTGAGATCTCTAGATTGATCGGAGATGGCATCTTTTTAGCTGGCGGAGTTACTCAGTCTTGGCACCGCCGGAGTGGGGCGGTTGTGCGGACTTTCGATCCTACTGTATTGCCTCAAACTCCGCAACCGACTCTCTTCACACAGCTCGTCCTCCACGACGGCCTAATGTATCTACTCCGTCCACAACAACTGACTACCCGATAATAGTGAATATGGGATCCGCTGTTGCACCAAACACTGGCACGCCAGCCTCGAGACAAAAAAACTGCAACAGCTGTGTGCAGGCCAAGAGGCGGTGCGACCGGCGGACACCGATATGTTCGCGGTGCGCTGAGAAGCAGACGCCATGCATCTACAGTAGCTCCAGAGCCGCTCGCCGGAAAGGAACCAATAGTAGGGAAACCGATCCCTACGCCGAGGCTTTAGCGCTTGATGGCTCTGCTGCCGGCCTGCCGCTGAATATACCTGGCTTGTCGTTTGATATGGGCTACCCTGAAAGCATGTTGTCCGCAGGTTTTCATCCCGAGGTCGCTGCGGAGCCCACGCCGCTATCTAATCTTGACACGGCCTCGATTAGTGATATTTCCATGGATACTTTTATGCACTTCTTAGATAGCAACACTTCGTCCTCCTCAGACCAATGGCTTATACGTACCGAGGGGGATCATCTCCCTGAACGCCCAACCACCCCGGCCGAGAAAGAAGTTGTGGCCGCATACGACAAGATGGCCGCTTGTGTGAGTAGTTCTACAAGTTCCTGTCCCGAAGATCCCAGTTCTCTTCGTCTTCTGTTTTATACTTAAGCTGATAGTACCCAGCATGAACTTGATTTATGGCATGCCTATGATCCGAAAACAGCCTTGTATTACATTTTAAACCGTGTGAAAGCCTTTACTGTGGAGATGGCGAAAGAAAATACCACACCTTTCATTCACATGAATCTCTACCGCGCATATAAGCCGCGATGCATCATGTCGGTAAGTAAATCTCCGGTTTAAGTCCTCTTATTTGGATTATAGTCAAGACTACAGATATCTCTATTCAAGTCATCCATACTACACCTTCGGGACTATCAGAACTTCCAGCATGGGGGGCATTGTACACCATTTGCTATTGCTCGAAGGCTTCTGGAAAACTTCATGCTGGGCTACAACTACATACGAGGAGTCTCTATGTTCTAGTTATAGCTCGTAACAGGAATGTTCTATGCTATAAAGGAACCTCTAGGCTGGGAATCTCAAAGTTGAAGACTAACATGCCATAGTGCTTCACAACTTGTGTGCTTTATGCAAACCGTACGCCAGCGAACGTGCCCATGGTGATGAGAGCCGTGTCTGATAGTGCGCGTGAGTTCGTCGAATCCGAAACTTACCGTGTAGTGTCAACACCTATAGAAAAACTTGCACGTTCACAGGCTCTTTTCCTGTACCAAATAATCCGCCTCTTTGATGGCGACGTTACCTTGAGGGCACAAGGAGAGAAGGACATTGGTCTACTGAAAACATGGCTGGGTGAGCTGTGCCGAATCCGCGACAATTTGGGCGATACGGAGCTGTTAAGTTATCGGGAGCTGTCTCCAGTTGACTGGGAGGTGTGTCTCTTTTCTCTATTCCACACCTAATGTCTTGGCTGACCATAATTATTAGAAATGGGTCTTCGCCGAATGCGTACGAAGAACCATAATTGTGGCATACGCAGTTATTAGCCTGTACGAAGTAATGAAAGACTCGCAGTTAAATCCAGACAATCCTTGGGGTTGCGTCCATCGATGGACGCTTGGGCGTTCCTTGTGGGAAGCGAGTTCCTCGACCGAATTCCAGCGCGCGTGGAAGGAAAGTTCTCATTTTGTCATCTCAAACTTTATGCTTGAGCATTTTATCGAGAATGGGAAGGGAGAAGATGTTGATGACTTCGCGGAAATGTTCCTGAATATGTGAGTAGATAAAAGAGTGGTAGGATTCAATGGTGCTAATAATGCTCGATAGGTATCTCGGCATGGATGCGGGCAATGAATTCATGGCCCAGCGGAAACAGTGAAGATGAAGATGTTTATGAGACCGCGTGGCATGCCGGTAGAGCATGAAATACCGCATCATCGTCCGTTGGCGCGCGTTCCTTCTTTCAAAAATGCTGGGGAAGTAATTATCGCCTATATTATGATGAGGTGACTGAGTCAATCAAGTAAGTTCTGATTATACCCGAATTGCAGGAGAACATTGAGATGAAGGGGTCTAACATGCCACTAGCAGGCCTTAGCTGTCATTTTTCTCGCATCAGCTATCCCTGGACCGTTAATGACTTAATGGTCTGGTGCTGCATCCCAAAACACCATTTCTCAGCCGCACCTGAGACCTTTGCAATGGAGTATTTGGTAAGGTCTCCGCTGCATGGTTTTTGTGGCCGGCTAACTGGGCCCCATTCAGGAGTCCAATAACAGTGGCATGGACATATCTACCAACTAAAACCCGAGTTTCAGAATACATGTCTATTCCTAATAATGGATTTGTACATGGGGTGCTGCTATATCCCTGGACATAACATAAACCGTGCACACGAAACGGTCGTCGCGAAAGATGGGCGAACCGTGCCATTGCCAGACCTCCGTCCTGGATCTAGTGCACCAAAAGCGACGTGTTGTCGCTTATCGCCTAATTCAGCAAAGGGGATGACCAGAGCACTCAATCTCCCATGGTAGGACGGGGCTACTTGAGGTTGAATAATTCTGTCGCACTGGCGGCTTATGACAAAGCTAATACGAGACCGCTCAGGGATATCAAATCTAAAACTATAATATTCAGCGGACTTATTCATGAGACATCGCCGTATCTAGACCATCAGATCTTGAAATAAGTTATCTGTCATACCGATCGATCTGCGGGCAGGCATAGCTGCCGCGACATTGTACATCAGCTCCCAGGCCAAGCCGGCTATATAATTCCACATATTAATAATTGTGGTGACCGGTCAGCCGAATCGGTATACAGTAGGCGAGAGCAAATCTGTAACGACGCAGCTGTTGCCGTGCGGGATCGAAATTGCCGCTGTTTGCACCCCGAGGTTAGCGAGAATTCAAGAAATGTCTCGGCAGTATGCAGAAACAGTGAGGCCTGAAACATGCCAAGAAAGCAAACAAGTGAGATACAAACCCTCGATAGCTGGTCATGCCATCGTAGGGGAGGACAGAGACCGCCTATCCCCGTATCCTGACCGAAAAACTCGATGAAATATGTCGCAATACACAAAGAATTCCATGTATACGTGCCCACGAATGCACTTTGGAAACCTTCGTGCAACAATAAGTGTTTTTTCGCTTACCTGAAGCACGAGGCTCCAGAGAGTAATACAACTCAAATATACACCTTGCATAGAGCCGCAAACTTTTTTGACGGGAGAGACTGCCTTATGACTAGTTATTACGAGCTTGGATTATCTTCGGCGTGTACGACCATGACCTCAACGCGAGCATAAGCATGGGGGCGTGACTAGTAGATAGCTGTGAACTTCGTGATGTACGACCCTAATGAATGTACCATTATCCACAGTTGGAGTAGCCTGGTGTCGCAAAATAACGCCGTTGCTGTGCGGAATGCAACAGCCGTGTACACCCGAAGAATTGAGTCAAATATAGCAAAGTTACGTCTCAGATCCCCGAAGATATGATATGTTTTCTACTTGTTGTAGCGTAATTGGGACGCGAGAGTTGAGCAGGTCGACATGCTGGTCATATTTGCACCGCTCTAAATTGGCACCACAGAGACCTTTGAGAGGATTGGATTGTGAAGCAACCACATTCTGATGATAGCACCAACCTCTACTATTTTCCCTAGTAGCGCTTCTCTGTCAGTAATTAACTCACTGGGGGAAATTCTTTCAAGTATTTCCTGCGGTTAGATACAGAAGTTACTCAGTTATTGTTTACTTAAACCAAAATAGTACATAATAGGGGAGAGCATAATGCAAGACAACATAACCAAAAATCAAAATCTCCAGTCATTAAATTTACCAGGTATTACCACTTCCAATGTATGAAGTCATCTTGAGTCTCAACAATATCATAATGCTGGACTAAGCCTAAATCCTTTGTCGCGTATTCCGTTAGTAAAGTGCGGCGTGAGAAGGAGATTCGAGGTTGAGGGCGACACGCATGCGGTTCGAGTTGGATGGGGCAGCGGTGTACAAAAGTCACCGTTTTTCTTGAAACTGGCAATGAGTGACTGCCCTCGCTCGCTGACGACCCAGGTGGCGAAAGCGACAGCGCGGTCTGGGTTGGGAGCCTTTGCGCCCACAAGCAAATGTGCCGGGTTCAGGAGCGGGTCGTTGGGATCTTCGTCTGTTCCGGCCTTGTAAATGACAGTCTGCTTGGCCACTTCAGTATCTAACGACAGAGTCGTGCCCTTGTCGGTGATGGTGTATCCCTCGAGGAGAATGGCCGCCGTCAGAGCTTGAATGGGAAAGGCGATGTATTGGTGATATACCAGGTCGAGTAGGCAGTGGCCCAGGGAACCTGGTTTAGAAAGTCAATGCACTCAATGTTATAACTTTAAATATACTATAAGCTTAAAACTATCTTATTATAGAGAGGCAAATGGAATGACTTCAATCTACTGACCTGTCCAATTTCTGCCCAAAGCATCGATTCTTTGATATTTGTTGCTGACTTGTCGTAACGACTCAGGAATTTGATCGTCGGGTCTGTTGCGATCCCCGACTCTGCCGCCGAGCGCAAGTCCGAAAAGATCTTCGCGATGTTATCATAGCCACTGATATTGGCAGGGTTGGCAGCTGGCCCAACGAGGAGGAAGTGGTCGCGGAACGCGCTACAGGAAGTCATCAGTGGACATCTTGAAAGGCTGAGAAGTCTCTAAGATGTAATTTCCCACTCGAACAAACCCCTGCTGGAACATGAAGATATATTATTCTGAGGATGAGACTCACTAGTAAATGGGCTTCGTCGCGATGCCCTGGTCCACGGCAATTTGCTCAGCTGCTGGGCTGTAGGTGATGCCGACGTCGATCAGACCCGTGCCGAGGTGCTCGATGCTATACGTAGTGTCACTCATATACAAAGCAACCTTGAATGGGGCGTTGCCGTTATGCACAGTATCTTTCATGAATTCGTCCGCAAGCACTGCCATGATAGAGATGAGGAGGGATAAGCCAGCTGTAAATAGGACGCTACTTACGGCCTATGAGGCCACTCTGCCCGGCACCACCATTACCAATACGCAGCTCGATAGCGGCGTTGGTACCGTTGAAGCCACCATCATAGATGGCAGATGGGCTCTGTGCTGAGCAAGAGACCGCTAGGAGAGACGCGACTGCACAGATAGTAGCAGTACGATGCATCATCTTGAATTGGAAGTCTCGAACCCTTCTTTTCAACAGATGGTAGGTTGAGAAACAGGGGTTCTCCTTATGCTACAAGGGCTCTGATGAGGGCTTTGAGATAGACTCGATCCAGTAATAGTTTACTGGGGGTAGCTGGGTACTGTCTGGCCATTCAAGAGTCTTCCTGATGCTGGTTGGATTCTTGAGACTATTTATGCAGTTTGTTGGTACTCCTAACCTCTGTACAACAGCGAAAATAAATGAGAGCCAAGATCAACACAACCCAGCTTCTTGATTGCTCTTCAAAGAGAAATGGTTGTCCTCAATGGTCATCTTCTCGCTTATTTTCCCGTCTTTAGCTGCTCTGTTATAGGTGCTTGATACAATACCCGTTCTCGTACGAAATATCCTGCCACTAGCTAAACCCATCTTATCTAATAGCTTCGTTACCGCTGCTCGGCAACTCAAGGTCTTTTATCTGATTAAAATATCCATGAATAACTACCACGTTAGTCATATATAATACACAAGCCCTTCACAGCTTTCAAATTGTAAATTTCGAGACACGCCCCAGACAGCTTGCGAAGTCAATAAACTTGGTAAATAACATACAAGAGCCTACAAAGCTTGAAATATCTTTAAGCAGTTAATTTCCAACTCGAATAATAACGAAAACGAACGACATCTGGGGAGGTTTACTACAGGCAGAGACTGGGACTACTACGTGATTGTAACTACGAGAACACATTGGAGGAACATTACGACGGTCCTCAAGGACGCTGGGGCTAGCCTAATTGGCGTGAGAAACGTATGTAGATTTATGATGTAACATCGCTGATATATGCAAAATTACCTATACCAGGTACCTGACAAAAATATCCAAGCTCCTGAACCCCATTATCCTGACGTACGCATTTGCCGCGTAGCCTTTCAGCTAGCGAGTACAGGGAACCTCCCTTTGAGTACAAAACCTGTACAATACGTCGGGCTGTCCGCTTCTGGCCAGATGGCCAGCTTTCGAGGTGATAGGAGCATTGAGCCTGACTCCATGTTTTTCTGGCAGATGCTCGGATTTCGAGGAGGCGGGAGAATCGATTCGATCTTCACATTGGCGGTCAGATGGCCAGGTCACTGGAGGAGAAGCATATGGAATCTAGTTCCACGTCTCTTGATACCGGGACTTCTCGACTTGTGGTGCTGCCAAGGATGAAATAGGCGCTGGAGTCGTAGACGTAGGTCGATTCCTTCTAATCGTCCGGTCCATAATAACATCATCTGAGAGATGTGATGTCGTCCAGGTATAGTGGTCGTCGAATGTGAAGCGTTAAAGTGTAGCTGGCCCGTACCAATTGTTGCGTTTTGATGAAGACATTGTGATAATGGCGAAGATTGGTCATAATTTGATGGCCTGTGAAAGGGCCAAAATCGTCTTGTCTCGTATTTTGCCTTACTACTGGATCAAGTCCAGTTTTGGGTTTTAGGTGTAGGCTCGCATTTTCGTTAAGAGCTGGTAAATGCTGTGGAGAGAGACGGGCCGCTCGAATTCCATAGGCGGGTTTGGAGCTTAACATTGCTCAACACTGCTTGCAACAACAGTTTGTAGGTTAAGCGGACGCAGTGTATTTTCGCTTCTTGGCTTCGTGACAACAACGCTCCAAAGGGGCTTTCTGCCGGTATTATCGAGACCATGGCTTATAAGCTTGCAGCTAGACACGGGTTGGAGATTCCTGTTGATACAAGTTAGTGAAATCGATATAAAATTTTAGTATTTGTGATTCTTACTCTTTACTGTCGCGATTCCATTTTGGCTGGGCAGTCATTGTTATTCGTTTATTCGGCTCCCAGTTCGCGCTCTTCGCCGTCGTCCTTCCGCGTGAGCCTTTTGACGTGGTATGAATGTGACGAAGTAGGTCTTGGAGACTTTCTCGGGTCATGCGTAGTTGGCTCTTGGTCTTGTTGTATCTGACGAGAGTCGATGGTGGCACGGTATATCGAGTGTGAATATAGACCCAAGATGTCTTAGGCTTGGGCCACAGCTTTCCACCTTCGAGGTAGAGATGTTGGAATTTGTTGTTTGGTCTGGCGGACCCCTCGAAAGCACGGAAACCATCGGCGTCTTTTTTGTAGTGGATGGCCTGCTTCCAAGGAGGGAGGTAATCGTTTTCTTCCCCAGACTTATAGGCGGACACGGTCGTGACAGTGTAGCCTCGCGAGTCGTTTGAGCGGCCGAGAATTATGACAGGATGGCCTGTTGCGCCAATATGGACGCCGCCGCGTTCTAGGACTTCGTTCTGCTCGGCTGCGCTGAATTCTTCTGCCTTTTTGAGAAAAGCGATATCACCAGGTTGCCAATCCGGTTTTGGTGTTGGACGAAAAGATGCGGAGCACCGAGGCTGCTCCCCGGTCTTCTGACGCCAGTTCATGGAGTCCATTGTGTCTTTATGCCAACGATAAATATGACGGCTAGATGAAAGACAAGGTATGTGACGATTATGCTGAGCCTGCGGTGGAAAGATCTACGTTATTGAGTGTATGACGGACGGATGTGAATATCATAGTTGGAGAAGTACGCCGTGACATGATACTGAGATAACATACCTGAATAATAATAGCTAGTTGATTTTCAAGAAACCAGATATCAAACGAGATGATATAGATATCACAGTGATGGTGATTCTGATGCTGACGCCGGTAGTTGTGATGATGCTGAGGAGAGATAAGAAGACTCTATATCTTAAGCCAGATACCAAACTTATAGAAAATGGGTGCGTGTCATTTGTAGTATGCTTTAAGGTTTTAAGGGGTGCAGTTCAGAAAGTATTATGCGAGCGGCCAATGGTGTGAAGCTTAATACGTGACTCAACTTTGGACCAGCCATTGGCCTAACTTGAGCATATCGGACTCCATTGAGAGCTTCAATGGCACTAAACTGGCTTCCATTATGAGAATGGTTGCTGCCTGGAGAGTCTATAATCACATTCCCTTCGCCGCTGTTAGCCGGATACGAAGTCCTATAGCTGGATATTTACGTGAACTTGAAGATGCCTAAAATTGCTTGACTACAATGAACACTACCTTCGCAGAGTGACTGGATCGTGCTTTACGTGTTGAAATACAGCCTTTGCTAGGTTGGCCCATAAGGCTGGAACTTTGGTCCCATCACTATATGAATGTCAGTAAGAGCATTGAGTGTATCTATTCCTTGGTTCCCTTGGCCAAGAGCTCACTAAACTGAGACGTGGAGAAGAATCTGAACAATACGAAAACGTCTATATATCCTTTCTACACGAGCATCATTGCGTGATGCGTGGCGGCCATAACCGAACTTCAGGAACATTCCGTGATATCGTCACCGGACTGCTGATAAAAATAGAGTTCTTTAAGAAGGTTTGGTTAAATTTAGTCTGTTTTAAAAGCAACTTAACGCGAACGTAAGGTATAATAATATTGACCTACACATGCCAATTGTTACCCGGCCAACATAGTTTCAGATGCGCAGCTAAAGGACGCAGCTACAGGAACCTAGATCTAACACAGCAGTGAGTCTCGGTATCGGGTGAAAAAGCATCTAGGAGATGCTATATATCAGCTTATTCAAGGCCTTAAGGCTTCTACGTTTTTCGTACAGTCCAGACTATCGATATACAGAGCCCCAGGAATCGGATTTGGAGAGTGGGCATGCTGATTCACTCCCTTACTACCACTAAGGCTAGAATCTAAATTTAGATATGAGATAACACACAGGTCAGGCAATACTATACGTATCATAGCTGCGTTGAATTTGATGAACCTTCTTCTGACCTCACAAAGAGCTTTTTAGGGAAGCTGGAATCTAGTGATACTACGCTTCCAAATTTTGAATGCTTTTTGACTGCTGTGTGTGAATTTTAGTATTTCTATTCAAGTTAATGCGCAATAGTTAAATTTTGAGGCTCTCGGATCAGTCAGATTTGTCTCGTGTCATTTCTATAGAACGAGTTCATTCCTGTTGTTCCTCCTAGCAACGGGTTTTCCTAGTCGCATCCAGTCAACAAGTCTTCCCAAGTCATGACTTCAGTGATAAATGTCCAACTCATAGAAGAGAACACTCACCAGGTTAGTCAGTGCTTTGTCTTATGGGCATCGGATCGAAAACAATTCTGTTTGCTAAATGTTTGAGATGATAATCATCAATATCAATGGATTTGTCGGCCATTGTAGAGAGTCAGGTTTCCAGATTAGTCAACTTACAAACGACAAACTGGAGGGTATAATAAGAGCATTTATTAGCCGACAATACAGGGACACATGTCTATCCGGATGGGCGACCCATACTACGGCATGTCATGGCTCTTTATCGTCTTCTGCTTGGTGCATGCCAGTCCGCTGACGGGCTGCATGGGATGCTACCCCACACAACTTTTTAAAACACTTCTTGTTCTGGAAATACACTAGATATACTATTGGCTAGCGTAGTGACCCTGCAGATGGATTCAAACCTAAATCTAGTGTAAGTACTCCGTACTGAAGCCGAAACCCTACCTAGGTAGGTGCATGCTGGGTATTCCTGATAACACCCAAGCAGATTATGTCATCCCGCCACATGCATTCATTATCTGGATCTATCCTATCTACCTAATACTGACCCCGCCATCTGCCAAAGGCACCCATCGCTCCCCTCCCCTCCCCTCCCTACACCCGACACGCCCTCCCCCACCATCGCGTGGCCGTCGTCACGACCAGACAGCAAGCAAGAATGGCGGAACCGACAAACCCGCGCCCGCGGATCCTCTACTCAGACGCCGGGCCCGAGCCGCCCTTCCCGCTGCGCATGGAGGGCACCGTCATCTCCGGGTTCGGCCGCGGCTCCAAAGAGCTCGGCATCCCGACCGCGAACCTTCCCGTCGACGCAGCCACGACGCCGTGGATAGCAGACGCGCGATCGGGCGTATATTTCGGGTGGGCGTCCCTGGCCCTCCCGAGGACGCATCCCGACTCCAGCACGTCCGAGACACCCTCCAAGGAGGACGGCGCAAAGGGCGCTTTCCAGATATTCCCCATGGTCATGTCGATCGGGTATAACCCCTTCTACAAGAACAGCGTGCGGTCGGCCGAGGTGCATGTGCTGCGGTCCTTCGGCGCCGACTTCTACGATGCCCCTATGCGCCTGCTGATTCTGGGCTTCGTGCGCGATGAGAAGGACTACAGCGGCCTCGATGCCCTGGTCGAAGACATCCGCATCGACTGCGACGTGGCGCGGCAGAGCCTGGCGCGCGAGGCATGGACCCCTGCCGAGGGCGTTGTGGATGGGACGAAGGGCACTCTGGATGGCTCGTGGCTCGTGCGGTGAAGGGCTGTATGGCCGTTTGAGTGAACGAGAGGATGACAACAGGAGTACGGGCAGGGTTAACTCAATCGCCGGCTCCGAGGCAATATTGGATACCTCTAGAAACGGTATTGGAGTAGCGACGTAGTCAATGGCCTGGCAATGAGACTTGCTGTGGAAATGAACGAGCGGGTATGATTCCACGACTTGAGAGCGGAATGTAAATAAATCTACTAGAGTGATTGCCGGGACCAAGAGTTCATGAATCGCCGGGAATGGCAAGGCGTTTAGGTGAAAAGGCACATAGCATATATAGAGAAAGAATTGAACATCTCATCGGCATCGTATGTGGCTTGGATATGGTCCCTGGTGTGAAACCATTTGTGTTCTCATTTGGTCTATGCCACAAAGTCTATGGCCAATACAAAGAAAAACCAACAAATACAGATAATGATGACCAGCTCCCATACATGGTGGGAGAAGGACTCTAAATATGCGAGCCCCATCCAAAACGCCGCCCATGCTTCATTGATATGGAAGCCAAAAAAAAGGTTAGTCAATATATATGACTGATGCGAATATCTATCAAAAGGAAAGATAGGGGGTTAGGGGTTCAACCACATTCGTTGGGGCTTATACTGCAAGCTGGTCTTGATCGCGATAGTAGCAAGGCAGAAACTGTCTTTGAGTTAGAGACTTATTTGGGGGCAAGAGATGTGATTCACAACTCACATTCATAATGATAAGCATGGGTATATCGAACACATCGCGCTTAATAGTCCAGCAAAAAGTGCAGTCAAGTTTACCGTCTTTCCCCAGCTTGGAAATGCCGTGTTCACCGTCGATTTTGGTGACCCTATTGCTGAGGATGCTGTTCCGAACGTTCTTTTGAGGGGAGTCTTCATGAGCTAGTGCCTCGTTCATCTCCTTGGTTCGATACTTTAGTAGTCGACATTTTCTCGTCACGCGGCCACGGCTGTCCCCAAAAGCTAATTGCGCGAAGTCTTCGTAGAATTGTATAACACTGTCATCATCCATAAACTCGGCCGCGAAGACGGGCTGTGCGGTTCCCTCGGAAGTCTTTGTTGTGTCCGGCTGTATGGTTTTCAATCTTGGTGTGGTCAGTTCAGACTTGCTGGGCAGACTTCCCGACTCCGACCCCGAGCGACCCAGGTTGACATTCAAGTTGGGTTCCTTGCCAAGCAGTATGTTTTTCGTCCACCCTGTGAGAGCAATAAACTCCTTGTTGACAGCTGCCACTTCTCCTGTGCGTCTGCACACTATGGTGGGAGCGGAGGCATGTCCCATATAATCTTCGTACTCGAATAAGGTGCGTTGAAGACATTTTTCCATGAAAATCAAATCTTGCCTATTCAGATTATTCATGCACACTATGAAAGAAGGCCGGATGCTAGCAAGGGATTTAGCAATGCGGAGGGTCTTGCTGGGTGAAAACCTGCGTTGGACAAAGTTGATCAACCTATGAAAACCGGTAAGATAGGGGTACGGTTCCTTGACAGTGTCGTATATAGATGAAGGATCCCGTTTCCTGGATAGTATAGCTTGTGGTCCTAACTTATCATGCGAGGCTGCGTTCGTGAGTTTAGGTTTCGGCCGTGACGGTTGTGCAATCGGCTGAGAACTTGTGGGCGTGAAATTGCTAACGGTAGGAGACTGATCAAATCCATAAGTCGTAGGCTGGGGGCTCGAAGTATTGTCTGTACCTGGACTGGCGAGGCTGCTGGGTGTGGGACCAGCAGCTGCAACAGCGTAAGCATGTGGCAAGCCATGCTGTAGATTGCCCTGGGAGTACATATTGTTTTGATCAGCGTTCATAAAGTTTTCAACCACACCCGGGTCATAAATCTGATTATTATATTGGCTGGCTCCATTGGAAAACACAGGTGGTGGACCGTATCCGACATCACTGCTAACAGAATGCGCTATGGCTTCTTGCGGGGGCGTTTCAGCGGCGCCGGAAGACATGTGGCCCAGCATACCAAATTCGAGCGCACCATAGTGACTGCCAAAATTTAGCCCCTCGAGATCGAAGTTGAAGATCGCGGGGTTACTGGGATCGAAGAGCGCGGTAGAAAAATGGTTCGGTATCTCTGTAGACACTTGATGGACGGGAATACCATTCATTTGTCTGGCGTTATTCGCAGCTTGAAACCCATTGGTGATGGGGGACTGCTGATGGCCATATGACAGAGGATCTGGGATTCCCGTAACGGAGTTCCGCGCACCGTTTGCGAACATAGGGTAACCTGTATTATTTGTATTTGGCGCATAGTATGCTGAAGTTTCCGCATTGCCATTTGGAATCTGCCTGCCGTTCGTCGGTTTTGACCCGGCGTTGGGGTTATAATTCGGGCCCAAAACTGGGCGGAGGGCCTCTGGGGGAGCATCATGAAGATATTTCGCCTTCTTTCTTACTCCATCCTGACAAGCATCGCCGAGGCCGCGCTTAACGCATCTCGTGCAAGGTCGCTCATCTCCTGTGCTAAGAATGAGTACGGGTTCTTCAAGATTGGATTATGGACATTTTCATTTATATAGAAGCGGAATTCGACTTCGTGGGGGTCAGCTGGTGCGGGGGCGAGTGCACAAGAGGCTGAAGGAGTTATCGGAATTTACATGTGGAGGCTGAGACTTACCGCACGTCAGATGGGCTCGCTGACAAGCATAACACGCACGTCTTGCTTTTTTACGCCGAGGGCGATGAGGGTCTTTGGGATCGTACTTCTTTTTAGTCTCAGAGGAGTTTTCCGCTGAAGCCTCGGGTGACGTGTGCTGCTCAAGCATATTGTCGTTCTCGTCCTTGGAGCTGTGGCCGATTTCGTCAGGCTCCATATCATTATCAGACATGGCGTCTGAGACCTCAGCCCCGTTGGCTTGAACGTCTCCTGGCATGTTGTCTTAGTTTTATACAAGGTCGCCCCAGGTCAGGCGAAGGGTCCAAGGCAAGCCCTGACCCAGTTTTTGGCGTAACCACACTTGTCTGGAAATACGCAGCTCGACAGATCCTGAGTAATATTCCCAGCAAGCCTAAGACAAAGTCGCAACCAGGTACCCGGGCTGTCCTATCTATTAGTCCACCGCTCTTTGAGCGGTACGAAATCAATGGAGTTGGGGGCCCGGACCGCTGGCCAGTAACGACGTTTCCAGGCGATTCGGTCCAATAATGTAAACGAGAGCTGAATTATCAAAGGAGGATAAAATAAGTCAACTATTGACCAAACAGTGCCGAACTATACTTAGCGCGTACGTGAGACGCGGGCAGCTCGTGTGCAATGGTGCTGTGCGCTTCCGTAGTGCAACGGCCCTCTTCAGCCCAAATAAACCAAGAATATGCGGTCGAGGGGCAGGCTACGAGACAGGCGTCTGCTCGTATTCAGCGTTGACTAACAGGGTAGACTCCAATGGGCGACCTCCCCGTGCCAAAAGAGGCGTTTTCTGTACAACGGAGGCCGGACAGCCTGGGGAGGAGTCGACGAAGACCTGGTCACACTGTCTCTGTACAGATCGCGGGGGCGTCTCGCAGAACTTCCCCAGTAGAGCCTACTGGGTACTGCGGGAACGGACCGGTGACGCGGAGGCGCAGAAGGACTATTCTCATGGAGTCACGCGCCGGCGGATAAGGCACTGGGGGGTTTGGCTGGGATGGTATGCGGGATGATCGATGCTCCTGCAGCTAGCCGGTACTTCTGAAGCAGTTCGCATTGGGTGCTGAAGACTAGACCGAAGACGCAAGAAAGAGAGAGAGAGGGGAGTAGACGGATGGGCTAACGGCGGCTCGGTTGGTTGACCTGGTTGACCTGGGACCTGATCGTCGGTGGTGGTGCAGGTGGATAGGAGGTCGGCGACCGCCAGCGGATGTACATGTAAATGTAAATGTAAATGCAAATATATCTAGATGTGCGTGCCTATCCAGGTATCCCGAGGGCGTCCTTGGTCCTTGGGGTGTGCCGAGGGGAGGATATCTGATTGGTATCCCAGGGGAGATGCGCGGCTGGAGGTGTCAACACCAAGGCGCAACGAGCAATGCGACGGTGCGAGGGGTTCACTGGAAACACTGCGGAGGACGCGAACCGTGTGAATTGGCCGCCTGGAGACCGTGAAGGTTTGCTACGCAGACATACAGAACTAGAAGCCAGATACAATGTATGCAATGGCGGTAAAGAGCCCCCTTAGAGCACCAGATGGGCAGATGGGATGGGCTGAGGAGGCTGCCAGCGGATGCAACGCCAGAAACCACCGAGGGCCGCAAAACGAGTGGTGAAGAAGTGGTGGTGAAGGTCAGGACAAAGTCAAAGAGCCGGGGCACAACGCTGAAAACGCTGAACACGCTGGAAGGCCTGGAAAGTCTGGCACTGGCGAATCAAGCCGGGCAGGGAGCTGGTCTAAGCCAATTGAATCAAGTGGTGGCGCAGACGGGCGACCCTTATATTCATCATGTACACACGACCTCGCACGATCAATGGGGTCTGGCAAGCTGGAACTGGAAGCGCATCACGGGCGAAATTGCGAATGGATAGCACTACGATGCAACAGCGGCTATGCAGCTCTGGTGCGCTGGTGGTTGAGCGTGATGGGCGATGGAGGTCAGGTCGTGTAACGGCGACTGGATTGGGGTTGGAGGGGGTCATGATTTGCACCGGCCGTCCCAGTCGGCATTGTGGACAGCCGAAGCAGCCTGCCTGATTGGCCCGCTGGCCTTCCGAGTTTTTCAATTTTTGCAGGTGCTCAGGCTGCCGGCCAACCAGGGCCTCTCCAGCCATGCGCTCCATAGGGCCGAGCCGCGGGGTCTCTTTTCTACGCACCCCCACCGAGCCCCCCCTCTTGGGCTTAGACTGCCCCTCTCCCCAAGCCGCGCAGCTGCATATGTTTCTCTAACTGCATTGGCAGATCAGAGCCCCCCGATACTTGTATGTCTGGCTGGATGATTCGCGCGCCACCCACAGGATCTTGAGAACCAAGGTCAGTACTGTACATACTAAAGACAAAACCGTACACAAACCAACACTACCTGCAGATGCCCCATTGGGGGGTGGGTTGCATTGATCAACGGCCGGTCAACCTGTTCAGCCCCGGTCAGGCACATGTCGTGTGAACGCCAAGCTCCCAAGTTACGCCAAGGGAGTTAGCTCAGCTTCATAAGCACTACATTTACAGTAGTGTACACTATCTGCTGTGCTGTTTATGCCTGATCTGTTACCCCGATAGACGACTAGTAAAGGGCTAGGTGCATAGGTACTAGATCGAGATCACGCGATCATCTTTGACTCGAGGTTACAGTAGTCAACCTGCCATGCTTCTACGCTAGGTGTATTAGTGTAGACGGGCAGCTGAGGATGTTCCCTGGTGTGAGATGGGTATGTCTTGCGTATGTACTTTGAGCCTCTCATCTAGAGGAATACCTTGCAGATGTGTTCGTAGGACTGACTATGTGTACTTGGGTGCAACCAGACTTTGTGATACGGTGCGTCCCACCTACTGTATGTACTCTGCGCCAATTTATATGTAGGTCTATGTATGTAGGCGAGAGGTACCTACCCTGGCTCGCCTGGGTAGGTATTCTACATTCGCCCCGCAGCGTGGCTGTTGGGGACCAACGTTGGGAACTCGTGTTGGTCAATACTTCAGGTACATGACGTATTTATGTACTGTACGGAACTTGATGTCCAAATCAGCTAGTTTACATCCATGAGATAAAGTAAGTGGGGTACATACTTCCTATGTATATTAAAAATTTAACCCAGCACAGATCAATATATACAAATATCATTGTGTGAAATTCCCTGTCTTGGATAAATTATTGCTTACATACTCAATTTCATTTGGTGCTGCTCACCTGGTTTACAGCCGCCCACCTGTCATTCTTTCAGCTTTGTAAGCTACCCCAGTCCATGCCAGTTGGTTGGTCGATACTACTTTATGAGACTGTCTACATACCTACATTTGAATTACACGCCTTTTCATTATGACTACCTCTACATACAGTGTTACTTGGTACCTAGGTATCTATGTACATGGCTACATAGGTACGCATTTACGACGATGTAAGTACAGTAACTAAGCACGTAATGTTGGAAGTAAATAATTACTGGCATCATGTACATTTTCTGATAGGGACTTGTAGCCATTGGTGCCAAGCATGTACTTATATTGATTTGTACAATTACACCGATCGGTCAATGTATGTACTTTTTGTCTCGTTACTGCTGCTGCTTCTCTCCACTGCCGACATTGCCTCTTAATACAGTACACTACTTTCATGTCATTCCTTCCGTTGCAGTCATTCCTCTCTTCGGTCATAGTTTATCTGCCTTTTGTTTTGTTGTAACTACCTCAACTACACTAACCATGCTCTCCAACAACGGCACTTCTATCTGCTCCACCGATGCTCCACCGATGCTCCACCACGCTGCCCCCCTGCTTTATCCAAGTCGAGGGAGTGGTGAGGAGAGCACCCTCGTCGCAAATCAAGCGCTGTCCAATATGTGCACCATGGATTGCTTGCTTGCGTATGCAACCAGCGGCTCGAGCCGCAGCATCGACACTCCACCGCAGACCTCGATTGTCAAATCAAGCTTTCGCACCTAGCCAGCCGAACTTTCCATGCGCTGTTCGACAATGCAACCCAATCTCAAACGTCCATTCATCGTCTTTGCCATCTGTTCTCCACGCGACCCTGGATTTTGATCTGTTCCGGTACAGCTAGTCTCCAGTCTCCAGTCTCCAGTCTCCATTCCCACTATTTGACGGAGGCCTCAAATCCGCTTCCAGAGCCCGGTCATCCGAGACACCGAGACACCGAGAAAGGCAATGAGAATAACTAACAGCAGGACACGCTGCTAGAGGCCATTTACCGTTTACGGCCCTTTTGGGAGGGGGTTGTTGGGCATCCCGCATCACTCGGTGTTATTTATTATTTATTTTTACCTACCGGGACACTAGTGCATTCCATCATCACCATCAACATTTATATTATCGGTATTATTTCACAGCGCGGGGGCACACGTCAGTCGATACCAGGGTCTCATCATCCTTATCCTTGTCCCATGTCCCATACCTGAAGATCTTCGCTGCAACCATCCTTCATTGCCTAAGCCAGTGTTCTTGCGTTTCAACCAGCTGTTCAACCGTAGTGCCAGGGTAATTTTCAGCGATCGTCGCTGTAGCATCCCACCGTTTTCACTCTTACGGCTGAGATGGCGGCTGTTCCAATATCTATCCTACTTAGTCTAGGCAGTATCTAGGTTTCGCCAAGATCAACAGAACCTCTTCGTTCTACCTGATGGTGGTGCAGGTTCAACTGCCGCTCATGGTGTACGTTCACTGCCAAGAATACGTACAAAGGGAGCTACCTACAAGTTACAAGTACACAGGTTTCACGACAAGATACGTACCGTGGCCACCACGAGGCTATTGTGGGTGTTGACCTGCAAAAGGTAAAGTACATTACATACCTAGGTACCTCTTGATTCTGGCTAAAGCATCGTCCTTTTTCCAGTTAGGGCGTGCGACTTACTGTAGTGCTGTTCCTATCAGATATCAGAATCCACATGCGCCAAAAAGTAGTGCCCAAGAGCCAACAGGGCCACAGGATTACAGGATTACAGGATCACGGCTCGTGCACCATGCTGTTCGATACACATTGGTCGGCCTATTTGTTGGCTCATCTCTCAGAATGGTTGGCCGCATTCGGAGAAGCCATAGGTACAATTATGTACCTATTCCACGCACTGCATGTCCCATGCCCAGCAGTGAGGTTCGTGTGTGATACACGCCACCAACTCTGGGCATCACCGACTTCGTTCTGCGGCGATGGGAGCGCTTGAGGTGGCCAAGTCACGGCGAATTGCGCTATGGTTTGCATCGCCTCCTGGCTGATACTTACGCAGGCTAGCATCTGGGGTTGTAGTGTATAGACTACCTTCATCACACTACACGGCACTAAACTGCACGTTTAATGCCTCTTTTCCGCGTCCGTCCCACTGCCTTGCTTAGATGAGAGATGAGGCAGTTCTGCAGTCAGCTAAACAGAGAAAGATGGGACTGGTGCGACTCTGGAGTCGTCTTCTCCGAGTAAACTTACGCTCAAAACAGGCCATGCTCGAGACACTGACGGTCTCCATACATGTTACAAGTTACGTGTACTGAGTACGACCGGCGCAAACAGTAGCGCGACGTACACACTGTACGCATTTACTGTACGCCATACATACCTACATACATACCTACTTACTTACTTAGCAGTACATGTAACGACGCGACCTTGTCTGCCCGTTGCAAGCGTCCGATGCTGTGTAACACGCCGATGTCAACTATCATGACCATGGTGCCCAACCACCAGCCCATTTGGCATCGATCCACCAGGGTGTCAATAGCGCGAGACACACTCGAATGTCCCCTGAGGTTTACATTGTTGAGATTATTAGCTGCAAATACCCCAGAATTAGTCGAAAGCCACGGCATGTAGCCACCGGACTAGGTAGGCAGTGACAACAACATTAGTCTAGGACTTTGCATTTAGAGCTATACTACCCTGCATAGCCTCCTGGAGGGAGGCTCTTACACACATTGGCTAGGCCGAGTTGCATGGGTAAACAGGTTGGCGTTTCGACGCCCCATGATGGTCTGTCTCCCTCACTTGCTCAAACTCAGGTTGTGTTGCTTCCATCTAATGAACTGCCCTACCTCTCTGTCCACTCGGAGAAATTCTCGATCACTTGGAATTAATACTCGACAATGACTGGCGGACCAAGACAATGCACCTCGAATCTGAACCACCCTCTAGTTGATACCAGCCCATGCGCCCAATACCATTGGCGCAGAAGCATTATTGGCACAAGGTCACTCCACCAGGCTCTCGGCCTCCACATGTCACTGCAGCTTGTGCCGTACCAGGCATAATATGTCTGTAAGGTCATCTTCTCACATAGAGAGACGGACGCACCAGACTAGGTTCTTTACCCGCTCAGAGGAGAACATAGTGGCACGAAACAGTACAACAAATACTTCTCTTAGGTATTTTGTGCATAGCTGAGTGAGCCCCATGCAAGAGATGACGATGCTGACCGTTGCAGGTTTAATTGCGTGGAGTGTGATAGGGTTAAAAATCGTACGCCACATCACCATATTCTAAATGCTATTCGTATCCTTTTGCGCAAGTTTTTTCATTGACATGTGGTGATGAGGTTGTTTTGAAATTGGCCAGCTGAATATTTTGAGTGATGATGTGAAATTCTCGGCTGGTCATCACTAGACACCGAGAGGACACAGACAGACCTGGGAATGGTATCACTAGGACTTTCCTTAATTCCATCGTTGGTACTGAGTCAGAATGTCATGCATCGTAATGTGATTTGTCATCTACACTACATCGTCCGTCCCTTTCTATGGTTTGAACCATTCAAAGCATCTGTCTGCTACTGCACAAAAGTACACATGGAAAATTGTGTGAGTAGGTAAATTGCCCCCGTTGCCGCCTCTGGGACTCGCTTGGTAGGAAAAAAGATAAACAGACTAGTAATACTACATGAACCTGCCGTAGATGCCGTGGTTTTCCAACCAGTGGTTTTAGTTGAAACCCAAGAGATGCATGTTTACTGTAGTTGCCCTTTGTTTGTTTATGGTTCAATATTGATTTGCCTACATATCAATATGTAGCTCATTGCTCACAACACCGGATACATGTCTTTCTGGGTTGCGAGCATACGCAAACTTACAGTAATTTGGGTATTCTAAGCAACCTATTGGATCTCGACAGCCTGTTGAAGTGCTCTCATATCAAACAACCCTATCTATCCTAAATCATTGGATATATACTAAACGAAGGTTGGGCTTCTCGGTTTTCATTTTCCCCTCTCTTCTCGTAGATCTCACGTTCCCTGCTTTCTAATAGGATCGGTTTACCTTGCCGATCTAAACAAGCAGCAAGCAGAAGCAGCAAGTAAGCAAGCAAGGTAGATTTCGGGTATCGGACGCCGCACTGATGCTTGCCTCAGTACATCGATCTTGGAGGCCGGGATTCTGTCTTGCGGCCGTTCCAGTAACTGGTCGGATCCGGCTCTAGCTAGCACTGGGCCTTGACAGTACTGGTTTGTCTTGCTCACTCCCTCCCTCCTCCTTCCCTCCTTTTCTACCTTTCTCCGTCTCACTGCCCAAGCTCCAAAGGGTACCTAGTTGGTCAAGTTCGCCACCCCCATGAAACGTGAGTACCGACATAGGTACGTTGATTCACGATAGGAAGTCGGTGAGTTCGTCAGGTGCGTTTTGGGTTTCGCTACATCCTGTAGCATGCATTGCGCTACCCAGGTTTCGCTACGTGTGGATGAATTTCGGATCGTGCATGTCCCGTATGCAGGCAGAGGGCATATCTGGTCCAGTCTCATCGCGCCGGGTAGCCTATCACAATACATTAGCCAGGCACGATGAACCAGGCATTTTACGGGGGAGGTTCTGCGCCGAAGGGCCCTTCCTTTCTCTTCGGCCTCTTGCGACGGCCCCCCCCCCCCATTTCACGAGCTTATGGCCTTATTTTTAGTCAATATCGCCCTTTTGCTGTATTCTCCAACGTGGAATTTTTATTTTTACGCTTCAGCCGCATCGCTGCTTGCTTAACATGGAAGGGGTATTTTCTAAAAGGAAAAAAGACATGCGTCGGCGTTGTCCGACCTCGTGTCTGTCTTCTTGCATTATCAATGATCTACCGTACATGGTAGTATCTTTCGACTTTGTTTTTCAGCCAGCCCATGAGCTCTTCCCAAGTCAATCTCAAACTAACCAACCAAAATCAGTTTCAACCAAAGACCGGTGTGTGAAACGCTTCGGTCCCGATTCTATTGTTTTGTGGGTGTTGTTTTGTTGTTGTTTGTTGGCCGCTTCCTCCCATCCTTGAGTTGAGGGCTGCTGGGCTAGCCGGCTGAGGTAATTGGCACGACGGAGATCGTGAGCAGATTACTAGTCCTTGCGAGAGACCCCGGATTGTCTCGCCATCGAAGTGCGTCGAAACAGTTGTGATCACACCTTGGGTTACATCATTCAACGGCACCCATGACTCTAATGCCGATACGACATCGGTTAGTACGTCCGATTCTTAGTAGATAATCTTGCGATAAATCTTAGGACTTGCTCGATACATCATGCAATCTATTCAAGCCTCGTCTATGGCGCTTGGTTTAAGGGATGTGAATGGACGACGCGCAGATTATCTCCTGATGATCTCCAAGTCGCGAAGATGGATCTAGTAGTTTAGTGTTCTGTTCTGGCCATGCTTGAGACAATGCTTGTCTTGGCTCGAATCTAGAACATCTATTGATAGTTAGTTGTAGATGCTTCACACCTTGGAGCCATGTATTATGGTACCGACATCATCCTACGATAGAGGCAACAAACACGGAACTCGGCTGAGGCTTTGAACATGATTACGTAGTTTACGAAAGCAGCTTACTACCCTGCTGCAACATCTTTTGTTTCGCTGATCCTTTCGTTACACCCGTCGTATTTGTTGAATGCTAAAGAGAAGCTCTAAATCTGCTCCTTGTATGCTAGATGAGGCTCTAAATTTCAATAGTATACTAGAATAACGCTTGACCAAACCACCAAATATGCACCAACCATCTGCCTTCTAAGATACAATATTATGGCTCTAGCGTAAAAAAATAGAAATCGTTCCACATGCAGAAAATGTTGCCGTTAAACTGAGATATTTTTAGGCTCAATATGTTTCAGAAAGACCCATACCTGAAAAGTCAGGAACATCTGAATCGCAATTAAAGTCGCGGTCGTAAGCTTTAGCGGGCAAGATTCCAGCCGCCAGACCCTGGCGATAACTCCACTGGGGGGAGGATTCGGTGTCCCAGGTCCAATACCACCAGCCGTAACCTTTTTCGAAGGAAGTCATTTGGGCCTCGGCGAACATGAGCAAGAACTGCTTGTACGTGTCGCTATAGTCACCGACGGCGGCGTTGGCACTGTCGCAGGAGCAAGTCGAGTCCGTAGCTGGACATTCGGGCGTTAAGGCTGACGTAGATGAATTGCCAGAGTCGTATGTGCCTGTCCATCTGTTGCCCCAGCCGACGTTGGTCAAGTATTGGGCGCAATCTGTGTCACCCTGAGACCACTCGGCGAACATGGTCGGACCGTATCCTGTTGCCGTGTCGAGGGACTGCTCTGCCTGCTGCGTCCAGTCATCACAAGCAAAGTTGATTTTCTTCTGGTGTGTGAACTTGATCAGATCGTTGTTGAAGATGACGTACTGGTGGACGTCTAGGATTAGGTCCGGATATCCGGTCATCAAGCCCTGCCAGTTCTCGAGCCCCAAGAACCCGTCCCCGAATACGACTTTCGCTCCCGTCAGCCCGTTGCCCTGAACTAGTTTGAACGCCTGCTCTGTCCACGACACAACAGCGCTGGTGGATAGCATCACCATCTGCGGTTCATTGGCGAGCCCATAGAACTTGATAATGTTCTTGTACCGATCCTGCGCGAAGAACTTGGATAATCTGTCGTGTACATCGAGAGATCGTTGAGCATTCAGATCTCCATTCGTTCCGTTCAACCAGCCGATCGTGCCTTGTCGTCCGCTGTGGTTCCAGCCATTCTGTGATCCGGGAAGCCCATGTAAATCGAGGTTTACACGCAACCCGTATTTGCGGGCCCATTCGATACCTCGCAGGAGATACCGCCAGGATGTCCGAAATAGATATGGGTCATCGTCATAGGTCTGCACTGCCCAGTAGCTGTAGGGGATGCGGACGTGGTCAAGTCCGGCATCACTTATTTCCTGAAAGGTCTGCTCGTTGACGAAGGTGGCGTAATGTTTTTCAAGCGTCTCGGCTGTTTTCTTCGGACCTAGATAGGTACATAGCGTCCACTCATCAATGATTCCCAGTCGGGAATCATAGTCAAAAAGAGACGGCGTAATAAAGGGCTCCAACGAAAGCCAACCACCGAGACTAACCCCGCGGGCCGGTTTCGTGGCATAATCGCCCCAGGCTTTGTTAAGTGCCGGCACTTTATCATTTGCCGCCGCAGAATCGTCCCAGTCTGTAAATAGACCCATGACAGGCAGGTCCCCAACGGTCTCATTTGTGTAAGTGGTGTTGAGATCTGTGGTATCATACCACGTGAAGGGATCGAGGTAGGTTCCTCGAGCGGCCGTTGGTACGCTGTCTGGGTCGACATCTCCGAGACCAGAGTCTAGGGATGCTTTGGAAGTATTCTTCTTACTCACCACGACGGCGACAACTATAATGATAATAATGACGACGAGACTGATTCCGGCTATGATCCCTGTGTATACAGTCAGCACCTAGATTTTAAGGAACAAGGAGGATATGAACCAACATTTCTTCTTCTTCCCGTTCCATCTTGGAGCCTTGTAGTGTGTAGCTTTCTCATGCTCTATACTGTTGTAGCTGCTATGTTTACTCGTAGCTCCGCCTCGTATCTCGGGGGTTGATCTGCCTTCCTCGGCAATAGCACCACTGACAATTCTTTTTTTCTTCCGCTTATGACGCTTCCTTTCTCGTTCCAAGTCATCATACTCGTCGCAATGGTCGTCAAACTCTGGCTGTGCGTATGTGCGGGTTCGTCTTGGGCGCCTTGGCGATTCCGGTTCTCTTTCTGATTCCGAATAGTCATTCCGCCGGCGATTCGGTGTCCTTGGAGAATCATACTCCCTGTCCGAGTTTCTTGATTCGTAGGCCCTGCTCCGCTCTCTGCGCGGTGATTCATATTCTGTTTCGACGACAATCTCATATTCATCTCGCCGTGGTAGGTCTTTCCGTCGCTTTCGCTCCGGCTTTCGAGTTTGTGCCGGCTCTGGAATGTGACCCCTGGTATTCATTTCGTTCAGCTGCGCTAAAGCGTCCATGGAAAGCTTGGGCTTTGACCGGCTACCGCCCCCTTCCGGAGCCGAAGCATTCCCATGTTCTCGGTGTTTTCTCCGCTTATGGCGTTTCCCATGCGTGTCAGATTCTCTATGGCGACGTTCTCTCCGGTCACCATCGTCGTATTCGGCCATGTGAACATAAATAAAAATGAATATACTTTACGACGTCTGGTAAGATATGCCCTCAGAAGGCTGGAGATAGGTAGGTGCGTGCAGGCCGTAGAATCTATTTCCGGAAAGATACTTAGAGGATTGCTTGGCAATGCATTCAATGAACGGGAACTTGCAGGTTGGAGCAGGTTGCATCACATCAACAGTCAAGTTTGTTGACCGGGAAACAATCTGACCCACCCATACATGTGGGTCAGCCGAGACCCGCACGGATCTTAGAGGGGTTGTCTTAAGCCGTCGGCCTAGTCAAGCGGAATGCCGTAACTAAGCGAGCTTCCCCGGATTATGGCAACGGGGGACTCCCTTCCTCGTAGCTAGTTCTCCTTTGTAGTTCTCCTTCGTGTATACATTTTGACTGGATTAGGAGTCAATGGTGGGCATTTCCGGTCAGAAAGGCGGGCGACACTCATAATGAAGAACAGTGTTGCGCTTCGTCGGCTAAACAGGACGCTGGCGTCCTTGTCGTCCAAGAACTCGCCAACAGCGATCGTGTATAGTCGCCGATACTCGACACACCCGCCAAGTGCACGTCTCAATGTCCCAATCGACTACTCTACCACGCCGCTGTTGGCACACAGCTCCCAGACGGCGCTGAACACGTCAGAACTGCCTCCCGAGGTCAAGAACGGCACGACAAAACGCATGAACCTCTTTCAGGCGATCAACGATGCTTTGGCTACTGCGCTGTCAGAGGACGAGAACGTGCTCATCTTTGGTGAGGACGTCGCCTTCGGCGGTGTCTTTCGCTGTACCATGAAGCTCACCGAGAACTTCGGGGCAGAGCGTGTGTTCAATACGCCACTCACAGAGCAAGGCATCATGGGTTTCGGAATCGGCCTGGCCGCCGAGGGTATGCGCCCCATTGCAGAGATACAGTTTGCAGACTACGTCTACCCGGCCTTCGACCAGCTCGTAAATGAGGCGGCCAAATACAGGTACCGGGAGGGAAAGACGGGGCGAAGTGCGGGTGGCCTGACAGTTAGGATGCCCTGCGGTGGTGTTGGACACGGAGCTTTATACCATTCCCAGTCGCCCGAGAGTCTCTTCACGCACATACCTGGCTTGAGGGTCATCATGCCCAGATCACCACTACAAGCAAAAGGCTTACTATTGTCTGCCATCCGGAGCAATGACCCATGCGTCTTCATGGAGCCCAAGGCCCTGTATCGGGCAGCAGTAGAGCAAGTGCCCACCAGTCCGTACACATTGCCACTCTCGAAAGCCGAGGTATTAAAGCAAGGAGAGAACGTGACCATTATATCCTATGGGCAGCCCCTATATACTTGCCATTCGGCTCTCCTCAAAGCAGAACAGGATCTGGGTATCACTATCGAGCTCATCGATCTGCGAACATTATACCCCTGGGATAGGGAAACTGTATTGAAGAGTGTCCGGAAGACGGGGCGGTGCATGGTTGTGCACGAATCCATGATCAACGCTGGTATCGGGGCCGAGGTATCAGCAGCCATCCAAGGAGACCCTGAAACATTTTTGCGGCTGGAAGCACCTGTATCTCGGATTGCGGGTTGGAGTATACATATGCCACTGATGTTTGAGAAGTTCAACATTCCAGACGTTGCTAGTAAGTCACAGCCGGATATCCCGAGAAAGCAAGCAGTAATTAGCTCGACTAACAGTATGTAGGGATTTATGACGGTATTAAGAAGTTGGTGGAATATTAAACCCTGAATAACAAGCATTGTACTAGAGGGGTTTATCCCATGCCTGTTTAGACATGTGATTATTCAAATTGTGATTTGAGCTTTGCATTGTAGCGAATTGGATAACAGGATTGATAGCACAGTGAGTCGCATATATTACAGATGAGGACGACGAATGGAGTGAATCAGAGTACCTTAGCGATGAATTATAGTATGTAAGTAAGGTAATCAGCCTATGTGAGTAGCGAGTACTGTGTAGGTTGTTTGAGAATTCACTTAATTAGGTAGTCTCCACGTACCTGAATCCATGCGGGGTCTGTAGTGGCGGTATCATTGGCAGGATTGGGTCGCTAGCTGCCCACCTTAGCCCCGCGTCCTGTTGTTTCGGTAAATCTAAATACTTAGTATGACGACCTTCGTTTACACTTGACATGAACTTGGGCATGTGGATCTTGTCGAGCAACATCTAGCCAAACACCTCGCGAAGCTACTAGACAAACAAGCTCTTACGACTTTCGTTTTTCCTCGATTACAACTTGGCCGAGATTTCCGACCGAATATGGCCTCTTCGCTCGCCACCGTCGAGTCCTTTGTGGAGGGCGCACCGCCAGGAGAGGTAGGAGACAGCTTGCGCCACTGGCACCCAATACTTGTGCAAGCCCAAGACTAAGCAGCAGCCAGTTGTCAGATGTAATCAATGGTATGCGCATACCCGGAGCAACATGGCCAGGAAGCCGACCGTTCCTTACGCGCTCTTACAGATATCAAGACATTGACGATCAACGAACCCGAGCTGGTCTCCGAGCTCGGGCCCGCCTTCGAGAAATACAACGAAGAGCAGTTTGTCACGGTCAAACTGCCGGGTAGCAGCCAGCAGGTCATCATAAGCTCTCACAACGCCCTCGGCGACGGTCGATATTTCGATGTCGAGAGCTCGTCGAGTTTCGCCTTCGACCACGCTACACAGGTTTGACCGAGCCGACTACGCCCTTGATACCTGATAATAATGCTGTCATAGAAAGCGAGCGAGGTCCAGAGCTACGCCTTGGATGGTGCACAGGCAGATCTAGTGTATGTTGTGGCTGGATTACGATATGGTGTTGAGTGACAAGGAGATTGACTGTCCACTAGGAAATCAATCCTGAAAAGCCTGTCAGCATATGTCCAGGAGCACTATCCTAATGCCTCGTACGGCGCCTATCCCGTCGAAAACGATACCAAGGTTGCCATCATCGTCGTGGCGAACAAGTACAGCCCAAATAATTACTGGTATGGTCGTAGCATCGCAAGGCTAGGATCTGGGCTGTAGCTGACGGCGGAGGAACTAGGAACGGACGGTGGCGATCTCTCTATATATTTGACCCTTCTTCAGGGAGCCTTGAGGGCAGCATCAAAGTGGATGTGCATTACTACGAGGACGGGAATGTGCGACTATTGACCAACAAGCCCGTCGCCGGCTCCGTATCGTCTGACACAGGCGCCGGCATCAGTAAAGAAATTGCGACGGTTGAGAAGAAGTACCAAGAAGAGCTAAACAGGGGTTTCACTAGTCTCAGCCAAGGTGCGTTCAAGAGCCTGCGCAGACAGCTTCCTGTGACGAAGCAGAAGATCGAATGGGAAAGGGTGGCCAGCTACCGGCTAGGACAGGACATCGGGGGTGCCACCAAGAAATGAGAGTTGGTAAGCAAGGAGGCGTTGCCGTCATCAATGTGCTTAGCAGATGCTGCGACTGTGGATCATGGGATAATGTGACAGGCGATAGATAAAGAGTACTGATTTCCGGATTCCCCCAAACTATTGTGCCTGTCTATCACCAGGCTGTTCTATTTATTGCTGTGTATGGGGTACCGGACGAGCATAGATCCGAGTGCGTGGATGAATGATATGTAGGCTTTGCGGACGGGCAAGATGAGAGGCCTGACAGTACCTACATCTACAGGAGACAGCGACCTACCGGCGAACCAGATAATAACAACCAACCTTGAATTTGATGTGGTATTGCGCATCTCCTTGCAAGTCGCAATACGGCTGCTACAGTGGCAGTTCTGAAAGCCGAAGAAAGACGGGGGGTACCAGTGCACTTAACACTAAGGTATACTTATCTCTCTGCATATATCCCAGATACCTACTGTTGAGAGAACAAATTTGGATGTACTGGCGACCGTCAAAAGATTCTTGGTTGATGTCTCTCTCTAATAAATTTTTCTTTTTCTTTTTCCTTTCTTTTTTGAAAAATGTCTTCCTTTCCATTGCTCTCTAAATCCTGAATAATTCAAGCGAAGCGAGGGATAGGTACAGTGCAGCAGTAGATCGGAGTCCACTGAAAAATAAGGGTCTCAGTGGATTTGGGCTCGGGGTGGTCGGGGCTTGCCAATTTAGCCCGCCGCCGACCCTGAATCAGTCCCGAACGTTGGCTGACGATTGATCTCATTGCGAGTCCAGGGCACAATTAGATAACTGCTGATTGGCTGGATGGCATCAGGCCACCCTAAGATTGGGTGCTCGCTGTGCTGGTGCCGCGCTAGCGTCCCACTGGCTCTGTGCAGCGATCCTGCGGGATGGCGGGGATTTTTGCTACTTTTGAACAGTGCAAAGAACATTTTGGAACCGGGGCGCCCACCAAACAGCCAGCCCACGCTGCGAGACAGGCCGACTAACAGCTGACCGACTTATCAACTCGTTCGCTGCTGCATCCTGCGGAAACCGCAAAAGCCACGCTGTTTTGCTCCTCTCCTATTACTTCTTGCCCATTGCCCATTGCCCACCGCCTCCTACCCATTGCCGCGTCGATCGGTCGGTTTAGAACGAACACCTAACAACATCAATTCGCATCTGGTCTAGACTTTCTCTATCCTCAACCGCTAAAATGTCCGTCAAGGAATTCACCTACCAGGACGTTGCCGAGCACAACACCAAGAAGGACCTGTACCTGGTCATCCACGATAAGGTCTACGATACCACCAAGTTCATCGACGAGCATCCGTAAGTCTATTGTGTCGGTCGATTGCCCGTCGCCCGTTGCCGTGAGGGTTGCCCTCCTCTCGGAACCCCAGCGACACCGTATCCTTATCACCGAATTCCCCTCGAGTGCTGCATTTGGGCTGACTGTAGCATTGCGTGTACAGTGGTGGTGAAGAGGTCCTGCTAGACGTCGGTGGTCAGGATGCCACTGAAGCTTTCGAGGATGTCGGACACAGTGACGAGGCCCGGGAAACCCTCGAGAAGTTCTACGTCGGCAACGTGAAGCGCAAGGTGAGTTGTGTGTTTGCCATTCCCGAGCACCCTCCGGCCACCATCACGCACCCCTCCCGGCCGTCTCCGATCGGCCACTTTACCCAGACACTGACAGCTAGGTATCATCGCAGCCTGGTGACCCCACTCCCAAGGCCACTGCCTCGGCCATTGCCCCTCCCGCCGATACCAGCAGCGCCGGCCTTGGCACGGCTCTGTATGCTTTCGTCTTTGTCGGCGGTATTGCCGCCTACTTTGGCTACCAATACCTACAGAGCCAGGAAGCCAAGGCATAAGGGAATGCCGGGTGCCCCATGTCACAAACAAATATAAGAATCACTGGTATAGGCGAGGAGTACAGGAAAGGGATTCTCCGAGAGGAGAGGCATGTCAGCCCATGCGTTTTATTTGGCGATATATTTTTCCCCAGCCGACGCATAGCGTCTACCGACTTTTAATAGATCAGATCGCATGCATAGTTCAACCTCCGCGCCACCTCCCTTTAGAGCTACCCTCACCAAACAAGCTAGGATTTGTCTCTTGGAGGGTAGAGGATTCATAGACAATACCATCAACTGTGGCAATTTTAGTTGTCTCTCTAACAGACCTGCTTACATTTGATACTGAGGTGGCAAATATGTGTCGATTATGTGGGTTTCATTAAAGATGAACCATTTGCAGATGAAGCAGGAAATCAATTATATTTGCCGGTTTATGACTGTTGTTGTACGTGAATGGGGAAAGCGGGTTGTTCAACCTCCTCAGAATGTTGATACCCCGGCACGGCAGATGTATCACTGCTTACCTAAACATATTCGCACTACCCGAGTACTGACAACGGCAGAAAGAGCAAACTTCGTCATGAATTTAGATATGCGACTTCCAGAGTTACGAGGGTATAAATGTAGGAATGGGTTGAGTCATATCTCCTAGTCTGCAAATATTCACGAGGACTTTTTCTGAAGTCGCTGCACAGCCAGCCTCTCGTTCAACAAGTTATCGCACTGCTTTCAGCACACGCTGCCCCTGAGCCCTCCTCCGATACCTCAAGACGACGAGTACAGATTCAAGGAGTGTATATTGTTTTGCGAGTGGGTAGAAGACTATGATCCCGGTGGCTATCATCCCGTCGTCTTAGGTGACGTTTTCCACGATGATCAATACAAAGTCATTCGAAAGCTTGGCGATGGCTGTTACTCGACTGGCTGGCTGGCTCGTGATTGATGTAAATACATCTCCTCACCATCTCTCTTGGTACTGCAAACTGAGTATGTCCATTCATCCGAAGGAACAACATGTATGTAACCCTGAAGATTACCATGTCGGAAATCTCAAAGCCCACCAACAATACAGTGATCTAGCGACTTCTCAGCCAAGCCCTGGGAGGCTCCAGGCATATTACGCAGCTATTGGATGAGTTTAACAATTCGGGGCCAAATGGAACCCATAAGTGTTTGGTTTTGGAACCCCTGAGTCCAAATGTGAACACTATGGTAGAAGAGCCCCCCCTCTCTTCAAAGGCAAAGGTCATCGCCGCGGCCTCAAGATCCATTATCCATATTGGATGGCAAAGGGTATCCTCAGGCAATCCCTGCAAGCCTTGGTGTTTTTGCACGAGAACGGGAGTGCGCACTGCGACTTTCACCCAGGGAATATGCTCTTCATGCTTCGTGATATAAACTCGAAGCCTGAGGATGAACCCCGTCAAGGAGAACATGTGGAAGCCGGTTTTATTTCATCCCCTGTAGAGAGGTTAGATGGCAAACAAGATAAATGGGCACCTCCGTAGCTTTGCATTGCACAACCGCTCGTATACCCGACCGACTACGGTCAAGATATCAAGATCAAGTTATCCCCTATGGGTGGTGGTCAGTATACTCCTCCAGAACACCCTGAGCCTCTTCATTTCTCAGTTACATGTGGAGATCTTCTTTGTATAGCCTCCTTCGTGAAGGAGCCGCCGGCCAAGCCTGCTACCCTAGCCGGCCGCCGAACACCCGAGTACCTACTTACCGGCGCCGTTAATCATACCATGGACATCTGGAGCTTTGGGTGTCTGGTATTCGAGCTGCTCACGGGACGGCAACTTTTATGTACACCATGATACCTAGATCAAACTGGTCAAGATGATGTGTACCTCCGATTAATGACCGCCCGTCTCGGATCACTCCCTGATAACCTCTATCAGCAATGGAAAACATCTTCGTTTTATTATACACCCGAGAGAAAGCTTTACAACTGTAGACTTGGGGGATCCCTGGAGGTGAGGAGCCACTTATACAGGAAGAACCAATCATGAAAGAGGCATTTGATCAGGTAGAGCTGGACACTGATGAGGAAGAAGCGCGCAGAGCGAAAGCGCTCATTCGGAGAATTCTGCTATACGATCCTGAAGAGCGGCCTTCAGCTGCTGAAGTGCTACGTGATCCGTGGTTTCTTGAGGACGAGGTTAGGAACGACTCGTCCTAGAAGTTGTTATTGCCGTGTTGATATATAAGCGATCTCTTTGAAAGATGCGGTAACGCGTTCTAAGCCGCGGGATAGGCAACTTATATACTTAACAAAGCCAAGAATATAAGAGGTAGCTTACAAAGACTATAGTGGGCTCTGTTTACCTTGCTTTCCCGTATTCGGCCATAACTGAGAAACCTGTGACGCTGTTCAGTGCCTTAATCAACCTTCTGGACTGTAACCGCGCAGCTCGCCAGCGCCTTCACGTTTGTCATCGTCATCGTACTCCCACCAAAGAAATCTCTACAGCTTCTGAAAATCTCCGGTAGTGGCCACCAGCTCTCCCTACTACATGCGTACCGTTAATAGCCATGGACACGCTAACGGAGTGTTGAGCAACTGCGGACAGAAGCTACACGGTGGTGATGAAAAACATTAGATGTCGCCGATGCGTCGTTTAGCGCGCAGGCAACGAGCTGCGGTGTCTGTGGTAAGCGCGTATACTCGCGCTGCTCCATCACTAATCTCGGTGAGAGACGGAGATACTCGGGTTGTACACTCAGGAATTACACAATGGTGGGATCATGGGATGAGTGGACAGCGCATAGATTCGCGTTCTTACTTGGGTCCGTAGCTTACTCTCTGTTAAAGGGGTTGCAGATGAGGCCACTGGGTATGATTCTAGTAGTATACATGGTCAATTGCCAAGTCTTATCTTCTATACCTTTTTCGGTACAAGATCCTAGCGGATATAGGTACAAAGGTACAGGATGGGCCTAGTGCCTCAGCCACATTGGCACCCCCCACAAATATCCCTTAGGTTGCAACATACATTATGTACCCCACAACCTAATTCATTATGTGCCATCAATTGGCCATATAGGTACTTGACCAGATCGTTTCAGCCTCGCACTCGGATATCCTTCTTCCCTCTTTCATCATCCATCACTCAATCACTCAATCACTCAAGACGAAGTTGAGCACACTCTACCACCAGCTCCTCGCATCGTTCGCTCACCGACAGACAAATCACAATCACCATGTCTTCTCTCACAGCGACAAAGCTAAACAACAATGGCAAGCGTCTGGCGCCGCCATCACCGGCAGGCAGGTCCAACGCTTCGCCCACCAAGTCCGATGGCACACCCTCATCATCGGCATCCAAACGCCAGAAGCGCGACAATGTCAGCAGTATTCGCGACCGCGCATCACCCACACCCACCCCCGCAGCAGCAGCAGCGGCAGCCAAAGCGACAGACTTCGGCACACACATGATGACACAGCTCACCTATGTTGTCGACTTTCTCAAAGCCAAGCGCGCACCAAAGACGCTACAGGAAGTGTTAGACCACCTGACGCTGCACAACCTGCCTGAACAACAACAGCGCCTCTTTGTCAATCTCATGCATAAGCATTCGCGCATCGACTACATACCCGCACCCAAGTCTGCCAAAGGCACCGCCGCCGACCAACAACCCGCTTGGCGTGGCGGCAAGTACCAGTTCAAAGCCAAGATCCCCGGCGTCCACAACAAAATCACACTACTCGAGCATCTGCAACACAAGACAGACGCCTCATCACTGAGTGTCAAAGACCTCAAGGACGGCTGGCCGGACTGCGATCAGGCAATCACCGAACTGGAGAACGAGCACAAGATCCTCGTCGTTCGTACCAAAAAAGACAACCACGCCAAATTCGTTTGGATCGACGACCCCCGTCTCTCACACGCCGTTGATCCTGAATTCCTGAACATGTGGCACCGCATCGAGCTCCCCGCGCCCGACGACATGGTGCGCAAGCTCCTGGCGCTCGGCCAGAAACCCGCCAGCGAAGCCCCTCAGAACAACGCCAAGGCACAAACAAAAGCCGCCAAGAAGCGAAAGACTACACGTCCGCCGAAGCATCAAAGCAATGCTCACATGGCTCACCTGCTCAAGGATTATTCACATATGAAGCGGTAGAAAGCCGTGTGCAGCAATATCACCACAAAGGCGTTATCTTGGTAATTTTTCGGCGTTTATAAGAAATCACAATTCTGAGTTGGTCGTCATCTACACAAAAAAAGGAGTATCACAGCGAAGAAGTCAATTTGCATGGGAAAACTGCACGGAACCGGCGTTCTAAGATTGAGATATCACCACAGGGAAAGGAGGAATCTGTGTCTGAAAGCATTTGCGGGCGTTCTGGCTATATGTCTACGATTCTGAGGAGTCCTAGATAGGAGGAAATTTTAAAATCACTCGATTTCCTACCCCCAATCTGCGTCTGAAATATCGTTTGACCTGTGATGACATGTGCTAAAGCAACGTATTAGATCTATTGATCAGTATGTCGTTGTAATTGCCTACCTACTCAGTTCATCGGTCATTTCCTGCCCCATTGATGTTGCTCTCCGCGGCCAAATTCCTAAGTTGGCTCATTCAGACGAGCTACCTAGGGCCCCGCTACCTATCATGACGAGATGAGTAATGAACGACTATACTGATGATCAACCTACCTTGGAATTTTGTTACAGAGTTGCTTGCTTGTTCCCTTTTCATGACGACACACTTTTGAGATGACATTACTATTATCACCTTTTCACAGAGCCAGGAACCATGGCCGGCTGATGTGAGTTGCGGCCGTTGACGCTCTCCTGGCGCTATACGATTAACAATCAAATTTGAAGCTTGTCTGATGTGTTCTTCAGTTGGCGTACCGACCAGACTGGGAGTTCCTTTTTTTTTTATCTCTCTTATGCTTCTTTACCGGACTACTCACCGTTCTCACACTCCATACTAGAGATGTACGGTCTATAGTGAGATATAATAACCTCAATTGAGGATGGCCAAGGTAAAGAAAAATAGCCAGCCCAATGATCATTGGTCTTCTCTAGTCGTATAATATTATATATACCTATGCTACAGAGGAACACCCACTCTCCCAATCGTTCCCTCTATCCAGCGTATAAGAGGACAAGAATATAGGACCGAGGCTGGTAGGCATCATCCGATATCAGGGATATATAATCCATAGAGCCGATTACCTATGAGAAAATATTCCGGGGGGAAGGAGAAGGGGGCAAGAGGAGAATTTTGGTCGGGTGTATGCATAGAGTATTTAGATTACTTATCCATTCCCATCACATCCCGTCCGTCATTCCTGCCAGGTGGCCGGGCAGGCGCACCATATGATTATTAATCTGTCATCATCTGATTTATCTGCTCTGATATACCTATACCCATTCGAGCTGTGCATGTCGTGTATGTATGTAGTGCATCGTATTATATAGGAACACATGGGACGGTATATGCAAGCAAGCAGATCCTCGCTATCACAGATATATTGCGAAAAGCATGTTTTTGAATGAGAAACATGCCACAATACTATTATCTTCCCGGTGTTTGCCACCACGTTGACCTACCTACTCAAACAATAGGTACGATGTGCTAAGCCTCCATATCAGATTCAAATAAGCTTCACCACACACTTCAACCCCCCAACCCCCCCTGCCCGGTGCTATCCTTTCGAGCTTAACGCCCATGTTGTCTATAAGTAAAAGAAACAGGTTTGTTCATCAAGAACTCGAAGAGGACTTCCAGCCATGATTGTTTAGCAAATATATATACATAAACAAAGCAAAGACATCACCCCTCAGTATTGGAATGGAAATATCGTTCCACCCCGAGAAAAAAAATCATGATGAATAAATGCAAATCAGAAAAGACGGGGCCGCATCACATACACTGGTGAGCTACAATGCTAACAGGGATGAAAGAGAAAACTACTAATAAACAAAATCAGAAGCTGCTATCAGTCAATAAAAAACAATCGTATCAAAATAGTAGGAAAAGCCACGCAAATTTTCCAGAGTCTATATAAAATCAAAAACAGAAATAGAGAACAGGTTTTTGTCTCCAGAGCCCTAAACTTTTTGAAGCACTCTGTGTAGAGCTTAGTTGTACATTGTATCATGCATATAATAAATATGAATAAGACTATAGGGCATTGAGGAGCCAGGAAATTAGTAGGGTGGATATTTTATCTTCGGATCTAATGGTGCGGTGCTTTAAACTAGTCTCCTAGTAATTATGTTTCCATCAAGAAGAGTGGCTTGAAGTGTTTGCATATATATATGTGAGCGTTCCTGAGAATGAGTAACAAGCGGTCGCCGATGTAAGAGCAGATAGCGAGGAACCCGATTGGAGCGGAGTGACTCGGATTTCCTCTTCCGCTCGCCTCAATATGCATTGCACTTGCTAAGCTTTGCCCACATATCGCATCTCTGTACCACGAAATCCGAAAATACCGATAGTGAGGTCCTTCAAATGCACGTTTTGTTTCTCTATGTGGCACCATATTCTCGCGCCATAGTGACTTTTCGCTGGCTCGGTAAGCGGAGATAGCCAAAGTACGAACGTTCCCGGAGGTATTACTCCACGGCAAGCAAGCGAGGCGTTGATCAGTAATCATAAAAAAACTCGATATTATCAGGGGATTTGTGACCCCCTTAGATCCTCCTCGATCTATCGCGTCTGGAAGTATGTCGCTTTGGTAAAGAGAGTTGCTTGGCTGGATGAAGTCAAGCAGTCATGTGTTCCATCCTTAGTGTCGTCGTTCAAGCTTGCTTGCGTTGTTGGGGGGGGTTTGGTATTCCTACTGCCGCTAATATGCCTGCTGCCACTGTAGTTGTTACCGACTTGCTCTTGCTGTTGCTGCCTCACGCGCAATGGTATCAGCAATACCACCTTCGAGTACTAAAGTCGAGGTAGTGTATTCTCGGAGAGGGATAATTCCCTGGCGCAGTAGTTCGAACTGGCCGACGATTTCGTCCGCTTTCTGGAACCCCCCATAAACCCATTTATTATTGAGCACCATAGTAGGCACAGCAACAATAGGACCGGCCAGCTGGCTACGCACACTTACACGATTTTGCACCTCGGAGGAGAGCATATCGATCGTAAGGTCCCACTCCGAACTGTTGAGTACGGCTCGAATTTCGCCCAGAGGAAAACCTGTCACTGCCCTTGTAATCTCCAGAAGGAACTGAGGATCTGATAGATCGCCATCATGTTCATGATATCTCGTTGTGATGGCATCCAGGAGACGCATTTGAAGATCTGGTCCGCGAGGTTGTGGAAGAGAGACCGGTATATCAGGAGCACGCAGCGAATAAGGAGGATATAGAGGCGCATCTACTATTGGCTTGTACACTGTCAACTCCGTGCTTTTCTGCTTCGTTGGGGTTTTCTGGAGCGCAAAACGTAATAGTTTATGCGAATTTCGTGAATTGCCCGTGCGACCTTTCCAGCTAAATGTAATGCCGACATCTTTCCCGAGTCTATCCCAAATCTCGAAACGGCTTTTTGGTAAGCCTCGCTCAGCACTGTAGTAGTTGTTTTTGTCATAATCTAAGGATGTGTGAAACAATTAGCGAATACTTCCCGGTTTTTTGTATTGTCAATCTCAAGAAGAGTCGGTATAATGCACGCTTCATAGCTCTTGCCATAGATTGGTGGCACGGAGCTCTTGTGTCAATGACAACTGCAAGATTCAACTGGTCTGCGAACGTCCCGCATCGTGATGTAAGGAAAACCAATAGTTTGGTGGTTGCTGCAAAGTCAAAGAGGGTGGCATCAAAACTTACGGCTAATCTTGGCGGTCGGGTGAAGAATGTACGGCGTGCAGGTGACTTCAAAGACAGCGTCCGGATGTTTTGACTTGTATATCTCAATTGCCAGTAACAAATTCTTCATACCGATATAACAAAAAGGACATATAGTGTCATGGATGAATTCAATGACGAAATATTTCGTTTCCGAGGGTACAAGGTCGGGTTTAGTGGGACGTTTATCCTCAACGGTAGAATTTTGGGAAGGCTTATCATCAGGTATTAGAAGGTCTTGCACTCGTATTCCTTGCATATTGAGCCTGCCTGCCCGTAAGCCTGGACGTAATCAGGGTTAAGTGAGAAGCGCGAACATTAAATCCCCGATGATGCAAGCGGAAAGAAGTTCGAGCCTCGTAACTCTACCGATTTTATGGTAGCCGCACAGGACTAACACGGGTGTAGTCCTCGGAGCTAAGATATGTACTGTAGCAATTGAGACGGGGATGGCGGTGGGGGTACAGTAATAATGCAGCAACTTAAGCCTATAGAGTTACTCGACGATGGGTGCCGCATTCTTGGGGAAGCGGGGATGACAGAGACTAGGCACCGTTGACGTGCTCCGGAATTATCCAGATGTTTGCGATGCACAGCAAGGCGGCAGAGACCTCCGAGGTAATTCGACTGTGTCCTTGCTGAAGAATTGGAGAAGTCCCAAGGCTGAGGACCACAAATGTTAGAACGACAGATCCCACGTCGGCACGTCGATGATTAATCTTGGATTACCGCAAGAACCAGCGCACGGGCGGTGGCACTTCATGAGGGCCCATGTATTGACTCAGCCCAAGCCAAGCTCGTGCGAGCTTGTTTCCATGAAAACAGGCATCGATTTTGAACGTCGTGACGAGAATATATCGCAACAACTAGAGCATCGCCCAAAGTGCGAGATATGCGACGATGTGCAAATAGGCGGGCGCATCAAATCCAACGGCAATGCGACGGGTGCGCCCGCTGCGACCTTGGACCTCCACGGAGACTTCGTATTTGGCCGGGGAGGGATCCGGTGGTGGCGATTACGCCAGAAGAAGAATTCCAAAAGGGACTGTCTTAGCAGCTCAAATACCGGGGTTAACGCGGCGGGTAGAGAAGAAGTTGGCGAATTGAGCAGAATAGCAACATCACGATGCTATGTAGGTTGAGATAGGTAGGGGGACACAGGCCAGGGCCCCCGATGCAAGGCAAGGCAATGCAACAACGCCAGGTGAGGCAAGGCAGGGTCCGGCAGGGCAAGGTAAGGCAAGCGTTGCGGCCGTCTACGATTTCCGATCGATGACGTGGTGGAGCAATCGGCGGAATGAGCACGCGCCGTTGGCCAATCTTGGTGCTGATCACAAATCAGGAATCGGGTCTTGATACATGTGCGTGTAGAAACAAGCAGACTGGCGGACAGACATGCCTCAAGACAGGTCAGACAGGTACGGAGTGCAAGTGCAGTAACTACCGCTTCTGCTACCGGTATGATACCTACAGATGGTACTGGTTCCTGGCTTTGGCTCTGGTTCTGGTTGTGGCCCTGGTGTTCTGGTACCGGTATGCAGCACAGGTGACCGCTTCTGACCGGCTGGGGTTGACTGGACTGAACTGGACTGGCTGGACTGGCTGGACTGGCTGGACTGGCTGGGAAGAGGCGTTGGTCGAATGCCTGGCAGGTTGGCGTCAAACGTGTTGTCTGGATTACTTCTTCAGGCCGCATCTGGGTGGGAATGCTACCAGCATATGCGAGAATCGTCCGATTTCTCTGCCACTTTCGATTCAGAGACGCCTATGCCACGTGGGATTCTCCCGGCACCGCTGGCGGCCCTTCCCTTGGTTCTGCCGGTTTGGGTCGTCCCCGGCGGCCAATGTCACCAATGTCATTATTCCGCACCATCATCGTCATCATGCCGAGAGTCTTGGATCGACACGGCAGGAGATCGAGCAGTTCACAGGGTCGGGCAGTTATGTGGATGTATACAGTGTAGTATCGTGGATGTTGTAGATGTTGTAGATGTTGTAGATGGAACGGAGTGAGCTGCATACATGTAGCTGGGGACCTTTAGGAATCAAGGTGCAGTAGCCAATTGGCATACGACAGCTATCGCACCTACCTTCAATGTTGCTCTAATATGTATGTATGTAACTTCCCTTAAGTAAGTAAGTAAGTATCAGGTTCAAATGTTCCCTCCTATGGTGGCTGCCATAGTTAGGATAGACAAGCATATGTAACTATTCCCAAATGTGTACAAATTCTCCAGGGCTGCTGAGAGACCTTTAAACCCAAGGAACATGTAAAGCGATATCCAAAGTTTGACATCGCGTAGTAGGCAAAGACAAAGTGGCTTGCGAATGTCTATGAACTTTCCTTGTTCTGGTCGCAAGATCTCAGCCGCAACAGCAGCTGGTCCACACTAGCAGGCGATTGGACACTAATATAATAATACATATGCGTTGGGGGGCGAGGGGGGGTTCCAAAGTACCTAATGGGTTGTCCATACGAGAGCACTGCGAGCTATACGAGCCAGATACGAACGCAACAACGCGGTGTGGCAAAGGCTCAGAGACATCAACGACGTCCTCACAATGTCTCACCACTTACATCTTTCTTTCCATCGGCATCATCATCATGGAGCCCCGGCTTATCTACGCTAGCTGTCGCCAGGACACCGTCCGGTCATCTCTATCACTACGGTAAAAGGGGGTTCTGACATGCACGTTGAAGACCCCCCCGCGCAGAGAATAATCAGCTCTCGACACGACTTCACATTGCTCTTTAAAAAGATATTTTTGAGTATTTCTCATTAAAATTCATATGCTATTCCCTTTGGGAAGTAGATGGCCCGCGATGTCTTTTCCCGTCAGTATTCCATTGCCAGCCCATTTGCCCTTTGCCTTGGGCAACACATGCTATCCTTACATGCCTTCGAGAACGCCTAGCTGTTCTACACTCAAAACAGGATCGGGGAAAGAAAAACCCAATTTCACAACGCCCTATGTCCCGTGCTTTCCTGTGTCATTTTCCATGTCGATTGCAATGCAATCCAGACAAAATCAAAAGTGATATCGCTCTGATCTTTTGACTCGCATTCCTGAACTCCATGCCAATTCCAGGCTCGTGCCACTTATGAAGAAAATGCAGTGTCGTCCAGGCTACTCAGTCTAGCCGGTCTATGTAAGAGAAAACGAATCGCGAGGAAAAGGAAACCGCTGCTGGGCCGCTACCCAATTAACCCTCCATGCCTTTCTACCTCACCAGTCTCCTCTGCAGGCTAATGCCATCGCATGAGTGATCAATGTGAGTTGTACAACACCATTCGCAATGTTGTGGTGAGTAAAGATGCGCGAGGGTAATGCTGTCGCTGGAAGAAACAGAAAAAAAAGGAAAGAAAGAAAGAAAAACTACTGCTGACTCCATATCGTTCACGTCGCCAAACCCACTGCGCGCCCTCTGGCGCATATATATGCAATCTCCCCGAAACACCCCCCGATGGGAAGGATAAGAGATCTATAAGTGGTAGTAAGCCATCGGGCCTGGTGCATTGCCCTGCAGGGACGGGTTCGACTGATAACCAAAGGGAGGCAGACTTGGCGCGAAATCCGGTGTAAACGGGTTAGACTCAGTCTCTGGTTCAACGAATCCGTAGTTCATCAGCTCTAAGTTAACATGGCGGCCACCCTATTGGCCTGCCCAAAGCTCGCTCGGCCGTGGTTTAACGTCATATGTAGTTGAGGGAGGTTCCGTGCTATTCGCGCGACGGATCTGAGTACCATAGGAATACATTGGGCTTAACGCATTCGCAGCAAACGATGGTTCCAAGTCCGGATAGACGGAGCCGTTACCGCCGCCGGCACTAAATGTTGGCGATGGCATGTGTGAGGGGGACGGGACATGAGAGGGCGACTGCCAACCGACACTGCCCATATGGGGGCTGCCAGCGGTGCTGCCTCCTGTTGACTGATGAGACTCAATGTTTGGCTCCAGAGTCGGGGGCGGCGGGTAGCTGGTAGGATGCGAAGTCGGCCGCATGCCAGGAGTAAAGCTGGCCATGGAAGTCGAGGGCTGTGCGTGAATGTCGGCCCGTAGGTGGACTGGCAACGTACCATTTCCCATATACGAATAGTCGTTGACCCGCATCGAATTAGACGCAGCATGATCAACACCAGGAGAGACGGACATGTGCCTCTGGCCAGGGGATGGAGTGTTTAGAGGAGACGCATGGTTTGAATTAAGAGGCGCTTCGCCTCCGTCGCTGCGAACAGATCTAGTAGCAGCCGCTTTACTGGCTTGCTCCGTAAGTTTCTTAGCTGTCGCCGCAGCAGCTTCTTCGAAAGATTCCGTATGAGTTAACTGATGACGAGTCAAAGTAGTTTTCCTCGTAAACGTCTTCAAACAGTTCGCATATAGACATTGGTAAGGCCTCGTGCCTGAGTGGATGCGCCGGTGTCGGGCCAGCGAGCTACTATCACTGAAAGGCTTTAAACTTGTTAGAGTTGTGTAAACGTAGCTGAGCGACGGGCTTACCTTGCCACAGCGCTCACACATGTGAGGCTTCTCTCCGGTATGGACACGTTGATGAACTGTTAAAGCAGACCGCTGGATAAACTGTTTACCACATCCTTTGAAGTCGCATACATGTGGCCTGACACCACTGTGGATTCGCTCTGGAATAGTTATTAGCATATGGCGAAGGACTGTAGCACTGAAACGTGCGAGGCTGCAAGGCCGCCTCGAGGTACTCACCGTGTCTGGCAAGATCGCTCCGCCGAGCGAAGCGCTTTTGACATGTACTACAAGGATAGGCTTTGACAGGGGGTTGGGGAGCCTCGGGAGGAGGATTGTTATACGGCATTGACATGCCTGGGCCGATAGTAGGTAAACCGTCCATCATCATGTTCGGGGGTATATGCGGATCTGGCAACGGGAGCTGACCTGGGACGGCAGAGACAGCGGAGGGCGAGCCGTATGGTCGATGCGCTGAGTGGAACGAAGCGTCGGAGCCATGGGGAGAGTTTGCACGGTCAAATACGGCGGGCTGTAGATGCTGGTGCGCCATGAGCGACTGTTGTTGTTGTTGTTGTTGTTGTTGCTGCTGCTGCTGCTGCTGCTGCTCTAGGGCAGCTGCTGAAGCGGAAGCGGCGGCGGCGGCAGCGGCGGCGGCAGCAGCAACAACAGCGGCCTTGTCCTTGTCCATGAGATTACTTATGTCCATGACACCATCCGAGGGCGGTGTGCCTGACATGCTGGGCGGCTCGCGGGCGGGCGAAGGATGGGCTGGACCTGGTGGTGGCCTTGCGGCAGCGCAGCGTTGGTCAGCGATGATCGGCCCAAGAACAATGACGGCTTGCGGTGGGATGCGGGTGTGCGAGAGGTTGAGGGCACGGGTGCGGGTGAGACGCCGAGGCACGGGGCAGAAGATGGCTCAAGGCGAGGACACAGGCGTGGGACACGGGCGTGGGACGAGGGGCCGCGAACGAGGGCATCACAAACCAAGATGCAAGGTTGCATGCATAGATCTCTACGATGCTCCCGAGAAAGCGTGAATTGGGCCGCCGGACTCACTAGCACAAAGGTTTCCTGGTCGGTGCAGACGGTCGAGAAAACCGTTGCAGAAGAGAAGGGCGCGTCGAAGGCTGCTATACTATTTGCATGCCATGCAGGTGGTTCTGGTTGTGTTGCTGATGTAGAGAAAGGAGAGGGTCGTCGAGGCCGTGGATGCAGAAATTATAATAATAATCATAATAATAATTTAGAGGTGACGAAATGACCCTGCAAATGGAGAGGGTCGAATCAGATGAAGAGACGTGCTGTGGTTGCAGCGCTCGTCCCGCTACAGCCGTACTTGGGAGCTCAATGTGCACTTAAAATCGTCCTAGTTTGAGCACTGTACCAGATCTGTCTAGCTGTTAACTGATACCGACCTGAACCCACCTAGGTATTATGTTTGTGGCTAGTACACCTGGCCCGCCAATCAGAATCTTGCCTTTAATTTTTTTTGGCGGCGATTGGGAAAAGTGGCTCTAGCGTAAACACCTAGATCTGTGCAAGCATTCTATTTACTTAATACAGCAGCAAACAGGACATTCATAGCATTAATTCCTTCGGCAGAACGTCCTGTAGGTCGTCTGATGTTGATAAGTGGCGGACTCGCTGTTTGGTAACCGTCTGATACCTTTTTATAAGTGAATGTATTAATACAGCTACTGTACATGTATCAGAATGTTGAGTGTCTGCAAGTAAAGGGAAAGACAGGCGAAACAAAATACCGGTATGCAATACCTCGGGTCATTCCTTGGTCGGCTTTGCTACAATAAGAATTTGGGGGGGAGGGGATTGCGGAGAGATGGGGGGTTCTACTGCTGTAAAACAGCAATTCCGAGTACCGTGACAGGTTCCTACCGTTTCAGGTGTTGCTCATTCAAGTAGGCATCTTTCACTCTGCACGAGTCTGCTTGGTCCTCATGTTGTGTGGGGGTTTTGTATAACATTGCAATGCTAATTAATACATAGGTAAGTATCAAATAGTATGGGCAACAGAACGTGACGCTCGACACTGTGTTTTTACAATGAAACTTCATTCTCAAAAACACAGTAGTAATAGAGGAAAAAGGAAAAAGAACGAGGGAAGCAAACAAAAGTGCCGAAGTCCTCTGCTCTTCCTCATTCCTTTGCATGACATTCAATTGATGAATTAGGTATAGTTCATATCCACAATAGCATCATGGTTTGACTTTTTGGAAGACAAGGCCTGATGCGAATCTGCTGGTGCCATGCACGAGATCCTAGCAAGCTTTGTCCCTTAGCTTGGGCAATACCTACCATGACACCGCTATAATAGGGCTCTCTACAGTAATCAAGTCGAGAAGCATGGCAAACGTTCTAAGGGAGGCTCTGGTATTGTACATAGCGTCCATCCTCTCTGATATAGGCGTGTTACGATTTAACCACTTGATACAAGCGCTTGTCGGATGTTAAGTCAAGTAGATTAAGAAATTGTTGACATTGTAGGTCACCAGAAAGGAAATATGTATTCGCTCTGTTTCGCATCGTGGTGTATTCACTAGTCCACAGCATAACTACCGAGACTACCTAGCCTGAGCTCTAGGTCCGGGCCACATATCCTCACCCTCTCGCTTATGCTAGATACCTATCATGGTGCATTCAATATGATTATGTGGTCTTGTAGCTCTTACTCCTTTGGTAATATCTACACTCGGACCTTCAGGTAGTGCCCATGAACCATCACCCTACACGGCCAGCGTACTGAGTGAGTACACCAGAAAGTGTTGAGGCGAAGGAACCGACTTCTGCCTCTCCCGTCTTAACTCATTGCTCCTTGACAAGTTGTCCAACAATCCTTTTGTCACCCAGCTACCCACCCCTAACTTGAGTAATACAGTACTCTTAACGCACCATGTCTACGCTAGGTGCTCGTCCGTGGCTACAGTATGAGTTTTACCAGTGCCCGCCCCATTCTCGTCTTCAGGGCAGTGTCAGGGGAAGGACAAGGGAGGCTGAAGCCCACGCTAATTTTTTTTTTTTTTCTAGAAACCGCATGGAAACTTTCCAGAAGCAGAGCACGGACCCGATGAAACGCATTAATGTAGCTGAGATGGCGAGATGCTACACTGCACTGCCTATGGTTTCTCGTCTCCCTATTCTGTGAATAAGAAAACTCTCGACACCCTGGGCCTTAAGATCACGAGACTTGACAGTGCGAAGGATCTTTCCTTTCCTCATCACAACCTCGGGCCAATATCTGCTTCATAAAAGATATAGGTACCGGTAACCTCTTTCTGTTGCATCTACTAGCTCCAGTTCTGCCCCAGTCACCCCTTTTAGAGCTTAGTGCAAGAGCGAACAGGCTTGCCATGTGGTCGGCTGGGTAAGTAGGCAACTAATGAAATGCATTTAGATACCGTACTACCTAGCCTACATATATGTATGTAAGGACTCAGCTACACAATCCCAGGACACGTACAGTACTTCTAACTAACCTGCGAAGAGGACAATTGTTGACATTCTTTCAGACTCAAATCCTAAAGCATGGGCGCAAGTACCGGTAGTCTGATAGGTATGATACACATATGGATTACTTAACTTTTTACGATGATACACTCTTAAACCTAGGTATTATATCCTTCGGTTTGAGAAAGACGACGCGACACAGTCTTGCTTACAGGTGTCAGTCGAATGAATTGTACGTGTAGTAAGTACCCGAGGTACCCAGGTGCAAGTCATTTGAGCCACACCTCATTAGCGTTGGCATACGTAGTAGCAGTAGACCAGGAATTCTCGGTCACTGCTCGGTAGTGCCTCCCGGGTAGTTTGCCGCCTTCCCGGTCGCCAGCGTCGCAATAGCTTTGCCGATCATTAGACGATGCCCCAGTATTTTATCCCTGGAACATCTCGGCGGTCCCGACGATTTGGTACACATCGTTTTTTCCCACACTTACCTATCTGGTGACCTCTATGAAATTCACAAGGCTTGCATTATTGAACTTCGCGTACATAAGTCATGAGGATCAGCGCAAGGAATGAAAAAGAAATCGGAGGATCGCGAGTTGAATAATCAGGCGATACGCTATGACCAATGAATCCCAAACGATTACCGTCCCACGATGTTAAGTATACGGAGAATTAAAGAATTGTAAAAACATCCTGAATAAATTTGTTATTAACCTTTTCATGTAGAAATCTTATTTGTTTTCCGGCACTCGGCAGTCGGCAGTGACCCAAACTACCTACATGCTATCCCTACAGACTAGCAAGGCAGACCTTCAAGTATAAAACTAGATTGTAGTGCCTTAGCCTCACGATAAATCTAGGCCACTCAAATAGGACTATAACCTCTCTAACAACATCCAAGTGATGCTATCATTTTTGTAAATCATTCCGATGTTGTCTACCAGTCCAGGAGAAAAGTATATCAGGATCGGGATGAATATGGAGATTGGGACACTAGCCATGTTGCGACTCATGAGATGCCTACCTAGTGTGCGGCTCGGCCCGTTAGATTTTCTCGACAGCAACCAAGCGAATCGCTGATACATACCACTCTTAAGTCGTTGCGAGATGGCAAGTAAGTTTTGTATGCACGTTCACGTATAATATGACAGAACTTAGAACGTACAATTATCAATATGCCGCTTGCTCCTACTTTAATCCATACTGAGATGTGAAGACACGCATTGAAAATAAACATACCTATATAATTACGCTCTAGCAACACCGGACGCTGGATACAATATTCATGAAATTTCAACTGTATAAACGCTCTACTTCAATATTTTGTATTAGGATGATATTCGTTATTTTTCCAAGTACGAATCACAGATTGCCGTGATATTCTCCATCTACGCTGTTATGGCCTAGCCAGTACTCAAGGCTTCCTTGATTGGTGAATGACATGACGGTCAAGACCAGGGAGAGGGGCCAAGGTGGTATGCAACCTAGACGGTATAAGGCTGATTGGTCGAATACAAACCTGATGATAACGTAACGAGTGACAAATGGTGAAATGTAATCAAACACTTTAGTTCAGCTACGTCTCTTTATTAGAGTCTATGACCATACACACGATTCTCATTTATCATTGCCGAGACAACGCATTAATAGCTGTTCTATTCTATAACAAATCCAACTCGTTTTTGACTTATTGCATACCTAACACATGTTGAAGCGTTGGTATGGACGCCTCCAGGACTGGGGGTTCTGGGGGTTCAAAAATGGAATCCCCCGCACCAACTGCGACCCTTGTATAATAATTACCTTACCCAAGCAAAACAGGTAGGTACGCATTCTACCTAGGACAAGAGCAGCAACCGGTGATAGGCCACGGGTTGATTACGTTGATTACCCAAGCCCCCACCCTCCTAGGCCTGCTTTTATAAATACGGTACTTTGACCAGCGTTCAAGAAGGACGTCGTCTATAGTGCTTTGGGCACAGCTTTGGTAGTTTAGCTCATGGATAGTGCCTCATCTAAACGAGAATGGCCGCGTTTATCAGTCGCTGAAACCCCTATTCCACGATGAACCAGAGACCGGCCAGCTCTGTTGTCAATGCCAACGTCTTATCATCGACAACAAAGCTTGTGGCAGGCATACCACAAACAAACCAATAGAATCCAAATGTCTGATATTCGATGAAGGAGGTTCCTAGCGGCATGTCGAAACCGAATACTTCTTCGACGACTGATTCCTAGCCATACAAAATTAACCGAGTCAGCAAATGGCTGCCTCTGCTGCGCTCATATCAGAGAGTCCGCGCTGACGGCTAATCTAGAAATCCCCGAAGGCACCGTAAGGGCTGTTCTCATAGCCTCTTATCTATGGAAGACCTAGGGTAATCACTCCTACTCCGGCGAACATACGTTGTTCCCCGAACAAGTACTCTCAGCTTTGTTACTGCAGGTTAATTTCATGACTTCGCGGAGTTAGGATCGCGATGTGGAACCGCGGTCTCGTCCGACCATGTTTAACGTTGATTCAAGTGCAGGTGTTTCTAGCCCGAGTTCTCTCTTTTGCTGTAGTTTTCAATGTCGTACCTCACCGCCAACAGAACAGAACGGTTTACCGTAGATGACTAGAAAACACGATAAAGCCATGCGTTGGGTGGTCACGACTAGAGACCTCACCAAGAGACCAATGCAATGAATGTAAACAACATTGCATGGATAAGAGACCGCCTACATCAGTTTGAATAGCAAGAATCACCACCCGGCTCCTATCGAGATGATTCCTACTTACCCACTCTCTTAATCCACCTGGGAGACGATAGTCAACAAGACCAGTCTCCACGACTCGTGCTCACAAATGCACTGCTCGCTGATAGCAACATTCACTGGAAATACGGCGACGATGATCAGGATTGGGAATTAGATCTACTGCTCCTTGATAGCTGTGTAGAGAGTATTCAACATAGACTGTTTGGACAAAACCGAAGATATGCATGGGGCCTTGTTATCTGCTGTGCCACTGCTGATGAAGAAAAATGAGCTTGGTATTACCGGGGAAAGATTACCGAGTCGGTATTTTCTCCTCGAAGCTAAAGGATGAGACAGGCGTGGGCATTTTCGCGGATTGCGATATCAAGACTACATGCCTAATCTGAAGATACGGCTGTCCGTATTTGCTATTCTTTCAGCTGGCCAAGGAAAGAAACTTAGACCTTATGTATAGCTTTCTGGAAAGGGAGATCTGGAAATAGGTAGTTTACTATGTGACTTTTGTTCAAAAACTTATCACACTTGTATTTTCCGTCTCTTGCAGCAATTGTACCTACCGGTATTTGACCAGCGACACTGGGCCACTATTTACAGCAAGTGACCACTTACTATACTAATATGCAACACCTTGATGCAATATGTAGTCTTGTAGTCATTGTCATGGAATTGATAAGATACTTTTATTCATTCTCATGCTAATAGGTATGGGTTTTTCACTGAGCGTGACATACCATGCCTACTCAAGTACTTAGGTAGTTCCAGGGCGCTGAATCAAAGGGTGAAGAAAAACATGGGGTAGGTGACTAAGAGAGAAACGAGTTGTAGGGAGGGGGTGGCGCGCCGGCTTCTGCTCCGTGAGAGCCGACATGCAAGCCATTTGCGGATGCCGGTGGTGGGGAGTTCTCATTGGGTTATAATTGGAGTAAGTCGCTGACAGCCATTGGCCAAGACCTGTACGGAACTTGCATAAGTACATACGTTGAAGACTTACGAGACATTTTGGTCACTACTCCGGTAAACCAGGTTACATACCTACTTACTTAATATATAGGGATTTTTTCTCCAGTTATTGTTGGGATATAGGATTAGATTGAAGATGTCGATGAATGTATAGATCAGAACTAGAGTAGCAGCTGAGATACTACTATGTATTTACCCAAAGCACATATCCGTGCGCCGATAGCGTGGAATAACATGCATAAGCAATAGCGAGCAGTAGGTAGCGGAGATACATGCTTAAACTCTGCGAAGTCAAGATGCACATGCCCCAACGGTCGCTAAAGTGGACTACTTTGCATGCTTGGAAAAGTGGCAGATGGCGCGTTCCATTAGACTAGTATCTGCTAACCATTTCTGATTTAATCATTGTAAACTAATGATGCTCGGTGCCGTCGGTGGATCTGAAGAAGTGAACCATCTGGTATAATATTGAAAAATCATTAGTCCACTCTTGAGGATTCGGTCGGGCAAACACTTCGAGCATACACTCGCTTGAGTGATGAGTCTTCAAGGAGTCAAAGATTAGATATATTATTACGCAAAGCCGGTTAATCCAGTAGCTTTTGTGCGGTTGGTTTAGCGAGACAGACATGTTGGTTCCTATGCTATGTAAACCACAACTTCAACTGCAGCTAGGTATGCGGGTGAACTGGTCAACCTCACTATTGCTGCATTCGAGGGTAGCATGTTCGTGAGCAAGGGTCTTTTCTCCCCACACTATCTCGGTCTAGAGTAACTGTAGATGGAATTCTCTCCACACTCCATGTAACGCTTGAACACAAACTGCCGAAATACCGCAGCATCCCTCTTTCTCTCCTCTCACTATTCTTACAGTATCTCGGACGGCGTCTGTGAAAATGTATTGGACAACCGACGACTTGTTGCCGAACTTCATACAAAAACTTCGGAAGAGAACGAGGCCATTCGTATCCGTAGTCACTCCTGATGGAGGGCTCGAACACATATCCATCCAAGATGTGCACAATGCCTCCAACAGAGCTGCTTGGTTTCTCCGCCGCAATCTCGCCGGAGATGAGGAGAAATTCCTCTATATGGGGCCCAACGATATACGTTATCTAATATGGGTGTTAGGAGCAATGAAAGCAGGCAAATGTGTAAGTACATTTCTGGGACTTATCCATATAGAAATTTTACAGATCATAATTTTTCTGTTAGTTTTGGGAATTGGTGATAGCTGTTGACGATTTCTAGGCGATATGTCCCTCTCCAAGCAACACTGTTCCTTCGAATGTGCGGTTCTTCTCAACCGTAGGTGCAACGAAGCTTCTCTATGCGCCTGAGATCTTTGGCTCTCTCGAATCTTTATTTGGGTCAATGGACAAGAAAACAACGCCAATACCCACACCTTCATATTTGCAGATGTTTAATAAAGAGGTCGTTGAAGAGTTCCCATTCCCATTTACGTTTGATGAGTTGAAGGATAAGCCCTGTAGTGAGTATCCAGACAACCTAGCTTTGTGCTTCCCGATATGCTCTGCTGGCGCCATCGATAGCACCCCTTTGGTTTCACTGTGACCCCTTCTTTGCTTGATATCACTACCCTTGATTGGAGCGTAGGTAGCTAATACTCTGCTATTCTAGTGGGCCTCCATGTAAGTGATTTCGAAGCCGTGGATTATGGTTACGTGATGAGTTTATAAACTATTATTGTCTTTACAGCACTTTCTGTGACTTTGCGCCCTGGCTCACATCCAATTATACAGAACGACCCTGCTTGCAATATACACTAACTTCAACATAGACCTCTGGCACATCAGGACATCCGAAGCCTATCTACTGGAACCATTCAGCTATAGCTAGCGTGACCATCCCGTTTGATTTCGACACACTACCTCAACCTCCCAAGAGGCCGCACTTATTATTTGAAACATTAGAAGGCAACAATGTCTTCCTGCCGTTCCCGCTTTACCACGTAAGTTGATGACAGCTACTTTATCTTTAGGATGGCTGGCAAAACTGACAAGACATGTCAAGTTCGGTGGAATAGGGTTCATACTTCGATCTTTCGGGACAAATTCCACGGTCATCCTCCCTGCGCCTGGCACGCGTCTTTCACCCGAAAACTTCGCCAAAATGCTTGAAGTCTCTTCCTCTAACAGCGCCCTGACACCGCCGTCAGTCTTAGAGGCTGTTTTGAACAACCCTCGTGAACTAGAGGCCGTCTCCAGACTTAAGCACGTTGCTTATTCAGGCGGCCCGCTTAACCCAGTCTTGGGTGAGAAGCTTGCCAAAGCCATTCCACACCTATTTCCTCTGTACGGATGCACGGAAGGAGCTGGTCCTTAGTAAGTAGCTCATTTGTCCTATCCTCTGTGGTTGCCTACCTGTCCGCCGGTTTGACCCTCAGTGCATGGGCTGATCTGCCCTCAGTCTCGAATCCACGGGCGACAACACACACTGGGATGGTATGAAGTTCATAGACTTGGGACAGCGCATGGAAGAGGTGTTCCCAGGATTATACGAGCTAGTGATTACTCGCACGGAACAGATTAACCGGACTCAAGCCTACTTCCACACATGCCCAGACCTTGAAGTGTTTCGCACAGCCGATCTCTTCGCGCCCATCGAGGGCTCCGATGGCTGGTGGAAGTTCCATGGCAGAACTGACAACTGGGTTGTCATGTCAAATGGACTTAAAATGGATCCTACTCAAACTGAAGTCGCTGTCAGTGCTCACGAGAATGTGATGGGTGCCTTGGTCGCTGGATCCCATCGTTTTCGGCTTTGTCTTCTCATTGAGCCTAAGCCTGAGTCAGCGCCGAAGACCGAGGAAGAGCGGCAAAATGTTCTGGATGAGCTGTGGCCGACGATTGACGCAGCAAACAAAGCTGCACCTAGATTTGGGCAGGTGCCTAAAGAGTTGATTATTCTCACTGCTCCAGACAAGCCATTCTCAAGAGCAAGCAAGGGCACTATTCAGCGCAGGCTGAGCATAGATGCCTACGAAAAGGAAATTGAAGAGCTATACTCGAAAGTAGAGGAAGGATTACTGACCGGTGGCTTGCCGCCCCTTGAATCTACGAGCGCCAAAGATCTACTGCCATTTCTCAGAGGTCTTTATTCTGAAACTTTGGATAATGATGAGATAGGGATCGAAGATGATCTATTTGCAAAAGGCTTAGATTCTCTATCAATCTTCGTGATCGCGGCCCGCATCAAGGCAGGTCTTCGCAAACATGGCATCCTAGAGGAAGTCCTAGGAAAGGTGGACAACAGATTGCTGTTTACTTACACGACGATATCAACGCTAGCTCAAAAGCTCTCGGCCGTCATGTCGGAATCCAGTGGTTCAAGCCAGTCCAAAACTAGCGATGACGTGGATAACGTACGAGATTTACTGGCAAAATACGAGCGGCAAATTCCCACAGTCCTACGCAATGGGAAGCAACAGGAGGACCAAAAGGAACAGACAATCATTCTCACCGGATCACGGGGATCTCTTGGGTCTTACATCCTTTCTGCGTTTCTAGCGAGAAAAGACGTCAAGAAGATATACTGTCTAAACCGCAGCGCGAACGGCCAAGTGGACCAGACATCATCTTTCAAAGCCAGGGAACTCCCGGAGATACAGCTAGAGCGGGTCGAGTTCCTGCGGACTAATCTAGCAGAGCCGAATCTGGGATTGGCGGAAGACAAATATGCCAGCCTCACGGAGGCTACGACGATTGTTCACAACGCGTACCCCGTCAATTTCCTCATGCCCGTGCAGTCATTCGAGCCACAGATCCGGGGGCTCCTCAATCTCCTCAAGCTAGCGCAGGACAGCGTCCAAGGTGTGGCCGTGCTGTTCATCTCCAGCGTCGCGGCGGCGATACCCGTCTCCGGGCCGCGCACCGTCGTCAAGGAGACGGTGCTGGACATCGAGGAGGTAGACTCTCTTATGCAGCAAGGCTACGGACAGTCCAAGTTCATCTGCGAGAAGCTGGTAGAGAAGTATGCGTCTGTGAGCGATGGCAAGGCCGCGATCCTCCGTGTTGGCCAAGTCGCTGGGCCACTGCAGGGAACTGGGATCTGGAATCTCTGGGAGTGGGCGCCATCCATGGTCCTCAGCTCGAAGTTTTTGGGCGTCGCACCCGAGTCTATCGGCTCGGCTACCATGGATTGGATTCCCGTCGATGTGCTCGGTCAGATCGTCAGCGAGCTCGCGGACGATGTCAGGCGCCGCGGTGCCGGGGCCGCTGTCGTGTACAATGTCTCGAATCCTGAGTCGACGACGTGGGATCAACTCCTCCCCGCGGTGAAAGCAGTAGTTCCTGAGACGGTATTACCGGCTGAATGGATCAGGAGACTGGAGGCGAGTCGGGACGCCACCCCTCATGCATTGGACCGGAATCCTGGTGTGAAGCTTATTGACTTCTACAAACAGACATTCCTGGGCGGCGATGGTGCCAAGCAGCCCATTGCCATTGAGAGACAGAATTTGTTGTCGGGGAGCGAAGCAGCTAGAGGCCTGTCGCCTGTCAAGCCGGAGAACTTGGCGAAGTGGATGAAAGGCTGGGGGCTTTAGGTGGTAATTCGGCTTTTTTTATTTATTTATTTTTTTTTTATCTTGGTCCACGCAATCTTTTTTGTGAGATAGTTACTACCTACGCTGCGAGCGCTGAATGCACTTTAATCATGACAAGAACTGAGTGGCTGAAGGGCTCAAGGAAGAAAATCAAACTGTTCACAGTCCAAGACAATAGAGGACACAACTAAGGCTTTGTAAATCCCTTGTTGACCTTTTGCAGTCTTTACACCCACAATGCTCAAGACAAGTTATTCTTTTACGTCAAGGAATTAGGTTTACGGGTGAAAAAGAGAATATTGGAGCGCTAAGTCTTTTTGTTGTTGTAGTTATACTGGTATTGTATAAATATGGCGTCAACTGCTGTAAAGCTTCATACCTACCACATCACACAACACCCAAACCATACACCAACAATCCCATTCTTATCAGCTCCGCGCTACGACGAACAGGAAGCCACTAGGTACCGATAAACAAAACAACGACTCAAGTTACAGAGCAATCATGGCTGGTACTGCTTGGCAATGTTGCGGGTGTGCGCACTGGAATTCGTTTATGACAGAGGTATGTCGCAGCTGTAAGCATGACAATTGCGAAGGGTGCTCAGCTAACTATGGGGATATGCGAATTTGAGAAATAAGAGTTGTAGGTAGTCTGAATATACTAACTCAGGTTGCATCTGACTCTGTTGTATGTTTCTTCTGTTTATTGATTGTTAGCTACACTCTACTACGGACTTACATTAATAAAAGAATATAGTCAACTAAGTCTGTAAACTCAGGACGCATCGAACCCCACCCTGTCATTGGTGCTAAATCGCGGGGCAACGGTAGGTCCCTTAGGCGACTTAATTGCGTGTGCAGCGATGCCTAGGCGGGGCATACATAACCCTGAAGTTGATTGCCTGCAACACCTTAACAACAACAAACTCAAAGTGAATTCAAAAGTAAACTCTTGATAACTCGCGCTCCGAAATCTGCTTATTAGACAGAGAGTTCGCCTGCCATGGCAACCAATCCCTACGAAGGTATGAAGCTTCTACTCGAGGCCACCAGCAGCCTGTGTACACCCGAGCTTACAGGCGCCGGCGGCACGCAGTCGAGCACAATGTCCAGCTCTCGCGGGAACGCCGACACAAACGCCGTCCCGACATGGCGTCGTTCACGTCGCATCTGCACCAGATCAGCCCCGACTCGGCTTCGTCCTCGCACATCGGCGCCACCCCCGTCGACACGGCCGCGCTCTTCCAGCTAGTGCAGGACCAGTTCGCCACGCTCGCCGCCTCGGCCCCGAACGAAGCGAACCGGGACTTCCTGCAGTCGCTCAACCAGATCCTGGAGGAAGACATTCGCAACACGCCCGAACGTATCCAGGGCGTCGACCAGCTGTACCTCGACAGCCTCGACCGTGTGTCGCGCAAGAAGCTGCAGTCGGACCCGGAGGGCGCCTGTATGATTTGCGCCGAGAGGTTCCTCGATGATCCGCATCCGCTTGTTGTCGAGCTGCCTTGCCATGGCACCCAGTGCGTATCCCTAGGCGTCCTACCTCCCTTTTTCTCCTTAGGAAACATCGTCGGTCTCTCATTCAACCGAGCTGTATCCTTTACCGCACCCTATAGTCTCTAAGACCTCTATCCTTATAGCATCTTCGATCTGGAGTGTGTCAGTCCTTGGCTACTAAGTAAGGGGACTTGTCCCGCCTGTCGAAAGGATCTTACGGTATGAAACAAACCAGTTTACCATCCTCGTTCAGACTCCGTGGGTATAGCTTGGACCAAACTGAAACTGACTCTCGTCTCACGCAACAGAAAAAGAAGACCATCGAGATACCGAAAGATGACGAGGAAGATGAGGATGTCGATGGGCTGTACGGCTGAAAAGCTACTACCATCTACCTATAGAACTTTACGTACTTAGATGCACTCCTGGTGGAGCGTTTGGTGATACCCAGATTTTAGATAATACAAAGCACGAGATTACATTGTAAAGTCCTCGCATTATATTCCATGCCGTTATCAACAGCGCTTTTCTGTCTATGACACGAGCAAGACTGGGGAAGAGTGATTGGCCGGCAATCCTTGACGCCTGAAGAGAGGCTTCATATTTACACAACTCTTCTACTCATGTTCACCAACTCGCCAGCTTTGCTTTTATCATTGCCTTCATTTCGCCACACCAACCACAGCACGACAAGCTCAATTCACCTTCCCCGCCTTGGGCGCATTCCCACCACCACTCCTCTTCGACGATCCATACTGCGGGTTGCCCTTAGTATCCGTGCGCCCGCCCTTAGCAAAGTCGTGGTCGGCGGGGCTGGACTCGAGCGGGTTCTGCTTGCCCTGCTGCGCGGCGCCCTGGGCGGCCGTGTCCTTCTCGTGCTCGGGCGACGTCTTGTTCGGGTTGAAGGCGGCGTCGCCATGCGCGGCGGCCGTCTCGTCGTCCGTCCCGCTCTGCGTGTACTCGTGCGCCTTGGGCTTCAGCGACTCCCGGTCCATGTCGTCCTTGTACGGGCTCCGGCTGACGGCCGTCTGGTGCAGTAGACGGCTTGTGCGGCTGGGGAGGAGCCGGGCGCTGTGGAAGACGGAGGTGCGGAGGGCGGACATTTTATTTTTATTTTTTATTTTTCCTTTGCTTTCTTGTAGGCGTAAGCAGGTAGGTAGGCAGGTAGGTATAAAGGCGATGTAGGTATTGAGAGATAGGTAATAGAGCTAGTTGTACACGAGGGGAGTTCCTAGGTAGTTTTGATATATCGAACGTAAAATTACTCTCCAGATCTCCAGATAGGTGGTATCCTGGTTATATGTTCTTTCAAGTATTGTGCACCAATTGATAGGTAGATAATGTTAATTGTTTGGTTTCGCCTCGAGGTTAAGGTAATGATGTAGCTCTATTCGAGGCCGGTGATGATGTAGTGACGTCACAACTACTTATATGGGGCCCTTACTTTGATCTTCACCAAAAGTTGTCCATTTATATTGCGATTTTTCTTTATCTTTGAACAATAATTTGTACATTCATGGAGATATGAGAAGAGAAGCCTTTGAGTATAGGGTCGTTCGTGGGATGATTGAACTCCCAAGAGCTGAGTTTTGATTCTCAAAAACAATATCCATAACCTCAAGTCTTGGTAGAGCGAACAAAATCGCCGATCTATCTCCTACATGTAGGCCGAACCTAACTGTTTTCAACAAAAACAATCTACTCATATCGCAACTCAAATTATCCTTTGCAGGGCTCACAAAATGGTATAACTCGATTACTTAGCAAACGTGCCTAGGTTAGCTAACTGTATAAGGGGACTTATATTAAGCATAGTTTAAATCCGTATTCTACCTTACAGCAACGACGCACGCTCGAATCCTATCAGGCGGCGAGATTGAGTCTATTATGATATTACTTTGCGCAAAACCATCCTTCGAAGTCCTTCATCTTATTGCATCCACTGAGCCAGGGGACCCTACTCTTACGTTCTCATATATTGGTTGCTTGTCAAGACTGTTGAATCAGTAATCCAACAGCGACCGCGTAGCCAATAACAATCCAACTATTAGCTGCATGGCGGCCACCGGAACTTTCAGGTTGTCCTGGGCTGGAAGAGGGCGTGGCAGTGACAGTGATAGCGACAGTAGTAGGGCGTTGCGTTGTCCCAGTAGAGCTTTTGCTCTGACTAGTCGCCGGGCCGGAGAACCCGAACCCCAAACCACCGGTCGTCGTCCCGGCTGCAACTGTAAACTCAGCAGAGCTACCCGCCTGGGTGGTCGACGTGGTCTTAGGCGATATGGAGGTCGTGTAGTTGGTGCCGCCATACGAGCTTCCTGACGCAGACGGGGTTTGAAATGTCGGCGTGGTGTCTGGACTACTCCCGCTGCCCTTGCAATCATCCCCGGCGTTGCAGCAGGTACCGTCGCTCATACAGATGCCAAAGTTAGGACAGTATTCCCCTTCGGTACTGCAACAGGTGCCTGTGGCTGGCATACAGTAGGCGCCGCAGGGCACTTCCGGCGAGTCGCATTGATCATCGCTATCATCCGAGTCGCACTATCATCCGGGGGAAAGGTAAGTGAGAAAGAAGACTTATCGACATGTTTGACATACAGACATATGTCTAGAGAAAAGGGGCAGATGGAAGAGACCTAAACGCGAGAGGATCATCTTACAATTTCACCATCGGGACAGCAGTAGCCGGGTACGCAATAGTACCCCGGGTCGCAATACTCTCCCGTGCCGTCATTGCAGCAAACGTCTTCGTCGCGAACGCATCCTCCATATTCGCAAATTTGGAACCCTGATGGACAAGTTGACAATATACTCTCCAGCAAGCCCTTGTCGGTCCAGATAACAGCTTGCGTTCGGGGCGCCTTCGTGGCAAGAACAAGCGGTGCGAAGGAAATTAGGGTCTGAGGGCGCATCTCGATGATGATTGAATAGGGACAGAGTAAGAGCACTTCTATATGTAGAGGTGTTGGAAACCTGTGCTTCAGGTAGGTAAATATACTGAATGTTGCGTGAAGGGCTTCCAAACACATTCGTGGTCACTATCTAAATATATACAAATATCCCTAGAGCTCTTGCCTTGCCACACAGATGAAACCTACTGTCTACAGATTTGTCTCGAGAATTAAAGCACGAGCTGTAATTTCTAACTGTTTTTCTTACAGCTCTTCGTATTCAGCTCTCCTTTTTCCCGCAGCGTTCCCAGGAGCGTTATTACATGAAGTCGTTCCATCAATGACGCCAAGATGTTGGATTACGACCCCAAGGTGACCACGACTCATCCCTCGAATTTAAACTCAATTCATCCTTGCGAAGGATTTTTGTTCATTATATATGCCACATGAAATCCCTGGTCACACTAACTTGGTGATGTTCGTTCGCCATGCCCTTTGGATGTCAGGGTCTCGCGTTGTATGAGCGCTAGAAAAGCGACCAAAATTTACCCCTTTATACACTCAGCATCTACATTTAATTCCCATCCATTAATCATAGATGCTTCATACTGGTTGTCGGAGATCATATCCCAAACCTTCCCCTGCTGGACAAAGAGACTTAGGTCACATAGCTTTGAAACTTAAAGGCTAAGGCAGTGAGACCTCCAGAAGTTTGAAGTTTTATAAGAGCATATATACACTATATAGCAGCAGTATTCGATATAAGGTCACAACGCTTGAATGGCACAGTAACAACGACTTAATATACGGTCAGCGATGAACGTAAAGAGAGTCGCATGGGCTTCGGGAACTTAACGGCCGAGATGAATTGAGTACGCTGCCCTGTGGTGTTGAGGCGACGACCTGTCTTGGCTTAATTTTTTGCTCAGAAAAATATTTTGGCGATTATGAGGCTGGTATTAATAAAAGACCGATACAACTCATATCGCGCAGGATCATAATGATTAAACCTAATAATCCCTGAAACTTCAAGCAGAGAATGATCACTTTTAAATCAATAACAGTTGACTACTGTTTCTTTGATAAGGGGCGCCAAATTACCACTACTCTCGGATGTAGGACAAAGAGGCAGTATGTAAGTATATAGCTTAGTGGTAGTCACCAAAGAGTATTACGGTTCTTTGCGCAACAATCACATAACCCCTACCTATAGTTGACCCTCCATAACAGCTACTAATGAGGATTCAAAGACATCTACATTATTGTGCAGCTAATGTGGCGCTAGATACGACGTTGAAAGGATTACATTGCCCGAAAGTCAGCTGGGCTTACAATCACGAGCATTTCGTTGGTCAGATCACAAGACTACTTACCTACTATTATACACTACTATATCCGGCCCCTGAAAATCGGGTTGTGCTTCGAATTAAGAGGCATAAAACAACGAGGTTACAAACATATTAATTTAATCTCCCACGGCATTAACCAAAAGCTAGTCGCGACATCGATAATCGTATGCCTACAGTGCAGTAATGTGTCACTTAGACTGTTGTTTCAATTTTCTGGTAATGGCACTGGCAAGCGGGCCCATTTCATGTCACTGTTGCTTGTATAAATGTGTTTGTGCCGCTTTCTACTCCTCGCCTGAGAAAGTCTTTAGTGTCTAGTTGAGAATTAGAACTAGCACCGGAAAGGATAGTGAGAAGAGTGAACATATTTTCTATCTAGATTACGCAGTAAAGGGAAAGGTAGAGCATAGCAAACTGGAAACTGTCTACGGGTCCGGAAAGGGCTTTGCTGATGTTTACTCGTTTTCCGAGTAGTAGACGTCATCATCCGAATCGTTCTGTGGATGATCCGTCGGCAAGACCGGATTACGTCTTTGGCGGGGGTATGGGGGTAAGGGAGCTGCTGGATTGTCTAGAATATGCGTGAAAACGTAGGTGAAGGCCTGAATGGCTTCGTGTTTAGTCGGCTCACTCCCGTCCGGCATCTCAATGCCCTTAAAGATATAGTGGACAGGGTTCAATATCAATCCCGAACTGAGTCTGTCCCGTGTCTTTCGCACTCTGTGTTTGATATTGGTGGGCACCAGGCTTGCAGCAGCACCGACAGAGAGTAGTTGAGCCGCTGAGTGATAGTTCCGCTCGGCCAAAGAGAAAGTGAGGGCATTAGCGTACCAATAAGGGAACCTATGAGGATCGTCAACGTTGTTAGCGGGAGAATGAGGGCTATTTAGCGGTAGCTGAGCGTCGATATTTTCTCCTGCTCGGATAAAGCGTTCTATTATGAATGCTGTGCTTGTTCGATCTCTGAGTATAATTGAGAACCGCAATGCGACACCACCAGCGGCTTTTGTATTGCTGAGTAGCCAATTTCGTATCTGGAAAGCCTCTTGACCAGCCTTTATCGAGTTTACCAGTAGATGTACTTGGTTATCGACATCGTTCAAGTCAATCAGCACCTGAGCCAAGGGGAGAACTAGGTGTAGAAATGCGTCAGAAGCAGTCAGACCGAGGAGAAATTGAGCAGCTGCATGCAAGGTTTGAGACCCCGTCTCCCACTCCCACCTGAAACCAATAGCTGCGTGTTCTACTTGCTGATTCATCACCCCAGCAAACGTCATGCTATCCCAAGTGCCGTTCAAAAAGCTGATGGTCTGGGTGATTTGGGCACCAGATCGGAGAATATATCTGAGAGCATCAGGCATTGGAAATCCGCTATTCAAAATCCGCTCGAGCACGAGATTTCGCAAATTCTGTCTCGCTAGCCTTGCCACATCGTCAAACTCATTAGCCGAAGTTTCTGCTCTTTCGAGGAAGAGTGTCACAAGGCGGTCAGACCCCCCCAGCAGTGCATCTCGCATCTCCGGTGTGAGGGCTTGATGGTCATCTGTATAAGCCGAGACTTCGGGGAAATAAGTCAGTAATAACCCAAGAGCAATATCTTCACAGATGAACTTCAGAAATGGACTGGCCTCGTCGAACCTTCTCTCCCACGTGGAAATAAGCAAGATAGCATATTGAAGGGGGTTCAGAGAATTTCTTCCACTGATTCCCAAAACCTCCTGGCGTATATTAGCTCCTCGATCAATCAAATGTTGAATTACGTCTTTGCGTTGAAATACAATTGCAACGTGGAGGGGTGTGAGCAAATTTCGCAGGACCATCGGAGTATCCGGACCTGCCATACTTGATGGCCTATTGTCCGGAAAGTCAGAGTTCAGGAAGACGTGCGGATCAACTTGGCGGGCTATGCATAATTCCTCATATAGATCCAACATGCGTCCAATCTGTTCTAAACTGACTCTGCTGGCGATGGCCTCCAGTATAAGCGGCCACTGGTCTAGTTTCTCTGGGGAGGTGTTGCTGGAATACGTAGGAATATTTAGCTGGTAATTTGCATCGTCGAAGAAGATATGAAAGCGATCGGAGTTCATGAAGAGATGCGGAACTACAAAAGCGATTTTGATCTGGTCTGCTGGGCTTAACTGGCGGACGATTCTAATAAGCAGCTCGGTTGGGAGGGTCTCCAGAGCTGGAATATCAGGAACTGAATTTGATTGATTGGCGCCGGACGTACTTGCCACCATAGCCAATGCGACGAAAGGAGTAGGAAGAACCTGAGAGAAATCAATGTCATTCCAGAGGAGCATATTCTCACTGGCCATTGACTGATTCGAGGTTGGAATTGCAACCTTCGGGCGGATGACTTCCCTTTTTAGAGACATTGCATCCTGTAAGACGTAAAGTATGCAGTTGTAATGTATGAAGTTGTTAAGTGATAATCAAGTTCTGTTTGTGGGATGTCAATCTTCAACAACTGGCAGAGAAAATTGCGAAGATTTATGCATTATCGTCAAGCAACACGAGGCATGGGCAATAAGGAGCATTGTTTTCTTCTCTAAAACACTACCTAAAACTATCTCTTTCATGCGCAGCAACTTAGCGCGGTGCGGTAAACAATGCTATTGTTCCACTACGAAAAAGAAAAAGACATCAAAACCAGTGTTGCCAATTGGATATTTTCTTCTTCGTGCTACTATAATTCATACCAAACTGCTTGATAGTTTGTCGAGTGAAACTAAGAACAACCCATAAAGTAATTCGATTGCCAGGTACCGAAAGACGTAGTTCTTTTTCTCAAGTAGACACTTGCGATTGTCTTCAGGAATCTGGGCACCCCTTATAAAGACGAATCCATGTCCTTCCTGTTCGTGGGTTAAACTCGGAACCAAAAACTGCCCGAAAATTTGTAGAATTCACGAAGAGGTGGGCAGCATCAACTATGCAACAAGAGCATAAAGGAATCCGAACTACTACAGTATCTTAGAATACATTTGGTGGTGACTGCTAGGGGAATGATGATTCTAGATAATTTGAGACATAAAAGTTTACATGGGAACCATTGCAGTTAAGCAACTTCTGTTAAGCTCTGTGAAATATGGTAACAGAGACCAAAGTAGCGTATTACAATAGAGGATACGAGTCCAAATACCCGGACTAGCAGTATAATAGCTAGCCACGCATACTATAACAAGGGCTGGTATCAAGGCTTGGAATTGACTCTATTCAGAATACAATAATCTGTTCGGGGGCGCCTAAACCTTGAGCATTCTGATTTCCTTCTGTTTAGGTAGGCTTGGTTAGAAGCTATGTATAACCTAGGGTTCTTAGGTAAACCTCTGTCAACACCGCCTATGTCTCAGTTAAGCGAGGGCTGAATAGCCTCACGTAGGACAACGGGAGTAATATCAGAATCGACGGGAAAACGCGTTTCAGCGCGTGTAACGCGTACGCGTAGGCCTGAGACTTGCAGCCTCGTATTCGCTACGTGTGACACATACCATTAATAACTATGACTTTGTCTTTATTTCGAGTTGAAAGAGTCGTAATTGATTTAAGTATGTTCAATGAAGGGGCAAACGCGGAAACTTTCACTCTGCAATTTCAAGTCAAGGGACGCGCATTTTGGAGCGAGTCTACTAAAATTAGGATAATAGCCTGGGACGAGAGTATGTCCGCATAGCTACTCAAGTGCAACTCGTCTCTCGCATTTCACATCATCAATTTGAAGCACGCTTAACTCCTATATTAGGCAGAATTACTGTTGCTTGAATCCTGGGGATGCTCATCGCATATCGACTGAGCACTGATCTGGATATTACACTGAAGATAAGCGTCGCTGAAGTCAATGTGAGTAAATACTCTATCAGATTTTCATTATGCTATGGAGAGACGATCTCCGCCTTGTGGACGTGGGGTGTACAAGAGAGGCGTTGTTGCTAGAACGCTTGCGCTACAGCCATCTGAACCTCGCATACTAGATACGCGCCTCCTTTTCTCGCAATGCGCTATCACTCCACTGTTCTGTTACTCTTGAAATCAAATACGTTTTGAAATCTCAAGGTTTCCATCTCGTGAGCCGTCTCATGCTGCTATACATAAACAGCGTACATGCTCCTGTCTATGCGGCGCGTCGTTCAGATGTAATACATCGTGTTCAGAAGGTTCTCGTGCACATCAATGGGGACCTCTGGTATAATTCCTGTCGTAGCCGTTGATGTTACGGACTGCGTATCCGAATTCTCAAATAGGTCAGAACGATACACCCGAGAACGTGTACAAACAATGTCTGCGTAGTAGGCCGGGGGACAGATGCTGACAGCCTTGGTGGCTCGTCCGAACAAGTGGCACAGTTCGAAAGTAAGCTTTTCTAACTGGTTTGCTGCCAGCTCGCGCGACGCAGATCGAAAGATCTCGTCAAGTAATACTGTGTAATGCGCGGGACGCGAAGTTCCTGACGAGGTTTGTCAGTGAGACTGCATAGGAAACTAGTAAGACATGGGATGGAACATACCTTGCAGTCCTTTATGGGCAACCAAGTAGAAGTCCCAGGTACCGGCTAGAGTAACCCCGCGATCACAAACAGTGCCGTTCTTCACATTCCTCGATTGGACCATATTTCTTTGGTCTGTGGGGTAAAATCGAGTCTGGTGTCGCTTGACCGAGACAATAAGGGTGATCTTGGGCTTCTGCGTGGCCGGATAAACACCTTCGCAGGCTTTCCGAATAAATGGCAGCTCCGTCTCAAGAACAGTTTTGAATTGGCCTTCAGACACACCGTCTCGGTAAATGATGATATTCTCTGGTAGTCTTCTATTGTGTTGCTGGTAGAACTTGAGACGATCAGCGAACCGGTCCTTGAGCACGTCGCTCAACATCTCCTGGCGTGCGTCTTGAGACCAAGATGCCGCCGGCCATTGGCCCAGATGCTCATCGACACTTGCCACCATGCCGACACAGCTACACAAACCATCTTTTTTGCCGGTTATATTAGTCGGATGCGTCACGTCGTAGCCAACAATCATGGTAGACTGCTTCATGATGGTGATATCGTCCTTGAGCTTGTGGTTAATTCCTCCCATCTTGAGATTGATCTTCAGCCCAAGGTTGGCAAACACCTGTGGGTTATTCTTCAGCAGGTTCTGCTGCAGGACATTCTGACTGAGATACCCGAACTCAATGTCACCAAGCTTCTTGACTTCGTTATAGATATCTGTATCGTTCTTTCTGCCTGGGAGCACGACAAACACAAACTGTGGTTTCTTTTCCGCTACCGCCTTGAATGCGGCTCGGATAGCGTCTGCGGGTGAGCGTCCCAACGTCACCTTTCTTCCATTTGCCTCAAGAGGTTCATCCGCAATCTCTATTCCCTGGTTCTGCAGAAAGGGAATCCATTTTTCCATGCTCGCTTCGACCTCTCCGTGGCGCTGATGGGCTCTGGGCCCCTTGTCAATCGAGATCCAGAACCAGCGTTCAATTCGCTTGCCGGGTTTGAAAACTCGGACGCTTTCCATGTTCCACTCGCCTTCTCTCATGTTGATTAGTTTCATCTTGTTGGGTTGTTGCGCATCTTTGTAAACGATGACTGGTGGCTTCAATTCGCGTCCCTGGACAGTGAGCAATGTCTTGCCCACTTCTATGCCGAATCGACGGAGAAATTCGGGTTCGTTGAAGCCTAAAACTTGGCGCCCATACTCGGATATCGATGTCGCGTTCGCGTACGGTGAGCGACAAGAGAATTGGATCATATCTCGGGTCTCCTCCGGGGTTGTCTTTCGCCGTAGAGGTTGGCCGTCTATGATCTCGACGAACTCAGCAGGCATGTAAACCGGCTTGTTCTTGCTGCCAACGTTTACTACGGGGTATTTCTGGTTCACGGTGTACCCATATCCTAAGAGAAGTTAAAATCATGATTTCAAGGGAGGTTGGATTGCCTACTCTTCTTGTAATACTCCGCAACTGAACAGTATGCGTCACTTCGAAGACCAGGAGGTGCTGGTGCTCGTAGGTAAAACTCAACATCTTTGGCAGCAGCCGCAAATTGTCGCACTCTTGGTCGATTGTCCCCGGATCCATCAGATGGGTCGGCCAAACCAGAGATTGACTTCTGATAGAAACGAGTCTTTTGAGGATCCTTGTCTTCATGCAATACCTTGCACACGGCCCTCAATCTTCCCAGAGATTTGTGGATGGACGGATAATCATGTCTAAACTGATCAATGAGGTCAGTAGCGGGACCCTTGGGTCGGAAAACTCCGTGGGCGACATTAGCATTCAGAATAAGACGCCCGGTGGCCGGGCGAGCGCTTTGGAAGTAACCACGGATGATTCGATTGAAATCAGGGAAGCCTAATTGACGCTGTTCGCCATCAAGCTTCAATGGAAAGAATCGGCTGCTACCTAGCGACGAACTGTTTTGGTCGCTCCGGGCGTAAAAGCCGGTGATGATGCCGATAGCGTCAACTGCATCCGTAAACTTGGGGAACGAAATATCCCCCGCTGGCTCTTGCATCGTTCTTAAATACTGAAGCAGGCCGGGTAAGTTCACGGTATGCGGTCCATCGAATTTGACTTCATATTCATCATCTCTGCCCTCGTCACGGTACCGTACTATGACAATATTGTTGTCGGGCAAGGTGAACGGTTCAAGGGAGATCACCTGGTCTTTGAATTCAGTCGCAAAGGTAACGGAGCCCGCAACTTGATCGAGTGCTGATTTTATGATGCTGTTTAGCTTCCTGCCTTTTGCCTCTCTCGTCTTTTGTTTATTTTTTGCGTCTTTTCCTTGAGTCTTTCCTTGGCCCTTTCCTTGAGCCTTTCCTTGAGCCTTTCCTTGAGTCTTTTCTTTAACCTTCAAGGAATACTTTAGAAGGGAGAGCTTTGCGGATACTTCGAGTTTGAAATAGTTGGCCCATAGTGTGACGGGGTTGCCTTCAGAGCCGAAAGCTGGCCGACGCGGGAACCATGCGTCAGTTGGAGGTTGGGGGCCAGATATTTGCACTTTCGCCATCTTTGCGGTAAGTGCACCGACACCTTGCCCCTTGATAAAATCATCTTCGAGCCTCGTCACTGCTGGGTCTGGACGTGGGATACCATTGGGACTATTAGACATGTTAGCACCATATGAGGTTTGGAAGATGCTACTGGGATAGTTGGCCTACTTGAAAACAACCTGCTCGCCCGCAAATTTCTCAGGTCTGCCGCGACCATAGCCACCTCGAAAGTCGGCCCTGAAGTTCCCACCTTGTCCCCGGCCGCGCCCTCTTGGAGCATCATCACTACCGTGAAACCCAGAGAAGGTGGCGCTACCTCGTCCCCGACCTTGGCCTTGATAGTCACCACGGCCACGGCCACGATCACCACCGCGACCACGATCACCACCTCGATCACCACCGCGGCCGCGACCGCGACCACCTCCACGACCTCTACCTTGCTGATCTGCCATACTCTAGATGACTGTAAACCGGGATGTCAGAGGTTTGTGCAGCTAGATGTGATGATTTGACAAGCAAGGTTGAGCTTAGAGGCTGTACAGAGTGAGAACTGCTGCGATGATGATGACAGGAACGGTATGAGATGTGGGAAGATGAGATACTGGGAATATGCCCTATATTAAAGCGTTTGGGACTGCCTACCTCTTTTGGTTGATAATCAAGCAGTTAGGAAGGCAGCCGAATACGGACCTGCGTTTGACAGAGGATGGCAAGAGACAAAGATAGGTGTGTAAGTACTTAGTTTGCACAGCCGCTGTGTGACATAGGCCAACGAGGAAAATGATATATCAAAGAGTCACGGTTACTCCCAGAGCCGCACAAGGGCCCTGCGTTAAGCCGTCTTAGACGCAAGGTGTGAACGAGCAGAACGGAATGGCTGTAACCAAGTGACGTCTACAATGCTGGTTGTATGGTGAGTGGACTGAGCTTTCTACCAGTGGAAGAGCTGGTAAACAAGGCGAGTGTGGCTTTGTTACTGGCAATAGACAGGACATAACGTAAGCTCGTCGTCACGATAAACAGAGCTGAAGAAAAGGAGGGGGACACAAATTTGATAACTCGCTTACTATTTGCTCTGACAGGAAAACTCGATCAAACGAATAGGTATATCTTCATGGAATCTTGCCTAGTACCCAAAACTTGAAGTAAAGCAAACCAGAAACATCAGAAAAGCAATGAGCTTTAGCAGTTGTCTCGCATCACGGTGAGGCGGTGTAATGAATGGTTTCTGAAGGTACATCGATTCATCTCACAGTATCAGCATTCGCCTCTTCACGGTGTCCTTGCTTTGAAGACTGCCACTACCGTATCTAACCAGAACGAGTTTAAACAGTTATGGGGTCAACCAGCGTTATTCCAAATCTGGATCTGACTTATCTACACACTCTTCACTTATCTTAGTATTGTATTGGATATAAAGGTCAGAGAATTATCTGCTTCACATTTCAACATATCTGAGCCATACTTGTTAGCTGGACCACTATCAAAGAAACGATTGGCCTTTGTCGATATAAGAATCCAACCTTGACGTCTAACACCTACATGTCTTGGATGTGAGTTTCACTCGTCACACCGCCATTCATTGCTCTTCCAAGTCATGCCATAGAAAACTCCACGACAAGGTAGGGGCTGAAGGCCACGCTGGCTGGTCTGCCTTGCAGCCACAGGAAGAAAAGCTGTACTGTAGGTAGTTGGGCCAACCCTGAAGAGGCCATGGAAACGGACAACGAAACATGTGATGTCAGATTGTTCCAATCAGACTCTCACACATCCTATAGAGCCGATGCGAGTGGAAAAACCCCTGCAACCCACAGACAATGGATTAGGACAGATTACACACGGGATGGCAGAGGTTCTCTGCATCGATACACAACACAAAGAACTTATGCTGGTTCGAAGTAATACCTCCGTCAATGAGACCCTAGTAACCAACAGTGATCGATGCCGCCTGCCGCTGCGACCTGCATTCAAATGACGAGTCGAGGCATGCAAGACCTCTGGCCCTTTGAGGCATGAGTCATAATCTGCCCCTTCGCTGGGGGGCGAATGCCTTCCCCCGGTGTCGGACATTGTGCCACTCCAAGCGAGTCGAGACATACGATACAGTGTCTCGCTGATGGCACGATGTGACAGTCTCGGGCGGACAGCAGACGGTCTCGGCTGTCCGTCAGTAGGTATCCAGATACGTGTCTCTAACACGCATCATGAGCTGTATTTAGTCAACGGGATGGCTGAGAAGCATCGCACTCATCCTCGCTCTGTTTGGTAGGGCCAATGCTGGCTGGACTGGTCCAGGAAAGCGGAATTTCGCCAGCAAGGGTGGCAAACGCAATGAACGATTGTATGGACACACTTCGTCTGCTGTTGCCTACTCAGTTTGCAGCCTGACTGTTGTGTGTGTCCGCGAGAAGGGCCTATTTGTGCTTGGTCCTTGATGAGCCGCAATGACTGGATGCTACCCATTTGAAGAGGGGGGCTTGACGATCTGGCCAATGGCCCCTTGCTACCCCAAATTCCGCAGCCAACATGCGAGCCGAGGGGGCTGAGTATCTGATGCATATAGCAAGACATGGCTATCACGTCACATGCTTCGAATGCTCTGATACGCCAAGCGAACAGGCAGAAACTTGGCCGTATCTTACAGTATAAGGTAAGGTTTAAGAGGGGTAGTATTACCGCCTTGTTGTATCGTCATCGTGTCCATTTGGCTGGGATTCACAAAGGTCAATCGACTGTACAAGGGGCAGAAGAAACGTAATACCTACCTACCGGTACACCAGCAAACGCAGCCCAACCCCGGTTGATATAAGGCTAGGACTTACCCTGTGCCCTACGACCGCCCAATACCACCCTTGCCATAGGTAAGGTATTCGGGGCGCAGTCCCAGATGTTGGTAATGAGGAGGCACCTGGAACCCCTAGGTCTTAGAGTAGAGTCTGGTTATAATCTGCGAGAATGCTACTGTGGCACGGCTTGAAGCAGGGGGGTTAGAAGCACAGCGAAACACTTCGAATAGGTACACTGCTGGTGGTTTGGCCACTGGTACGCGTTAAGCTTGAATATGATCGATTGTCCAGGCAAATTGGTGAAGTAACAGGTGAGTCTCGAAAAAGGAGAGCACGTTCATCTGATCAGCCAAAAATTTACAGGGCTCTGGAATAGAACATCACGAACAAGCCCTTGGATAGAAGGAAGAAAAGCAACAACAGTTACTAGCCTCAATTAGTTGAGAGACTACACATCAAACGACCATTCACCTCTTGGCACCTCTTGGCATCTAGCCGTATATAGTAATTAGTGGGGAGTACTCAGAGATCACTTAACAGAAAGTTTTTTAGTCAGGTGATCTCGCTAAACTATACCAAATTAAAAAATTTTATATTTAAAGTTTATATTAAGTTTAATTAAAAATAACCTGTTTTTTTTTTTTTTTTTATATAATATTTGTTTTTTTTTTTAATTATTTATTTTTTTATTTTATTTATAATTTTTTTTTGCTTTTTTTTTTTTTTAGCTTTTTTTAGCTAAATTTAATTGTTTATTTATTATTTATTTAATATATAGTTATTATATAAATATTTATATTAAATTTATTAATTTATATATTTATTTTAATACCGAAAATTTATTTGCTAAATATTTTATACCATTATTTATTATAGCGTTTTTAATTATTTTTTTTTAAGTTTTAATATAATTTAATAATAAATAAAATATAAAGTTTTTTTAATAAATATTTATTAATTAATTGCTTTATAGCTTAAATAATAAATATATATATAAAATATTATTAAACCGGTAAAATTACTATTATTTAACATTAAAATAAATAAATTAAAAGGTATTTTTATTAAATATTTATTTATTTTAATTATAAAATAAAAATGTTTATATATTAATTAGTAAATATTTTTGCTATATATTTGTTAGCGAAAATAATAACAGCAATATTTTATTTTGCAGCATTATAATATATTTATATATATATTTTTATTTTATATTTATTAAATATTTATATTTATTTTATTAAATTAATTTTTGCAAATTAAGCAATAATAAATTAGCTATAAATAATTTTATTTGTTATATTAAAAATTATAAAAATAATAAACAAAAATATTATATTGTTATTATTATTATAAACAAATTTAACGTTTAAATATAGTTTGCTATTTGTTATAAATATTTATTTTAAAAATTTATTTTATAATTATTTAACTTATATTATTAAAATATTAGCGTAAATTTTATTAATAGCAATAAAACTTTAATAACGTTTTAATTTTATATATTTTTTGTTATACACTAAAGTTATTTAAAAACAAAATATATAAATTATTTTAGCATTACGCATTTAAATATAAAAATAGCAAAAAAATTATAAAAAACTATATATATTTTTTTAAAAATATTTATTAATATAATTATTATATAGCTTAACTTTAAAAAAATGCAAAAAATAGCTAAAACTTTTATTAGTTATAAAAATTGCTAAGCTGCTAGTTTGTAAAATAATATAAATACCTAAAGTTTATTTGTTAAATATTTATTAACAAATTTTTATAAAATGTATTAAAATTTATATTGCTAAATATTATATATAAATATAATTTAAGCTAAATATTTGCAAAAAATAAAACGCTTTATATCACAGTAATTTTAATATATAAAAATATAAAAAAGCTATTAAAAATATTTTTTAAAAAAAAACTTTCCGTAATAAGCAAAATTCTAAAATTTTTTTATTAAATATTTAAAACAAATAAAATTTTAATGTTTTTTTATTAAATATTTAAAATTTAAATGTTACTATTATTATTTTTGCTAATAAAAATAAAGCTGCTAATAAAAATAACTTTAAAAATAAAAAATTTAATAATTATTTAATATAAAAACTAATTATTGCTTTATTAAATATTTAATTTAAAAATAATAATAATAACTTTAATTATATTTATAGCGGCAATAATAAACTTAATAAATTTAATAATGCTGCAGCTTTATTACTAAAACAAAATAAAAGCTTAATTAAAAACAAAAATATTAAAAAAACTTTTTTAAAAAATAAAAAAAATAATATATTATTATTAAATATTTAGCTTTTTTTAAAAAAAAAATTGTTATTAAATTTTTTAACACTATTAACGCTAAAAATAATTTAATTATTAAACAAAAATTTATTAAATTTTTAGTAATTATTTTTACATATTTATTTAAACGTTGATACGACCCCATAGGGGTGGTATCGCTGGTATGGGCCCAATGGCTCAATGGAGTGTTTGCCTCTGGTGCCTGCGGCGCCTGGCAACACCTGGCCTCAAGTGTAGTGGGTCGCCCACAAAGTGTATTTAAATATCTCTGGATGACTGGTCTAGACCTTCCCTTGAGATTTCTTCTGCATCTAGCTTTTTATACATCAACCCTTACGCGCACCTATCAAACGTATAAAAATTAAGCTAATTTAGCAATTATATAAATTGCATAAAATAAATAAAAAATATAATTTTAGCTAAATAGCAAAAATTAATATTATAAATAAACAATTAAAATTATAAAAGCAATATAATGTTTGCTATTAATAATTTTAGCAAAATAGCTATACTATTTAGCAGCTAAAGCGGCTAATAATTAATAATATAATTAAAAATATAAAAAAATAATAAAATAAAAAATTAAGCAAAAAATAGCTATATTTTTAGCAAATATTTATATATAACTTAAAATAAAAATTTATAAAAATACGCAAAAATTTTAAAATTTATTTTTAAAATATTTAATTAAATAATAAAAATTATTTGTTTACAGTTTATATATATTTTATAAAATATTGCTTTAATTTATTAGCATAATTTTAAAAATTAATAATTAATAAAATATATAAGCTAGCAATAATATATAAAAATTTTTATTATTTATTTTTAAATTATTTATTATTAAATAATTTATTATTTTTTTTAATTTATTACTGTTAATTTTACGCTTTATATTTTAACTTTTTAACTTATAATTGCTTAAGCTTGTTATTTAATTTTATAAATTTTGCAAATATAATTATTTGCTTTATTTTAGCCTAATAAAATTTAGCATTTATTTTTGCATTTAAAACAGTAGCTGCAGCTAATTACGCCTTAATTGCAGCAATATATTTATAAAATATTAGTAAATATTTAATTAATATTTTATAACTATATAAAATAAATTTAATATATTTTAAACTATTTTTTTTTAAATTACTTGCTAGTTAAAAAAGCGTTAGTATATAACAGCGTTATTTTAGCAAAAAACAAAACAAAAACTTTTTTAAATAATTTTATATATTTGCTTTAGTTTTGCTAAAGCTTTGCTATATAATTGCAATTAATTATTATAATATTAATAAATTATTAAGCAACTTTATAATTTTGCGGCTTTAACAATTAATTTTTAATTTTTTTTAATTTTTTTAATTTATTTAATTAAAAATATTTAGTAAAAATATATTAAAATTATTTATATATTTATAAATATTAATTAATTATTACCGAATTTTTATATTTAAGTTTTTATATGCAATTTTTAAATTATATCGTTAAAAAGTTAATAAACAGTTAACATTTACCCGATTTTTAATAGCGTTATAATATATAACAATTATTATTGCTTAATATATACCATTATATTAATAAGCAGCTTATATAATATTAATAAATACTTAGTGATAATATATAAAAAATTAACTAATTTTATAGCTAATTTTAGCAAAATTAATATTTAGCAATATTTTATTCTAGTTTTTTTAAATTATTAATAATAATGCTTATATAAAGCCAAAATAAATATAAAAGTTATATTAATATGCAGCTTATTTTTTTAGCTTTTTATGCTTATATAACCAATTAAAATTAGCTATAAAATATAAATTAATATTTTTATATTATTTAGTAAAATTTATTTTATTTATTAGTAATAATTTTAAAATTTTTTTTATAATTTTGTTTTATTTTAACCTGCAAAAACTATATTATAGTATTATATAAACTATTATAAAATTTTAGCAAATATTTTCCGTAAATTTTTTTAATATTATATTTATAATAAATAATATAAAACCGTACAGTTAAATTATAATAATATTTTTAAACTAAAAAATATTGTAAAAACTTTTTTATTAAAAAATTATCCTAGCTTATAAAATAGTTAGCAAATATTTAAAAAATAGTTAATTAAAATTATAATATATTTATTATAAAAATTTGCTTATTTTTAGTTAATAGTTATGCTAACTATTTTTTGCTGGTAAATATATTGCAATTATAAATAATAATTATATTGTTTAAATAGCAAAAATATATATTTAAACATAAAAACATATATTTTCGCAAAGCAAAAGTTAATAATAATTGTTGCAATAAAAGCAGCTATAAATATAAATTAACAAAATTATTTGCTAAAGTTTTATTAAATTTATATTTGTTTAGCTTATAATTTTAAATAGCTTAATAGATTTTAAAACATTTGTTATGCTTAAATAATGCTTTAAAGTTTATATTAATTTAAATAAACTTAATATAATTTTATTTTAAAATTTTAACTTGTTTTTTTTAAAAATATATAGCTATTAAATTAGTTTTATTATTAAAATAAAATTAAATATATTATATACTGTTAAAAATATAACCGAATATATTATAAATATTTATTTTGTTTAAGTTATAACAATAGTTTTTTTGCTATTTATACCAAAGCTTTAGCCGGTTTAACTTAAAAAGCAAATATATAACTTGTTATTTTTAAAATATATAATATTGCCAGCTTTTGTTAGCAAAACTAGCATATATATTTGCTGCAATTAAATTATTAAACTGTTAGCAAAATTTAATATATATAAAACTATATATAAAACTAATTAATTTAATAAAAATATTAGCTAAATATTTAATAAAGCATTAGTGAAATATTATTTATTATTTATGCTATTGTTATGGTCCGGAACTTTAGGATGGAATTGGAAATCTGTGTATAGTTGCTCATGTCTAACTAGCTAGGTGTATCTGTCTGAAGATATCTTTGTATACAGGTTATGGTCTCAGTCCCACTGTCCTAACCTGTACCCCTGTCTTAACCTAGTGTTCTGTCCTACTGTCCTAACCTTAATATCCTTACAGCTATCGGGCATACTTTGCTAATAAATTTGCATAGCATATATATAAATATTTGCTATATTTGCTAGTTTAATTATAAATAAATAGTAAAAATAAATATATTTTTTATAAATAATTAATAAAACGTTTTTATTAAGTATTTAAAATTAAAATTTAATATTATAATTTAAATAAACTATTAAAAAAATTTAATTATAATAATTTTAAACTAAATAATTTAAAAAATATTTTATAAATATTAAATTAAATTTTATATATTATAAAGTTTTTTTTTGCTAATATTGCTATAAATACTTTAGTAAATTAATAATAATAATTGCTTGTAATAATATTTAGTAAATATAGCTTTTAAAAATAATAAATATTTATTAAATTAAAAAAACATTTTATAATAAAAATATTTATTTTTAAAACGTTTATAATTAATATAAAAAATTAAATATTTATTTTAGCCGCTTATAGTTTATATATATTATTAGCTAAAATATAATAAATATTTATAAAATTTTGGTTTAATTTATATAAAACTTTTGCCGTTTAATAAACGTAATAACACAATTAAATAATAGCATTTTATTTAACGCAAATAATATTATATTAAAATTTTAAAAGTTTATTTATTAAATATACGCTTATTTTTTACTAAAATTTTTGTTAATTGCGGCTGCTTAAATTAATGCTGCTTAGCAAAAATTTTTAAAATTGCGTAATTTTTATATTTTTTTTAAGCAGTAAATATATTTAAATATTTATTGTTTATTTTATTTTAATAGTTAAAAAATTTAAAATTAAGCTATTTATAATGCTATATTTTATTATATTTATATTTATATCGCTTAATAGTTTTATTTAAAAAAAATATATTATTTGCTAAAATGTTAATATATAGCGTATTAAATATTGCAGCTAATAATATATTAATATTTAATAAATAAATATAGCTAAATAATTTATATCAAGCTATAGCTTTAGCTATAATGTTTAAAATAAATATTTTTTTTAAATAATATATATAATTTTATTATTATATATTAATAGCTAAAAAAGTATTTAAACGCTATAAATAATTATAAATATATATATAAAACTTTAAAATAGTTTTTTAAAAATTTTAAAAGCAATTAATATTTATATAAGCATAAAACGCAAAAAATTAAACGGAGTATTTGCTAAAAACTTTGCAAATAATTAAAAAATTTCGCTATTATTATTGTTATCGCTTTATTTTTTGCGATATTAACCAGCAAAGCTAATATTAATAATAAAAATTTCAGCAAAAAAATTATTAAAGTTAAAAAATAATATAATTAAATTAAAACAAATATTTAATAAAAATTTAAAATAATTTTTTTTAATTTTATTAATTTTTAATAAAGCTGGGCTTTTTTATTTTAAACGTTATTAATATATATTATTTATGCTTATATAATTTTTATTAAAAATAAAGTTTTTATTGCTAAATAATGCTAATTTATTAAAATTATATTTTTATTAACAAAATTAATTAAATAGTTTAATTTTTTAAGCTAATATAAATAAATATTTATAAAATATTTAAAAAAAATAAAAATATTATTTATTGCTATTTTTAAAGTTTTTTTGTTTATTTATTTTTTAAGCTTTAAAAAATTTAGCATAATTATAATTAAGCTCGTTAATAGTATATTTATTGCTTTTAATAGCTATATAGCGCTATTAAAGCTTTTTTTGCGGCAACATTATAATATATACTAAAATATATAATTAAAAAAAAAACTCGCTAAAAAATTATTATAAATTTATAAAAAATTAAAATTATATTAAATATTTACTGCAAAAAAAAATAATTAAAAAATTATCTGCTTTTTTTTTAATATAATATAGTTTTGCAAAATTACCTAACTAAAAAATTTTCTGTTAAATAATCTCTAAGTATTTTCTATTAATTACTATATACGGCTAGATGCCAAGAGGTGCCAAGAGGTGAATGGTCGTTTGATGTGTAACCACATTAGTTGAAGTGCTCCGAGATTTGAGATCTTAGATTACTACTGATCACGGCTAGTTCCGAGACCTAGAGTTTTCTTGGAGGGGACAAGGGAGGTATCACTGACCACATATCAAGTTGCGACAACACTTTGGCCAGCTATAGCCATCCCCATATCATCAGCCGCATGAGCTAATCAGAATTATATTCATAAAATTTTCTTTTCTTTTCTTTCTGATCACCCGCAACGTTGAGATTTAGGAGTCTCGCGCTCTACTGATCGAGACCGAGAATACCAATCACAAGTATTCTGGATAACAGCTATTTAGCGGTACTTTGGCTTTGTCTCAAAGGCTATGATAGGGATGTCGGTATAAAATACAACTACATACTACTTGAACTTCTGTCTTGCCGAGGAACAGTGACGATCAGAGATATAATTTAATTACCCACCTCTGTGCTGTTCTATTTACCATGCGATGTAGGCCGAATCTAGACAATGTAAATATCTCCGGTTGTAGATGAAGATCCACCGCTTGATTTGCGGTTTGGAGCAAAACAAAATAACCTCGCACTTATATTCATGAGGACTCTGTATTATGTCCGGCAGTGGCAACCTCTAAGATGTCCTTTTCAAATCCACCAACTAGCAGCACCTCAATACCAGCTTCCTCCAGCTTCCTCCGGCTCGAGTTCCCAGTGACAAAAGTGTCGGGCTCCTGCACACCAACATAGACGGTTTTGATCCGCGTCCCAACGGCGAGGATCCTGTCGACGCAAGGCGTGTTGCCGCTGAGCCGCTGCGAACAGGGCTCCACCGTCGTATACAGCGCCACGGCGTCGGGCAGAGCCTCCCCCAGACGCGTCCTGTCGACCGTGTACTTCTGCGCCAGCTTCTCTATGCAGCACTGCTCGGCATGGGTGTTGCCGGGGAGCTCGAGGGTATACCCCGTTGCAAGGACCTCGTTGGCTGCTATATCTACCATGACGGCACCCACGCGGTAGTTGGTGGGCTTCGGCGGTGATTCGGTTGCCAGAGAAAGCGCCAGTCTCATATAACCCTCATGGTCGCCTGCTGCAATTTCCGGTGTTTGATCTTGTGTAGGTTCAGCCATGTTGCAGCATTATGAAGGAAAAGTGTTTACTGAAATTGATCTCATAAGTAATCAAAATTATGAAGCAATGACTGAGTCGAGTATTTAAGAAAGCGCTATGATGATTTTGAGCTCCAAACGCCCCGCCGTCAGTACCTAATCCTTGCCTGTCAGAGTGTCAGAGAGCTCCTACCCCGCGGCAGATGCCCCGCGATACCTACTTTTAGTACTATGGAACCCTTGCTTTAATAGGGCTCTTACACGTAAAGGAACCCTGCTACGCGTCTCATGCGCGCTGTTCCAGGCGTTCAGCAATTACAAAGCATCTACATTTGACATACGAACGGATCTATCTTCTGAATCATTCATCTGAATTTGACACAGATGAAAAGGCCACCGATTATATCTCTCTAGGATTATAGATCGTATTGAACACCCCTGCAACTTCACCATGGACGCGTCGGATGACGTCGATAGCGAACCTCCCACCGTCGTGAATCCGTACGACGTGCTTGGGCTTGAGCGCTCTGCAACAGCAGATCAGGTGAAGTCGGCTTATCGAAAGCTAGCATTGAAGAATCATCCAGGTAAGCCGACTGACTACTCTTCAGCGTCATGTCTCGACAGTCCATTTGGTCTGACGAAAGGCATAATTGGTAGACAAGGTGTCCGACGACCAGAAGCAGAAAGCGCATGAGACGTTCCAATCTATCGCCTTTGCATACGCTGTACTTTCCGATCCTAGTCGACGCAAGCGCTACGATGAGACCGGCTCCACTTCTGAATCCATTGTCGATTCAGATGGCTTCAGCTGGTCGGATTTCTACCGCGAACAGTTCCGCGACGCGATATCAGATGATGCGATCGAGAGGTTTGCGGCGAAGTACAAGGGCTCCGACGAGGAACGCGACGATGTCCTCATCGCCTACGAGCAACACGAGGGCAATATGGATGGCATCTATGAGGAAGTCATGCTCAGCAACGTGCTCAAAGACGACGAGCGCTTCCGCAAGATAATTGACGATGCAATCGCAAGCAAAGATGTCCCTGCATTCAAGGCATACGTGAAAGAGAGCAAGAAGTCCCGGCAGGCGCGCAGCAAGGCGGCGCAGAATGAAGCGACAGAGGCCGAGGAGTACGCGAAAGAGCTGGGGGTTCACGACAAGCTCTTTGGAGACAAGAAGGGCAAGAGCAAGAAAAATAAAGAATCCTCAGAAGATCAGCTCGCAGTGCTCATCCGACGCAATCACCAGGGCCGCGGGAGCTTTCTCGACAACCTAGAGGCAAAATACGGTGCAGCATCCGCAACCGGGAAGAAGGGGAAGAAGCGTCGCGTAGAGGAGAGCGAGCCGTCGGAAGAGGCATTTCAAGCTGCGGCAGCGAGGCTGAAGAAGGGGAAAAAGAAATAAACACAAGGTACCTATGCGGTCTTTTGGAGGTTTGTGTCAGTTTGTATCTCGGTGGCGTTACTAGGCATAAAGCAGGTAAAGGGCCAGTATAGGCACGGTTGGCGTTAGGTAATTGGCATCCAACGGTTACAAGAAAATAAATATTGCCAACATGACGGCGTATTTTGTTTATTTATTTACCTTTTGCCGTAGCTACCTATTTCCTTGCGACGGCCAGGGCAGATATCCGGTCTTGGTAGTGGTTTTAGTAGTGGGTGTTAGTTGTAGTGTTGGTTGCGGGGCACATTACCCCCATTCCTGAAGCCTACCCTCGCCTACCTACCTATTGTGCTTGTACCTACTTGTGCTGCTTCTATTTGTCGCGTCATCCCAATGGCCAAGGCAGCCAACGCTCCCTACCATGATCAACTATTTTCTGATCTCCGAGACAACACAAACCTTGTTCTCTAGCAGGATTGCTTCGAGCATCGTTGCGTACAAAATGCGATGACAACTGTTGATCCGCTAGTCTACTATCCTCAGTACTGCTTCCACTTGTCGCCAACCATCAACGCGTGGTGTCCTCTACGCGCCATTGACGTTGCAGGTCTCGGCTCCCGACCGGGCTTTGAAGGCTAGTGGGAGACCATCACCACCCCTCAGCGCACATGAAAGTCTGACCTGCTCATGCACAGATATAAATGTGTTTTTCTATCTGAACCACCCCATTCGATGGGTGAGGATATTGGGAGTTGTGGTCGCGGTCGACCACTATTACGGCCACCAAGTCTATACTATCGATGATAGCACCGGACAGTGCATCGAATGCACCCTACCGGTTCCTACCACTAGGAGTGGTAGCGATAAAGCCAAGACAACCGAGCCATCAACCCTTCATTCGAACACTATCAACAAATCCAATGGCGCCGAGACGAGGATGACGGATACTGTGCCTGTAGCACCGCTTCCCGCAGATGTTGATGTCGGCACGATTCTGGACGTCAAAGGGAGCGTGAAGATCTTTCGAGGTCAAAAACAGATTAAGATCGAAAAAGCGGCGCGCGTTCTGTCTACTACCCAAGAAGTGTGCTTCTGGGACAAAATTCGAGATTTCCGCCGTGATACCCTGAGTCAGCCGTGGATATTGAAAGATAGAGAAGTACGGAAATGCCGAAAGCTGCAGCAGGCTGAAGCCTCTGATCTTGAAGAGAAAAAGGCGAGGAAGAAAGCTAGGATGCGTGCGAAAGGCTCTGAAGAGGTTACGGGAAAGCATGCTGATCAGGTAGACACGATGGAGCGTCGCCCGCTGCCCAAAAATTGCATGGGCGGCATCTCAGCTAAGGTCGCGAGGGCGCAGCGCACTGCTAGGGTGGAGAGTTTGAAATCGAGGGTTGACATTGCAGATCAGTATGATGCCTTGGGGCTATGATCACGATATCGCCTCATAGTTTAGGAGTTGCGGGTAACCAGCCTATGTTGGCCATGCACGGGGAGTATATTCCAATTATATACATATAAGCCGGTAATGCGGTACTGTTCTGGATCACCTTCAATACTCAATACCTCTTCATGAGGCTTATAGTGCTACCTACCCCCTTTTTTCTCCATGTTGATTCTATGCAGCCGTCCCAACATTGGCATCTGGTTCAACTAGGCGTGTCCCGAAACTAACCTTGTCCCCGTACTGGCGACTGCTTTTGTCTACTTTGACCAATCTCGTTTCTAATACAAGTCTGAGGTAATACACCGATTTAGCCATCCTTGAGCTTGCTTTGACTACCAAGGCCTCTAAGCTGACGACGTTGCACATTGTGCCTAGCCAGATGAGAACAGGTTCATGAGAGACACCTTCCCGGCACGGCCGCCTACCTACTTAGGTATGTAAGCGTGGAAGTCTCACTCTGGCACAGTTGGATAAAGCAAGTACAATACTTCGCAGACTGGATTTCATGTGTCAGTATGTAGCATTACTGGCTTCCGTATAAAGCTGCTCCAGCGTGCCATCTCGAATCCCTCATTCGGAAACAGTCAGCTGTATATATCCATACCCTCACGCTGGCTATCTTCATTCTTTCATGGCTACGCCCTAGACCCTTGAAAATCACATCTTACCTGAAAATATCATATCCGTCACCGCGTGACTCGATGCCCTTCTTTTCTCCTTCTGTACACAACTGTTGGCCATTTCTCATTCCAGTCTTAAGATTTTGATCCACGCTCGTCGAAGAGTCCAGAAACCAGGTAGAGAAGCTCAGTCCTATCCGAGACATCCCATTCCTACAACTGGATCACTACATCATGTGTCTAGGTCTTGGTTATGAGCCAGTCAGACGAGCCAGACCATCACCTCGTGCACAAGACTCATTCCTCAGGCTCGGGCGAGCCGGTCATGTATTTTCCTGGTTATATACCATCTTCTGGCTGCCTGCCTCTCATGTCTAGCCTCCGCAACTTCGACATTTGAACTCTCATTATCTTTTGACTTATTTGTTACGACAACTTCGCGAACTTTCCAGTGCAGGAAATGCATGATCTGACCGACATTTGACGAGCCCCGACTCTATTATTTACTGAAGTGCCAGCGGCAGCTATAGAAATTCTCACTTATTTTTACAAAACTCCCTCTCCCCCTACAAATTTCCTACTGTCAATATGTTTTTACTTTGGATACTAATGTTTCTTCAGCCTTTAGTTGTACGGTCAGCTCCTCTCGAGTCCTTGACAAGCAAACAATCGGTAACTTCTTATTCACAAGCATCGCCATCTTGCGCCCCGTATTTAACAAGATATTATTTTAACTCGACCTCAACGAATCTCCACCGCGAGAGTTATCAACGTGTTAGTGTCAGCACCATCACAGCTTCTTTAGGAATCATACAGGTACCGCCCCCAGCCTTTGATGTCAGACCTGATACGACAGGATTCGTTGTTACATCCCTAGAGACTGCTGGTAGAGCAACTGCGATTCCTGTCCTGACGAATCCTATTCCGTCCCCAACTGCGTTGCTAGAACCAGCCGCGACTATGGTCAAAAAACCACGTGAGCCGATAGGGGCGAATAACAAGCCGCTGTCCAATATCTTTGGAGCACCCATTGCAACTACAAAGCCTTCATCCATGTTTCAAGAGCGAAAAGACCACCCCGTACCTCGACTCGGAATAAGGGGTTCCGGTCCCTACGGCACTAATAAGTTCTACGCCAACTTCTTCCTCGGCAACCAAAATTCGCCTGCATATGTACACCCGTATTCATTAGCATGGTCGAAGGGCAAGGGATCTACGTCTAGCTGGGGGATGGCGATCTCGCACGTGGAGGCGAGCCAGAGAGTTTTCGGGGAGACACAGCCCGAAACGGGAGCGGCCAAGTATTTCTTGAATCCTATTGGGATACAGTCTATGATTCTCTCTGCCCAGGAGCTCGGCTCCAATACCGCACTTACGACGGACAATCTGAATTCTCATTCGGCGAACGTCAATCTGCATGTTGATTCGAAGGCCAAGCCCCTTATTACCTTCCCGCTGGTGCAGGGTATGGGGTTTGTGACGGCGATATACAACGGCGGCACACCTGTTATCGAATCTGGGGTTTTCTTCAAAACTGTCACCAGGTCAACCAAAGGTCCTCAGCCGGGCATCACCAAGTACACGTTCAATCTTCAAGATGGCAAAGTTTGGCACGTCTATGGATACTCCTCGAAAGGTGACCCCTTTGACTTGACAGTCTTGAACAATCGTGTAGCGAAAGCCGGTAAGCCTTTCAATGGAGTCGTTCAGGTTGCAAAAGACGACGGTAACGGGGAATCGATCATCGATGCCGCTGCTGGAGCCTATCCTGTGGGAATGCTACTGTCGGGTACTTCGTCAGGGTCCAAGGGAACGTACACTTTTGCGTTCCAAAAAGCCGGCTTTTCTAACGTCAAGCTGTTGATGTACGCTTTGCCGCATCACTACGAATCCTTTGATAGTGCCACAGCTAAGGCGACGTCCACGGTGAAGCTACAGACCACTACAAAGGGCATGGCAAAGGCGGTGATTGCAGACTCATGGACGATGGTCGAACCGAATATGCCTATCTCTATGGGTTTCGCACCTTGGGATCCCGCTAAAGGTCCCAAAGACAAGCTCTCTGATTCCGCCATCAAGACCATCAGCCCTGCTGCGTTGAAAGAGCTTTCCCAGAATGTAGACCAACAGTCAAACCAAGATTCGATGTACTTCAGCGGAAAGGTATGTCGTACCTCAGCCGCAAGCAATTGTACTGAACCAAGCTCATTTTCGTCTCATAGGCTTTGGCTAAGTTTGCCGGAATTTGCTACACTGCGAACGATTTATTGAAGAACCCGAGGTTGGCACAGAGTGGCCTAGCAAATTTGAAAGCAGCCTTCGAGCGGTTCACTAGCAACAAGCAGCAGTTTCCCCTTTATTACGAGTGTAAGTAGATTCACTCTACTCTGGCTAAGAAATGAAGACTAACTTCACGGAGCTGCTTGGGGTGGTATTGTCTCGTCGGCCTCATACAAGACAGGCAATAACGGCGCTGACTTTGGCAATACGTATTATAATGATCACCATTTCCACTACGGCTACTTCATCTATGCAGCCGCCATCGTCGGGTATCTTGATCCTTCTTGGCTGACGAAAGAAAATGTCGCCTATATCAACACAATGGTCCGAGACATAGCCAACCCTACTACCTCTGACAAGTACTTCCCCGTATCGCGAAACTTCGACTGGTACCACGGTCATAGTTGGGCTCATGGATTGTACGAGACTGTTGACGGAAAGGTATGTGGAAAGTAAAGAGTCGACAATTGCGTCGATATAGTGGCTAACTCATAAACTAGGACCAAGAGTCAAGCTCAGAAGACGCCATGGCAGCCTACGCTGTGAAGATGTGGGGGAGGACGATCAAAGACGCGAACATGGAAGCTCGGTATTGCTCATTCTCTACCACAATAACTCCTACTCACAATAAATACTGACCTGAATACAGCGGCAACATCATGCTCTCGGTCATAGCGCGCTCGCTAAACCAATACTACCTGTACACATCGCAGAACAAGGTGCAGCCAGAGAAATACATCGGCAACAGGGTAGCAGGAATCCTCTTCGAGAACAAGTGCGACCACACGACGTATTTCGGCGCCAACATCGAGTACGTGCAAGGCATCCACATGCTGCCCTTGCTGCCGAGCACCAAGTTTACCCGACCGGCCGACTTTGTCAAGCAGGAGTGGGCGACGTACTTCGATAAGGGGCGCGCGGACAAGGTCGAAGGCGGCTGGAAGAGCATCCTGTATGGGAATCTGTCCACCTTCGACCCAAAGGCGGCGTGGGCGTTCTTCACCGATAAGGCCTACGACCCTTCGTGGCTGGACGGGGGCGCGTCGCTTACTTGGTATCAAGCATATGCGGCTGGTAAGTCACCTCATTATATATAATTCTTTTAACTCCCTGGTCTGTTGAGATTGAGGCTTTGCTGATGCTTCGATATAGCTTTCATGTAAGGGTTGCCGTGGTTTGATGGCCCGTTTTGGGGCTCTTTGTTGTTCTATACATACTTTGTAGTTTTCTCTACGACAGACAGACGATCGATGCACGACGACAACGACGAGGATATATGATGGTTGGATGAACATAAAGACGTGTTTTGGATTTACCGTGTTTAAGGTACTAGCTTTGCGCAAGTCTCCTTGTATAGATGGGATACGTCAAAGGAGAGCATTAGAAATAAACGTGTACTGTTTTCTGTTCTTTCCGCCCCTTTTCAACCTATTACGACGATAGAGCCTACAATCCGATAGACAATAATTACAATTATTCCCATACAGAGTCACCCCACCAAACCACGTCCTATTATTCTAAAACTGCTACCAAAGACACTACCTTTTCAAACACCTACCAAAAGAAAAGTCCAAATCTGCCCATACAAAAATGACGTGGTGCCATGCCTCTAGTTCATTCCAGACCCGCTTGGCAGGGTTCCGGGGGCAGATGTTATCGATAGAGTATAAAGTCGTTACGCGTTGGGACATGCAGAGTCGCGAATGACTTATGTAATGAACAAGGATGCTACGTCGCCATCCGCATCTTCGGTGCAATCAATTACATTAAAACCGCGCTGCCGCGCTGCCAAGGTTACTACCTACTCGCTACTGTAGTGGGAGGCCTCTTTCTGTTTCCTGCACACAGCCACTCTTGGCAAAATGTTTATTGTGACTGGAGGGGTGATGTGTACGCCGTAATGTGCAGTTTTATTTGCTCACTTTGCATGCGCGGTTATTGGATATCAGATTGCGAAGGTTGCATCTACCTATCTCAATTGATTCTGCATGGCGCTTACTCAGTGTACTTAGGTAGATGCTTCGTGCTGTAGTCACCTGGTGCGGATTTGCAATGATAGACAGAAGAGATGTGTTTTAACAGGCCCAAGCTCAAGCTATCCTGACTCTTTGCCAATGCTAAGTACAAGCTTCCTGCCACGTGTTACCGAATGCGTCCGGGTCTATCTACACTAAGCTGGGTACATTAGCTCCGCTCGGCTCCGTAGCAGGGGTGAGAAAGCTTGTAGTGACCTAATTAGGGCCGGTGAGTACTTGCAGCAAACAAACCTGCCGAAGAAAGACCAGGAACGGTTCATCACTGGCTAAGTACTTGCACTACGCAGTAACATTAGACACAGTAGCGCGTACCTCTGTACATTTCCCCGAGGCACGCTAGTTGTGGGGGCTTGCATCACTATCCTTTGTCCTCGTCATTGACATCACAGCTCCTGTTTCAGACATTTTTTTGGTGTACTAGTGACTCGCAGCTGAGGGACTAGGTACTATGTAGCTAGCTGCTAACAACGAACCGCCAATCTACCTTTAATTGTCCTCAGAATTCTATTTCGCCAAGTCGTCCTGCCCAAACTAACAATCCATCACATGAGGATCTGGGTCAATTGGCATCACTGGTCTAAATTATACCAAGAAAAGCGAACAGCCAATATACCTGGCACCGCCTCAGATTATCTGTGATCTACGAGTCTGGGCAGTGTACTACCGTTGTACATTGGACCTTGAATAAGCTACTAGGTAGGTAGCTCACACACCGCGGAGTCGTCGGTAAGTCAGTCAGCTCTCTTGCTCCTCCCTACTCCTAAACTTGCACTTTGCTTCAGAGCTACAGTAGTTACAGTAGTGTAGACTGGGTGCCCCCAAATCCCCCCTTCGCGATTCACGCACGCACAGCCTCTCTTACAAGCCCTTGGCCCTTACTACATGCCTACTTCGCTTTGGGCTGACCCGAAACAGTCCAAGAAACCCGAGCGAGCAGGTCCCCAAAGCTCCGGCTGTGACGCCCATCGCCCCAAACCTTAAACCACAAGTATTCCCCGGATGCAAGCACTTTGCCTTTAGGTATTATCTTGATAAAAAAAAAAGAGATGGCTCATAGTAAGTAATTGGGCGGTCAATACAATAAGCTTTCATCTTTTTCGAGTGTTTGCGCATGTCCCATTCCTCTACCAGCCGTCGTTGGTTGTAGCCTTTTTATCTTATCCCCAGCTACCTTCGTCACACTCTTTGTTCAGACTTTACCGAAGCTTCTCTCTTTTCCCAGACTTAAGTTACACTCTTCTACTTGTTTTGCGCCGAATATGGTGTTGGTTGCTATTACTGCCTCAACACTACATCATTACCTTTCGTCAGCGCGCATTGTCCGCTAACCATGAGATGCGATGGATCGACAAACAGCTCTACCAAGTTTCCAGAAAACAGTACGAAAAGCTACTGGAGGCTTACTCTTTGACCATTCACATCGAGAAAATGAGTCGCCAGACGAGCGCACTCCTCTTGTGAACCAAAACGGCAGATCATCCGCGGGTAACCATGGGTCAAAAAACCACAGTCCGACCTGGGAGTTCTTTTTCAATTCGAAGAGCACGCCTGGCTGCGACAGCCCAAAGCCGTGGGTCAAATATCCCGCTCATGTGTGGCATATTGCGAAGGCTACCCTGCTGAGTAGTTAGTCACCTTTAAACTTCGATACGCCGACGCTCAGGATGTCATATGCTGACGGTTTTCGATACAGGCCCCGTCAATATCCTCCTCTTGGCCGTGCCAATTGGCATCGTCGCAGGAAAGACGCATTGGGACCCTATTGCTGTTTTCGTAATAAATTTCTTCGCAATTATTCCGCTGGCTGCCGTGCTCTCCTTCGCCACTGAACAAATATCCGCCAAGTTAGGAGAGGCTCTAGGTGGGCTACTGAATGCCACTTTTGGAAATGCGGTCGAACTCATTGTGCGTCGGCCCCCAGTTGCAAAGACCTGGCTCACAACCATTAACGGCATACTTTTTAGGTCAGCATCATTGCATTACGGGACCGCCAAATCGAAGTTGTCAAGTCATCCATGATCGGCTCCATCCTTTCGAACCTGCTGCTAGTTATGGGAATGTGTTTCTTTTTCGGTGGAATCGTGAATATGACGGATGAGAACAACCAAGGAATGGAACAAGAGTTTGCATCCATTACAGCTCAGACAACGGCGTCTCTCATGACTTTGTCTGCTGCATCCATAATTCTTCCTGGGGCTGTATGAACCCCTTGCCTGACGCTCTGATTGGTTTGCGCTAACTTGAATAAGCTGTTCATGATCGTAATAAGAGGTCAAAAAGACGAGAAGGATGGACGAGACATCACTCTTTCACTTTCGCGAGGCACAGCTATCATCCTCTTGGTCATCTATGTTCTTTATCTCTGGTTCCAACTCCGAACGCATCACAACCTATTCGGCAATGAGTCTGCTGGCCTTGAAGCTGGGCCAACGCAAATTGCAGAAGCAGAAGCAGAACAGGATGGACCCGGCACAGCCAACCCTGATGAAGCCAGACATGAAGAACATTCCGAGGATGAAGCTGTTATGAGCCCCTTGGCTGCTGGTGGCGTCCTTATCGTAACTACCGTCCTGGTCTCCATTTGCGCCGACTATTTGGTGGAAAGCATCGACTCTCTTGTGGAACGAGGCGGCATCAGTCGTAGCTTTATTGGTCTCATCCTTATTCCCATCGTCGGCAATGCCGCAGAACACGTCACGGCAGTGGTGGTTGCGATCAAGAACAAGATGGACCTTGTAAGTGCTGTTCGGAATTTACGTACGTGTCATTCGACGCTGATTGACTATGTAGGCTATGGGTGTTGCTATCGGCTCGAGTATCCAGATTGCTTTGTTCGTTACACCATTCTTGGTTGTTCTCGGCTGGATAATGGACCGAGACATGGATCTGCACTTTGAGACTTGTAGGTACCCTCGTGTGAGACTTGGTTGTATCCAGCTAACACATCTCTAGTTGAAACGGTTGCCTTTGGATTGGCTGTTTTGGTTGTCATCTACACAGTCCAAGATGGAAAATCCAACTACCTTGAGGGTGCTATGGTATGATACTACGAGATCCGCTACTTGAGTTTTCATAGACTAACGTAAAGCAGCTGATGAGTCTTTATGTCATCATTGCCATTGCATTCTTTGTAACACCGAGCCGATATTTCGACGGCGATCAAGCAACCATTGGCGAAACGGTTATAAATATTTCCAGGTCACTCTTCAGATAACGCTGGGTTTTATCCAGCTGTTCATGCTGTGGGAGCAAGCGACGCATGTCAAATATACAGCAGATGATCATGCTCAGAAGCTTGCATGGTCATTAGTAGCTCCAAGCGAAGGGCCCAGCTTCATTGCCCTACTAATCAGGTCATTCACTGATTTATTTTGTATGTCTATAAGTGTAAAATAGGCCAACCTAGGTAGCTGTATTGGTGGGGGGGTTTGAACCCACAAAGGGGTTCATCTGGGCTTTTGGGTGTCACTGGCGCAACGGAGGATACTGGAAACGAATCAAAATTTAGTAAGCTGCAGCCAGGTTCCCTTTCGCGCTCGAGAAGCCAGCGAGGTTAGGTTAAACTAAATTCATCAATCAATTTCCTTGAACTGGCGTCCTACCTTTGTTCTCGTGTCATAAGAAATGTTCCAATACGGCCAACCTCGATTATGAATAAGTAGGACTACCTACCCCAAGATCTGCGACGGGTTCAAAAGTGGGGTTGTTGATGATGATGATGATGTGCACAAGTTGCGCTGTCGCGGGGTTGCTTCAATCTATTATTGCGTGGGGTCTTTGAGTAATCCTGTCTTCGCCCCTCCAAATTGATCTCACCTGCTTCATTCGCTGGAGAGGATAGGTTCTCTATGCATACACTACAAAGATTACCAAGAGTCCGAATACCGACTTCTATACTACGTCCCTTTGCGCAACTAGCATGTAAGCTCCAATCCTCCCTTTCAATTGCTCCTAAGCTTTCTCCACCAGCCGGTCATGGAGATGCAGATAGCTGCCAAATAAACGTTGACAAGCACCCATCACAGACGTGCGCCGACACTTCGCAGCCATGGCGACCACAACCGATACCAAGAACTACAAGTTCAACCACTCGATGTAAATGCCGCCGCCTTCTTAGACTCCCAGCGACCAGCGATATCTTGGCTAACGCTTTTCTGGATTGCACGTCATAGGCTTCGAGTCAAGGACCCCAAAGAGTCTCGTATGCTACTACATGGCGAACCCAGCCTTTCTTACATGTCTCCTCCGTAGTCTGGAGGGACAATTGCTGACGGCAGCCTTCTGTCCCAAATAGTTAAATTCTACGAGTTCCTGGGCATGAAAGAAATCAAGAAACTCTCGTTCCCCGAAGCGAAATTCGACCTGTACTTCCTCGCGTACGACGGGCCGTCAGCGACGTCGCACGGCAACAGCACCTTCGACCGCGAGGGCGTCATCGAGCTGACGCACAACTACGGCACCGAGAGCGACGACAGCTTCGCCGTCAACAACGGCAACAAGGAGCCGCACCGCGGCTTCGGGCACGTCTGCATCAGCGTCGACTACATCCAGGCGGCGTGCCAGCGCATCGAGGACGCCGGGTACCGGTTCCAGAAGAAGCTGACCGACGGCCGCATGAAGCACATCGCCTTCGCGCTCGACCCGGACGGCTACTGGGTCGAGATCGTCTCGCAGCGGCTGGGCACCAAGGGCGCCGACGACCCCGAGGAGCAGGGGGCCGTCACTGATCCGGGCACGTACCGCATGAACCACACGATGATTCGCGTCAAGGACGCTGAGAAGTCGCTTCGGTTCTACCAGGACGTCTTGGGCATGACGCTTTTCCGGACTAGCGAGCAGGCCGCTGCTGGCTTTAACCTGTATTTCCTCGGATACCCCGGCTCTGAGGGCGTGCCCGAGAACGGATTCACAGCCTATAAGGAGGGGCTTTTGGAGTTGACGTGGAATTACGGCACTGAGAAGGACGAGAAATTCAGCTATCATAACGGTAACGACGAGCCTCAGGGCTTTGGACATATCTGTATGTGCCCTTTTATGCCACGCCCCTGACGCGGTTTCTCTGCCTCTCTTTGCACTCGAGGAAGTGGAAGAGGACGGGAGTAATGCGTCGCGAAAGCTTTGAATTAGTCGTTTCTAACTTTGATTTCCGTAGGCGTCTCTGTCGATAACCTCGATGCGGCGTGCGCGCGCTTCGAGAGCCTGAACACAAGCTGGAAGAAGAGGCTCACGGACGGTCGGATGAAGAATGTTGCGTTCCTCCTTGACCCCGATGGGTACTGGGTTGAGATCGTGCAGAACGAACGGTTTGCCGGCAAAGATAACTTCTAAAAAGATATCTAGAGTGCTATGTATTTGGTGATTGGATGAAGGTTCAGGTTAGTTGGCGAGGGAATTCCCGATTTGAGTTTGTGGCCATTGCAAATTGCCCTACCCATTCTTCTCTTTTTTAGTCTCAATTGACGATGAGGGCGGTATCGAATCCGGGTATATTACGCGACTAAAATTGCGGTTGTAGTTTTTAATATGTAAAAACTGATGAAGGTCGAGTTCAGAAGGCCCCTTACGGCTTATTAACACGCACCGCAAATTGATGAAGATGTCGAGATATCTTATTAGAATAATCCGCTTTGCCCTTGTTGTGAGAGATTGTAGTTGGATTTCGATGGGTAATAGCAAGAGCTTTACCTCATAGTTAATCCAAGTACTTTATTGCTCGTTCCCCTGTTTACGCCTGATAGCTGTTTAGGTACCTATTTGAGTCACTACGTATCAAGAAACCAGGTGGGCATTCTCAAGGCGAAAAAAGAGCTTTTCAATACCAATATAACAGACGTATAAAGCGCCAACGCTCTTTCTCCTCCCAAGACACCAAAACTATGCCTAGCCACAAGTCCTGAAATCTACTATTAGTTCGGAGTACTGATCATATGCTGTTCTAGAGCCGGATGCGCCCCGACTGGAGACAGGGGCATCGCATTATCCTACCCGGACTAACCTACCCTGGGAACGGAACAGCGTACAACTCGCGGGGTAAAAGATCTCGACCATCTGCAAGAGTCCTGCATTAGTACCTAAATTTCGCGGGGGAAGGTCTTTGGGGTCAGGGAGATTTCTCCGTCTCACGTTGTGTGATTGGTTCCGCGGCCTCGACTTGCATGCGGAGACATCTAATCATAAACGCCCCTCTCTCTGATATACGTCAACCGAGGAGATGCGGCGTCTCTCAAGTAAGACTTTTTCTTCTGTAAAGCCGTGGGCCTTATGGTCATATGTCCACTTGCATTCGATGCCGGCCCATGTTCTGGCGGAACGTGGCTTTGCATTGCATCTGTCGTTATGCTTGCGTCCACTGTGTAGGTATTTGGGTGGTTGATCCTTAATGTCTCCTAATTGGTCTCCTTTCTGCTTGCTTAATGCGGCCAACGCCACCTGTATACGAGGACACCAATGAAACAGGACCAGGAACAACGCAACAAAAACACAACAAACCTACAATCTTTGAAGGTTATAGGTACAAAGTATTACAATAATATAATAGCATAAAGACTGATCATGGTAAAACGAACGAAACTGTATTCATGACTGTGCTGAAAAGTGAGGTGAGATGGGTGACTGAAAATCTACGCGAGTAAAGGAACGCACGCAATATATATACATGACAGAACAGAAAATTCAAACGCGTACCGCGCACCATTCGGGTCATCCCTGTTGCAATCTTCCCCAGTTATTGCCACACCACCCTGTTGTGGCCAATAACTCTATTAATCTTACATGATCAGCGCCTCCGTTCAAAGCTTGCGAGCCTTACCCGTTTTCATGTCAATCTCCATCAAGTCTTCCCCACGTCCTCGTCGTCGGCTAAGGTCCAGTCTAGCCGCTGTACGATCAGGCGCTTCCCCAGCATTGGCCTTGTCTACAGCTCTCAGCTGTGAATCGTAGTGGTCCCAGCTAACCCACCCATGGGGAATGTTAGGCAGGGGTCGATTGCCCATCATATCCCATGTGTCCTCTCTGAATGACATTGGGGGAATCCACCGACCATTCAAGTGCTGCTGTATGAAGTGGCTAGTTCGCGCAGTTCCTACAGGGGGTAACCGAGCCGTTCGCAAGTCGCTGATGTCCATGTATGTAGCGCCGGCCTTATACTCGGTATCGTGGGTAGTGCTGGCGCCTGGCTTTCGAGTACTTGTTGAGCTCAGCGACTGTCCTGACACATTGGATCTATGAGAATGATCACTTTTGACACTTGACATCGAGATATCCGAGAAATTGCGAGGTAATGGTTCGTCGAGGCTCATCATGCTACCGATCGACGTTCTCTGAACTCCCGAAGGAGCCGGTCGGCCGCGGCGGCGAGAGCGGGCACGCGAGCCACCTGCCGGAGCAGGAGCCGAAGACGAGGCGGCGGCGGGAGCGGCAGCGCGCGGCGGGAGGACGGGGGGCGGGACAGGCGACACAGTGATCACCTGCCCGGAGGCAGTGGTGAAGGTGCTAGGCGAACCCAGCGAAAGACCACCCAGCGAAGGCGTGGCACCAGTGGCGGGGGCGCGAGCAGCCGGGGCGCGAGCGGGGATGTCCTCGTTCCCAGAGAACAAGTCGGACGAGCTAGCAAGCGTGTCAATACCAGGCCATAAGCTCCCGCAAGCAATACATACGAAGGGGGCGCGCGCGACATAGTGGCGGCGGCAGCGTGTGTAATATAAACGTGCTACTCCAGGTTAGCGATCTCTGCAACCAGGCACGACAAGCTCTAAACCGCCAAGTTATCATACCGAGAATAAATGTTTTTATGGTTTAACTATTATCAAGTCAGCATCGATTTTTCCCCGCGCATCCCGCGAGAGCGCGCATACCTGGGCGGAATTCTAAATACTTACGAGAACGATGTTGTTGAAACTGAGAAGCAGCAAACAAACGAGCCCTCTACGCATGTTTATATAGATCTATGTTTGCCGCTGCAGGGCACACTTACCAAGTTGCATAGCAACGAGCTACAAACACCACTTCCGCGCCCTACACACATACGCATGCAGAGCGCCATTGTTTACAGCGCACTATAACAACACCTACGCGCCACCTACACACGCGCGTGCAAAGCGCCTTAAAAACAACTACGCTATGTCTAGGTTAATTTACTAGAGTAACTTCACCTAAAGGGGTGTGTTGGATTTGGTGGTCTCTATGGGCGACCTAAAAGAGCCTGTGAGGCCTAAGTGAGAAGATTACCACATTACTTAAGCAGAGTGGCGTACAAGGTGTGGCTAGGCTAGTGTGGCGTACATAACCCACACCTAGAAAATCTGTAACTAGAGAAAATGCCTCAAGATAGAACAGAGGAGCCAGACACAATACAGCGACGAGATCACACTACTGAAATTCTGACAATTAATGAGGTAAGCACCGCGTCTACACTACGTACATGATCTTGTGGAGGTGAATGCAAAGTAGGTAGGGGCTTGGGGATGTGAGGGATGAGATCAAGTAGGGGAATTGAGAGCGGAAACCTGCATGGTTTGTAATTTAAACATGTCATTATCTTTAACATGTTCACTCAACATCTTCCATGCCATAATGTAATATGCCGATTACTTGTCGTCTTCTCCTCAGCTTAGATAAGTCGCCTAACTTGTAATGTATGACAGAATCTGAGCTCGTAACCATATCTAGATTGCGGAGTGTGAAACATTTGAGTCACACATCAGTTTCCCATCCCCCCGCCTGTCAATCTTTCGTCCAGATATAATCTCCTTCTCGGACGGCATAAGCAGTTGACGGAAATTTTTCTCTGGTGGCTTGTCTTTGGAATAAGGACGAAATGGGTCCAATAACTTCTCCCAGGCCCCGTATTCTGGTGCCTGAAAAGGTATCGGTAGACGGGCTGGCTTTGCTTTCAGCAGACTATGAGGTCGACTCTCGTCCGCAAGGCGTGTCTCCGCAAGAATTACTCGCCCTGATCCCTCAAGTTGATGCACTTATCGTGCGTTCAGAGACCAAGGTGACAGCTGAGGTGCTCAGCGCAGCCGGGTCCCGTTTGCGCGTAGTAGCGCGGGCAGGTGTTGGTGTTGATAATATTGATGTAGAGGCGGCGACTGCGAGTGGTATTATTGTTGTTAATTCACCGGCTGGTAACATCGTCGCAGCTGCTGAGCATACGGTTGCGCTGCTCTTGGCTACGGCGAGAAATGTTGGCCGCGCCGATCGCACTACAAAGGAAGGGCGCTGGGAAAGGGGTAAGCTTGTTGGTGTTGAGGTTAGTCGTAAGACTTTGGGAATTGTGGGTTTGGGAAAAGTTGGCATGAAGGTTGCAAGGAGTAAGTACACAATCCTGAACCTCTACCTGTTTCCTCTCAGTTCTGTGCAGCCGCGAATGAACCGCAGTCGGACAAAATAGGGACAGAAGAGGATTTGGGCTTTGTCAGCTCTACCCAGAGAGTTCTAAACTTATCACTCCTATTTCACAATCCATTCCGTGCTAATTCCATTTTTCTAGTGTGTATCGGGCTAGGTATGAAGGTCATCGCGTTTGATCCTTATGCAAACCCTGATCTTGCGCGGCAGACAGGCGTCGAGCGCCTGGTCCCGCGCTTGACGGACATGCTTCCGGAAATCGATTTCTTGACGATCCATACGCCGCTCCTAGCATCAACACTCGATCTAATCGGAGAGGCCGAGTTCGCACTTATGAAATCAACAGCGCGCGTGCTCAACGTTGCGCGCGGCGGAGTCTACAATGAGGCAGCGCTTCTCGACGCGTTGAACAAGGGCGTTATCGCGGGTGCTGGGTTGGATGTCTTTACTAAGGAACCCCCGGATCAAAATACGCCTGCCTGGGAACTGCTCCGCCACAAAAAGGTCGTCGCGACACCACATCTTGGTGCTAGTACCGTGGAGGCGCAGGAAAACGTTGCCGTCGACGTTTGTACGCAAGTCGGGGCAGTCCTGCGCGGTGAACTGCCTACTTCGGCTGTTAATGCCCCCCTTATCCTCCCTGAAGAGTACCGAGCCTTAAAGCCGTATGCCGAGCTGATCGAGCGCATGGGAGGGTTGTGCACGCAGCATTTTGCTTCTTCGAGCCATGTCGGCGTTGGAGGGAGACACTTCGAGCTTGTCTATCACGGTGAGTTGGCTGGCGTGTCGAATTCACGTCCTTTGCTCGCAGCTCTCGTCAGGGGGTTGGTGTCGCCGTTCTCGGACACTGCGGGTAGACATGTCAATATTGTCAATGCAACGGCAGTGGCACGCGAGAAGGGGATTGTCATTCGCGAGATTCACGCGCATAGCGAGGGTGGAAGCGGCAAGGAAAGTTCCGTGTATGCGAGCTTCGTGACGCTGAGGGCACTGGGTACAACAGAGGGTATTGAAGGCCACCAGCAGGATCGCGAAGAGGCGGATGACATAGGCACTGGAGGCCAGGTCATCGAGGGCTACGTCTCAGGAAACAACATATTCATCTCCCGACTGGACCGCTTCAACGCCAGCTTCTCGCCCGAGGGAACATTGCTTATCCTACACAATTTCGACGAGCCAGGCAAAATCGGCGGCGTGGGCTCGGTGCTTGGACGTCATGGGATCAACATTCGGTTTATGCAAGTTGCGAGCTTGGATTTGAGAAGATCGAAACATGGACAGGGCGAGGCCAAGAGGCTGGACAGCAGACAAGCTGATCTGGCTTCTCCTACTTCTCAAGATGAGGCACAGCATACTAGAGACGCCCCTATACCGGAAGAGAGTGCGAAGAAGAAGGGCGATGAGGCACTTATGATTCTAGGTATAGACGGGGATGTTACAAAAGAAGTGCTTGGAGACCTTCGCACCGCTGAAGGTATTCTGAATGTGAGCCTGGTTCGACTCTAGTTTTGAGTCGAGATAGATAGATCATCTTTCAATTATAAAAGCAGGTAGCCGGTGGTAGGAGGTAGTGCATTATTATTACATGAATGCTTCTAGTCATGGCCTGTGCTTTTGTTGACTGCGACTGCCCTAATCGAGCCGTCAATACTATACAACACTATATGTACACTTACTTGATGAACAAACAGAATCTACATCAAGACCAATCTACATTCGCGTGGATCCCCTATACAATTATCGCCCTGATAAGTAGCACAAGATTCTGTGTAGGTAGCGGACATAGGTAGTGACCTCCTTCTGATACCTAATCACCTGTGCTACCTAGGTGCTGTACTCCCTACATGGGACTTTCCCTCTGCTCTGGGTCCTTACCTCCTATAGTCATGTCATACCTTGTGCTAATAGTCACCGTTCTGTGGTTATGCCTACCACGTTCATAGTTTCTGTCCTTAAGCCTCCCAAGCTTGTGTTGTTACCCATCATTCCATCGCATTGATTCCCTACCTCCTATTCATAGGTACTACATATACTACTGCATTCTTGCTTAACTCAACATGTCGCAGAACTTGTATGTCGATCAACCCGCCCAGGCAGTCGGAGGATGGCAGGCCTTCGCAGCCGAAGGTAAAGTTCGAATGGCTGAAGAGATAGCTTTGAGTGCGATATATGACCAGCTCTATCCATTGCGCGCATTGGTCGACAGCCGTCAGCCTAAGCCTATTCGTTTCTACGGACCCGGCCCTGACGGCAGGGTACAAATCCACGACCCTCCTGTTGGAACTTTACACGTCGCCAGATGGAGACACGAGCTTGCGGCCACTCGAGACCCCGATGGCTACGGATATTATCATGAAGAGAACCCTATGACGATTAATGGTCAGCAGATCCGGCCGACGTATATCACCAAAGGCAACCAGACTGCGCGGGAGGTCAATTACTTTCGATGGGAAAGAGTGCCAGAGGAGTCGATAAAGCATATGAGGACATTTCCTGGCCTTGGAACTAGCCGAGCAGTTTACGATGAGTACCTTTTAAACGAGGACGACTTTAATGATCCAGATGCTGAGAGGCGCAAGGTCTCAATTGGTTTTAATAACCGCGAAGACGAGGATCCCGAAACAATATACCCTCTCGGCTACAAGCTTCTCAAGAAGTGGTCTCAGGCCAACGGCAACGCTGAATGGAGAGAGGGTAACTGTCTAGGGGTAGATCCGGACAACCCTGACGCTCTCACCAAGCACCTGGGGTGGTGAGTGATGTCTTCACTATAATGATTAGAATGATACTTATTCAAGAAAAGGTTTTCGAAGAGACCGCGCAGGGGCAAGGCTGGACTCGGCGCTGATCCGCAAGATGCCATCTGGAAAGAAATATTCCACGGAAACATTCATGCAAAGCCAAAGGAAAAATTCTCACCGCCGAAAGACAGCTGGTCTACTGACCCAGACAAGATCATGATTATGGCTAGTTCCGAGAATCTCGATAGTGTAAATGGCCTCGGCTGCATTCAGACCCTTCATGTCCTCTCTGTCGAAGCTCTCAAAGCAGGCCTACCGCCTCCCGAGCCCGACACGCTTCATGCCCGAAAGATCTGGCTGGATGTGAGATCGGCAACAAGGTCTGGGTTTGGGATTAAAGAAGAAAAGGCCACAAGCGTTCTCGCTGATGAAAAATCAGAGATGCAGGTAACAGTCGACAGTGAAATGACAGCTGACACAGAGTTGGAAAACTCGGCCGCTGGGAGAACGATAGACAATATCGAAATCGAGTTGAGAAACAAACTGGAAATTACCGAGATCGTTGAGCATAAAAATCCCATGGAGATCAGGGGGCAGCCAAAAGCTGCCGAGACAAGCACGAATAGTACGAGTAAAGAAAACAAAATGACCACTCGAGATTTTGCAGCCGAAGAGCGTGAAGCTATTGAAGCAAGACTTCAAGAGCTTTCTAAAAATCCGGAGCCTGGCAAAGAGGGCAAAACCCCCATCTTGGTATACTCTGCATTCCGCTCCAAGCTGCTTGGAATACCAGTCACTCAGGTTTTGGGCTATGAATGATCAATTAAGGGCCGCTTTACGTTCTAGCCAAAGGCGTCAGCTCAGTGTACCATATCGCAAGCTCTTATGATCGGATGCTCTTGTCACGCACATGTTCTCGCCCCGTCTCGCGCATTGAAGAGCTTGTGCTAACAAATTTCGTCGTTACTTTTTCGTCAACACTGTCGTTCGTCAGAAGAGGCAACGTCGGTCAATGCACCAAATTAAGATTGAGATTATTTCATTTACTAGTAGCATCATTGAAGAAGGAAAGGAGGTGTCGGCCGAATATAAATGAAAGTCCGCGCGACTGGGAATTGCGGATTGAAAATACGTGTGAATGAGACTACGTCGACCTTTTAATAGTGTCGGTTAATATCAAGTTAATAAGCACTCTGTTCTGAATTGAATTGTTGCGCTCCTTGTCAGCAGTTGCTGTTTTTCAGAGTGCTATAGGAGTCTTGCTACTGCGACCTCAACTTTCTCATGAGACCCTCGCTCTGGCATTTGTCCATATTTCTAAAAATTCCGCCAACTATCAGTAGGAGAGAGCACTGAGATAACTTACCAAGATGCATTCACTGCCTTTGAACAATTGACAAGTTAATTCCGCCAAAAGAAAAAGTATAATATTTACTGTGCAATATTTACCTCATTTTCGTTCAGTTCATTCTGGGTTGTGCGGTCCAGACCTTTTTCACATCGCTGATTACGATCGTGGACTATAACGACTATTCGGAATCACGAACTGGTAGCATGGCTGCACAGCTAAGAAGCTATAAAGAGGTATCACGTTTCCATTCTAGATCATCCCCGGTTGGTCTTTTAATAGACAATAGTGTTCCAGGCTTAAGTAATTTGCTCCAAACACTGAATCGAAGGAAGAGAATAGTAGTCCTGTGATTACAATTGTGGAAGATAATACTTTAGCTACATCTATTTATAATTGAAATAACACGTTTATTCAATATCCCATGATGCAGCATCGACAATTCGGGCAACGTGGCTGAGTGGTTAAAGCGTATGACTAGAAATCATATCCCTTCGGGGTCACAGGTTCGAGTCCTGTCGTTGTCGACTTTCTTTTTCCATGCATACTCTCCATATCCTCAGATTTCGTAAGTTTGCCCGTAAGTTAACATTGAACTTCATGTTTGTTTTTAAATCGGAAAGTATAGGTATGTTAAGTTAGGCGTTACATACCTATACTCTGTGCTGACCTAGTTTGTGTATTTAGCCCCGAAGCCCGATTATACTTGGTGGCTAAGTAGAAAGTGTTGGCTGCACCGGCAAATCTATATCTTTCACTGCGAGATAGGCGCATAGGTGTGTTCCAATCAAAAACCTCCCGACGCTGTGGGACGGATAGATCCAGAAAATGGGCTATTTAAGGAAGCACCAAGACCAAGCACGGGCTTGTAAGCATCCGTCGCCGATGTCGACCCCGTGCAGACCCGTGGTAGCTATGGTAGGCTCCTAGAGGAGCTGGTAGCGCTCCTCCCTCATAAATCAAGTCAGGCACAACAGACTGCAATCCCTCGAGAATTCCTTTCTAGACTAAACATCGAGACACATAGATTTCTGCTACCACTTCGTGTACTTGCGCTGTGTAGTAGGCTTTGTTTTCGTCTGTGATGGGCAGCACCATTTGGCATAAACAAGTTAAACGACTAGCATTGATTGATGGTCAGTTCATGAGTTAGCTGAAGGTCGGACTTCGGACTCGGTTTCCCGTCCCCTGTCTGCCTTCGGACACTTGTAAGGATTCGGGACCGATCATAGTAACCATGTACCTAACGTATGTTGGTATTGTCTTTATAGGCTGACATACTTAAATCGACGACAACCCTCCTGATCTGAATTGTATTCCGCGGATATACATTACCAAGATTATCATTCTTCCATTTTACCTGCTCTCCCTAGAAGTCCTCCTTGCAGCACACGAAGACGGTTACCTTTTAGCAGCTTTGAACCCCACTACGATTGAGCCAACCACAGACGCCACTGCTGTCCCAAACAGGAAGTGAATTATCAACTGGGGCAGTCCGTCTTTACCAATTCCTCTGTTTGTCTTGAGCTTTATTCTCCAATCCATTGAGTCTAGCTATCACTTTCGGGCTGCACGAGCTTTGTACCCTTGGGAAGAGAAGATATCCGCAATGGCTACCACTACCATTTTCACGGGTCGCGTTTTAGGAAGCGTGGCGCTAGCTGGTGTCGGAATCGGGGTCTATTCACGATATATGATGGGTGTAGCGCATGCAGACAGCGGCGCACCCCCAAAGGCTTTCGGCGGCGGTCCCGCGTTTTTGTCGCTACAACTGCAAAGCAGCGAGGCCGTCAATCATAATACCAAGAAACTGCGCTTTGCGCTGCCGACAGACCAGCATGTCAGCGGACTAGCGCTCACATGTAAGCCTGTTCCACCGGAGAGCACCGTAAGACGAGGAAGATGGAGCACGCCTAGCTGACAGATCGAACAGCCGCTCTGCTTACTTTTTCTTGGCCAAAAGGCAGCATCCTACCTTGTGTACGGCCTTACACGCCCATCACAAACAGTGGTAAGCTCACGTGATTATCATTAATTTACCTTCATGACACTAACAATATGCTCAGATGAGGCCGGTGTCCTTGAGTTGCTGGTGAAGAAGTACCCCAACGGTAAACAGAGCACTCATCTTCACTCTTTGCAACCCGGTGACTATCTACGCTTCGTAACGCCAATTCCGGGGTACAAATGGACGCCCAACAAGCACCAGGACATCACGTTAATTGCGGGCGGTGCCGGCATCACCCCCATGTACCAGCTGATCCAGGGCATCTTGAACAACCCCGAAGAAAATACACGCATAACCCTCGTGTTCGGTGTGAATACGGACGCGGATGTGCTGTTGAAGTCGGAATTTGAGGATTTCGAGCGCCGATTCCCAAGCCGCTTCAAGGCTGTCTACACCGTCAGCAACCCTGTCCCTGGGTCTCCTTACCCCAAGGGATATGTGACAAAAGAGCTGCTGAGTAAGGTCATTACAGGGGCGCCCGAAACGAAGAACACGAAAGTATTTGTTTGCGGTCCACCGGCAATGGAGAATGCCCTGGTTGGAAGCCGGAAGCAGCCTGGGATACTGGGTGAGCTTGGATACACAAAGGATCAGATTCATAAATTTTAGTCTGGAAGCGTTTTACAACATCTCTTTCTTTGTTAAACTTTAGAATGTAATGGTAGATACCCCGATAATAGAGTATACGCGCTGTCAAGAGATGGATTGCCGTATTTGCGATCATGATGCGAAGAGGATTGACGAATCAATCAGATTGGGCTCTGAACCCTACTATTATAACCAGCCCCCTAACGAATATCTAGTACTTAAAATTTTACTAAAGCCGAGTAAATGGTTTAGTATAAGATGATCCAGCTTCTGTAGCTAAGGAGTTCATGGGGGGAATAGAGATTATTTAATGTTAATCTAAGGCACCGGGAATAGACACAGCGCGTTGAAATTTATACTCATTAAAACTAGCCGAATGGATTGATTTTATTTGGTCAGCCAGTGTGCTAAGTGAAGGCAGTGGTATATGTCTGAAAAGGAAAGGTAAGCGACGCTGTTGCAATTACTCAGTCAATTGGGATCACTCGGGGTTTGGAGTTGACACTTTGACGAGGAAGCACACTAGAGCTAGAATAGGGGTAAAAGGAGAGGGTGTATAGGCTGGAGCGGAAAGTCTACTAGATATTAGGTAAGCACTTCACTTGTAATCTTTCTGTATCACGGTGGTGTACCTTTAGATTTTACGTATCAATAAAGTACGTAATTATAGAAAGAATACGCAACGACTCAAAGACTACCGCCCGTCTAGCTCAAGGACAAATGCAGGTAGGAGCAATGAGTCTACCAAGGCTATTAGACTGCGCAGCGTGCAATTTTTGTATAAAAGCATACCCGAGACAAACCAATTAGAAGTGAACAACCCTAACTCTAAGAGAATACGCTGGCAGTCGCTTACTTTGTCGAGAGAAGCCTCTTGGCATGTCCCAACCAGAAAAGCAGTTGGGTGCACCATCCTAGCCAGCCGGCAGCCTTCTGTATTTGATCTTCCATGTTGATTTTACGGAGTCCTGAACTTCCACCCATCTACACACCTATCTACCTAGCCAAGATAAAACATTTTCTATTTCTACACATAAATTCACGCTATTATTCTACAATTCAGAGTACTATCGACTTCACGATCTTTGCGCCATGGAGTGCCTCAGTAGCTCACTCAAATTTAACTGTCCAGTATTTGAGCAGCAAAAACTTCAGCTGCATAATGATGCCTCTCGACAGACTGAGGCACTACTTGAAACTTCCAATGAAGATGACGATGAGAGTCCAAAGCTCGACCAGTCCATACCTCAGTTACAAGTAAATGTCGAGATAGAGGTACCACTGGCTGTCCTCGGAGGGAAAAGGAGAGATACTTCTGATTCTGTCGGGGATTCCCTGCGTGAACTGGTCGATATATTCAACAAACGCCACCTCGACGCCTATGCTGATGCCTTTGATATTGAGCGTGACTATTCGAAATGGGGTATTACTATTGACCCATGTATTGGGACTCGACAAGAATTAGGTGATCGCCTGAAATTCCTCTCCGCCCTCTATAACAGTCGGTTGCTAATCAATCATACTTGGGGACCGGATTACCTGTTAAAATAAAAGCGCCCCCAATGACTGTCGCCGGAGGGGGTTCTATGTATCGTGTCATAGATCCCTTGCGTGTTCAAAATATCGAGTGCTGGAAGAGGGCCAGCACACGCAGTAAGTCCTACCAAATCCAATTGATCATTCTGCTTTCGCAAGTGCCTTTATTACTCAAGATCTCAGAACCAAACGCCATTCTCAACCGAGGCGATGGCTTCTGATTGTAATATGTTCTTAGTACACGTTTCCTTGACGGGTGCACCTAAGTTCCCAATTGAGCTTGCGCAGAAACTTGCTTTCTGCATCGTCTATTTCGAAAAAGCGATTGACGAACTCATGCCTAAGATAACAGATGTATGGGATACCAAACGGCCAGGGGGCCGGAGAAACTGTGATGGTTTTGCGAAGAGGAATAGACTAAAGCCGAAGTCCAATGGCAGGGTATCGTTAGATTCGCTTCGAAGCTGTTGGGAGTCCATACGCGCCACACGGGACATGAAACAGCTACACCGTCTGATGTGCTACGATGACGATCGTATCAGAAGGGAAACTCAACGCGAGGCGAAGCATTGGAAATGGAATTTTAAAGGCCTTGATTACACCACTATTGAGTTTCGTCAGCGTAATTATTTCTGATGATGTTCTTGTTTTTTTGAATTAGCAGTTGAGATCCATGAGCTCTTCAAAGAAGAATTTCACCTACCCATACAGGGGTTTCAAGGACATCAGCTTTGTGCGGCATATGGGATAACTAAAGTAGTGTTTTACAGTGCCGCCGGCCGTTCCACGCCCCATTGGCAATCTACGAATGGTTTTAGGTAACGCATCTCTGGTGGGTACATGTTTCTGTCAGTAGCCCATGTAGCTTCTGCCTTCAGCAGCCATTCTCTCCCATGCATTTTGTCTTCTTGCATCTTGCATGCTGGAAGCTTTAAGGTTTTTATAAAAGATATCTTCTTATCAGCTACAAAATCCAACAATTCCTTATCTACCTTTCCCGCAGACAGAACAAAGTTGTTTACGAAGATAGTCCAGTTTAGCGCTTCTTGCTCGTGGCGGGCATATTGGAAGCACGAGACAGAATGGAGAGGGATCTGGTTCAGCCTCCCCCAAACTGAAACATCGGCTGGCAAGACCAGGCTCAACATGCAGAAACGATTCTCAAAGTCTTGAAGCGTCTGATAGTTTTTGGGATGCCTTTACAATTTGAGCAGCGTGATATTTAGGGTTCACACGACTATTGACTTTCATTACTTTCACGAACTCTAGCTCCAGAATAATTTGGTCGTCTTTTGGTGTGTTTAGCGCGCATTCTTTAGCTCATGTTACTCTTGATAGCGAATGATTTGTCCAAGTTAATAACATGATCAGATTGTAATTAAACACCCAGGATAAGATTCTCAAATTATTCGGAAAGGAGGTCGTATACATTAATGCAACCTGGAGACATCACTCGTCTATACAACTTGAAAGGTGTAAAGCTATGTTCTCGTTACACTTTCCATAATATTGTTACATTTATCTGCTTTTATAACTTACTTCGAGGTTGTAGCTGAACAGCTTTATGACCTGATGCTATACCTTTACGTACCGCATGGGTGAGGTCCAAATTCTTTGATAGCATAATTGTTGATACATTGAACAGATGTAAATTATGTAGATGCAGGTTAGCAGCGGAAACTATGATTAAACATGGAATCTAAATTCATAGATAAGTCTATAGGTAATGTTAAGACTGAAGTTAATTGTAGAGACTCAGAATCCTCCAGTCGCAACAGGCAATATATAGAAAGCCTCAAAAATAGGCATCTCCTTGAGGTCTAGCGCAGGTGTCTTGGTAAGTTGATTAGGCGATTTGCGCTCAATCGTACGACCATACGCTATCCTGGCTAGCGGCGGGTATGAGCGTGGAGCTGGGGTAGTACCGGCATGATAAGAACCGCCATAGTCTCTTGTAGCAAAAGCTTGACCAGACAGCTTGCATGCCGTGACTATGAAGCTTATCAGCTCCGCTCTGGACCACCTTCAATGTCTCACCCAAACTGGGAGTGGCACAAATTCCGCAATGGAACAAACCTCTGGTCTTCATTGGGCTTGGTATAGCAATACGACCCCTTCCTGACCATCTTTGTTTGCAGGTAGGAACCCCGCATCTCCATGCTCGCACTAGACCTTGTTGGTTACGACTTCGAGAAGAATACTTGTTCGGACTCGGAAGGTGGCCCGTTGGTGGTAGCGATGCGATAACGACAGCGTGATGAGTAGCCTATAAGATGGGGTAGAACGCGGGACAGCTATCAGCGAACCCCATCTTGTCTCGGTAGGTATTGTCTGGGTTTATCTATGCTACGTGAGCCGCGGCTTGTGGGTTATATAGATAAAGAACGTGTGGCTCATTTCTTCTTCTTGAGACCTTCGGTTCTCACCGACTCTACTTCAGCCCCGGGCAGGCGACATCATGAGGTTCCCTTTCAAGAAAGAGGCATCTGACCACGATGCGGGCTCCAGCTCGGCCGAGGACAGCCAACGAAGTCAGAGCAGGGAGGAACTGGGGACGATAGATGTTCGTGAAGTAGCGGCCGACCTCGAAAAGATTCAGCAGGCACACCAATGGGATCCAAATATCCCCAAGGAGAAGCTCGATGCCATACGGGCTGCGGTCGAGGATGGTGATGCGAAAGAGATGGTGGAGGCCGAGATGCTTTTCACCGAAGATTCGCCCTACCTAGAAGTGCGCGCGGCTGTTCGCAATTTCGATGGCGGCGAAGTTGCTAACACGGTAAGGGCTTGGATCATTGGCATGTTCTTCGTTACTGTCGCAAGTGGAGCGAACATGTTTCTATCATTGAGAAGCCCGGCTATCAGTATGTATCTGAGACTCTATCCTAGACTCATTTATCTCGCACCCTGAGAGGCACTTTTACTATATTCCTTTAATCCCTTTATGACCAACTAAAGCAATGTCTTAGAAGCGTTTACATTCAAGTTATACCTAACTCCTGAGCTTTTCCAGACTTTACAGCCATCGTCGTGCTATTGCTGTCATACCCGGTGGGCTGCGTTTGGGCTGCCATCATGCCGACTAGAGTCTTTAGCATATTTGGCATCAAGTGGACATTGAACCCAGGGCCATTCACCATCAAGGAGCACGTCGTCATTACACTAATGGCGAACGTGTCGATAAGTTACGCATATAGCACCGACGCCTTGCTTGCGCTTCAGGGAAAGCCATTCTATGATGTGAATTTTGGTTGGGGGTTCGCCTTGCTTTTCACCCTCAGCTCGCAACTCATCGGGATCGGCATAGCGGGGACGTTTCGGAGGTTTCTGATCTGGCCATCCGCCATGATGTGGCCGACCACATTCTCTAAGACGAGCCTCTTCAACGCGCTTCATGACAAGAGCAAGAACGCCGAGATTAATCCGAACGGATGGAAAATTAGCCCGTACCGATACTTTTTCTACGTCGTGGCGGGCATGTTTCTCTATTACTGGATACCGGGGGTGATCTGGCAAGGCTTGTCTGTGTTCGCCTTTGTGACCTGGATCCGGCCGAACAATGTGATACTGAATCAACTATTTGGCGGCTATACTGGCCTTTCATTGATACCGATTACTTTCGATTGGACTTATGTTACTGCATATCTCGATGACCCTCTACTGGCGCCAACGCACGCCCACGTAAACACCTTGCTTGGTCTGTTCCTACTTGTTATCGTCCCTACGATAGGCATCACTTATTCTGGAGCACTGTGAGTTGATTGAAATTCCGTGTCTCCTACAGGATACGGTAGTGCTAACTGACATGTAGTTTCTCTGAATACTTACCAATGGTAACGAGCCAGACATACGATAATACGCAGTCTGCGTACACGGTTCAAAACATCCTTGGGGACAATTTCACCTTTGATCTAGAGAAGTATAAGAGTTACTCTCCCCTGTTCTTGTCTCCAACCTTGGCTTTGAATTATGGTCTCTCGTTCGGAGCTTTGACGGCTGCTCTTGTCCACGTCGGCGTGTTTCACGGGAAAGAAATATGGTATCGATTCAAGACAGCGCGAAACCAGGAACCCGATATCCACCTGAAAATGATGAAGAAGTACACAGAAGCCCCAGACTGGTGGTATTTGGCACTACTTTTAGGATCTGTTGCTCTCGGCCTCGGCACTGCTCTTGGTTACGATACTCAACTTCCGTGGTGGACCTTCCTCATCTCTATTATACTAGCTCTCGTCTTTGTAGTTCCCACGGGAATGGTGTTGGCCATCTCTAACATCGTGCTCTCCCTGAACGTCATCTCCCCCTTCATCGCAGGCTTCATTATCCCTGGTCGGCCAATCGGCGTGATGGTCTTTAAAGTCTTCAGCACGATCACCCTGGGCCAAGCACAAACATACAGCACTGATCTTAAGCTAGCGCATTATATGAAGATACCACCCCGGATTACATTCTGGTGCCAGGTAGTTGCGAGTATCTGGGCTGTATTTGTACAGGTAGCGGTCATGAATTGGGCGCTTGGAAATATCCCTGAAATCTGCTCACTGTAAGTCAAGCTAAACACATTTCAACTGCTTCTACAAAATCTAACGCTGGAATCTTCGTTTAGCACTCAAGCCTCTCACTTCACCTGCCCCAACGGCCGCGCATTCTTCTCTGCGTCGATCGTTTGGGGTGTCATTGGCCCTTATCGTATGTTCGGGCCGGGCTCGCTCTACGTCAACTTCAACTGGTTCTGGCTCATCGGCGGCGCACTACCCGTGGTCCTCTGGGTCATGGTGCGCAAGCTGCGCATCGACTTTGCGCGCCACTTGAACGCGCCGATTCTCCTCGGGGCCATGTCGTGGCTTCCTCCAGCGACGCCCCTGTCTTTTTCCACATGGGCGGTTTTCGGATTAATATTCAACCACTTCATCCGAAAACGGTACAATGGGTGGTGGCGCAAGTACAACTACATTACTGCAGCCGGCTTAGATGCTGGACTGATCATCTCTACTATCATCATCTTCTTTGCTATTACGCTACCGGAGGTTACCATACCACAGTGGTGGGGGAACGTGGCCGTATACGAGACTCTTGTAAGTGCTGTTGGCAAGTGATCATTGACATAGAGACTGACACGTACACCTAGGATGCTTCTTATACCGCCATACTGAAGACGCTTCCCGAGGGGCAGATATTTGGACCGAAAACCTGGGGATAACTGAGTGCTATTGATGTTAGTAATTTTTCTTCAAATGAAGAGCTGGCTATGATGGAATCCGTACAGTCTCGAAGATATTAGCGTTTGTGATATTCCTCTTTCATACAAAACAGCCTTTGGAAACTACCTTAACTGTTGCCGCACACTTACTTGATTTTGGATTCTGCAATCACGTAAAAGGGGCTAAGTATACCTATGCGGCGCCACCCCCGAAGAAGCGACCGCTGCGCTGACACGGTAGGCATATAGGCACTTGATGAACTGTTCAAATGACGTGAAAGCAATTAAGTAAGAAGACGTTTGTATGTAGTCTTGTTGTTAGACCTACCACTGTCGCTTAATCTATATTGCTGTGAGGAAACTGATCACGATAATGTAAGGCTGTCATAATAGTGCCATCGAACCACGTTAGAGGTTGAGATTTACACCTCACAGCTGCTTCGTAATAGGTATGCAAGGCGAGTTAATCACCAGTAAGTATCCATTGATGCAGTTGGCCTGGAATGATAATCTAGCCAATCAAACCTCATGTAGACCTGGTCAAAATGTTATATCAGCCAACAAAGTTGTGATGATAGCCTTACCTCTCGCCAACTCATCCAGGTTATGCAATTTAGAGAGCCACCGGACCGGCAACACAACATCAGCACACAAGTTAGTCTCTCACAATTCTCAAATAAGATGCAGACGTCAAATCCTAAGTGCCAAATCATCAATGCGCCATCACGAGAACCTCGTCGCGGTGTTAAATCGATTTTCCTCGCCGGCACTACCACGCCGACAGACGAGCGTGACTGGCGCGAGTACCTAAGCGAATTACTCGCCTACGAACCACTCACGATATACAATCCACTACGGCCGGACTGGGACTCGACATGGCGCGAAGATGTCTCGTTCGAGCCGTACCGCGAGCAGGTAGAATGGGAGCTTGACATGCAAGAGGCCGCCGACGTAGTAGTGGTGTATTTTCATCCGGCTTCAAAAGCCCCGATCAGTCTGCTTGAGCTGGGACTGTGTGCGAGGACCGGCAAGGCCATTGTTGTATGTCCCGAGGGATATTGGAAGCGGGGGAATGTGCAGATTGTTTGTAGCCGATATGGGATTGAGATGGTGGATGATGTGAATGCTCTCAAAGATGCCATCATGAAGAAACTGGGAGGAAGCGTAGACTCTTCTATTTTCGGCGCGCGCTGAGCCTCTTTATAATTATCTAGAGCCAAACGTTTCTTTAGCGCTCAGTGCTGATAGTTAAAATAAAGAAAAGAGAGACATATGATTCAAGCTATGCAAACAAGACTTTAAGTACAAATCAGGTAGTTTTATAAAGGCATTCGAATGTTCTTACTTCGGGACGTAACCTAGACTAAAGAAAGTACTTGCCTAACTTACTAAAAGTAAGCTACAGGTATTGTCGTCAGATAAGAAACTACCTAGTAGAGACCCCACGATTGTATAAATAGCGGGCCTTGGTACCATTCTGTAGCAGGTCCATTCAGGGCTATCCCCACTGCCGGAGTACACTATTTAACGACCCAGTTGACCAGCACGTCGAGGACAGGACCAGGTTTGTTACAAACCATCGGCTAGTAACTTCTGCTGTGTTACATCCGCATAGATTCTTTCATCTTTACATATCACATATCGCACCAGCAGCTTTCTGGAGGGATCCCAGTTCATTGTTAGACCCGCCTTTGCTCTCCCCGACCTTGCTCAATTTGCATCTGAGCTTGTAGCTTCAAGAGCTTCACATCTTGGCCAAGATGGACGACCAATTCAATGGTCGGACAGACGATGATCTGTTTGCCGATGATTTCGAACCCGTCAGCGAGTCGTATGCAGAGCCTGTCGCAGAGCAGCAACAAGCATCCCATACCGATCCATCCCCAGCACCAGCACCAGCACCGGCACCAGCACCAGTTCCTGCAACCGTCGCCCAACCCACCCCTGCTGCCGCCACGACTGTGCCCTCGCAGCCGAACCCAGTACCCAACGCTCCAAGAACGCTAGCACACTCACGGCACGCAAAACCCGCCCACCAGCAGCGGCCGCGAAGACAGTCCCCGAAGAAACCCGCGCCTCCGCCAGCCAGTGCTGCATCGGCCGCCGCGGGGGATGCGTCGAACTCCTCTGAGCCTTCTTCCATACCGACCCCCGCTCCGGCAACCCCCGCGGTGCGTCCCGGCGCCAACACGGCCCTCGCAGACCGTCTGGCTTCCGGTGCGAACCCGCGCACCAAGCTCTCGGAGTCCGAACTCGCTGAGAAGATGGAGCGCATGCGCATTCTGTCTGCCGAGAAGGTGCGCAAGTTCGAGCAGGCGGAGCAAGACAGTCGCTCTCACGCGCTGGCCTACGAGAAAGGGATGGAGGAAGCACGACGGCGCCGCGCCGAGGAAGCCGAGCGCCGACGGAAGGGTGACGAGGAGAGGCGGCAGATGGACCAGGAGCGGGCCGCCAACCGCGAGCGCAAGCTGAAAGCCATGGGCGTGCGCGAGGGCGGCTGGGACGAAGGCAAGTCGGCCGAGGACGAGAGGGACCGTCGCGGCTTCAGGGGCGCGAACGGCGGGATTCGCGGGGCCCGGAATATTCGGGGCGATGATGGTGAGGAGCCGATCAGGGAATTCGCGCCGGATGAGTTCCGGGGCCGCGGCCGCGGTAGGGGACGGGGTGGCTCGAGGGGTGGACGAGGGGGTAGGGGAGGATTTATTGACAGACAGGCTGCTGCTGATGGTGCCGCACATCACCAACCGCAGCAGAAAAAGAAGCCGGAGCAGACTCCTCCGTCTGCAGAAGATTTCCCTGCTCTGCCCTCAGCTGCAAAGCTAGACACGACGACCGAATCTGCTCAGCCTATATCTTTATCTCCTGGACTGAACACTCCACCGATAGGCAAGTGGGACGACGAGATGGCCGCACTCGACGCGAAGATGGCATAGAGAAGCCTTTGCAATCATGTAGCTGGGATGACGAAATGATTGATTTAGGAAAGAAGGGCTGAGGTATTACGCCACGCCTTTGGTTGTGCCTCTCAATTTTTTGGGAGTATTCTGTCGAGGAAAGACGTGTCACAATACACATGCTCACTGCATGGTTTGTCTGGATAACCATAGGGAATAAGAACACGAGCGTGTCGGTTTATAATAGTAATAGAGGCGTAGCATTACGCAACATTGTCTTTAGCTTCAGAAGACATGTAACAGGCAAAATCTCTTCGGGTGTGTTTGTACAGTGATATCATGCAAATTTGCTTCGATCATGCTCCCACCTGGCCCCATGCAAACGCCAAACTCCAGAATATGCGCAAAAATATGCAGTCTCCTGTCGGGTTGCCTCTCACCAGCCACCACGGTATCCTCGACCACTTCGTCCTCCATATCCACCACCACCGCCGCCGCCACCGCCACCACGCCTCGGGCCCCTGGGACCACCTCTCCATCCATCGCCGTCATCGCGCGGTCCGTCATCCTGCATCATTGGGGGTGGGCGTCCGCGTCCACGCTCTTTGGCTAAGCTGTCGTAGGTCTTCCGCATCTGAGCATAACCAAGGTGCATCTTTCCATAGAAGTGATCCGCCAGTCGTCGATCATTATCGAGCCTCGACAGATACGCCCCACAGACGTCGCAGACCTGCAACTTCTGGTGGCCGGAGGGACCGCCTGTGTCGCTGAGATTCTTGAGTTCGCGCTCGCGCTCGGCCTTGGTCTGGGCGGCCTGGCGCACGCGGAAGAACTCCTCGTAGGCGCGCGCCACCTCGCCCAGGTCGCCGAGGATGCGCACCTCGGCCAGCCCGCAGTCGATGGAGGAGTTGAGCTCCGAGATGGTCTTGAGCAGCACGTTGGTCTGGCGGATCTCGTCGGGGGTCTTCTCGAGGCGGCGCTGCGCGGTCTCGATCCAGCGGTTGCACTCGTCGATGTACTTCTGCAGGTCCCGCAGGTAGTCGTGCTCGAAGCCGTACTTCTGCTTGGCGGCGTCGGGCAGCGCCTCGTACTCGGCCTTCAGCGATTCGGCGTGCACCTTGGGGCACGGCCCGACGTCCTTCTTGGTGTTGGTGAACAGGTCGTGCGGACACGTGCCGACGAGGAACGAGCGGCAGACTTTCTGGTCGGTGAGCGAGAGCTGGGCGGCGCGGGACGTCTGCGGCCCGCCCATGAGCTGCTCTTCAAGGGGTGTCAGTTACTGCGTCCGGTATAAGGAAGGGTGATGAGGATGGATGGTTAGGGGTGTACGTACCGAGCAGCTTCCGCTGTTCTGCAGCCATATTCGGTGTATTATATGATTACTCTCGTAAGATATTGTGCGGCTTTGTAACGGGGCGAGATTCGGGGTTGAGGAGAGGAATAGGCTACAAAAACAATATTGTAGATAATTTGTTTTGCGACGAGGCTAAGTTGATTGATGGATGCATTATTTCTTTGCAGGCTGGGGAGATTTGGAGCTATCGCGGGGAGCCAATCGGTGGATTTAGCTAGCGCCAGGGGTCCCCTACAGGCGCTATGTACCTGAGATACTACCTAACCTGAGTAGTGCGACTCCCTGTGGGCTTAGGAACTGCACTACCTACACCATACAGCGCTCAGGTGCCAAGCTTGTGAACTGGATGACACTTTTCCCAGTGGTTGTTCGTGACGACCTGCTCACCCCTTCCGCATTCTATTTGGTCTCCCACTTTCCCGAGTCCCTCATGGACCGTAGACATACAGGATGCGGTCTTTTCTTTCTTCTTTGATACCCACGTTTCTTCTTTTCTCCGCGGCCTCTGCTTCCGACTACCACGAACAACTAAACCTCAAGCCTCTCCCCCAGTCCTCCCTCCTGGCGAGCTTCAACTTCCAATCGAACACGAGTGTGTCGCAATTCGAGGCGCACAATTTCCGATACTTCCCACGATCACTAGGACAGATCCTGCAGCATGTGGGCACGAGGGAACTGCATTTGAGGTTTAGCTTGGGCCGTTGGGATGCAGAGAGCTGGGGGGCACGTCCTTGGGATGGCACCAAGGAGGGCGGCACGGGCGTCGAACTATGGGCCTGGTTAGAGGCCGACACAGAAGAAGAGTGCGTTGACATCAGTTCCCGGCATGGCTGATTGCTAACGTGGGATACTGATAGGGCCGACCTTAAATGGCTGACGTTGACGAATGCCTTGTCCGGCTTGTTCTGCGCTTCTCTCAACTTCATCGACGAGACTCGCACAACCCGACCGGTCATGTCCTTTCAACCGCAGGGAGACCACGGCTCTGCTCTCGAAAACATGCATCTGCTACACGGCGTCTTGCCGCATGAGATTGTGTGCACGGAGAACCTGACTCCATTCTTAAAACTACTGCCGTGTAAGGGCAAGGCCGGAATCTCTAGTCTGCTCGATGGGCATAAGCTGTTTGATGCGTCGTGGCAGAGCATGGCGATCGATATCCGACCTATATGTCCCAGTGGCGAAGAGTGTGTCTTACAGATAGAACAGACGATCGATATGGTTCTCGATATTGAGAGATCAAAGCGACCAAGAGGTACAGTAAAATGCGTTGAGCTGTTCTGCAATAGAACTAACCGACGCCTCCAGGCAATCCTATCCCTCGCCCACCGCCCGGGCACGATCTGAAATGTAATGCTACAAAGCCGTATCATTCTGGCGACACATGCTTTCCCTCTGACTTTGCCGAAGGCGAAGACTGGTCTCTCGACCGCCTCTTCGGCAAGTTCTTGAAGGGGACCTGTCCTTTGACAGACCCTGATGTCCCTCCTGTATGCATACATGTGCCGGAGAGAAGGGATATTTACACGACTGCTGGTGCGGCTGAACTGAAAAATCCCGATGGTTTCTCGCGGTGTTACCAAGTCCCGTCGGAAGAAGAATTCTCAATGATTTTGCCTCGCATGTCTCGAGAGGGCGAGAATGCTAAGACAATAGCTGATGAGACCGTCCAGCCCGAAACCCCACTTCTGTACGCAGAGCGCAGCTTCACGGGCCATGGCCAAGAAAGAGGTGGTGTTCAATCTATTCTCACAAACCCTAGCCCGGACACTGCAGTCGAGTTTGTCTACATGGAAAGTCTGCCATGGTTCATGCGCATCTATCTACACACGCTTCAGGCTCGTGTTGAAGGTACCTCAGGCGCAAAAGATGATATAATTGAAGAGATATATTACCGTCCCGCTCTCGACCGAGTCAGGGGCACTCAGCTCGAGTTACGTGTGCGAATTCCGCCGGCTAGCACTGTGTTTCTCACATACGACTTCGAAAAGTCCATCCTGCGCTACACAGAATACCCACCTGACGCCAATAGGGGGTTTGATGTTGCGGCCTCGATTATTACTATCCTACCCTCGACTTCGCCCGATGCTCCACCTTCCCGACGAAAGACGTCCAACCTAAGGACAACCAGTCTATTACTCAGCTTGCCTACCCCGGATTTTAGCATGCCTTATAATGTCATTATATTCACGAGTACGGCGATCGCCCTCGCCTTTGGTGGGTTGTACAATATCCTGGTGCGGAGATTCGTGGGTGCCGATGAAGGCTCAGAAGTAGCTGGAGGTCTCAAGGGTAAACTTGCTCGCATAGTCACGAAGTTATCTACAAAATTAAAGGGAGCTAAAGGGAAGGTGGAGTGATTCCTATTCAACGATTCGTTATAGAGAAATAATAAAAGTCAAAGTCACAACTAGAGTCAAAATCAAGACTTCTGTTTAGCTTTGCTACCGCCATTTCTGCCACAGCCGAAGCGGCGTTCTCCCCACGAGACGATCCCCTGACCCTGCTGTAGAACCAGGAACGGGAACAGGCGTAAGATTGCGGGACGTATTGGCGACTCTGGAAGATGATGGATCGTCTGTGCTCTATGATCAACCGTTTCTACGCCGTTCCCTGTGTTTTCGACAGAACGTGAAGACTGCCGAGCATTTTGTGGTCCTTGTGCGTCAGTCTGATGCTCCTAGCAAACCCCAGAAGAGAATAATCGGACGTGGGCAACAACCTGTGTCACTAAGATGCCAGCAAATTTTGAGGATGTTTTCACGCCTAGGATACTCCCCGAAAAACACAGGCCGTTGATTTTTCTACTCATAACGTTTTGGGACTGGGACTGGCACGCAACTATATTACTTCCTTCTTCTATATCTCGCTACACAAAGCTTCTCTCTCCAGCTTCTATATCCCCAAATAACCCTGGTGACAGTTCGTCGGCCTCTACAATCTTCGAAAGCACCGGGGCTCTTCTACTAGAAGCCTTCTTTACCATTTTAAATAATCCCCTCGAGGGCTCTCGGGCCTTGTTTTGCTCAATAGTCGAAGTATCAGGCTGCGATCCTGATAGTCGTCGCAGAGTTAAATGCTCCGTGACGTTCAAAGTGAAAAGCTTCATCCCTCCCGGACCTCGTTTGTCTCGTGCCAAAGCACGTAGAATTGGAATCGAAGCCGCCATTACTATAAGATTTTATGTGTCAGATATTTGATCTTCTATTATAGACTTGAGCCATCTTTAATGATCCTGGCGGGACATGTGAGAGTGAAAACTATAGGTATATCAAAAAGGATATAAATGATTTTGGAGTGCGTACTTGTAACTGCGGATTCCGCGATTGATAGCACGACAAGCTGAACGGAGCTGTCTGCAAGAATAATTAGGACCCTAGTTATGAACACCATAGGCTTCGTCTTACTCATGTTTGCCTGAAATGTGCCAATCAAGGCGTTTATCTTGGCAAATGCAATGGCCCCAGCACTACACATTAAGTCAGCTATATGGCATGCCACATCAGCAAAGGGGGCATCATACAAAAAGCCAAGACTCATCGCGCATATGGCTCCAAACCGCTCTCTTCTACTCGTATTCATATTCCACATTATTTTCCACGGCAGAAGAGCCAATAGAATGTCTATTGTCCCCGAGTAGGCTATATCATACATACAGGGGTTAGTGGTTTTCGCTGCCGTCCTGTCAAGGGATTCCTACCTGAGTTGAAGGCATTATATCCGATGAGGGTGGTTTTCGGCCAGCATGAGCCTGGCACCGATAGGTTGAAGTTCTTCTCTACTGGGGTACATTGCACCCAGTTGAAGAGGAGGCTGAGACCCATTGAGATATTGATTGTGACAATGGAGAACCAGATGGTCCATTTAATCCAGCCGCTGGAAATGCGAAGCAGAGTCAAGGCGAAGGACGTCTTGCTGATTGCCACGGCAAGTATTGAGAACAAGCCAGAGATGAGCAGCGACAGCAAGATCTGGGGAAAGACACTGGGACTAATGTCGTAAGGTTGCTGTCCCCATCCGAGTGATATTGCGACGGTTGTTGATGCGTTGGAGAGTACGATGCAGACCTAGATATCCGTGTGAACGAGATAAAGATGCAGGGTGATTCTCATATTGCCTACCCACGACTTGGACACCGACCGTCAGTACTTTTCTTTTCGAGCAATAAAAATTTGAAAAATTTCGACCGAGGCAAAAGTATTAAAGGGAGAAACCCAGTCTCTTGGTTCCTCGCATTGTCGACTAGGAATCAGTGCCATCTGAGATAACTCACTATTGTCAAAAAATGGTCGTCCCACCATAGACCTCGATGTTTCCGTAACTTGAGGTAAAGTCGCAAAGCCAGCCATCCTGCTGCTAATGCCGCAAGGGCCCATATGCATGCTCCAACTGCAGCGCCGAGGTTGTTCGGCGCCAACTCGTCCCCTAACTCAACCAACGGTATCACTAAATCTCCTAGGGAGTCGTCCGCATCGGTATTTTCGTCCATGGCAGGAAGCTGGGAATACGGGTAACAAAATCTTCGATAAGTTTGCCTTCCGTGTCATGTAAAGGTATTATATCATATCCGCGTACTAGCGAAATGAGTAACAAAAAAATTAGATAAAAGCTCCATAGTTGCTGATGTCGTTCATGTCTGTGGGCCCAGCCTTATAAGATCCCAGATGCAATCGGGGTGGGCATCAGAGTATATGTGTGCTGAAGTAAAAGGGGTCCGAGGTATAATCAGCGTCTCTGAGATGCTATGTGAAACACTCCCCCTCAAGATCGCCTCGAAGAAAAGCACTAGTGGGCGGCTCATAAGGGCAGGTTAACGATGATAACTCTGCTGAGTTGAGAGAGAGTGAGGGTTGACCCACGGAACCACTCAGGACGGATCTACCTGGTTCTGTGTCAAGCCGGAGATTATGCGTGATCTGAGGGTCCAGTTTCGGCCCATCATCCGGGGTGTTGCATCGGACGGGCCCACTCGCCTCCGAGGATTGCCAGTCTAGATTCAACCGATGATGATCAGCTATCAAGACACTTCTGGTTTCACGTTGCGCTCAGGGCTTCATCGATATCTATGCCTAGTTTTAACACTAAATTCCGACTATATGGGGAAGTTATAGGACAGTATACAAGTAACAAGCTGATTAACCTGTGAACAACATCATGGCTTTGGATTGTAAAGCTCTAACACCTGCGCAGGTTGTCTTGTCTCTTAACCTTAAGATTGACCTCATCCCCCCTCCCCTTACCCCTCCTTTTCTCCCGTTCTCCCTTTCTTTAATTTCTTCCTTTTTCGAAAGCTCGTGGTGGTCTTGATCTTAGCATTCTTGCTAAGGTCTATGCACAACACTGTGACCCGGCATATTGACGGTGATCAATCGGCTGATCCCGGGTAAGGCCTGGTAGGGATAGCTGCACTATGTCGGCAGATGTTGGATGTTCATAATGAAGGCACTATTGTCTCTGCCTCTAGACATACTTAATTTGACCATGTTTAAAATGATAGATCAGATTATATTGACGGAGGCTTTAGCGTATATGTATGCCAACATACTTGTGTTCTGGTCTCAAGCTGGAAGTCATCACTAGGAGAACTGAACAAGACGTAACGGAGCTTCTAACTCACCATCGCAATGTTGCAAGCGCTTATACCCCCTAAACATTAACAAATATAATTATGATCAAATTTGATGCATGCGATTGCGAATCTTAGACAGAGTCGAACGTACACTAGCTTCTGTCATGGCTTGAGGCTGACAGCTTTTACGTCACACTGAGAAAGGCAGGGAGAACTATCGCAGGTATAGTACCGGGATTTGAGGCCTCTTTAAGAGCACAAGGTACTTCGTGATAGTCTCCCTATTTGCTGCACTTGGCGATCTGTAGTAGTAAGCGCACGAGGTGGCTGGAAATACATACCGGCGGGGTCACAGCTGACGCAGGTAGTCGAAGTTTAAGTACTGCTCAAGGATAGCTCTATGGAAGCTAGTCTACACCAGAGGCGTCTCGAGTGTTTCCACACAGATCGAGACCCAAATGTAAGGGCGCGGGCCACCGCGACGGTGTACTCTACGAATAGCTAGCGCGCATCTAGAGTCGTCAAGATCTGTAAAAAGCTGAGGGACTAGGCCCAAAAGGAAGATCGACGAAGCCAAGAGCCCTGCAAGCAGTTAGAGACTTTAGCATTTTGGAGCAGCTGAAAACGATTGACATCTTGGGGTTATCTAGATTCAAGATTCCAGATCAATAGCGCTGTGGTTCTCGACAGATCTTCGAAGGCGACGACGCAGTGGTGTCTAGATGAAGTCAAGATAAAGATGAGGAGTATCACTCAATGAATGGCGATAGCCAGCAGGGCAGGTGTAGTATAAATCAAGGGGTTTCTCCAAGTTCCACGAAGTCAATAGGCCAGCAAAACCATAGCTTAATACCCCTAGAACTTACATCTGTTATCATTCCCAGCTCGATACCCATCTATCAAATTCACCCTTAGGATCATAATCAAATGGCCTATCAGAAGAGAGTCCTTGCCACAGCAACTGTGTTTGACGCAGAATCCAACGGCAATTGGACGTTTGCCGATATTAACGGCGACGGTTCTCAAGATCTTGTATACATCAAGACCCAGCACACTTCAAGCGGAAAAGTCGAGGTACACGCCTCCCCAAATGAATCTCGCTTTCAACAACGTGGCTGGACGCTGAGAAGCGGCTTTGCTGCTGAGAACAATGGCACCTGGTTAATGCAGGACTGGAATGGAGACAAGCGAGCCGACCTCGTTTACATTAAAACGAGGGAAACGACGAACGGGAAGGTGGAAGTCCACATCGCTGACGCCAAGTCACAATATCAGCGGATGAATCATTATGTCAGTAGCCTCGAAATTGAGGACAATGGTGCCTGGACCATGGCAAGGAACGGCGATTTGGTATACATCAAGACCAAGAACACCAGCTCAGGCACGGTTGAGTGCCATATTGCCAGCAGAAAATCAAAATACCAGCAAACCCAAAGCATCACGACCAGCTTCGGTATCGAAGACAATGGAACGTGGTGTCTTGCGCCAAAATCTACAGGCGAATTGCCTGACCTCTATTACATCAAAACACGAAACACGGCATCAAAACTGGTAGAGGTGCATACTGCCTCAGCTAGCTCCGAATGGGGAGGTCGCCTCGTCGCCGCCACCTCATTCAAACCTGAAGAGAATGGGCAATGGCTCATGGTCGATTTCAGTCATCAGGACCAACCCGACCTCGCATACATCAAGTACAAATCAACGCCTAGAAGCAAGACTGAGGTCCATATTGTTGAACCCCGGCAGGTTGTGCCATCTTCTTATACACAGTCCTATAAAAATATCAAGCTTGATGGCAGTGTGCTACGAGCTAATTTACAACGGAATGATGGATCGTGGCGGGATGCATCCGTGGATCTAAGTCTGATCCTTGGTAACATCGACGGCAAATTTTCTTGGGGCGGCAAGGGGTTCAACGGATCAGCAGATGACATCAAATTCGAGGGCTCAGTCCTGTCTGCTAAGCTCCGTAAAGACGACGACACATGGGCTACGGACAGTTTCGACCTGAAGGATAGACTCATGAACAATGACGGCGTATTCCAAGCCATCAACCTCCCCGCAGTATTGGCTATTCCACCAAATCAGGAGGGTGTATTTATCCACACACTTCGGAACGTTTTGGAAGCCGAAGACGTGAAACTATACGCTGTCGAGGAACCAGAGGGCGCAACCGCCTTCTATGCCAATGCAGGCCTGAAATCTCAGAAGGCTCTGTTTAGGACATGGACTGTAGAGGCGACTGCATCCGTAATGCACGTCGCTAAATCTAACGGACACCCTATCTCGCAAGTCAGTGCAGATGTGTTGACTGTTGGGGTGAATGGGACATTAGGGACGTCGTTTGCGGGCTTCGAGGCAAACGTATGCTTGTTTAAAGCCGAAGCTAGCATCTTCGATTTGACTCTCGGACTAGGTGTTGATTCAGGATCTGGTATCAAGGATGATTCGTTCACCCTAGAGGCTCTGGGATGCGGGTTCACAGTTGGGCGCAAGGTTGCTATTTCATTCTACGGAAGTAGCTTTGGGATTGATTTTGGGCGTCTGTTCGGATGAGGGTCTAGTGCTTGTGCTGGACCACGATTTTGTTGTGACATGTACTATACCAGCGAGAATAGAAGAGTCATAGAATTTACGTTTAATTGTAGCCCTGGAGTATTTTCAAGAGACCATATGGAGAGCTTTATGAGTGTGCTCAAGTCCCAAGGCAGCCCAATACAAAACAAGTCACTTTCGGACAAGGAACGCTAAAAAGGCAAGCCAACCGCAGCTCAGCCTGCATATCCGATACTGACACCTAACTTTATCGTCTTCCAACAATATTCCGCGCCATTTATATTATTTAGTTCACATGAAGGAACTGTTTCGGCCCTCGAAGCGCCTAACCCTAGTCACAACCCTCCAGTATAACCTAATATTTTAGTCTCTTTTGCTTATACCACTCCCCTTCATGAACTCGTTCAATTTCGGACCCCGCAGTATGGGTTAGAGGCTTTCTTGTCTCGTCATCCCACCCATATGAATGAAGTGGCGGCGTAGAGTGTTAAGGGGTGACCGGTTACGTAGGAAGAACAGCCCCCGGTGGCTACAACTAGAGAGGAATTCGGTTGCTATTACTGAAATAGCGGAAAAAGTATATCACGGTGAGTTGAATCATAGCTACACATTTAGTACAAGTTATATTGGTAGGTCATACTTAGTCTTAAGCGCACGTCTATATATTTAGCACTTTGGTAGGAATAGACTCAGAAGAGCTTAGTTCAACTAGGACAGCATTATAGAACTTCGTATCTGACCCAATGAGTGCCCAACTGAGTGTAATATATATCTTTTTTGATGGTCAACTAACCCACTGTCATGTTTATTTAGCGAATTTGGGTAGTACAACTGCTCTAATTTCGGATGCTATAGACTCCAGTCATCGAGTCTTCATACCGAGTCTTCAATTCCTTTTTATCCAACTGATGCCTACCAGAGTTCGAATATATTTTATTAGAAGGCTTACATTACCATTTTCAAACGAAACGTAACATAATGGAGCAGGAATGGTGCGTGGCTACTCGGACTTCCCCTCAGGACTTTGGTGTACCCTCCTGCAATGGCCTCATGTGACTGCTGAGCCTCAAAAGGCTATGGATTGACGTCAGGCTATGCTGACAGATTGTGTAACTTACAAGACATCGATATATATCAATGTTCAATTCAATCTTTTGAATCAAGAAAATGTAACCGTCTTAAGATAAAGGCATCCAGCATATTGCTAGAATATAGTGTTTAGGGTAAATGCTAATATTCAGGCCATAGTGTATATCCTAAGTAAATATAGGCCCTTTTTAGACTAAGATGGCTGATGAAGTTCTAGTGACTACGAATCGTACTTCTCCATACTCTGACCGTGAGCAACATAAGCTTAGGTGAAGCCACAGAGGTGATGGTGGCGCTATAGTAGCTCCGGATCACCTAGGAAAGCGCAGGACTGTTTTCTCACGCATCAATAAGCAAAGCTCTTAAGTTCTGCTCATCAAATGTATTGCTTCTCTACATAGTGGGCTATTGAGGATTCTAATGACATAGATGACTCGTCATGCGCTCACGCGGTCTGACTGGATCGCCGAGGCCTTGAATAAGCAGTAAATAAGTCCTATATGACCTGGACAGAGGATACCCGTATTGGTGTACACTAATACATTGGACGGGTTAGTATAAGAAGGAGGAAATTTCGCTCGATGTTGAATTCTATTTTCCAGCAACAAATACAACCAATCTACTTGAAAACCAGATTCAATCATTTCATTGCTATTCAACGAATAGCTCTACAATCAAAATGCAGTTCACCAACTCCCTCGTGCTTTGCATTGGCCTCATCGCTGGTACTTATGGCCAGCCAGTCGAAGAACGTGGTAACGTTGTTGCGCACCTCATTTTCCACGGCGGTCCTGCTTCGTACGAATTGTACGTGCCCACGGATGGGACTGTAGTCCAAACCAGTAAGGAAATCTCCAGGATGAAAAATTTGCGAAGGGGTTGAAATTAATTAACAATTAACTAGACAATGGTATCTCCGTTGACACTATCGACACCCCTAACTACGATGCCCTCGACTTGTGCACCTTCAACACGCAAGGTGTGAAGACTTTGACAGGGTCGTCTACCCAAATCACAGTTGGACCACCTCAACCCATTCTCAGCGTGAGCTGCCGAGCCCACTAATCGAGATCCCACTGCGTTTGAAATTTGATATTTGGTCGCTGGTTCATCTCTTCGCTGAATTGAAGCGACTCTGTCATGTATATTCAATTCTTAGTAGCAGGATTCAAGTTGGGTACTACAAGCCGAGAGCTAGAATTCAGTTGGGTGCTACAAGCATATATAGTCGTCAAATATCAATATACGCTGGAGTACTCACTACACCTAGGCCTCTTTATGCCGCGATATACAAGAGCCTTGCTTTATTGAACTTATGTCATACGGAGACTTCCGATACCACGCTAGCCACTTATAGAAGTCATCATCAACAATGGATTGATTGGGTATGAAAGGTCAGAAGGCCAACTGGCATATGCAGGTCTACGACCAACAGACAGAACTGAGGCGAAGATAACAGAATGTACTCGGTACAATACGTGTATAAATAGAGGGCAACTCTCCCGACGAAGGAAGGGAGGAAACCATGGCCCTTGAGACCCTTAGTATATTATTACATTGAATATGACTAAGTTCCAAGCCCTCTACAAGAGCCCTTGTCACAACTTATCACCTATTACCTAGTGTTTATGAACTACCCAGTCATATGAGTCTCTCTATACTGTCAATAGTATATAGATGTTCTAAAAAGGTACTGTCATAATGCTCTACCTCTCAAGGCGGAGCAGCCATATATAGATACGAACTAAAAGACAAATAAGAGTATGCCTCTGCACGATGACGGTTGTCGTAAATTTGGACTTTCAGAGTCTATCACTCAATGGATTGAGCAGTGTAGTTTATAATTGTCAGCTTGACATTAAATAGAACCGCTGTGCAATCGGAGAAGAGTGAGCTCATCCACAGTTTGGAGTTCCCAAGCGCCCTTTTAAGATAATGTTGAATGAAAACTTAGGTCACCCATGACTGAGTAGTGTGTCTGTGGCTTTAACTGGAATGTATTGACGATATTAGCTATCCAACAATTACGCAAAAACAAGCCTATAATACGCATAAGGTGGGTATCACTTGTGTCTAGATAATTACAGATTAAGATATAGCATCTTAAAGGTAGAAGTGAGAGTGGTGAGTACTAGTATGTGAAGAGCCTAGGTAATGTTAGTCTGTCACAGCCTAAGAGCCCCCTTTAATAATCATATTTATGATACCATGTCATCTCAGTTGCCCTCTAATACTCCATGGCCTGTCCGGGAGAGCTCGGGCAAATAAGGCTTGGCACGACTGTCCATAGGAATAAATTTTTTTTTTCTTCTGGCCATGCATTCATGGTTCCTACGTAAAGCTGAATTTCAAAGCGGAGGGCTGTTTTAGGAAACTGACGTGCGGAGACGGCAGGATATTAGGTTGGTTTCGGCTGCGTCCTTTGTTATCGAACACGCCAAAGTGAGACCAATCCCCTCCGGCGCACAGAGCCTAGGCATAATGAGGAAAAGATTACATGGTAGTTACCCTGTCTCGTCGGCTTCTTGATAAATTTTATTTTATCTATGAATTTCTCGCGCAAAGTCAATCTCAGGTTGTCGCCATGTCCGCTGGCTCCTCCTCATCTGGAAATTCTAACCGCTCCATCGGCGCGCGATCCTTCGAAGGAGAGCTACGAGTGCGCAATGAGCTATGGAGGAACTATCGGATCAGGGGCGATCATACCGACCCTTCCACCGCAGACTATAACAGAATATACTCTCACGTCAGAAGAAATCCGCGTTTACTCCCCAATCCTGAACCTTTGCTCTTTTTTCAGAACCGCGTGCCGCATATACTCCCTTATTTACAAGGGGCCGGTAGCGGCCAGGAACTTGTGGGATCGAGTAATCGTCTGAGCACCCATACTAAAAAAGCTAAGGGTCGATATGGCGAACTTGTCGCCTACTTTGGAGAGCCGCGTTATGTCGTGCAGAAACCCTTAGGTATAGGTGCGAACGGCCTGGCTGTCCACTTTTTAGATCGTGGGCCGTTTGGCACGGAAAGTCCTGGGAAAGACATTGTCATCAAGACTGCTGTGGAAGGCTGGCAGTGTGACAATATCGAGGATGAAAAGAGAAGTAATGATTTCTCGTTATGCATATATCCTCGTTTCCACGGGGAATGTCCGCTTCCCTTACCATCGCTTTTATTTGTCCATTTTTTTCATCTCAGACACCCGAAATTGATTTAGATTAAGAATACTGACTGAATCTTGCAGTGATGAGGGTGAGAGACATAGCTAATAGAACTCTGGCAGGTCGCTGACACATCGAAAAATACTCTAGAAAGTTAAAGGGTCTGCACACTGCGTCCGGATTATTGAACCTCAAGACATTGGAAATCCCAAGGAAGAGCCAGTAGCTTTGCAGCTAATTGACTGGGACTCGAGTACAGATGGCAACTCGAGTGGAAATGACAGTTCGACCCGCACAGAAGTCCTACGAAGGCATCGGGTCCCAAAGAGGAGATCCCGTGGCAATCAACACTGGGCCAGAAAAAGAACGAGGAGAATAATGCGAGCTCAAGAAATAGATAGAGAGATAGAACGACAGGAGGAAAGAGGAGTGAGAAGAGACTACATAATCATGGAATATCTACACAATGGAAGTCTCGCAAGCTTGCTAATGAAACTCAATAACGAGAAAGAGGACCCCAGATTAACAAGGATACCAAATCGAGTGTTATGGGGATTTTGGCTCTGTTGTAAGTGTTGAAAGGAATTCAATGAGAGATGAGGTAATAACTGATCTCATATAAAACAGTGATTAGGGCTTGTATAGCAATGGAATACCCTCCACGGAAGTTCCATCCGCTCCGAAAGAAACCAGAGGTACCTGAAGGTGCGGTATCATTCTTGCAAGCCAAGGCCAACAGTATGTTGCGTGAGTGTAAAAGACTGGGAATTTGGCTTTTTAATCCACAAGAGCAAGCAGGATTGGAGGCCGAATACAATCAACTTGAAGGCGATCTGGTCGAAAATATCCCGAACCCAACTGGGAAAGGGTCACTAAATTGGAAACGAGAAAGGAGACAGAATATGATACATCGCGATCTCGATCCAACAAACAGTTTGTCTACCTTGCTGAGACACTATGGCAAATACTGACATTGCTTCGAAAGTCTTCGTCGACGGCTTCGAGCTTGATGGGGTCGCTCTGAAACATTGGCAAGAGCAACTTTCAATCGAAGACCAGGACGAGTCCAACCCAGACGACGAAGATGCAATAAATTCCCCTCAGGGCTCTTTGAGGTACACGGGGAAACGACCAGATCGACTTTGCCAAGAGCACGAGCTCGTACCGAGATTAAAGGTATGTTTCAACAAACAATGGTAGCTACCTAGATAGTAAACCTAGCGGTTGACAATAGAGGGCACTAGGTAGGCGACTTTGGGCTAGCAGTATGCATAAAACAGCAAAAGAGAAAGTATGTAATATACCTAGATCAACCTTGTAACAGTCTTCTCCACGCTAATTGTTAACAGTGAGTACTATCTATACAACCGGGTATCAGGCAAGCACGGGGAACACCCCCCTGTTAGTGTTAAAGGTTCCGCTATTTATTTGACGACTAATAAAGACTCCTAGGAATGCTTCGGTCCTGAATGGGAAAGAGTCGAGGGTGGAAAAGACGGAGATTATCTAGCCAATTCGAAGACCTGTGGATACTACAGCAATAAAAGCAATATCTGGAGCATTGGAATAGTATGTGTTAACCCACCATTAATCAGTACTCCCTCATATTATTCAATTAAGATGTGAGGATAGGAACCCTGCAGAATTCGGGATCACAATATAGACGTGTGATCGCGCACGGCGAAAAGAGCGTGGTATATTCCGCAGCAATTAGACTTTGTACCAACTTTCTCCAATATCTCATTTACAGAACTAGCCACTGAGGCAGCAACCCTCATTGTCAATACTAACTTGTTCTAGACAATGTGGGAGTTGATCACCAAATCCATAGCACCTACTCCACCAATTCCTCAGCCTCCTTATGAGGCGAGAGACCTGTTTCCGCCTTATAATAATCATGGACAAGCTGATTACGACATAATATTCGACGACCCGAGATATGCAGATTTCAAAATCTCATACTGTCCTCTTTTAATAGATCCAGAGGTGCATGACTTTGACTGGGTCGACGAAACATTAAGACAAACAATTTTGGCATGCTGTGAGTTATCCTGTCCAGATCACAAAGTTTTGTGAATGGCAACTGACTGGGTTTCTACCAGTGTACCATAGGCCTGACGATAGACCGACTTTGGAAGGCCTACTGAGAGAGGCTGAAGAGAATATCCACACAGATAGATTTCCAGATGAGAGTGATGCGAGTATCAGGGACTGGATACAATATTGGTTCTTTGATGCTCGGCCAGCACCGAACTCTTCTCCTTCAGACAACGCACCACCTCCAGATAATCCACATTTGAGGCTTCAAAATGCCATAGCTCAGGATAATCCAAACCATCCTGTTCGCCAACGAATACAGGCCCAATTCGACGCAGATTTCCCTGGTGGCTTTACTCAGATACCCAATCCAGCGATCGGACTACACTGTGGCCTATATGCACTCGTGGATAGTTTACAAAGTCAGCTAGGCCTACAACCTACCATTAACGGTATCACCCATAATTTGAACAGCTTACCAACAGCGGACGATCTATTGACTATATACCAACAACTGAGACGCTCTGGACGCCTTGATCCGTTCTTCACAGCAGAAGAGTTTGCCGCGGTTAATAATTACACTGTGGATATATTTGCCTTGATTCTTAGTGAATGGGGCCGAACCGTGGGTATCGAGTAAGTCTTTAGAAAGTCTCTCAAATACCTTAGGGCAGTCCCCTTCTTCATCTTTCTGAAGTCATATCCTGCCGAAGTTGTCGGACTCGGGTGGAGCCTTATATATACCGTTAGGCCTCGTACGTCTAACGGCGTCATTTTCCCGGTGCGAGACAAAGCTTTGCAGCTTTTCAGCCTTGTAGTGCTTGTAATATTTACTAAATACTTGATGTTTATAGATTAGCGTTAGGATACTATCTCAGACACCGATCACCTCCGGTTATGCATACAGCCAGCCCTTATAAAGAACCTAAATTCATCTGGATCCATAACGATAATAAGCAGGATATCAACGGTACTGATCATGAGACATTGAACAATTATGTAGGCATAGAGCGAAGAAAATCTCGACCAGAGGAGAATCTAGCAGACTATGAGTCTGACGGATAAGTTTTCAGCGTTTCGAGGACGGTGACAGCTATTATTCAAGTGCAGGAATATGAGAAGCAAAATAGGTTTGAACATATGTACTGAGGTCTGCATAATTAAATGGTATGCAACATTAGGGGTCGAATGTCAACACTATAGTTATGTTTAATACAAATAATTCTATCGCTACCAACCATGTCCTCGCTCGTGTAGTCGGTCTAAGCCATCAAACAACCTCTTAGACATCAGACTTGGTACTTTCAGAGCACGGCCTTAAAGTTTCGTTGGAAATAAAGAGCAATACAAAGTTCTTATTTAAGCTGCAAAGCATAGACTATATGATGAACTGTCTAGTCTTTTCAATATATACGCTATACACTGCTCGGAATTAGGACAGCTAAATGAATCGCACACCTCGAGAAGCTTTTGGATACCTTCATCATTTGCCCCTATCGGTTAGGTCGATCTGGGTAGTTTGCGGGTTATCTCTTGCCAAGGCTCTCGGCTAACGGAGCTTGACCTGCCTGAAGGGGATGGTGCAACATTCTCGACCATCCAGGCCCAGCTCCAGTTGCCCAATCTAGTTCAGTCGTTATGCGACTGGTCATCAGAAGCAGGGTTCAAGAAAATGCGTGTTCTAGCCACTGGTTCTTGATAGGCCTGTCATACAAACGCAATATTCTATAAAGAGTTGCGTATCGGCTACTACAGTCAGTAATTCTCGCTTGCGGTAAATCTCGATTCTCCTCACCTTCTTCTCCTTTTCTGTCCCTTTCCGTTTCTTCTTTTACGGCAGAGTAGCGACCATGAAACTCACACAGGCTAGCAATATCTTCCTGCTAGCAGGGCTTGCCAACTCATGCTTGCTCCCTGAGGAGCGTGCCGGTGGCTCCATTCACAAGTCACTTAATCGCCGCCAGGGCAACACTGGAAAAGCGATTGGCAAAGGAGACCGTTTCAGTAGTGGGAGTCTGTTCCCACGCGGTATCGGTAGCGGGAATGCCACTGATATGAGTACTATTCTCAATATCAATGAGGTGTCGACAGGCCTCCAGGGATTGGTAAAGGAGTATGGAATTGAAACCTTCACCACACCTTACAAGACCTTTGAAGGTCGTACAATCACAGGGGCGAAGATTGGTGGCTCGGGCACCTACCATGTATATCTGAACGGTGGCATACAGTAAGTAGACCGTGAGTCAACTCTCCTAGTATCCTGAGAGTTTTAAACATACATAGTCATCCCTTTCCAGTTTAGCGATTGGGTCCCTCTATTTTCCTTCATTATCTGCCGGTCATAATCAAACAGTCGAAAACTGACTAAACATTGCAGTGCCCGTGAGCGTGGCTCCCATGACAGTGTTCTGTATTTTATCTCGGACCTGTTGTACGCCCAGAAGCATGGAACAGGTTTAACCTATGGAAAGAAAACCTACACCAATGCGGACGTGGTCAAGGCTCTCAGCGCGGGCATCGTCGTCACACCTCTGATCAACCCTGACGGTGTCAATTACGACCAGACATCCAACAGCTGTTGGCGAAAGAACCGTAACACTAAGAGCTCAAGTAGTAGAGATCCCAGCACCATTGGTGTCGATCTTAACCGCAACTTCGACTTCGTTTGGGATCTGTCGAAGTGGGCTTCAAGTGTATCCAGCGAAGTGGCTTCGTCGAGTCCCTCGTCGGAAGTATTCCATGGAACTGCGGCCTTTTCTGAGCCTGAGTCGCAAAGTGTGAAGTATGTCTTGGACACCTACACCAAGGTCAGGTGGTTCATCGATCTCCACTCCTACGCTGGCGATGTGTTGTACAGCTGGGGTAGCGACACAGACCAGAGTACGCAGCCATACAAGAACTTCCTGAACACGACTTATAATAGTGTTCGCGGCATCACTGGTGACTCGACGAGCTCCAAGTATGGTGAATACATATCTAGCGAGGACTTGAGCAACGTTCAGACTGCGGGTAAACGCTTTGGAAACGCCATGTCTACCTCGACCGGTAACACGTACACCGTTATGCAATCTGCATACCTGTATCCTACATCAGGAGCTAGCGATGACTATGCATTTTCGAGACACATCGCGGACCCTACTAAGAACAAAGTATATTCTTATACTATTGAGTTTGGGTCCGCCAACAACCAGGCCTCGTGCCCCTTTTACCCGACAGCGGCCCAGTATACGAGCAGCCTGCAAGAGACAAATGCGGGCTTCAGTAAGCAATTTAAACATTTTCACCATACCGTTTTCAGACTCAGACCTTTCTCAATTTTTCTATATCATTTACTAACATTTTCAATTACAGTTGAGTTTTTGCTGGCAGCGGTTGATATTGGGCTTGAGTGAGCCTTACAAATCTTCATACTAGAGGTAGATATCAAAATATTACAATGATAAAACTCTGTAGGAGCATCTTGGCTCAAAAAATTCATCTTGTTCCAGATTTCCCTGATTGTCTTACATGGTGATGTGGTATAACACTAATCTTCTTACGTAAGTCTGGCCGCTTTCCAATTAGACCGACTTCCTAACTCGTTTTTTGTTACAGTTGCCGGATTCGGCCTCAGTAGAAGTAAAATAACCCTAAGCCTAATTGGCGTTAGTTCCTACAGTTTCCAGATGGATAGGACCACTGGCACCACATCTCTATTGATTTCAAAGCTACGGTAATTACTGCAAAAGAGGCTTTTAACATAACTGTTGCTCAGGCAAAAAGGAATTGAGTTAGGATATTCATAAGGAAGCGGGCCTTCTACTCTACCTGCAGGACCAAAACGCAAAAATATAGGACAAGCAAAGATGGATTCGTTCCATAAATATCTAGGTCTTTACCGATTGGGCGAAAGCTGAACGTCCGACTTTGTTTATTGTACTGAGCCACACTGCCACAGTGACCTCGATTAAACTCTCCTTCTATTAAAGACAAACCATTAACTACGCTATAAAGATCATGTCGGGAATTAAAGATTAAAGTGAGCGTAAATATATTAAATCGGGAAGTCCAAACTCAACGCGACAGCATGTCCTAAGCGATTCCTATAGTACCATTCGCAGCTTCATCAAGTACCTATCATATGTATGTATGTAGCTGAACCACCCCTGACTTAGCCACCCCCTAAGCACTCCGCTTTAATACATGAACGTTGTGGAACAGAAGAAAAGAAAGCTTACTGCTACGTCGCATCTGCTGTTTATTGCCTGTGATAGTTCTTCCTGACTTCGATAATGCGCATAATATTCTGATACAATATGAGATATTGTCATATTGACACTGGTTTACTTCGCTCTGGCATCTTACCTAGTTCCTCCGGTGTTACGGCAGAAACTCCTCGGCGAGAGACCTGCAGAATGTCGGACTAGTCTTTCGAGAGGTATTAGGGTCAACTCGACACTTTGCTTTCTGACGTATCGATATGCCGGGTCTGCGTCTTCTTTCCCTTGGTAACTTCAGCCCTTCTTCGTCATGCTCTATATAACTAAATGAATCTATCTAGATGGAGGCGGTGTTCGAGGTTTAGTAACTCTCACCATCCTGAAGCGCTTACTATATCTCATCAGCCCAGAAAATCCGCCAAAGCCGTGTGACATGTTTGATGTCATTGCTGGTACAAGTACAGGTGGACTCATCGCTATCATGTTGGGTTTACTTGTGAGTTCACTACCTCTCTTGCTAGTATGCCGAATACTGACAGCGGTACCCTCGGAAGGAATTGGACGTAGAAACATGTATAGAAACATATCTGAAACTATCGAAAGTAGTTTTCAAGCCGCGCAAAAGAGCCAAAGTACTTGGGCGTATTCTGTTGAATACCTTAGGTCAAGCTCCATTCGATCACAAACTTCTTGAGCGAGAAATTAAGCAGCTTGTCTTTGAAAAACTGGGTGATGAGAACGCACCCTTGTACCAACAGACGGCAAAGTGCAAAGTGTGCGCACTCCTTAACTTAGGGACTACTTAATCATGTAATTACTAACGACTAATAGGTTCGTATGTACAAGCTTATCTAACACCGAAACTATTCGTCTCCGGAGTTACGATTCCCGGTTTGAGGATCGTATAACTTGTACCATATGGGAGGCAGGTCGAGCTACCTCGGCGGCACCAATGTTCTTTGATCCTATCAGATTCAGCAATGGGTTGAAATTTCGCGATGGTGCATTACGGGCAAACAACCCAACATTTGAACTCGCCCACGAAGTCATGGCAGAGTTTTCATCTGAAGAGATTGCCGCTATTGTCAGCATTGGAACAGGGATACCGGGTTCTATCATTATGGGCAATGGACTCGCCTCTGTAGCAAAGGCTTGTGGGCGCATTGCCACTGATACTGAGAAGAGCGCGAGGCAGTTCGAGGCAGACTATTGTTCCACTGGAGGAAAGTTCGATGGAAAGTACTTTCGGTTCAATGTGACTAGAGGGGTGGACGGGGTGCGGCTTGAAGAATGGCACAAAACCGATATTATGGTCAGCAGCACGATCAGTTTCCTCGGACAACAAACTACCCGGCGTCAGCTTCAAGAATGTGCTGGAGCATTGGGCGGCATTAATCGCAATGAGCTAATTATCAGGCTAGATCGATCACAACCCCTCTGTAACCCATTCTATCAGCTAGACCGGATTGGCAAAATCCCTGTGCCTTACTTCATTTTTAGACAAGAACTTCACTACATCCACGCTTGTTTCCAAGATATTTCCAGCCCTTCTAGGAGCCGTGTTGTCTGCCTTTTAGGTCTGGGCGGGTCCGGAAAGACCCAGTTAACGCTCGAATATGCGTGGTCGAAACGAGAAAACTTTGGCGTCGTATTATGGATTGACGCAGGGAGTCGAGCAACGCTATCCGCCAGCTTTAGACTCGCCGCCAGTCAACTTGGTCTCCGTTTGCCTCAACATAAGGAAGCGATCACTACAAATATGGCTCTAACAAAGCATGAAACTGAATTGGAATCCGATGTGGCTGCTGTCAAGCAACATTTACTAAAGAGGAATGAGCCGTGGTTGATAATATTCGATCAAGCGGATGACGACAAATTTCTCGCAGAACTCGAACAATACATGCCATCTGACTCTAATGGACATATACTAATATCTTCCCGTCGCAAAGAAGCCTATCGCCTCGCACAAAAGGCGATAACAGTTGAAGGATTATCTCCCCAGGGAGCTCGAAATCTGTTGCTCTATCATGCCGATATCCAAGAGCCAACGGACGAACAAGTTACTTATGCCGACAAGATTGTTCGAACCCTGGATTACATCGCCCTCGCTGTGGACCTTGCAGGCAGGTGAGTTAGTGGACTGTTTCTTTTTATTATCATCTTTCTCTTCTTTCTTGAGGAAGAAAAATGAGAAGATATCACTACCTTACCAGAAGTATTCGACTAGTAGAGTGTTCCAACTTAAGCAGTTGACTAGAAACTGATGTAGCTAATCAACCCAATCCCGTGGCTAGCTATATACAAAATCCGGGTGGACTCCGGCGCTATTTAGATCTATACGTGACTAATAAGGAAGAGCTGTATAAACGGTCTCTCGGGAAAGTGCCTTCGAAATTGACTGGGTACACAATGTCGGTTTTTACGGCATGGAGAATTTCAATGGCCGCAATCCCCGAGAATACCGCCAGGTTCTTACACTTGCTGTGTTTTCTCGACCCAACAAATCTCTCGAAAGACCTCTTTCGACGAGCCTGTACAGTAAAAGAGTACTGGACAGACAGCGGCCAAAAAGGGTTATTGAACCCGTCCGATAGCGGTGTCCCATCTTGGTTACTAGAACTTCTATGCGATGCGGCGGGAAATTGGAGTGAATTTAAATTTCACGAAGTACTCAACCAACTTGGATCTCTTTTCTTCGTACAACAAGAGATCTTCCGGGGCTCGTGGTTGCACCAAACCGGGCCTGTGGAGAGTAGCTCTTTTGTCACAGAGGGTGACGAAATAGTTCTTCTGAAGCTACCGCAGCCGCTTCATGATCTTGGCAGATATTATCACACACCGCAGAGACGCCGTGTGTATTGTTATGAAGCACTGGCCGTCTTAATACATGGTTTCCGCAATGAGATCTCGAATACTAATAGGAATATCAGTACAAACTCCCATGAACCCGCAGTCTTGTACGTCGGAGCGGGTGGGGAGGTAGCAGATGTTTCCAGCCTCCAACGCCACTTGGAAGAATTTGAAAGGCATATCCAGGTTCTCAGATATGACATCGACGACAACATTGAGCAATCCCAACACCGGTATCGATGCTTTGATGATATTCATCCGCCATGGTACATAGCAGAAGTGATCATGTTTGCAAGCGTGTGGTGGCCGGAGCTGGTCTGCATCTCAAAACACAATCCTTCAAGCTTGATATCACCATGGGGAGTGACTATGGAGATCGCGGATACCCTGGTTTCTCACCGTCGTACATGGACATTACAAAACGATGAATATCCCGAACAAATAGGATTCCAGCAACGATGGGCCCTTCAGCATAGCATATACCACGACATTATCTATCAGTCCGATGTGTTAACAAGATTCCAGCCTATCCTGACCTTGAAAACGCTATATAGAATTGCCTCGAAGGCAGTTTACATGGCTCTTTCTCGCCCCTGGTCGTCTGAGTATGAGTTCCTAAATGCTCTATCCTCACAGATGCGAACCCAAATAGAGGAATCGCGAGGAACAACTATCGCCCAACACTTGTTATTCGAACAATGGAGACATAGCCCAATGGGCCAAAACCTTTTGGGAAGATTGAAAAAGCAGGTCCATGAAGATCGAAGCTTCTGATTATTCATAGAATTGAGGTACTCTGACGCGGTGAACGATACCGTTCCAGGCTTGGCGTTTCGAGTACTCGGTGTTATTCACACGATGATGGGTTCGCGTAGCATACTTATCAGTAAAACGATACTGAAGGACTACAGTTTTCATTCATAGCAGCTGTAATTTAGTGAGCCTCCACTCGTTTTACACGGGTACTATCATTACATGAATGCATCGTGGAGGTGAGCATCAAAGGAACAAGCATAAAGTTAAGCCTAATGACGCCAACAGACTCACCTGCTTGCTACTTCTCTTCTACCTTTGTAGCTGAGATCATAAACCGCTACTGATAGCCCAGGAGGCATCAACATGGAGTGCTCACCCTCGACCTGTGCAAGCCGTCTAGCGTGCGGGGGACGGCTGCTACAATCAACGCTAAGGTGCAGTCTGGAACCATCCGGCACTCATCCTCAGCGCTGGTCATAGCTGTCTCTGCAATCCATCCCCCGTAGACCCCGCTAGCAATCCACGTGGGCTTAGCGGCATTCGACGCTAGGTACGGAGCCGCCGAAGCCGCTATGTTAGTGAGCCCCTATTAGTCTACTACACTACCGAGACTACCTACACTCCCTCATGTTCTGAATTCTATGCGCAATGCAACTAAATCAAGACTATTCAACTAGCTAAGTTATTACAACCTCGAATAACAAACTGTTACACATGGTCTCGTATATCCTTGACAATAGGTGGAGGGTCTTCTCTCTCTTCATTCTTTTAATCTCTTTCGTATGTTACTGGGTCCTGGAAATACACCATCAGGATCCCCAAGAAGCGATGCCCGAAGCCCCAGCGCGGGCCCCAAGTGGCCAAGCCGAGCAGGTGGCCGCCATCATGCTCTCGTGGCATTCATTAGAGCTTATAGCTCTCAAGAAAGTACAATCACTTTGGGCCGGATACGGCCACACATCCCAAGTGACAGCGCGAGCCAAAAGCGCCAGCGCAGCCCGCCGAATGCGCGAAATGTACGGCGATATCGGTGTTGCGAGTGAGGACGGCAGGGAGACGTACGCGCTTATCCTCAAACTCATCTCACCGCCGCCCGGGGCCGGAGACGAGGGCCACTTACGGAAGATCTTGAGCTATGAGGTCGAGCAGAACTTCTACGGTTCTGTCGCCCCGCTGCTCGGGAGGGATCTGCCCTTGGCCCGGTGCATTGCGGCCACGCTGGGGAAGCCTGGATCTGACACGCCCGAAGGGCTGATGGCGACGATGATGACGGATTTACGGTCGAAGTATCCCGTCGCTGGGGAGAAGAGGACCGTGCTCAATGAGACGCAGGTGCATGCTGCACTGAACTGGCTGTCCGAATTCCACCGAAGATCATGGGCGGTCCGACCACCATTCCCCTTGCAGGAATTGCTCCTCCCGCCTCTCGAGGAGGCGGAGAGGAGACGTCGGGGTGAGACGCCGGGCCGCTTGGTATGGTTGAACGGGGGTTATACGTATCTTGCGACAAGACGGCAAGAATACGCCTCTCTTGCCGCTGACTCCACGTCCGAATGGTCATCGGCGCTTTGTGAACCCTTGGCACAATCAGGGCGCTCTATCGCGGAGACGGTGGCGGAGTTTCTGACGCCGCGCGGGCGTGGATACGAGACGCTCATACATGGCGATGTGAAGTCTGAAAATCTTTTCACGACCCATTCTGGCTCTGAAGTCGCATTCTACGATTTTCAATATGTAGGTCTTGGGTTGGGTGTGTGTGATCTTGCCAAGTTGTTCACGTGCTCGGTTCCGTTGCGTATGCTTACAGATGATGATGGACCGGCTGAGCTACTGATGGGGGACGGCGAGAGGAGGCTACTCGAGCGATATCATAGTAACCTACTTGCTGGAACTGACAAGACGTATGACTGGGATACCTTCGTACGGCATTGGGAAACAGCGCTTGTTGATTGGCTGAGGTTTCAAGCTTCCTGGGGATTCTGGGGGAACACAGAGTGGCTTGAGGCTCGTGTCCGGTCGATATTAAAAGACCAAAACTGGAAGATTTGGCTTCATGAACAGCAAAACCTGATAGATCAAGAGCTGGGCTCATTGCTGCGTAATTAGACATGACATATTACAAGACTCGTTCGTATGTCTTTTATTATTTTTCAGTCCCAGACCGTGGGACTATCGATATATTATAATAATCATTACTCCGGAAAAGGAGAAGACATAATTTGTTGCGCTGGTGCTGCGAACCAACCCTGGAAGTACACTAGGTATGTAAGCCAGGGTTACGATCAATCTCGTGACTGCGTTTACGTGCATGAGGGCACGTCACTATAATTGTCATACCACCTAGCCATGAGTTTCGTACCCGCCTTGAAATCATGTATCCCGAAACCATAACACCAAGCAGCCAAAGGAAGTGGAATCGAATAGAAATACCATATAACAGCAACTCAAGCTTTCCACTCATCCCTCCCCAGCCTGACGATATCACTCTGTTCCAGCACCCAGTACTTGCTCGGTGCCTTGCCCTCCCCAGCCAGGATGGCAGCATTAACAGCCGCGCGGGCGACAACTTCGCCGTCCTGCGCGAACTTATCCTTGGCGCCCTGTCCCAGATACGTCCCGACGGCGCGGAAGGCGGCGCCGAGAAAAGCACCACCAGTATGAGCTACCTCCCGATCACCTATCAGGAACCCGGGACGCAGGATGATGGCATGCTCGAAGCCGAGCCCCTTGATGGCGTCCTCCACGCCGACCTTCATCTTTGAGTACGGCGCTATCTGGCTGCCGAGCCCGCGTGTACCTGCTGATGACACGAATACGAAGGTCTGGGTGCCGGCGGCGTGGGCCGCTTTTGCGAGCTCGATGTTCACTGTGAGAGAATACGGACGTGAGTATGCACGGCGAAGAATCTACGGCGGTGCTGGTGCGCGGATGCTTACGGTCATGGTCGATCTTCCACTGGTTCTGTATGCCACCGGCCTGAGCGCGTGTCGCTGTAAAAGTATAGGCGTCAGCACTACTCCTCGCTAGAATAGACTCGGCCCTTCGCTACTGCTTTCGTGAATTTGCAGGCGTATACGGGCGCGGAAGTGTGGTTGAGATACGGGGTGATTGAGATGGGTTGGGGATGCGTACTGCCTAGAGCTGAGTATACCGTCTTCGGGACCGGCGAGAAAGCTGAGAATCGAGACGCCCACTTGGTCGTGTCGGCCTCGATGGTAGCGTTGAGCTTCGCCGAGGTCTCGGTCTTGGGAGCCCGGCGTGAGATAGTGTATACTTTGTCGCACGCGTCGATTTCGAGCAGCGTCTTGAGGATCTGGTGGCCGACGAGGCCGGTAGAGCCAATAACGGAGGCAGTAGACGTCATCGCGAGCTAAGGTACTGCGATTTAGCTGATTAGGATTCCGGGTTAACGAGCTTTTGATCTAGATGGCATGTACAAAATAGTAGTCGTAGTGTTGTGTGATGTTTAGGTACGAATACCGTTGTCGAATGTGCTTCTGTTAGTACCCAATAGAGCTCTTATCGCAGCTCTGTGACGTGATACCTAGTAGCTGTCGCTTGCTGCCGAGGTTGTCGCTGGTTTCAGAAGGGTCTCGATCTGCTAGGGCGGGTACCTGAGAGCTTGTAGCGGGGTACTTCATCCCAACTGACACAGACAGCCACTACGCCAGTAAATCTTACTTGAAGCAAGTATAAGCGATCCGACGAAGTGACAAGTATTCTAATAATCTTCCTCGCCTACATACCTAGGTAGTATATGAACCTGTTTCTCGATAAATTGCCTCAGTTTAACTCATATGCTCTGCTCAATTCAATTCTCAAAGTTGGATTGGTAAGCTTTATTGTCACTGATTTGTGTCAGAGTAGTATCATGCTTTTTCAGCATCGAAAGATGACGTAAACTTGCAAAGTCAGTCGCTGCCATGACATGACAGGCAAAGATAGAAATAGAAAATAACGTAGTGTAGCAGATGCAACAGAGAAGTGTAAGGTTACGACCATCCGTCGACCATCTGTATACGCATCTTAGCTAAGTGTTACTAAACTTGGTTATTAGATTCGGTTCCTTCCGAGATAGGCAAAACCAGTATACATATAGAATTTGAAGGTAGCTCTTAAAGCCTCAACTTGTCGAATCAGTCGCGGTTTACTCAGTGAAGTTCCTAAGAAGATTGAAGGTTTCAAGAACGCATGTAGCTGGCGACGCCCGTTCTAGAATCCGGATAGCTGAACTACCGGTGTAAGATATTTCTTGTTTCTCAACTTGGCACAAAAGTGTTGGCGGGGTGTGGTCCGGGAATTTCACAGCGGGCTAGCCGCCTACGCGATTCGCGAACGGCGAAGGGTAAAGCGCGAGCAGCGAGTTACGAGCTGCGGCCAATGATCAGTGATCGGCGATTTGTGGACAAGGTCCGAGGTAGGTATTGTAGAATTCCCCGGGCAGCCTAGAACGGAATAATTATCTATCAGTTCTGCTTATTCGTTCAAGTTGCCGTAGGCTCTCGAAGGAGTTGTGTATTTGCAATTGTTCATTTGCTCACAGAGCGATGAAGATGGATATATCCGAGTTTCTTGGTTGAACACTTTAGGTATAGGAGCGGTACAGCACTTGTAAGTGGCCAATTAGAGGAATATAGAAAGCTGACGGGGGCTACGGCAGTGCTCCGGTTTGCTGATGTCATCTTCAGCGCCTGCCGAAACCCTGGCCTTTAAGCTGATAATACCCTCCCTTCCGCTGTGCCATTGCAAGCGACAGATCCGAGGTTCAGGATGTGAGGGAAGGAAAGTTGTTATTATACAGTTTTAACAAGCAGGCGACGTGCATCTATTGCGATCTAGGAAAGTAGTTTAACAGATTAGTAATCTAAAATGGACGCCCATGAAATGTTAAAATAAGGTAGGGATCATCAGGCAAGAACTCTTAGGTAATAGACGGATCGCACAGGACTCTGGCCCCGGAGTTAGGGAGTCATACTTCACACTTGGTTGAAAGGGGCAGGGCCATCTCACTTGCATGTTCACCGACGATTGTGGGCTCATGATGCTTTACAACGTATGCAAAGCCGAGACTTGAGATTTCAGTCGAAGAATAACGGATGCATCGCAATTTTGATTATCGTTGGGACCTTCATATCTGAACCACAAGTCACCATGGGCGACAACAAACGGAAACGAAACGTTTCGTCCTGCATACCATGCTATACGAGAAAACAGAAGGTAAAGTAGACTTACTCAACCTCTACTATATACTTTATTAACACCACTTTTGCTATCTTCAGTGCAACCGTCGATACCCCTGCGACCATTGCACCAAGCGTAGGCGACCGGAGCAATGTGGTTATTACCCATCTCAAGCTTCAAAAAGAGCACTGCGCCATCTCCACGTCGCAGGCACAGACGACAGCCCTGAACGTGCAGAGTTCGAATCCTCTTTAGCTCAGACGGCGTCTGCTGACTTAGCAACGCCGTCACCAAAAGAGAAAACACAGCTATCCTCCGTGGCAGAGCTTTTTGGCTACAGCGAGGGAAGCAAATCTAACACTCTTGCGTTAGTCCAGAGGGTATGTTCCCAGATATGCCATGCTGTAAAATTTGCCTCATCACAGTCACCCCCAGCACTAGGGTCGCGTGTTGTCTGGATTTTATCGTGTTTGAAAAGAGAGAAACGCTTGCGATCTACAACATAGTGATACGTCATGCACTTAGAACACTCAGTAACAATATGTGGCCTACAGCTAGGGATTTTCGCTGAAGGGAAAGACACCTCGTTGCCAGCCGAGGTGATTCCAGAAATCCAGAGAGCATTAGGGGGAATCCCAAGCCGCCCTATCCTGGACGTCTTATTACAATACTTCGTTACCGAAGTGAACTGGTATGATCCCATCGAAGGCGCCTGGGGTAGATCATAGATAACTGATATTCCTGGCGTAGGATTCATCAGATATTATATCCGCCTTGGTTCCTCACGAAGTACCAAGAATGGTGGGGTCTTAATAGGCCATATAGCGTTGAAGACATTGAATTCGCCATCCTTTTCTTAAGAGTTTGTTGGTATACCTCACACGTGCTCCCTTCCGAATCGTACAAGACGAATAATATCCGGGGTGTGGGATTCCTAGAAATTCGAAAAGCATGCACTACGACTGCTGATATTTTCGAGTCGATATGCGCGCGACTAGACGAACGAGGCTCGTTGATGCGGGTCCAACACCTCGCCTTTTCTGGGCTTGGGTCCCTCGCTCAGGGTCAGATGAGTAGGTTCTGGGCTTCTCTGGGCGGTGCTGTTCGCGTGGCACAGAGAATAGGCATGCATTTAGAGGCTCCTTCCGGAGGCGACAGCACAGATCGATTCGAGAAGGAGCTGAGACGTCGAACTTTCTGCAGCCTATACATTTTGGACAGGTAAGCCAACGGGAGCAATTCTCGAGGACTAAACTAATTAATTTGTCTCTAGTATTTTGTCATCTCGGATGGACCACAGTGAGTAATTCATATGGTGATTCTTGCCCTACTCTAGTTCCTCATAATCCAAAAAGACTCTTGTCTACGTCATGACAGCATTTCTTTATTTTTCAGTATATTCGATTTGTTTACAGTAGCTGACTCGATTTAATGCAGTGCCTCTCTTCCCCCAACAGTTGCCAGCGGGAAACATGCCGCGAATGCACCTCGTTCCAGAAGGCGCCAACTCAAAGGATGCACCAGACATGTTCGCAGAACGTATTCTCCAAGTAAAGCTTGTGAACTTCTGGAAACGACAGAACTTAAGGATAGGCCCCGATTACGATGGGCTAGTGGTACAGGAGAGGTACGACAAGTTCTGCACCGAGTTTCTCCTCTCCTTACCGTCGGCTTTCTCCCTCGAGCCAGACACATTCTGGGATAGCCGACTCCCCAAACTCTGCTTTCAGCGGCAAGTTCTTCATATCGCCATCTTCGACTCTCTGTGTTTTAACTTCAGGCCTGCACTCTTGCAAGACCCAGCCCAGATCGAATCCCTTCCAGGGTACAAAAAGGTCCTGCTCTCCTCACATCAAAAGACGTTAGCATCCGCAGCCCTGAAAGTGCTCGAGACTGTATCGTTATTACATGACATGATGGGCGGGGCCTACAGCCGCTACCCGGGAATGATCATGGCAACGTTTGAGGCCGCAGTACCACTACTCTGTCTCTGCGCCGAGGCCGAGTTTCTCGGGGACACGGGCACAAATCAGTGTGTGAGCACCGGGGCGCAACATCCTCTCTCCACAGCTATGGGGGATTTGACGCGTGACAAGTGCATACAAGCCACCAAAGATGCTGTGAAGCGCTTACAAGTATTTGCGGACGTGAGCAAGATGGCCCATGCGGCTTCACAAGCTCTAGTCTCTCTTATTGCTAAGGTCGAGGATCCGCCCACACATCCCTCACCGCAATGTGATATTCTAAATACTATAGATCCGACGGTGCAGTTCATGGACGCTTGGAAAGGATACGATATGGGGAATAGTGGTGATATATTCACCATGGGCGGCGCCATATTTGATAGTAGTAGCACATTCACTGGAAACTGGGGGAGCCTGGATGGCATCAGCGATTTGTTTTGGAATTGAAATGACTTTCTATTCGGCGACATATAGACTCGGGTGGTCAATTACTGGCTATCAACTGCGATAGGGGCTACTACTTCCTGGCCAATCTAACACGGCGGCTACACATGTGCAATGAAAATGAATGAAATCAGACAGCACAGACAGATATGATTTAATGGAGTGTGGACTCTATTTCCCTTTATACATATACCAACGCCGTTTATACAGAACTCCTCTGGTCCATATATATGTATATAAATAAATACCACTTTTGTTGAATTTGGCATTACCGTGTCGTCTAACCCGCCATCCTCACGCCGTTCCGTTCGCACCGAGCTTCCCTTCCGTCTTTTCTAGGTGATTAACCAGATCTTCGATAGTGCAAACCTTTAGATTCCATTTTCTGGCGAATGCAATGCATCCCTCGCCCCGCAGCATGCCCGGTCCCCGCCTTATGGCCTGCCCGACGACCTCTTCGCCGTCATCGACAATCTCGCAAATGGCAGCGGCCTCGGCCTTGCCGGTCAGACGGCAGAAATCAATAGCGGCTTCGGTGTGACCTCTCCGCGCGCGCACACCGCCCGAGACGGCGCGAAGTGGGAGGATGTGTCCGGGACGGCGGAAGCTCGCGGCCGTGGCGTTCGGGTCAGCCAGCTGCCTGACGGCCAAGGCGCGGTCATGGGCGCCGATGCCGGTGGTGACGGACGGGTCGGCGGAATCAACTGAGATGGTGTAGGCAGTGCCCCGCGGATCCTGGCTGTTGGGGACCATCTGTGGTAATTCGAGCTGCTCGGTCCGGGCGGGCGTTATGGGGGCGCAGACGTAGCCCGACGAGTGCCGAACTAGAAAAGCCATTTTCTCGGCGGTGACGTCCTCGGCAGCGATAATGAGATCGCCTTCGTTCTCTCGGCCCGGGTCGTCCATCACTACTATGAAATCGCCATTGCCTATGAAAGGGAGCGTTTGTTAGCCTTGACGAGCGGGGCCCGTCAGACATGTGAAGACGTACGGAAAGCTGTGATTGTGTCGGGTATGCTGTCGAACTTGTCGTGGTCAATTGTGGCCGAAGGCATGTTGCTATGGTTCTTCTTTTCTAAACAACTCAATGCGGTACTAATGTGAAGTTGAGTGTATATGTCGCCTTTCTAGTAAAAAGTGTAAAGAGACAGAATCAGAATCGTATATGGTTACGGAAATCGTGAATGGCGCTGATTAAGCGACGAAAGAGAGGTTTGGTGAGATCTTCGGATTAAACTGTGGTATGAAATAGAATGACACGTAGAGAGTTTGATTTGCCAAACGGCGACTGTATGTTGAAGGGTGCTTGGGACTTTATGACACGTAGCTCGCTCTTGTAATTCGGAACGAAAACAGTCATAGGCTTCATGGGAAGGATGCGAATCTGTCGATGCTGACTGGAATCAAAAGTAAGGGTCGCGGCCGGCGAGTCGTGCGGGGGGCTGCCCGCCCCACGCTCCAGCGGGTCCTGCGTCACAGCGTTGTAAGCTACCCGCTAAAGTGCTCCCTAAATTGCCCTACTGGGCGCTACACAGTACATGACTGACGCTGACAAACATGGCCCGCGCGGGAAATTCCTCGGCCCTCGGGGATCGATAACGCACTGGCAGCTCATCCATGTACCGTAGCACAGAGGCCTAGCCACTTGGACAGGCTATCCCTGCCTTCTAGAACAATTCCATGACTCTAGCGAGCACCTTAGCTGAAGCATATTTTATATGGGCACCTTAACTTGAACATCCAGCTTTTCTACGGGCTCAATCCGGAGCTTAACCCGGAGGCACTGTTTGAAGGAGTGTCGGCAAGGGACATGGAGTTGTACATAGGACAGAATGTTCGGATGATACATCGCATATCCCGGCAGGGGTTGCCTATCAACCCAATGAAGCGAATTTCGAGATCCTTCGTATCAAGGCGTTCCTCCATCGCGACCAACGAGCTGTCCCGCGCACGAATAACGTCGACATCCTCACCGTCCAGGACACAGAACTTCCGATCCTTCACATCTACCTCCAAATCAAGCAGCACGGAACCGTCATGGTCAAGTTCGGCTGATCCGAATTTCACGACCGTCTCGCCCGATGAGGTCTCCCACTTCAATGCGCTCGCCTCTTCATGGTGGGATCCCCAGGGTCCCTCCCGCATACTGCATCTCATGAACCCATTACGTCACGATTTCATACGATCATGCCGTGCCTCTGTTCCCGACGCCCCCTCCGACTCCTACCCCTCGACAGGGCTGCGGTATCTCGACATCGGGTGCGGCGGCGGCATCTTTGCTGAGTCCGCAGCGCGGCTCGCCTCAACATCGTCCGTAACCGCGATCGACCCGAGTCCGGAAGTCCTCACCGTCGCCAAGGCCCACGCGCGGCGCGACCCGGCTCTTTCTTCAAAGCTGCGATACCAGAACACGTCGATTGAGGCTTTACCCGTCCCTGCGAACCCAAAGCAGGATGGGTATGATGTCGTCTCCGTGTTCGAAGTAGTGGAGCACGTCGCGAATCCAGCGGCGTTCCTGGACCGCGTTGCGCCGTTCGTGCGCCCGGGCGGCTGGCTTGTGCTCAGCACGATCGCGCGCACTTGGACGAGCTGGTTAACGACGAATGTCATTGCCGAGGATGTGCTGCGGATAGTGCCGCGGGGCACGCACGACTGGAACAAGTACATAAACGAAGACGAGTTACGGCTCCATTTCCTGCAAAGTAGGACTGGGTGGGCGGAACCGAGATGTATGGGCGTGGTGTACGTGCCAGGAATTGGGTGGAAGGAGGTCAAGGGAAGTGAGAAGATCGGCAACTACTTCTTTGCTGTCAGAAGACTCCCAGAGTAAGTTATCGTTTGCCAGTATATAGCTTGCGACGACTTCGAGCTAGGCGATTGGAGGACAACTCGTCCTGTAACATGATGTACCACATACACTGTACAAAAATTGGGCGAGAGGCTGGTTCTCGTCTTCTGCCATTGTCATCTTGAATATACCCCGGATTTAACTATCTTGAGACCCACCCAGGTCTTTCCTTAAAGCTTATGGCAGTAACTTGAAGCTCTGTCTTTCCGTGTGTTTACAAAGGCTATAAACCCCAAGATGTTTTCGCCTAGCCAAACATCAATATGTTTATTCACAGGGCCTTAGGCGGCGTCATATTCTATGCCGGGAATATGTATAATCAACGCGGTTCATTATACGCCTTGTCTGGTAACATAGTTCCATACCAGACGTAGCACAGGTAGGAGGAAAAGGAACTCATCGGCCCTATTAAACCAACTACCCTTGTCTTTTCGAAATACCAAGATCTCTTGGCGTGATACCAAAACACTTCATTCATTTCATACGGTGGAAGCTTATCCAATCTCCTGTCTTTCCGCATGTGACTTCTGCAAGCTTAGGCCTCTATTCGGTTCGACCCAGCTGGTCGGTCCCAAGCGACCGACATTATAATCCATTGTGCCACGCCTTGGAACCCCGTGCCCCGAAAGATACAATAGCGGTAGGAGGTAAACAGAGAAACTCTGGGGTGCGGTATGGCCTCACCTATTAGAGATATGACGCCATAAGGTGAACTTTTCTCCATCCAGCCCAATGCGTATATATCTCTGAAAAGATCGACCGTAGGTCTGATAAGCGGAGTGGGGTAGGTAGGTATCGTTGGAAATGGAATAAAAGATGCATGGCCATGTTCAAGGTATAAGATAGCACGCCATTCCCATGTGGGTAGGCATTGTTGGGTGAGTGGTCGACCAACCCACATAAAAACATACATTACAAGATCTCGTGGGGTGCGTGAAGAGTTCAATATTATATCCTGTTATGTCCATCAGCGCTGATGCGGCGTTATCGTGATTGTGCATTGAGCTTTGTGGTGGTCTGAGTTTCGGGTCAAGTAAGATAAGACCTGATGGAGATCAAAACACCATCTTCGGATGGGAATGACACGAAGGAGCGGCCGACAAGCTCTGTCCAGGTCGACGATGTTGCGGCTGCGGGCGAGGCGCCGCTCGCCGATAATGGGAATCTGATTGACGATGGATTGCAGCGTGGGCTGAAGAGTCGACATTTGGTAAGCAACAGACTCTCGCCAGGATGACCTGCAGAATGTTTCGTCTGCTGACATGTACGGAACATTATATAGCAAATGATCGCCTTCGGCGGTATCGTTGGAGCCTCGATTTGGTATGGAACAGTACGCAAGCCCTAGTATTTCATGTCCTGGTTTTTACTTTCGTATGCCTCTTTTGAACTTCTTTCGCCAGTTCCAGGAACACGCCAACGTTGCATTATCATATGAAGCGGCTATGTTTAACATCTGACTTATAGGGATCGGCCATTGCTTACAGCGGCCCCGTCGGCGCCCTGATCAGCTTCATCATCATCGGCATAGACGTATTCTTCGTGATGCAGAGTCTGGGCGAGATGTCCACGCTGTTTCCTGTGCAAGGCGCCTTCATCGAGCTGGCGGGCCGCTTTGTCGACCCAGCTTTCGGCTTTAGTCTCGGTTGGAATTACTGGTACCAGTGGGTCACAAACATCGCGAACGACTACAATAATATCTCCCTGATTTTGGGATTCTGGGACACGCCCATCCCGTCCTATGGGTGGATCCTGATCTTCTGGGCGCTGTTCCAGGGCACCTCTTTGCTGGGCGTCGTCGTCTACGGCGAAATGGAGTTCTGGCTGGCCGCGTGGAAGCTCTTTACCGTCCTCGGCGGATTCCTGGTTGCCATATTGGTCAACACCGGTGCGATAGGGGGGGAGTACATTGGGTTCAGGTATTGGAGAGACCCGGGTGCGATCGCGCATGGGATCAACGGGTTCGGCAAAACCTTCGTTCTCGCGGCCGTATACTACTCTGGGACAGAGATGCTGGCCATGACGGCAGCTGAGAGCAAGGATCCAAAGCGCGACCTTCCCAGCGCGATTCGACAGACCTTCTGGAGGATCCTCATCATCTTCATCGGGCTGGTCTTCTTCGCCGGCATCATCGTGCCCTACAACAGCCCGGAACTCCTAACCGGGAGTAGCAAGTCGGCGCTCTCCCCCTGGACGATTGCATTGGTGAATGCGGGATGGGACGGTGCGGGAAACCTGCTGAATGTCGTTATGATCACTGCGCAATTCAGCTCTGTGAACAGCGCCATCTATGTCGCCTCGAGAAGTCTCGTCGCCCTCGCAACGCAGCGGCGCGCACCCCGATTCTTCGCGAAAACGAGCAAGAATGGCGTCCCTGTCAGGGCCATTGTGTTTTCCAACACGCTCGGGCTCATCGCCCTGCTAAACGTCGCTTCGAGCCCTGGAAAGGTGTTCGGTTACCTGGTCAGCATTTCCGGAGCCGCAACTTTCGTGGCGTGGGCATTCATTGGGATCACGCACTTGCGGATGCGCAGAGCTTGGGTCCTGCAAGGATACAGCACTGATGAGTTGCCGTATAAGGCGCTGTGGCACCCGTTCGGAACGTGGTTTGTGGTACTCCTCAATATTTTCCTGGTCTTTATCTCGGGGTATTCAGTCTTCATCGGAGGATTTGCAGCGGTGGATTTTGTATTCGACTATATTGTCCTCGTCATCTTCACTCTGCTGTATCTGTTTTGGAAGATTCTCAAGAGAACTAAGCTCGTCAATTTGAGGGAGGTTGACCTCGTGACGGGACGGCGGGAACATCTGGCTGGCAGCCTGGCTCCTTCAGATGGGGAGGGCAATGAAAAGATATCGCGGCCGCCTTGGTATATTATCGTCAAAAGATTATTAACTGGCTAGCTTGGAAACACAGTAGTTTGGAAGAGACTAAGAGCGACGACTACTTCGATATTTTAGTCAAAACTCAACTAAGAATCTCCTTGTCTTAATCGTGTTTCTACCGGCAATTATTTGCTAAGCTTCTAGCATCTTTAGGCTGCCGCCAGAAACCTTATGCTGAGTGCAGTAACTTAATGAATCACCCGTAACTTAAAGCTAGTACCAGCCCCTGAACTATCTTGAACGGGTCATTGGCGAGTCGATCAGAGAGAGAAAGCTTCCAGCCCGTAAAGAAGAGATAGGACCGAGTTATACAGCACGCCGATATCATCGTTGCCAGATTTACAAATGCTCCCTTACCACGATAAGGCCTACTGCCTCATCTCTTTAAACATTCAAGTTGAACTTTCCATTTTGAAAATCGGTGATCTGGTTACATCGCGACATCTAATACTAGGCGATGCGGAACTATGACACGGTAGCCTCTGCGCAGACGCTTGCCTTCTTAAAACTGTGTCCCGTGCCCCGTGTCGTTTAAAATACAAACGTTGACTGTACTGTGAGCCGTAAGCGTCTTACTCAACATCATACCTATCGACCTGCGGGCACCTTATTACGTCATATATATAGTCGAAGTTGACAAGCTTGTTGTTGTGGAATGCAGGTGTTGGTATTGACATTATGATCCCGCCCCGGAGGAAATTCTAAAGGGGAGAACGAGTAAGAAAGCGAGTCGGCTTACGCAAATTCACAAGTGAAAGGTCATGATGGTGATGTTCCTGTCGTGACTCGTCCATTCAAGTACCTCGCATCTCGTCCTCCGTGGCATTGATGATCCAGTCTTCATGGCCGACTCTCTCTTCATTGGAAATTTTGAAATACGCCGTCAGGGCCCTGGTCAGCTGATCGCGGGGACCTCTCATTTAAAATAAACTAGATTTATCTCACTTAGTTTCTGCTCCTTATCCACGATTCTCGGAGACTGATATACAGTCTAAATTATATCTATAACGGTCTTCTCTCCACATGAAAGACGGTGGTTTTACAAAAGGCACACCACGAAAATACCTGACCCGGACTCCAGACTGATACATAATATGATTTGACGTCCCTTTTCCACCATATCCGGGACAGCGCTAACTGTACTGCCCCTTAGTGCTACTACACGCGCAGCTAGACTCCTCAATTTCGGCCTCAGTCAGATTGAATGGTGACATATTGTCTAGAAGCTTTCTCAATCTCTACATAATCAGGAGCGATGAGAAGTTGGCGTTCTTTATCATAATCGTGAAGGATCAGCGCGAGCGCGGAGCTGCGCCACAACGGGATCCTGCCAAGGTGATTCTTCCACATTACCGAGAGGATAAATATGATGGCCAGAAAATACACAACCAGGGGAAGCGTCATCCATTGCCAGAGGATGTTCACAAATATTACTTTGCTAATTTGAAACCCACTGGCAGGCTTCCTATTGTTCGTGCCCGCGCGAACGTACTGGGACATGCCGTCGGCCATGAAGCGCATGATGGTCGAGATGTCTGCGTTAAGTAGAGCGACTCCGGCACCATTCTCAGTTGAGGTGACTCCTGAGACCATATGGGAGCGGAACGACGACGAGTCGAAGAATTCGAGCATGTTGATTAGATCCTGCTGGCAAATAGTGACTGTGACAGGAAGATGCTGGCCTTTGGCGGTGGTATTGTAGAAGAAGGCGCTGTTGAGTGCGTTCCCCTGGGGAGCCCCCGAGAAGTTTTGCGTATTGGTCCAATACCCGGGACCGAGACTGAATGGAGTGATAAGCCCAAACGTGTTGGAAGTGCCGTTGGCCCAAATACCCTCGAATTGATGCATAATGAGAGACAGCGTGCACTCGGTTACATTTTCGCCGATGATTTCTGCATCATTGTAGGCAAGATCTTGCCTACCCGTCGCTCGGAACACGCCGATCTTCACCAGGTCAGACGATACGACAGCACCAGGTGTCGTATTGAGGAAATCAAGGCTCCACGTCGTATTCAAATCGAGTAGTGTAGTTGAGACACCTCGAACATGGTTGGTGCTGAGCGTGACACCACCAGGGGTTGTCATATTGCAAGTAATCTTCGATCCAAACTTGCTGCATCTCTTCGTCTTTGCAGTAGCCTGGGTGACATTCTCACAAGAACTGATAAACCCTATCGATTGGTAGGTGCTTTCCCAAGCACAGACGCCTGGGCATGTCCATTCGGGCGAGGATCCGATGCCAAAGACTCCCCTCATGATGGCGGATCGAATGCCAGGGTCCCGGCTTGCTACTATTACCATGGAGGATAAAGGTTAATTAAGGTCTACCACCAGTGGGTAATTCTAGAATAGATTTAGACTCTCCTGTCTTGCTTACCGTTGGTTTTGGTGAGTGTGTTAAAAGTCGACTGCCAAGGAAATGTGTTGTAATCTACGGCGAAGTCGATCTTGAGGCTCTCATTTAAACTCTTTATCTCAACCTCCTGTAGTTGAACCAACTGCTGTGTGAAAGGGCCGAATCCCAGACCAAGCACAGTGGCGAGAGCTCCCAGCACGAGGATACTTCGTGGTAGTCGAAACAATGCCTTGATAGCACCCTCCGGTCCTCGGCTGCACTCATCGTATATCTCGAAATCACCTAACTTCTGAGGCACCGCCTGATAGTCGACCCATTTTATTTGGCTGATTGCACTTCCCACAGAATGCATAAGTGCTGCCTTGCTAAGGGTTGTTAGGATGGAGACGACCGTGTTGATAGATAGGGGGGCTCTCCAGTTCTCGAAGTAAGGTTTCCCATTCAATGATACAAGGATACCAATGAGGGTGGCCTCTAAGAAAATACTTATAATGAGGGTGATTATCTCTCCTTTCCATCGAGCCAACGCCCGCGGTTGATCGTTATGGTTGTCATAACTAGGTTGTGTAAGCGTAGGGTCGACCTCAACATTCGTCAGAGGTAGGAGGCGGCGGTAATTGAGATCCACGTGCTGACTGATGTATGTAGAACCCTTCATCTCACTGTTAAATTGTAACTGTAAATTAGGCTTCGGGAAACTCGAACGGAATCCCATGGATTATTCCCGAGAAACTTACCTGGGTTGATGAAGTCCTCTCATATGATGATGCTTGTGGCTAATGAATTTGGTATCCAACGTCGGGTTGCGGATGATGATGATGATGATGATGATGATGATGATGATGATAGAAAGAAATTGATATATGTACTCGAATCTACCTAGGACCAGGCGGCGGAATGGAACTCACAACTAGAGGTTAAAATAATTTACCTCTAGAGGAACTGAAACGCTTACGGTTGCATCTCTGAAATTATTGCGGACGATAGCCGCTTACTATGGACCATGGCGGAGAAAGGGGTTTGATCGCGAAATCCCTAAACAGTACTTGATTCTTTGTTCTCGTCAGAGAGTCCTAGGGCCGACGTGATATCTCTGGCACCTAAGCGTAAGGCTGTTCCGCGATCTATCAGTGTGTGTGCGGCTCTACACACCGCACTCATGCTTGATAGAAAGCTACAGGGCTCGTGTTCCAACAAGGAGAGGAGTGTTGGAAGTCTCAACTGAGGTAGGCGACTAGTTTCAGCCTCGTTGAAAATCAAATTTATTAACATCTAGTGCGGCATTGAAGAATTTATGAAAGTGTTCCTAGTATAACTGTCACTCCCATAAGCCGGGAAATATCGCCTTCCTTTTTCATTGACTCTTGACCAGTGCCAAATCACGGGTTATAGGTTGAGTTTCTGTATAAGGCGGCACTAGGAAAGTACAGCGGTTGCTGAAACGTTAAATGTATAAACTAACTCCTTCAAAATACTTAGGCTTTGGGAGGCCGCTAATCATCAGAATGGACTTAAATCATCTGCTAACTTTCAGCAATGTAGCACAGCATGTAAAGGGTTTCAACTTTACCCCTCAGCTGGCATCATCGCTAGTAGATTATGATGCGGCCCTTCAAGCCTCAGAGTGCTTCTGTGCTATCAAGAAAAGGCTGCGCCTCCACATATCAACGCATAATTCATAGCCCCCTTTTCAAGTCCTACCATGCAACAGTTCTGTGTCAACGTAGATTACGGTAGGCGCGTGGAAATGTATGTCAGCTGAGCTACATCAGCAAATGAAACCATGTTGTTTCCGGTAGTTAGCTTGAACTTGTTACTACAAGCCATATCGGCATGTATGGTATTGATTTCACGCTAAATTATTGCATATGTTTCGCTTTCCATGACTTCATTCGTATGGAGATAAAGGCGCTTCACTACTACTACCTTGGTATATCAAAGTGTGATTTACAGAGAAAGGAGAGCCGAATAGTAAGTTCATACATAATTGAAGAAAAGTAGGGAAGAGAAATATTGTAGTCAGCCAGTATCTTGGTGAAACATCCAATCAATCCTAAAAATCACGAGCGGCTCTCTATATAATGTGTCTACCACCAGCCATTAAGACCCCTATTAACAGCCACTGACAAGGCAAACTCGCCCTGTGCCGCAATCTGTTCGCAAAAATAGTCAGCACCTCCAACATGCGTGCATCAAAAAGGGAGAAGACCTACAAGTTGAGCGTTCTGATGACTAGCGACAAGCGCAGCATCATTCCCTACAAGGTTCAGCACCTTGAGAACCCGCTCCTGATCCTGCTTGCTCTTTTCTCCCCCACCCATGTTGAACCTGAACTCAGCCATAGTGCCGCGCTTCCACTCGATGAACCAGCGGTTCGTGTCGAACTCGCACAGCGTCGTGCGATTCCCAAACGTCCAGCCCGCCGCAAGTCTTTCCTCGACCTCGCGGACGAGCTCCGCGGATATTCGACTTCTCACCGCTGGGTTCTCAGGCTGCAGCATGAGGGAGTTGCCGTTCTCGAAGCGCACGAGCAGCAGCTCGTGCTGCCCGAAGGCGACGAAGTCTATGCACTCGTCTTTCCGCGGGTGGTCTCTTTCCAGCTCGGCGACGAGGGACCTGTATGTTGATGGGAATAGGTCGATGGATGGGCCCCAGATGCACTGATTCGTGCTGTACCGGATGAACCACTATAGTTGACTGCAGTCAGTAATACTCTTTCAGAATAAGAAAGTCGACGAGTCTTGGCAGTTCAGCATGCTCCCAAGACATGTCGGCTGTCCTTCAGAGGAAGATTTTGGACTTATAAGTGGCCAAATCGGGAAGAAAATGCATCCAGGAGTAGCATACGCATGTGCCGCCCGGGACGAAAGCTACGAAGGTGGCGCGCCCGCGGCCTACGTGGGCGAGTCCGTCAGTGCCGACATAAGTGTTTTGCGTTTGCAGAAATGGGAGCATGTCCTGTGGCCCGCGTGCCGACCCTATCTTGTCATCAGCAACCCTGAGAGTGCAGAGAAGCCAAAATGGGACTCCTCACACTGGTTGTTGGGCGTTATGGCCCAGTGATAGCCACTTGGGCCTGTATAGAAATGGCTCAGCTTCATGGCGTTCCAGTCATTCACCTTGAATTTGCCCTCGTATTCTGGCGGGAGATTTTCGCTATACGGCGAAGGTCAGTATCCGGTTCTGCTCACCCTCAAAGAATATGGTATGGCATTCTTACTAGTCCAGCAGGGAGCCATTTGCGACTACGAATGAGTTGGGTACGTTACCCCAAGCGAAGAAAGCTGACATGATTAGATGTGTTGTTGCTCCTCGTGTCTAATACCTTCCGGACTGAAATATTCAAGAAGATGGGATTCTGCCAAGTGTTTAGCTTGTTGTTTTCTGGGCTCCCTGATTGAAAGCCATATAAGGCGATGCTTTCCGCTCAACTGATCTATCTCCGGGTATCACGGGGACCGAGAAGAGGGGAGCGTACAAGCTCGGTATCAAATAGGGAGGTAAGACAACACAAGCGCGGTGCGGCTGAAAGCCCCCACCCAGTATGGCCAGAGGTTTTCATAATACGGGATGTCTAAGTGCCTAATGAAATAATGAAACAGAAAATTTAAGGTCAGGTTTGGAAGTTAAGTGCCTGAAGGATTAAAACAAAGGCTATATAACAAAAGAAAGTAGACGTCTTAGGCTAGTTCCTCCCAAATTGGGCCAATCACATATGTGATCAACTGTGCTTCTTCTCCAGAAGACTACAACCCGCCTTCTCTACGGCTAATCCCGTGGGCGTCAGCTCGGGTCGCTAATCGGAGCACACCAACTGCCCGGACAGTCATCGCCTCACGTACCATCAATGCCTGTATCCGACTGTCTCTATTCATTCTAACCGAGTTTGTGGCGGTTCTTTCTCTATATATGCTAATCCGGTATTTCGAACAGTAGAGGAAATGTGTTGAACTTGTATATCCTGAGTCGTCCGCTGCTAGATGACACTGGCTCACTGGGCTGGTGGCATAACTAAAAAGCGGACCGGGATACTCAGGCGTCTGGGGAAAACAAAGAAGATTCAGCAGCAGTATATCCCGCGGGGTTGCCTCGCCCGGGTGCAGTTCGAGGCGCCGACGACAAACCGAAGCACGGTTACGTACGATTAGGCCATTGTCCCGCTACTTCTAACGACTGCAAAGCGAGCGAAGATCTCAGCTACATATGTCAATGTATGTAATTATGTGCACATTCGAATTCATATATAATTAGCGGTATTAATGCAATATGAAAGGTTGCCATAAGTGAGTCACCAAACGAATCATTCAAGTAACACATTTAGAAAGAATGCCAAACTTCAATGTGTGGGCTGAATTAAAGCTTTTCGTAGAATATACACTTATTGTCATACACGAATTGATATCCTATAGTTTGGCACCAGCAAGCTTGACGAGCTTGGGGAAGTCGGGTGTGCCCAGGCCGGTGACAGGGTCCCAACCCTTCACGGCCGGGAAGCCAGCATAACCGCAGCCAACGGCGCTGCCGATAGTAACATCATTCAGTCCCTTGTAGCCGACGGAGTAGAGCCAAGGGTTTAAGAAACCCAGTGAAGGCTTGCCAGATGCCAGGCGAGCATCGTTGACGAGACTGATAATACCACTCGCGAGAGGGGTGCTGGCAGAGGTACCACTAATAGTCCCTTGAGTACCATTGTAGAAATATGCAAAGTACAAGCCCTGGGCGGAGATATCGGGGTACGCTCGGCCCTTCTTGTTGTACAATCCGTCGTATTCACCCTTGAGGTTCTTGACATAGGCTGCCACCTCTTTCTTCTGGTAGGAAGGAGTGTCGAAGATGTTGCTGAAGCCACCACCGGATGTGTAGTTACCGTGTGCAACACCGTCAGGGCCCACGAAGTAAGGGCGGTAAGCGACTTCCTCGGGCTGGAAATTCTTCGTGGCGCCAACGGAAGTGATGTAAGGGCACGATGTAGGGAAGTCAGGGGTGAACTTGGTAGTGTTTTTACCGTCGTTGCTCACACACTTACCATAGGTACCAACACCCGCATCACCGCTGGAAAAGAGAAGCGAAGTTCCACGTGCACCAACCTGTGCGAACTGCTGGCACACGCGTCGAGCATAGGAAGCAGGTACGGTTTGCTCATCATCTCCATACGAAGTAGAAATGACAAGGGGAATCGACTTCTGCTGAAGCAGCCAGTTCACCCAGACGAGGTAGGGTTCGTTACTGTTGGTGGGGGTGCTGGCCGATGGGATGAATGGAGGTGAACCGCCAGTGGAGAAACTGATTATGGGTGTTTGGGGGTTGATACCAGTGATAGCCTGGAAGTCGAGGTTGGCCTCTTGGCTCTCACCATCCACAATGGGCCCGTCACCGGGGCCGTCCGCAATAGTCAACTGAGGGAATGTTTCTGCTACCGAGGCATATTCAGGTCGGAATTTCTTGAGGAACAGCTCGCCATCGCTGCGAATAGGATGCTCGCCCAAGAAGTTGTTGAACCCGACGCTGTTTTTCTTGGTCGCTCGCGGCTGGTTCATGTTAGTTCTCAACATTCTCATAACAATTGATAGAGTAATAAGCCAACCTTGTATCCCTTAGTCTTGTAGAGAGTCTCGAAGCACTGAGGTGTCACGGAGGCATTGTTGCAGACTGCACCAATTCCTGAGCCGGTTGGGTAACTCTCAATCTTGGGCTGGGGGAGAACACCTGCGTCGACGACGATGTCGGAGGCTTGCTGGTGAGCGCGAAAGAATGAGTTGGTGGGCTGGATAGTGTCGATGTGGTCATGGAGATGGTTCGGCAAAGACCACGACGGCGCTCGCGCCACTTTGGCACCATCCTCATGCTCGAAGATGTGGTACTCAGTGTTGAGCAGCTCTTCAATCTGGCTAACCGGCAATCTCACGGTGATCCAGTCCTTGGCAGCACTGTACGATGAAGGCACAATACCATTGTCGCCTAGCCATTCGTGCACAAGATCCGAGGTCTGCTTTGTCGGCTTCACAAGCTTCTCAACATCCTCAGCAGACAAGTGCTGTCCATATTTGGAATGAGCCGGGTCCGAGACTAGAGCGCATTGTTAGCCCCAGAAAACCATTACACTGACTCAATTGACTCTCAATCCGAGCACAGGGTGCGAGGTGGAGAAGACGTCCACATACCTTGGTACAGCTGCTTCTCAAGCTCGGCAAAGTTGCTCTGCTTGAGACCGATCTGCAGATCGAGGAGATGGTCGGCCGGTGCTCTCTCGACCTTAGCCCAGCCCCGAGGAACAAAGTGCGAGTCCTTGACGCTGTAGTCGGAGCGGGCGACAGGAGTCGCGAGAACGACCTGGACGGCCGCAACAAGGGCGGCCGAAAAGACAGTACCACCAACCATTGTCGCAATTGAGTCAGCTCAGCCAGTCGTCGGTGCAGGCAGCGACGAGCAGAACAGAGGAGATGAGAGAGCGAGGAGAGGAGGGCGGAGGACAGCGGCAGAGGCAGAGGTACTCGCGAGCTATATACCTACCTACCGGTACTCGTATTGCCCCAGATCGGCGGGCGAGCTGGAAGAGCTGGACGAGCTTGCTTGACGTGCTCGACGTGCTCCTCGCGTGCTACGATGCCTGCACAGAGCCCTCGAGAGCCACTTCTGCAGCCAAGCTGCAAGGTCGGCAGGGGATCGTCTTTCTCATTGGCGCTCATTGGTTCTAGACCAATTGGCAACTGTCGCTTTCTGCCGTCTCCTCTGTTAGCTGATCGTCCTTTTCAAATACTACTGTGTTGAGCAGGTACATAGTAGCCGTTCTGGCCGTATCGCAGCCATGTCTTGTCGACCCTCGTCATTATCGGTTGATCCGATGGGTTGATGAGCAAAGGATGCCGCCTAGCTACTTGGAGCTGCCCTTTACGGGAAGGTCAACCGAGGCCGGCAAGCGGGGCAAAGTCCCAAAGCTGGGTGAGGCTAATGCAGCAAGGTGGGAGAGCTCCAGCTGTAAAGATGAGCACTGACCCTACCTATGAAGTATCTAATGGTATACGGTCAGTGTCCGGTGTACCTGACCGAAAGCTTATCAGTTGCTGCCATGTACTCTACCTACTGTACATGTAGGTGGCTGGGTTCTTCCCGCTCTGGCTTTACCCCGCTACTCCAAATTTCTAGTAAGGATGCCGCTTAATTGGAACTTAATATGGGTTATACCTACCTAAGTACTTATGCAGCATTGATAATGTTGTTTACGTCCTCGTGCATTTTCCAGTACTGTAGTAGTATCTGGAACAGCTCACCTAGAGACTTCTGGAGAAGCGCTAGAAGGTGTACCAGCTGATGGGGTACCTGCCGTAGGTAGTAAGCCTCATTAGTAGCTCCAGCAGCTCTAGATCCGATAAGCAGCCCTGGAAGTCTTACAGCGTACATGAACGAACGGCTGGCCGTGCCGCGTCCCAGGGGCAACAGTAGGTGATTGGTTCACTCAACTAGCTTGCCTCTTCTGGTAAAGCTGAGCTATGAATTGAGCCTCGGAATAATCAATGGCCACCAAGATGTAAGTTATCACGACATCTGACGTGCGACATAATTTCCTCTAATCCCTGTTTGTTAGTAACTGGTTCCTAGTGTAGCTAAAGCATTTCGAGCAGAATGTTTGATATATATACACTTGAAATACCAGTTATAGTAAAAGCAGGCTTCGTTGCCCTTCTAAGTTCTATTAGGATTGCGATGTTGGTGCTACCACCTACAATTCTTTGGTAAAGTCAAAAACTATGCATTATTTCTGTCCCTCGTTTATACGTTATTTCAGCAAGGTTCACAGCAACCTCAGTCGGTCCAATGCGATCTGCGCCAAGGCACTACCCTATGCCGGGGTAAGTCCAGGACAAAGGCAAAGAAGTGAAGCACCACCAGACTTCACTTGCTTCTTCAACATCGTATCTGGAATACGTAGGCCTGTATGACGAATAACTTGCCTAATAATATAAGGATCCACAGGAATTGACTGATGATGCTTGTATTACCTATATATACGTTTTGAGCTCTTTGTGGTGATATCTGTATATGTTTCTCTATTTAAGGAGATGGTATTGATGTAAAATAACCCTTCTAACTCAACCGTGAGGCCATACTTTTGCTGCGAGCGTGGCTAGCCTAGCAATCTTACAGATAATATGTATCTGCGGAAGCTGCAGGCCTAGTCTAATTCCACGGCTGTTGACATTAAAGTTTGTGCTCTGGCCTGTATTACAAGCATGTTAGTGACCACGCAAAGTAACATAGGGGCAGAAACCCTGATGCGACTTTATGTAATTTTTATTTCCTGCACACAAAATATCCGATCAACGTCAACAGAGTCAAGATCATGATTCCCAGCTTCTTTCTACTACCTACACGACGACATAATCACTACCTCGTATCCATAACCGAGTCTGCATGATGGCGATCGATGCGGGCATTATAACAAGGGCTGGATATCAGGGCTTGGAATGGCTTCTATTCGAAATACAATAATCTGTAAGGGGGTGCATAAGACCTTGATCATTCGGCTTTCTTTCCGTTCAGGCAGGCTTGGCTAGAAGCTATATACAACTCAGGACCCTTACGTAAACCTCCGTCTACACCGCCTATGTCTGACTTAAGCGAGGGCTGAATAGCCTCACGTAGGACATCGGGAATATTATCAGGTTCGAACGGGTAGACGCGTATCAGAAGGTCTAAGACCAACAGCCTCGTATTCGCTACGTGTGACAGGCATCTGCATGGACTCGTGTGAGCTCGGAGACAAGGGCGGACAACTGAATTCCAGTACCTCTAAGGCAAAGCACATATCATTCATTCGAGAAGCTGTGGAAATAATCAAGGCAGTGAAAAGGAAAATTTACGATCTCCGAAAATATCACGTCACAGAACAGAGTCATGTGGATGTGCAGGAGTACAAGGAGATGATAAATACTCCTGGGAAATGGATCGAATAGGCCAACAAGAGGATACAGAAAAGAAGAACGAGAAAAGTACACCAAACCAAGGAAAAAGCTGTGTCAGATATCCAGCAAGCAACTCCGAAGAAAACGCCATCTTCAAAATCATAACGATTTAGGCAGACCTTGAACAGAACTACCCAACTATATGGATTCCTCAGGAGCATGTTGGACCTCCATCATGTCTTACACCACGATTCGCCGGCCAGATGACTACACGTGGGACGTCTCTCTTCAAGCTCCCTCGGGGGAGCCATACTACGACTGGAAAACCGCCAGCAGCTAAAGACCACAACAACGCACAACCTGCCTGCCACCTGACTCCTCAAGCTCCCTTTGCCTCTGTAATACGAGCTTCAAGCATCCAAAAGTTAGACAACGGAGACGGAAGACAAAACAGACGAGACAAAAGAATGAATAAAATAGGGGCTAACCCATAGATTCCTGTTAGTGTTAGATCAAGACTCCTTATGTCTACACAATAAATAAAATATCTAAAAATCCAGATTGCGTGCAATTTCTAGCTCCAATTTGGGTAATGACGAGCAGTTTGGAGGTGCACTTCACGGATTAAGGGGTTTTGGTATCTACCGTTTTCATAAGTGGCTATTGCTTACTTAGTTGTACTCCCTCGGGTTTGATAATGGATTGCCACACATCTGGTTCTCGCTCGTGGTTGGTTGACTGCTTGATTATAAGGATAACCTGTAGAGTATGAGCCCCCTCCATATTACAACAGGTAAAGACACACTTTTGAGACTCCTTCTTGTAAGTATAGTGACAGTTAATACGGTCAACATATGAACGAATGTGACTATGAAAGGTCGTGTGCATCGTGTGATGATGAAACGAAATGTATCCCAAAGTTCATACTGTCAGCAACACCCAAATAAGAATAAAACGGTAGAACCGGTAGCTTCATTAGTCAACAAGTAACACCAGATATGCTGGAAATATAAGACTTTTCATTTATTTCATCCGCGTCGTCGACTTCCTAAGCCACCGCAGCCTCTAATATAGCAAACTGGTCCTTCTCCGAATCGAGAGAAACCAAAGCATCAAGAGGAAGTGTAAGCAGCGGCGAAGAGTGCCCAATATCAATATTATACAGAATAGGGAACTTCTTCTCGCCCAGAGACCCTTCGCACAGTAACCCCTTAATCACATTGATATACTGTTCTCTCAGCTCGGGCGTATGATACCCAAACGGCCGGCCCACCACCAGCCCCTGCGCATCGTCGAATACGCCCTGCGCGATTAAATCGGCGATACCAGCCTGCACGCGATAAATGGGGTTCCCAGACACCTCGTCTTCGCCGAGAGCAGTTTCCAAGAAGACGACGCGACCTCGCCAGTCGGGCGCTATGGCGCGCACGCCTGCTAGCCGGGCCATGACAGTCAAACACCCGCCAAAGAGCCGCCCCTCGCCCTTCCCGGGCCGGATCCACGTCCAGCCGGCGCTGGGGATGATATCGCTCGCCACCTCCTCCTTGCCCGGGACTAGCGACGACGGGATGCCAGGGATGAAGTAGCGCGAGCGCTCGAGGTCGCCCAGGGGCGCGCGGTCCGCGATGGCGCGGAATAGATTCCTCGCGCAGAAAGCGAGGGGGGAGTCCTCGTCTTCTATGGACCCCAACTCGCCCAGCTCGGGAATGGCGCCGGGGCCGTAGAATGTGCGCAGACCCGTCACGGCGTGCAGGAACCAGTGCAGGCCCGTGATGTCGGAGTACCCGACGACGATCTTGGGGTTTGCCCGGATGGCGGCGTGCAGTGCCGTGTCCGCTAGTAGTGCGGGGAGCAGCTCGGTGAAGGCTGGGCCGCCGACGGTGCAGATGACGGCGTGGATGCTTGGATCTGTCAGTGCCGTCCGCAGCTCGGACAGCCGGTTCACGATGCTGTTTTGGATGCCTTTGTCGGGCGTGTAGAGCTCGCGGACTTTGTAGCCTTTGCTTGTGAGTATGTTTGTTGCGCGGGCCATGACGGCCGGATACGCATTGTTGATACGGGCCGATGGAGATATCCAGGCAATTGTCTGGCCTGGCTCGAGGGCCTTGGGAATGATAGGCGAAGGCATTTTCTTGCTTATTTTCTTACTATAAATCCGAGGGAGCGACTGGTTCAAGGCTGAATGGTAGCGCGAGTGTGATGAGTATGTACGGGAATAAGGATGTTGGTGTATGTGCAGTAATTTATTCTAATCCGTGCTGTGGTGACATTCATTCCTCAAATCGCAATCCATACGGTAATTGAGTCACGCCGCATGGCCGAGTATATTCGTGCTTGTTGCGAAAGATGATAGAATTGGATTTCTCTCGGGGTATGGAATCATCTTTGCCGTTTGCAAGTGCATTTCACATAAATCCCAGACCGCCAATGCCAAATCGTAGTCCTTGCTTGTTAGAAATGTCGTCTAAAGGGCGTATATTGACATGGACTTCCTGCCGAGGTTGTTGTTCGTTGAGGCTCTTGCAGAATGTGTAATCATCTTTGCCGTTTTGGAGTGCACTAAGCTACGTATAGCCAGGTCTAGTGGTGGTGTTCGGATATTGTTCCTTGTTCACTACATTAACCTGCGTAAAGATATAAGCCTAAGCACCCTAACATACGGTCTGGTCCTATTGGTAGACTTTCAAGGTATTTGCCCATTTTCCATACGGGAATGGAAGAGAATGGTAATGAGCCTACTTGGGGAGTAAATGACTGAATTCATCGCCTACGTGTACTCTCGATTAGTTATCGCGCCATCATTGCAGATATGTCTCTTCATCAGTGATGATGAAATTGCTTCAATATTTATGGTTCTTTATATCATAAGAATACGCTGAAACGAGTGTTAACAACATGGTATAATTAATGCATCGATCAATGATTGTATGTGAGGCCTTATAGGTAGTCGACCAAACCAAGCCTACCCTAACGCCCGTGACGCCGTATCTAACCCAGTGTATTAATTCTTTTCATCGGATGCTCTGGCCAAATTGATCACATTCTATATCCCTTATACCCCTGACTCGCATCAGGACGGTGGTAGTCGGACAAGCCCTTGTTCCAGCGAACCAGCCTATCCGTTGACGTAGAACCTTCGGGTCTGCCAGCCTCGTACATCTGGTCCAGCCTGTCGAGCGTTTCGTCGGTCCCTTCGGTTCCCCGTCTTCTCTTTCTCCAGACTCTATGGAGGACGAAGAGCGTCGATACGATCAATACCGCGCCGCCTATGCCTCCCGCTATCCCCGCAATAGCAGGTGTAGACAGCCCACCGCCGCCGCCGCCCCCTGAGCTTTGGTTTTGTGTAATCTGGTTACCATTCCCATCTGCGGCAGCAGCGGCAGTAGGCGTAGTAGTTGCTGAGCTTGAAACTGAGCTGGGGACTGAGACGATAGAGGTTGCTGTTACGGCCACAGCGGAAGATACGCTGGAAAAGGAACTCGATGCCAAACTAGATACTAGACTTGACGGCGAACTTAACGGCGAATTTGAAGCCGATGTTGACAGTCCTATGCTAGTGGCAATACTCTCAGTGAGCGAGCTGGAAGAGAGAGTCGAGGTGACCAGCGTGGTTTGGGACGTTTGTTGAGCTCCTTGAAACGTTGTCTTTGGCGAGGATGTTGCTGAAGTCTCGGGGACTTGAGTAGTGGACACGCTCTCAGTTGCGCTTTGGGTACCCGATGTAGTTTCCGACACATTGTCAGGAACCGCTGTTGATGAAGGCGGAGCAGTGCTTATCTCGGCCGTGCTCGTCTCGTCTTGTGAAGCCGATGTAGATGTAGCCGCCGTGCTGCTTGTTTCTGTCGGTGGCACAGAGTCGGAGGCCGATGTTGTAGGTTCGTCTTTCCCATTGTCATTGTCATTGCCCTTACCTGAGCCCTCACCCAACCCCAGAGTATCACCAATGTTGTCCAAAAGGCCAGCCATCTTGGAACACAATAGCAAATGGGGAACACCAGGTTCAATGAAAAGAAGTGTTATAATTAAAAGGTTGTGAAGGAATTAAAAGTATTCCATTCGGGATGTTTGGAGTATTAAAGAACTGGTGCCAAGTAGCCACTATTGAAGGCCCTGAATAAAGTAAACAGACACAAGCAGAACCATGGGGAAAACCAGCGGGGGTGATAGGTGAAATGCTTCCGTTGAGGTCATGATCCGAGTTTGGGTAACAATGCCAGTTTCATATCTCTTACGTCAAGTCGTCTTGGTTTGCGCATCGTAGCCGCGGAAGGCTGTGATCCGCTAGGATCCGCACGCAAAGCGGTAAATACCATTGCGCGGTGCGCAAATGGCTTGGCTGATCAAACGGCAAACTTATTTACGGGTTAGTCGAGACTTGTCAAACATTCTGTGGGTGAAACAATGCCCCTGCAGATCGAAGCCTGTTTGAGAACGGTTTCTGCCACGGGAGGCCTACCGAGCCTACATCCCTATGTAAGCCATTATCACACTACTTGTAGCAGCGAGTTTTAATCGGTGAGCGCGAAATCCTATAATAATAGTTCCAATAATGAGATAATCACAAATGCTGGTATGTTGGCGAAGGTCACTGCCAACCATGGCGAATACCAGGCAGTTGGGCCCATCGCGGGTTCTTGTCATTACACCCATGTCAATTCTCAAGACAACTCAAACAGTTCCATACGGGTAGCGAACAACTTGGCAGCGAACTATTGGTGCTGCACGATTCCTTCTCTTCTACTTGGACCATCTTCCTCTCTGTTATGAGCGCCAATCTTGTTTGCCGCGCTTGTGACTCGTGCTATGATGCGTGAGTGGTACGAGTATCAGTGTTGGTAATTCAAGCGCGAATCGTCTGCGCCCAAGCGCATTTGGTGGGGTTGGATACCACAATTAGATGCCATGATGGGCGAGTGGGCCGGCAGAACCCAACGGCATGGAGAAGCGGTCGAGGATTTACACTTCAATACCACACAATCTTGTGAATTCGTGTACCGAAGCGTCCAGGTGAATTATTGCTGCTGCTCTGGCGACATCCTTCGTCTCTTGTACGAGAGGAGAGGAATGCTTAATCACGCTGCGTGCCGGTATTAACCAGAAAGAAACCTCAGTCCCTAGACGGGCCAATTTATCAATGATGCCGTGAAGCTCTTCCCACAAGTCTCGATTTGCAACCTGTCGGGCCTTGCGGGTTTTCCACCGCCTTCTGACCCAAGAGGCCAGCCACCTCGTCGCCCCAAAAGCGACGTATTCGAGGTCTGTAGCAATGACAATGCGCTTCCACCCTTCTTGCTGCCATTCTCGGAATTCCAGTCCTGCAATCACAGCTCGGAGTTTGGCGCGATTGCTGCTAGCGACATGGTGTTCCCCGCCCGGACCTGATTGTTCGAGGGGAAATCCGACGGTGCCACCCTCACCCTCACCCTGTCCCGCGGAGAAAGGAAAAGTGGCTAGGCCCGACCTGCCGGCACCCTTATAGGCGAAGCTGCAACCTCCGGCTGGTGTTTGTGTGATTCCGCCGTTATTGATGCAGCTACCGTCAATCACTAGGAGAATCTCGCGACTGTCATAGCGATTCACGAAACGAGGCTGGGAGGTGCGGGTGTACACAGTCTGCAAAGGAAAGTGTTCCTCTGGAAGATCGTTTGAACTTGGCACGAAGATGGTAGCAGTGCTGACCCTGGACCGGCGGGTGAGCCGTTTGCGCATTTTCCGGGGCTGTCGCGATTCTGGCAATAGATCTATGCTACCAAGCCCCGAGCGAAAGAAGAGAGATGCGTCATCATTACCAGCCATGGCGCTCAATTAGACTCAAGCGTGCATGCGACAAGTGCGACGAATAACTCAGGGGGGCTAGAAGAGCGCTTCGAAGCCAGGTGAAAGGGCAATGCGTGTGAACATTACTGACAGGCCGCAATCACTGGTAAACACAGACGAATGACGATAGAGTGAACAAATAACGAATAGGGGGTAGACTGCGCTGCACGTACCACTGATAAGCTAGGACCGGAATTGCGCCACCTACCTAGGTACCTTACTGCGTAAATCTTTTTCTTTTCTTCAGTCTGTATGTACACGCTAGTGCCCTGAGAAGTACCTAGGTAGGTAGAGACCAAGGTCGCTCTGCGAACACTTGAGTGAGATTTGGTGGCTGCGATACAGTGAATGAGGCCACCTACAGTGGCCGTCAGCTCAGGCTGGAGTGGCCGTTTAGGTAGCGCCACACCCAAGTTAGCTGGCAACCTTACAAGGGTCACATATCGGCCTATTGTACCTACCATAGAGATACATACCAAAAAATAGGTAAGTCACACGTTAAGGCAGCTGCTGACTGCTAGTTAAGCATTTTCACGATTATTTTTGGTGTTGCTAAGGCATACTCTGGCGCGTATATCGTTTTGATGCACTGCTTACTAGCACTATTATTTTTTTTTAAGCAATAATATCGTGAACACTACTATTACTATTATTATTACTGCTAACAGCTAAAACAACCTTATAACTACTTTCGCAACACCGAAAAAAATCACGAACCTTTTTATTAACAGGCGGCAATTGCCTCAATGCGTGACTTTATTTTGGTACGTATTTCTATGGTAGGTACAATAGGTGGATATGTGACCCTTGTAAAGTTGGGTGGTGGCGCTACTAATGATGTATGGCGGTGGAGTAACGGCCACTCCAGCCTGGACCTACGGCCACTGTAGGTGGCCTCCAGTGAATACCAATGATACAGTGGTACGGAGCACCTCAGATCACAAGTGCTCTGCTGTACTGCACTGCAGTGCAGGGTTCCGACACACAGGTTAAATGCTTAAAGAACCTTAGCTCCAACCGCCGTCCCAGCTGCCAGGTCTGTACCTGGATTACCCCATGCGACTAAAAATAAAGAATACCCAGAATCTCAGATATGCATACTATCGTATTCTTACATAGAAATGGAAACCTAGAATAGATTTCTCTATTGATGCTCTGTTTCGAAAGCTGGGAAATTTGTGCGCCTGCGATATGAATACGCTGAAATATACGCCTGTATGTCAACATCAGGCCGGGGCCACCATGCAGTCACCCACTACTCTATCTATCATGCAGTGCAAATATGAGTGCCAGGACAAATAGGTACATAGGTATTATAAGTGCTATGTCTTACGGGAATGAGTCGTGGCATCGGAACAAGCAAGGCATTTCTCTTCAGCCCATTGATGAAATGGATACCTGTCAGTCAAACATGAAGTTCTAGGTAGGTAAGCAGGTAGGCAGGCAGGCCGCTCTTCTGTAGCAACTCGAAGCCAAAATACGCACCGAAAAACGCATTAATAGACCGATCGTACCATGCTGCACATCAACCAGCTCATGGCCGATACCTGAGACCTAAATTTAGATACTCGGTAACAATCTTGGCTAAATACTTACCCAGTATACGTAAGCTCTTGAACTTGATCATCAACACGATACACTACTTGACCCATACAATGGGGGGACGGACTCATACGTATAGCATCGCCTTTCAGTCATTACAGCTGGGCAGCGCGGAATTTTTATTGATAGGGAAATATGAGCTGATTGCTTTGCGCCTCTACGTTATCGCGACAGTGGGGTTTCATGAAATACATATACATAGCATCCCTGTTTCGTCATCATCGTAAGTGATTCAGATATTGGGGCCGGCGGTCAACAAATCAGCTACCTCCTGCGCGACCACCTCATGCACCGTGTAAGTTGGATGCAAAGTGTTGAGCCAGAAGTACTCATTAACAGGGACGCCACAGCTTGCATCATAAGTATCTTCTGCAGGAGTTCCACTAGGTTTTGTTAGTGATTATGCAGTTGTGGAATATTGATTCAGACTCTAGCTTGGTAGTTGACTCACTTTTCATATGCCGCACAGTAGCTGGTGGTGTTCTTCAGCCCGGCTGTCTGAGTGTACGATGTCGGATCATCCAAGATCTTCCCGAAGCTCGTGTTCGAGTCATAGACCCAGACGTTTGTGTCGCCCTTGGCCTTGACCTCGCCGGCGAAGTCAACCAGTTTCTGGTTCCACGACGCGACATCTGCCTTCGACAGTGCTATCGCGGAGTCACCATAAGGTACGATCAGGGGGGTCCTGTCAAGTGTCGGTACGTTGATGAAAACGTAGTTGCGGCCCCCTGCATTATAGATCTGGTCTGTAAGATTTGATATGACAGCAAAGATCTCGGTATTGAGAGCATCAGTAGAGTCGGCCCCATTGTAGTAGCTGTTGCCGATATCGTTGATGCCAATCCAAACTGCGAAGATAGAGTCATCTCCTGTCCATGTCGCTTTGGATGTGTTGCCAGTGTATCCTGGTATGAATTCTGTCTCAACCTGATCCTTCAGTGACAAGACAGTAGTAGCATATGGTGCTACCAGGCTCGCTATTGAAAGATCAGTTAGTATTGTCGGACTCAAAGTGAGGTGATAAGATGATTTGCTAAGCTAGAATTCAGGTACAATTCATTAAACGTTGACTCACCGTCCACCGTCGCACCCCCATATGCAAGGTTATAAGTCAATAGAGCCGATGCGTTATATTCATAGGTCAAGTAACTAAATGGAACTCAAGGGTCAGAAAGAACTTGCACTCTGCGAGGAGATGATAACCAATCCTGCAGCCAAACAATCATTTCACGCTCTACTGCGCGCCATCCCGAGAAAACAAAGCAACACAAAACGTACTCGACCCAGTTCGGCCCATTTGACGACGTATATCCGTAGTATGCTGGGTTTCCCAATGGATTTGCAGCTGACGGTTGAGTCAATGTGTAATCGAAGCCTACAGTCTGTCAGTATAATCTGCTTTATAGATGTTGAGCTACGCTCATGATTGTACCTGTCTGCGTGTAGCTATCACCACTTTAACATTTGTCAGCATGTATAAAGGCGGCACAAGCCATCTCCGTTTGACTCACAAGATGAAAGCATTCTTGATGTTCTCCCATCCTACCCATCTTTTCTCCACTGCGCCAGATGGTTTGGTCTGGGGGTTGAGAGAAACGGCGGAGGCGCCGAGCACGAAGGATGAAACGGCTGCTGCTGTAAGAGAAATCATCTTGATCGGACTGAATATTCAGTTTGCCTCTGGAGTAGCAAGAAACACGCAGAAAGGAAAGTCTCACGTGGAAACTGGGTGAGGGACCAAGGGGGTTATATCAACACTATACGCCCCAGCGCAACTTCGGATCTTCCCCGAGCCGCTGACCTTGATCCCTGAACAAGATCTTTGGTGGAAAATGGAACCGGGCATGGATTGTAATTAGCTAATTGTGTTATGCATACAGACTTATTTGGTTCCTCCACGCGGCGGAATCGCCTCACCTACATCGCTCGCTAGCCACGCAGGTCACTGATTGCTACGTTTCATAAGCGCTATGTTTCGAAACCCAAATTTGCACGCATGCTCCCGCTTCTTTTGGGGACTACGGCCCGCCAACTCCCGCCCTGCTATACCTAGATCTAGAATTCCTCCGCGGGAAGCTGAAGTTGTATAATATGCATCACGTGATCGGGGGATAGCTTCCGCAACCCAAGTTGGTTGGCCTGGTGCTTAATCACGTTATTCGCATCTTAAAAGCTGTACGGGGTTCTTATTTGCTCAAAAATAAAATTTATATAACCAGCATGTTAGAGAAGGTGACAACAGCATCATGCTTTGAAAACATCTCCGACAGGAATGGCTTCAGAGTAATAATCAAAATTCCCGTTCGAAATGAACATAAATTTCTGCAATAATTTTAGAGTTCAACACTCTATAGATCATGTTACTGAGAGTGATTCAGTCCTGTTGCAGACTATACAAATAGCGTCCCATACCTGCGTAGCGAGATTTGTGTAGAGAAAGATAATAATAAAAATACTCTGGGTGACGCTTGTGATGAGTCAACCGCGCCGTGTAAAACATCTTCAAAAACTCCGATCAGAGGGGTGTTGATATTATTTACCAAGCACAACATGGCCAAATGGCTCACGCGGCTTAGCCAAACAAAATCCTGTCTTTGGTCGCGACTAGCGTTGTTTATTTACAGGTTCATTTCTATCCTCCCGGTTAAGAATTAGAAAAGCGATTATGCATAGACACCTCTTGCACATGGGTACTACCGTAGAGCAAACACCTATTAACTTACAGAGAAGACGTACGAAGAGGGCAGTCATATGTTGTCCTCTAACTGAGTTGCATCTTGCGGTAACCATGAGTCATTGTCCTAATCATCCAGTAATTGCGTGCTTCGTGGACATCGGGCACGCGGAATTACCGTATAGTCGTTAGGAGACCGGCCGGTTCTGATTAAGACTTTCTCTATAAAGTCCTATGATTGTCGAGAGGGTACCAAACCAGTGTCTAGGGTGTTCTCAGAATAATATATGCAGTGGGTCACTTGTAGCTGAACAATCATGGTCACTTGTCGTCAAGGTGTCCACCTCTCACAGTTGGTTGTAACTACTGGTTTTGAGTTTGTAGTGATGAGACATAATGGCCAAGCCTGGGGATTTTATTAACGTAAGCGTGAGAACTTTGTTATCATTAAATTTAGAGAGATTGAGGCCAAACCCTTCCCCTTCTAAGTAACGTCCCATTTACTCACATTGAGAAAAAAAAAAGGAGACTTTAAAAGTAGAAGAAAAACGAAACAGAGAAAGAAAGAAAGAATGCAAGTAGAATTAAGTTCGGAAAGTGAACTAATTCTCTTAATGACAGTTAACATCCGTTATCCGCCCCCTGTTCTTTTTACGTAGAACCGGTACGCTGCCTTTTTCTGGAATTGAACGAATTAGAGGCTTGACTAACCCCTGATTGGACCACAGAAGGACCAGCAGCCTGAACGGATTCATCCCGAGTATCATCAAGCCTCTGGGAAGTTATTCCCATCTCCCCCAGTCTCTGGTTTGCTACCTGAGTAGACAAGTTACCTTGACTAGCGAGTGAAGGGGTAAGGCCAGCCTTTCGTCCCGGGAGCGGCAACCCATACAAATAATAGTCTATTCCGCGGCGTAATTTCCCCCCGTTTTTGCTTTTATACTCGACACATTTTGCCTCAACTGCTTTCGCTGCTTCCTTCAGGTAACCCCAAAGCTCTCCAATTGCGTAGCCAATCATGATTTTCCCAAAGATGTTTACAATATTTTCTCGCGTGAAGTCAGAAGCGCTTGCCTCAAAGAATTCATCAAACACGAACTGCAAAGGATAGCCGTCGACTATGGAGCGCCTAAGGGGGGCTTCATCAATCGATTCGCCTTGCACCGTTTTGCGAGACTCCCTGGTCAGGCAAGCCCGATGAACACGGATATTGATGCCTTTGCTTGTTGCTACAGCCGAGAAAAATCTGACCTTGTCGAAAAAGATGCGGAGGTGTTCCTCGCCAGCTTCTCTGAAGAGCTCATACATGTTGTGCAAAGAATGACTAGCATTGTTGAGGTTTTGGCCTAATGCAACTGTGTCATCAAGGCTTTTCCCTGAGTTCTTTGATTCAATCGTCATAAAGTGAAAGACTCGAACCTCCTTCCCTGTTGCTGGCGATTCATAACAGAACAAGTGTTTCATTGCGTTGGGAAGCTCCGGCCACTCATCTTCCCCGAAAATAGCATACTGACGGAATGCTAAAGCAAGATCTGACTTCGGTTTTGTGAGAAGTTTCGGATCCTCCTCCAAAAAAGCCCTTGACGGCACTGGTGGGCAGTTCCAGATTCTCTCAACGGCAAAGTCAAGGACAGGAAATTGGCAATGCCCTCGATCATAAATAAATCGATGCCGGTCAATCATTGACATCATGATTGTGCGCTGAAAGATTGGCTCTAATGGATCGTCTTTGGTTTTCTTTAGGTCAAGCTCCCAGGCACGCTTATGACGTTTTTTCTCAGGCGCTGTTTCATTTGCTGCCTTGTGCATGAGCGACTTGATCCTTTGCTTATAGGAATCGTGGCATGGTTTTAGCACTACGTTACGGTCCTCAAGTCCGATTTGGAACTCCACCACATTTGATGGGTTGATCCGACCGCCAGTTTTGCCCATATTAGGATCTGACAGGACTTGCTCGAGAAGCTGGAGCGTTGATTCATCCAGAGGCGGTAAGTAACCGAGGATTTTATAGGAAGAAACTAACGGGTCTTCGCTAGACGAGGTACAAGATTCTGTATCGGAACTTTCAGACCCGGAGGGGTCAGGGAACAGATACCCGATAGCCTCGTCGTACCCCTGCCACGGGTCAATATCTGAAGGGCTGGGTAGTTCAGGATCTTCTTCCTCGCTATTACCACCAACTTGATGAAACGGAGTTTTCTCTGCAGTCTTCGCCGCTCTCGACGCGCGCCGACTCTTGCGGAGGATATCTTCTGGATCCTGTTTGTAAGAAAGCTCTGCGCCGCCTACTCTGGCTCTTGTCCGGGGCCGGTCAACTGCAGATCTTCATCATAACCACCTGATTAGCAATATTGGTCAACAGATTCAATACTCGTAACTTACTCATTTATTGAACGAGCCATGCCGGGTTGGGCTGGCGGAAGGAAGAAGATATTTTGCGAGTTGGCGGGGTAGCTGTTATTATGTGGCCGTATGTGTGATAACATAATGCTGTGTGACAGTATCTGCTATCGGAGCGGGAAAACTGTAGTAATCTGAGCTGAGATTATTGTTTGCATGATCTTTGCGAAGTAGGGGGGTAAAAAGGGGGGTAAGTAAGGGAGTAAGTAAGTGGGTTAGTAAAAGGGGTATACAAAGCCCAAAAAATTAGAAAGAATCTGTAAATACTGCTCTAAGCCAGGCATACGAAACGCGATACTCAAGTCTTTAATCATCACTCTTGTCCACGGCATTTCCACACCAGAACAGAATTTTGAGTCATAGTTTTTATTCCCATGCTATTTTTCTTTCAATTTGATCTCATATTCCTTTCTCTTCGCAAGTCTCGGACTGGAGTTGTCATTATGCAGCTTGTCATCTCCATTGGTGACTAGCCACACGACTCTGAACCCGGTATAACATTGCTCCTCACACTTTACGCCTCGCGTATCAGGTCTAATTGGTAAGCCTGGGGGAAGGAAGAAATCACTAGCTCTCTCGTAAAGAATGCCTGATTACACGAAGCATCGTATTGAAGGAGAAAAAGGAGTGCTTCATTCCCCTGAAAATATTTGTGCTCTTCTATTTGAGTGGGGAGGAGTCTCGCAATGATATCTTAAACGCCGAGATCAAGTTCCCACTTAGTGAGGCATTAGGCTTTCCTACACTCCGTCTTTATAAGTGGCTCGTGACCTGCACGACGAAAAGTAAAACCCTATCCGGAAATGTCTAGCTGCACTAAAAAGCAATCTACTTGAGGGGCTATCGGCTATCTACATAGAATACTGCGAAGGTCTTGAAATCCGATTCGTCATTCGTTCGACTCCGCCTTTGGGGCGAAATACACCCAAATACCCGGCGACCAGAATCTTCAAACAACACCACTCCAACAACGCAACAGGATCAAAGCAATCACTAGGAAGGCCATCATTGCGCTGTTGCACTGTCAATAGCTTTTATCATTACGTCACTACGCCTAGGACGAATCACTGGACAAGGGATTGACAATGACGTTCATTATGTCAGTCGTGTACCCCGCCGGGACCAAGTTCGACATGGAGTACTACCTAGCCACGCACGTATGTGAAAACCCAGGGCAATGACTTCGCGTTTCTGAGATCGGAGAGAATCAAAAGAAAAGCTGACACTCTTATGCTCAAGATGCCTCTTGTCCAAAAGCAGTGGGCACCGCACGGTCTCAAGAGCTGGAGGATCGCGCAGTACGACAGTGAAGGAGCCCCTTACATTGTCCAGGCATGGCTCGAGTGGGAGAGTCAGGCACATTCGGAGGCAGGAGCCAAGCACGACGATGGAGCTGCTGTCTTCGCCGACATTCCGAACTTCAGCAGCTCGCATCCCACTCTGTTGACTGGTCCTCAGACCGGATTCGCCAGTTGGTAAATGTATGGGCCGTGGCAAGGTGCGGCGGGGGAAGCCAATACTCACTCTACATAGCGAGAGACTATTCGCGCTTCCAGATGAGTTTGTAGTAGTCTGGATTACGATTTCATGTCACCAATTGAAGTTGGAGATACATGCGCTCATGGCATATTCTTACGTGATGCTTCCTTGCTAGGTTAGGCTCGTTGCTAGGGTTAGAGTCCAATGATATCACACGACAGTTAACTCTTTCGAGATCGAGATAGAGATGAGTATAGGGAGAGCTTGAGCCATCGCCCGCCCAATCAGCTCAAAGCCTCTTTCCTCATGCCGCCCCGTCGTAAACCGTGTGGCTAATATTGTTTGTATCCTTCGCGAAATGCAGTATACTCCGTACCAAGGTATTAAGGGAAGGTATAGCGTACAATATTGTTCAAACAACCAACCAACATTATAGAGCTATGGCACTCATTTTGGGAGCAAACGCACTAGAACTGTTCGATGCTTCATTATGGGCTGCTTTATAGGCAGAAATCTTATTCGATTAATTTGAGAAAGGGTTCTAATGTCATTCACTAGGAGCCTGGCCAACAATCTGATTGCTAAACGAGCGGAATTTAGGCTTATGCTCATAGCCTAAGATGACTATACTAAAATACACTTGTAGCATGATCAAACTAGCAACGCATACCTCCCACCCCTTTACCCCTTGCCTATATAATTTGTAGTGATTGTAAAGTCATAATAAAGCTGCCGACTCATATAAAAGACAGACCTGCAACACGGCACAGCCGGAAGAGTTTCCATTTCTCTATGATTACGCAGAGCTTTGTCTCACGAGGCTATACCTCCGTGTTGATATATACCTGCCATACAATACTCATCTTGCTTAGCCTGTTGAGTTATGTCTGGTAACTTGGTCACGGCTGCTGTTAAAGGAGCCTAATCCTGGAGACCCATGCTCGTGCACGTAGTCTCGCACTGGATAATAGGTCGATTCACCGTGACTGGTAGTATATTGGCGCGCATGTGTCAGTGGGAAGCTCTGTCGTCTATCACAACTAGCTTGATCGGACTCGTATGCTAATGTTGAGTAGATGCTTGGCGATGGCGATAGTGGCTGATACGCGTAGACAGGTCCCGAGGTAGCTGTGGTGTTTGCGTGAGTGTAACTAATTGGAGACGATGCTGACTGGGTCGGCGAATTATGCCATCCATGAACGTCCTGTGTAGGAGACATAAGAGTCCTATTTCTATTATCATCATGGTTAGGAGTAGTCTTCGATACTGCTTAGCGGGGCTATACTTGATCCCATACCTCTCCGTGAAATTTCGAGATGCGTCCATGCTCGTTGTATCGTATGAATGTCCCAGTGAGTTTGACACACTGTGCTGATTATCCCGCATATGATCACTTGTATGATATCCAGTGAACCCAGGCGATGTTTCGACGTTGGAGTGAGACAAAGTAGGAGAAGCGGTATCTGATCCGCTCATCGAACCGTCCGCAGACCTAGAACCGCCGTCGCTTGGTCTCCTGCGGTTATATTTCCGAACATTCCATTTAATCAGCCGTCCTCTATACGCACGTGTTCTGTTCCCGCTTGGATCAGCTGACGATTTCCCTTAGAAACAGAAGACTTCGTACGAGGCTTTGAAATTATATCTTTCAATCATGATCTTTCGAACCACCGCCAGCGTGTTTTCCTTGTACAGCTCCTTGATGGTGACTTCGTGTAGCTCCCATGATTTCGTCATGATTGAAGCAGTTTAGTTTCGCCGGGTTGGTCTCCATGTAAATTGGGAGTTAATCTGCTCGCCAGAGAACATAGATATACGGGCAGTAGGGCAGCTTCCTATAATATCACATACAACCCTGCGGAGTCTTAGTAAGCGACGATGAATCGAATGGATTTATTGTAGAGGGTTTACTGAAGCCCCAGCCTTGTAGGGCAAACCTAAGTTATGTAAAATGGCAAGGAGTCTAAAGGCGGACTTAGGTCGATAGACGATGCCGCTCGATGAAATGCAGCCCCCTCCATGCAGGCTGTAGGCAATCCAGCCACACTTAGCCCGGTATAGGTGTTTGTCTGTACATCTTGGTGGGAGAGTGATGAGGCTACGAATGATAGTCGGTAGAGACGTGAAACCAATATCTGAATGCCCAGTGTTCTAGGTCTAGAAAAATTTAGCATGGTATGTGGACACCAATAGTCTGGAGAAAGAAGAGGTGACTCGTCTTCTAATTCCGCCCCCCAGCCACGTCTAATACACAGCATGCATGTTAAGTTGCCTTGTTTGAAACAGTGTTATTGGCTGGAACATGTGATGTTACATGGGGTAGGCAAATAAGGCTGACTGACCTATTCAAGTCTAATATGTTCCAGGCCTTTAGTTTCGTCATATAGGTAGTGTAGATCAAGGTCCTAAGAATCTACAATATACTCAGCCGACCGACTTCGCAAATATCAGAACTGGGCCGATTGGTACTATCTTTTACGAAAGTTCCTAGTCATCACATCTGCAGTGAACTGCAGTCAAACATGCGTGGTGATTCCAGTTCTTTCTCTTCTTGTTTTCTTATGCTGTGGCTTGAATGAAGCATTGAGTGCTGCCTAATGCGAGGGGAACCAGGCCTAAGTGTATGACGCCGATCCTCCTAGCGGTTATCGAGGGTACCTAATATCTTACACTTTCCAATTTCGCCCAACAACCATCTTTGCGTGAACACCTACCTATCTTAGAGCTGACTCGGCTGCGTTAACTCAGCCACAGCACCCATGCTAGTTGCAGGCGGGTGACTAGCCGCCCGGAAGACCATGCTTGATGAATGGATTTTGCGTCACGATCCCGGAATTTGACGGCACTGATGTTCGCTCTGTGTCTATTTATGGAAAGTCAACAGACAGCATGTCTCAATAGGAGTGTGACACAATGAGGCCGGGCACAACATGTGCGGATGTGCTGCCATGAAAACATATATAGCCAATTATCAACCTCCAAAGCAGTCATGTCTTGGATTTTTCGAACGAAAGAGCTTCGATTAAGCTTTGCTCTGCGCTGTTAACTTAGCCCCAGCGACCCGAGACCAGATCGAGTATTTCATGGCCACATACAGCGATACTTTTATTAGAAAAGTTTACTAGTGTACGGTTTGATAAGTTGCAATAGAACAAAGATGACTTCTAGGCCGATGCAAAGAGTCTGCCCCTCCCGGGCCGATGAGATTCTTATTAACCGAAATTATGGCTCCGTCCGGGCTGAACACTGTACCTCACGTAGAGGGCCCAAAAAGATTATGCCCATCAAGGATCAAAATACCAGTTACTAGAACGCATAAGAAATATGGATTAATTGATTATTCCTACCAGTTCATATGTTGTCTTCTTTATTTCGTGGAATAAAACACCTCTTGTTATGGCTAAAGAGTTGTTGAGAAAACCAACCGTTTACAGGTTGTCAAGTTGTGACTTTTGAACCAAGATATCCATGTATACAGTTAGTATTAAGTTCCCCATTTCTACTTCTCTTGATAAATTGATTCATAAACCAGTTGAGCTACTCGCATTTAGAGTTGCAGTACAGGACTGACGCGAAGGTCAGAAACAAGAGATGAGGGTGACCCTAAACTGCGGCAAGGATCATAACCAGTGTGATCCTTCTTGATTGGCTTTCATGGTACAACGTTATGGTCATTCACTTCCACGGTGAAGATAAGACTGATCACAACCTACGTATTAGTTAACAGCGTCAATCATACCGCTGTTTAAACTTCAGTGGTAGGGCATATTGAACACTCTTCTTCCACGAATTAAAGAGATGTGGTACATAGATTGGGTAGGACTTCCGATAGATGCGCCAAGTTGTATTCGGGTAACATGAGTGAGATGTCGTATGGACGACGTATATGTAGGTAAGGGGTTTATGTGTCGACACAAGCTGAGCATCGATTGTCATTATACACGGGAAGTGGATAAATATGAGATACATATGTTTCATTCTCCAGATCCCATGCAGTCATAGTTTCTAGCGCATTGAGTGAGACCGGAGAATACTACCCACCGAGGCACTGGTGGTAAGGCATCCGGCAAGGCAACCTTCACCTTCAACTCCCCTTCACGTGCACAGCCTCCGACTTGTCAGCCATCTTATCTCTATTCGGATTGATCATCCCGCTTTCCCCGCTTTCTATTCCCATTGTTCAGAATTGCGCATGGGTGACTTTGGGGAGTTTACTGAGACTTGTCAATATATGGGCTACGTGGACGATCAAACTGACTTATATTGGAGGAACCAGCTAAGAAAAATGTCCACTCTTGTCATGTAGCCGCCCTGAAGTGATACTGATTAGTCTAGAAAACTTCATCTGGCAGGCGTTCCTGACAAAGCCACCTTGGCAATTAGTAAGGCACTACACATACCGTATAAGAAAAATCAGCCTTATGGACGCCGATGAGGGCCGCGGCACAACAACGTCGTTTTCTGCCGCCTTTCCCCCTATCTATGCAATCATCCAGTTGCATCATGGATGGAGAATTGATAACACATGGTGCCGTGCAGCGGGTTACAGACATCGAAGCTGAGGTTGATCAGTGCCTGATGGAGAACCCCAGCAGTAGTGTCATAGCCAGAGCAACACCAACCGGCCTGCCACGTTGGCGGAGCATGGCATGGCATGGATGATAGGTATGTAGTGTAAGATGCAGGTATATTAGTATTGAGCATCTATAGCCCATGTTCTTTCACTACCCCGGAAAAAGAACAAGTACGGGCATATTACCTACCTATACCGCAACTCATATACGTCAGACCCATGGCATAGTATAGGAAATATAGGTGAGACTCGGCATGTACGCAACGGACCCCAACAGTCAGTCAGTCAGGCACCAAAAGTTGCACATCTGATTCGGCCCTAGCATACTTACACAGCCAATAAGCAAAACTATCAATGACGCTGTCGAGTCACAACCCAGACTTCCCACCATTGTGCCCCTTTTCTAGGGAAAAACTTGAATCCAAAATACTGTGTCATGGAATAGCAGTAGTCATGTTCAAGCCCTGCGATACCTATTCCTCCCTTCGCATCATCCCAAATGCCCTTGCTGTATTTGATGTGTAGTCCCTTCTATACACCCTTGAGCCTCGCCCGTGACTTGCCGCCCTATCGCCCTTCCACTTCCACCACACCACCCTGTCGCCCTGCCACTATCTAGAGAGTTATCCTAAAAAAAAATCGTAATATTACATTTGTAAATTGACATTGAAAGGGAGCTAATTTCATCAAGACGTTCCCTATGCCCTTCGATCTATGCCTCATCGTATGTCTTCCACCCTACCCTCTCTACTCCGCGCGCCCTGCTCCCTACGCCTTGCAACCAACATCACCTCAAAAACGTAAGATGCCCCCAAATGTACTTCCAAGAAAATAAAATAAGCTCTCTCGTAGTTAAAGATACATAGAAGTTTGAACTTATGAAGTGTCACAAGATAAACAGAAATATTTGGCATTTAATCAGATAGCTGCCCGCCAAGGGTTTTCAGACCTTCGTGCAAGAACCACAGCGTACGAGGTCCCTGATAGGTATCAAGTAACAAAACCCGCCTCGTAAGCTGAGATACCATTACCGAACAACAATGCGGAACCGTGCCACAAAATCACCAAAAGCAGGTCGTTTGTCAAGGCGGGAACTTGACCGCCTGCATCCACTACGGATGATACTGTGATATATGCGCCCTGGATGGGCAATATAACTAGACAATTAAATGCAAAAACCGGTTGCATTGTTCTTCAAGACTAAGGACGAAATGGGATTTAATCCGAGAAACGCCAAGGGCACTAGTATGAAAGACAGCTTAAGCCACGATCTCCAACTTCGATCTACCATAAGGTGAGCTACGTCTCTAAGAAGAAGGAGACAAATGCAACCACTCAACAGCAAGGCTGGGATGATCTCGACAAGAAAAGTGATCGACTTCGCTACAAGGGATGTTAATCGTAGGTATTAGTGCTATAAAGAGAATATTTCAAAAGATGAGATGGACAACAAGACTTTCCAATCTCATGTCCGCTGCCCTGCCTGCGCCATTGCCCTTGAGACCTCGAGGTGCCCTGCGGGGAGTCGCTTATGTTCAATGCAACACCGATGGCCATAGCCCCATGTTTGATCGGCCGGAGAGTTCCTTGGGCTTATACCATGTGCTATACTGTGATATGGTCGCGACTGCCTAGCGCAGAGCCTCGCGTGGTTCCGCCTGAAATTGCCTTGTGCGCGCCTAATCATGCACCTACACCTGCATTGTAACTCAACCTATTCCAATTAGGTGAAGCTATCATCAGTTTACCATCAAGAGCAAAAGAAGAATAAGATTGAAGTGCCTTGCAATAGGGAAACGGAATGCAACTTTTGCCGATACCAGTCCATTTTTGCAAACTCAGACCGAGGTTCTCCTGGTATTCCGATTGGGTGACTCCTGAGGTATCTCAAAACGGGGTTTTAACTTGTTGATGCTACCTTGCCGGCTGCGAGAAGTCGTCCACGTGGTACGCTTCTAGCCCACAATTTTCTTCTCCTCGGTCGCAGGAGTGGTGGGACCGGACGCAAGCTTGTCTGTGGGCGACATAGCTGTAGGGCTAGTTACGGTGTCACCACCAGTAATCCCAGCCTCTTGTTCTTTATGTCCAGAATCGACCCTGGAGACCTTGGAGCTTGTCGAACTTTGGGATTCGGGACCTCCCACTACAGGTGAAGCCGGCGTGCTTTCATACGCAGAGCCTGTGGCGCCAGCAGCGACGCTGATAGCTTCGAACCACTTCTGTGCATCGGCCGGCGAGTGCGCCTTGAAAGAAAGCTCTGAAGTTCCTGCGAGCTTGCTGCTGAAGCTCTTGCCTCTATCTTTCCCCTTGACATTGAATTTATCCCCGCTAGGTACGCCAATGACGGCGTCAGGCAGGTAGATTGACAATTCTGGCTTCGGGTCGTGCTGTAGATTGTCATCATCTTTGAATTCGTGAAGATACTTCGACGGCGTTACGACGTAGTAACCTGACTGGGTTCCCCAAGAGAGCTTGTTGCGCGACTTGCGCTCAAGGCTCCCTTCGATCAGAGGCTTAGTCGAGGAGTGGTTTTGGTTGGCGAAAGTAACTGCCTCTAAACTCCTCGGAGGGTCATTGCGGTTCACCAAACGATGTGCGTTTCTCTCTTGGAACCCTTGCCATTCAAAATCACCAGGAATGCGCTGAGCCGCACCAAGCATGTCCGCATAGAGGGCTCGAGTCTTTTCAGCCTGGCCACCGGCAACTTGGTTGAAAGCCTCCATGGCTTCTTGGACAACCTGAACCACATGAGCTTCGAAAGCTTGGAAGCCGTCTTGCACATGGAGAAGATCGTTGCTATGGTTATTCTCTGCAATAATCTGCTTGTTCAGCCGATGAAGGACACCGCGCTGGAGTACGTAGGGGTCATCGGTGGGATGCAATTTCCCGCCCGTGGACTCAAACGATGCCGAGTGTTGTCCGAGAAGCTCAATGTGCTTCTGAGTGGCATTCCTGGCCTTCTCGATCTCCTTGGCGCCCTTCTCAGCTCCATGCGAAACCTCCTTGTGTTTGGCCTTGATCTCCTTATGTAGACGCTCGAGGATGGGGAGAACGGTGCCCTTGAGGGTCTTTTCGGTTTCGATGTTGGAGTTTACCATTGCCTGGAACTGTCAGCTTCACATGTCGAAAAGGGACGAGAGATAACAGTGCGACCGACCTGTGTGTTCACCCGCATGTTCTCGAAGAAGCCGGCAACACCGCCAAGACCTTGATCGAAATGATGGCCCTCCCTCAAAGGATGTGAGATCGTCTTAAGGACCCTTTCGTACTCTTTGGAATGAGCTTTGTGAACCTTCTCCACGGCCCCAACATAGTCCTCCAAGTATACGACAGCGTGCTTCCACGCCTGCAACCTCTCTGTGAGTAGTCCGGCGGTCTGATCGCAAACAGATCCGGTCAGTATAGCGGCAAAGGAACGATGAGTACGCGACTCACGGTGCTAGGGTCGATTTCGGGGACAGCTTCTTCGCTGCCGAAGGTCGTGCCCTGCCTCAAGGGCATCGACTTCGAATCGCCGCTCATGGTGAAGAAGAGGTGGACTAATAGGGACGCTGTATAATTTGGGTATTTAGGGGCGAAAAGCAAGGAGGAAGGTCGTGCGCGCTGGCTGTTGTGCTTGTGGCGGAATCAAAACAAATGCAGGGGAGATGTCGATATGGTTGTATATAAAGGTATTATAGTGGTCTCTACAGAGCTGAGCTTAGCAGTAGTCCAAACGCTCAGAGACGTCAGAGGCGTGGGTGAAGCCAGCGCGGGGCAGGTTTGGGGGGGGAATGAATCGGATCTAGCAACGAGAAGTGACGATGTTAGCGGTGGCCAGCATCAAGATGGACAGACACTTGGCTGCTTCGCAGTACGGAGTACTGTACTCGATATCTCAATCACGTATGATGGTATCGGTGCCATTTGGGAAAATAGCCAAGAAATACTGGACTTGGCCTACCCTGAACAGGCTTAGCATGGGTCGAGCCCCGCATATGCCGCCGGTTTGTCTCTAGCTGATCTCGACACTATCTATGTATGTACTGTAGTTAACAGAACGATCTAGGATACCTAGGTGGCTGAACATGCGAGTCGAGGATAGGTATCGATAATTGGATGAGGACATCAATCAAGATGTTGAGGTCATCGACCTTCGGATCATGGCCTTAATGGTCGGTTTGTAGTGTACCTGTTAGGTGCGCCAATGAAGACAAAGAAGAGCATGTGTGCCCCGCTTTCACCCCTCCCTCTTCTTCAGTAGGTACATATATCAGTCCACATTGGAGAGCTGCTCTTGTCGTTTCCACCTATCGAAAAAAAAACATTTGGTGTGTGACGTCAGTTATCAGATAGTTGGACCCTTAGCCTACAGTAGGTATCTGCTTACCTATCTCTTCCGGGACACCAATATACATAGTAAATAATGCCTCTCTTGTCCCTTACTGTAGGCATACCTAGACGATGTCGAATTCAGCTAATCCATGTATGTCTGCAGCTGACTAGTCTTGGCTGCCCTTCTTTTTGTTCAACGCGGCACTCGAATTTTTTGAAACCAGCCGATCGGAAACGCGGTTTCTGATAATGTAGAAATGCGTTATCTTGGGCATCGCGCCAATCCATGCCAAGTTCTATTGAATACTGTAGTTGCCCAAAATGGACAATGGGTATCTATTATTAACTCTACTATATTCCCTTTCTATGGCCTAATGCGAAAAGCGGAGTGTGATGATTATGGCTGAAACCACGAAGAAAAAAAAAAGATGGTGAGAATCAAAGGGCTGGCATACGATCCTGTCCTGTTGATCCAGTTGCCAAAACCCTGTCTATGCCCAGTCTATCCGATGAGTATGTCCTTAACGCCATAACCATGATCGTTAAAAATATTGGGTCGTCAATTAAGCGTTGAGTTCAGAGAAGTGTCTTCATAGATCTCGTACCCAAACTTATGAAGTGCCTCTGTGCTGTAAAAGCCTTAGTCGTCGTTCGCCATCGTACCCACCGACGGCAGCGTGGCCTGCATGATTTGGGAAGAAGCTAAAGCCGTGCACATGATTCCGGTTCTCGTTTGACCCGCTCCTAGATCGACCAGATTCGCTGTTTGGTCCGTGAACCGTTGTAGAACCTTCCGTGAGCGTCTCCATTGGATCAGCGATAACTTGGCTAGGGGAGCTCGGCGCACTCATTGCTGTGTCGTAGTCTGGAAGTATAAAAGAGCCTGTGGCGCTGGGCATCCTAGGTAGAGGGGTTCTCGTTGCTGTTGTGTAGCTTGGGACCTTGCTCAGTAATTCCAAGCTGGGATACTCGGTATGGATTGGCGGCGTATCGTGGTCGGAATGTCTAGAATGTTCCTCTTCGCTTGTGCGCCGGGACAACTCCGGTGAGTGATGCGACGATGAATTTGTAGCGTGGTCTTGCTCGCGATGGTGGTAAGGCGTGATAGCACCAGATCCAGAATCGTGGTGCCCGTGAAACCTGTGTCCGTGAGGGTCTTCGAGCGACACGTTCTGCAGTCTGGACGTAAGAGCCGCAGGCGTGATCGCAGAGCCATGAGGAACGGCCAAGTTCTCTGTTGATCCCGCGCGAGAATGGATATAGAACGGTGTGCTGAGACCGCTCTGCATTCCTGGGGTCAAAATACCGCTGATATCCACATCGTCGTAAAGCTGATCGAGCACATGTTGACCGTATCCAGGAGGCGCCAAAGCCCTACGATCGTCCACTGCCTCTTCGGCGCCGGGTGATTGTGTAACGAGATTTCCCTCGTCATCCAATGGCATATTGGGTGAGATGAAGATCGTTACAGGTAATGTAGCACGGAGCTGGACCGCTAGTTAGTCGATATCTGTTATAGAGAGCGGCCTATGGGGTAGAGTCATACCTCGGAAACGTGGCCATCTGGATTATGAAGAGCAACGGTTAGTTTGAGCTTGTGCCTGATCTTGATGCCTTGGACGGTGCAGTCCTGTAAACACTTGTTGAGTCTCCTCGGTAACGGTAGCTCCTGATTGACCACCCATCCCTCCTGTCCGTTTCCTTCGATCATATCTTGCCAGTGCTCTTCCCGCTTGACTTCTACATTCCATGTTGCCACTTCGCGATCGTGTTTATGTGTTCGCAAGGGTATTCCCGGGCCAGACACTGTTAATTCGTGCGATTCAAACATCTTGATTGAAATGTTTCCCATCTCCAAGCCTTTTAACAGGGGTGTAAAGCGCATTTCGAGAGGCACGTTGCTACCGAATACAACTGCCTTCTGGGGGATAGCGACCGAGTATTCGATTTTGTTCGGCCATACATTCTCTACACTCATCGCGTGATTTAATTCCAAGGCTGCAGGCTCCAAGGTCCGGATGATACGTAGCCGCTTGAAGGCATGAAGGTTCTTGGCTAGCTTGCCACGGGAAACGGTAGCCTTGAAAAGATAAGTGATCCCGGTCTGATATAGACCTTCCACGCTTTCGGGAGTATCGCCTGGAAGCATCATCTCAAATGGCCACTCATAGTTGCCTGGAGCGAGAACATTGTGATGGTTTGCGTCTCCAACGTAAGGCGTCCAACTTTTCTTTAGGACGGAGGTCGTTCGATCGATTTTCTGATTATGGATGCCTGATGGTGTCTGCCTACCATCCAACCAGGCTATCCTGCAGTGGCCCGCAAGTCGTAAATGGACATCCTCGACCTTCAAGGGTTCTTTCAGACACAGAACGACGACACCTTTCAAAAGCTGACCAGATGCCTCGTGCTCACTTCCGCGAAATACGATAAAATCGTCGTCAAGGCTACGAAATAATCAGTTAATGCGGTCGCTTCCAGGTTATTCCCGCCGAAAACTTAAACTCACCGTATCTCAAACAGGGAGCAGTGTCGATTACCTGCCGAGGCAAATGGGTTAAACGACGGCATTATTCTCGTAGTGCTGGCGCCAAAAGGGCGGGCAAGACACGGAGAAAAATGCTAAGTCGTCAGAAAAAATATAATTTGGACGAGCTGAGCAGCTATTCCTCTCACAAGCCACGGGACCTGAGGTGGTGAGGCGAGTCATGCACCCTAGCACAGCCAACAGAATTGGAGGTGGCAGATGACGTGCAGCGGCGATACCGACTGAGCAATACGGATGTACTCTGTTCGCCTCAAAACAAGAGCGCAACAAGACAGCTCGCGCTCTTTTCCCAGGGGGTTGGAGTGGTACAAATAGTACGATATGGATAAAGGACGGTTGTTTGTAAGGTTTGTAAGGACGGTGCAATTTCTGTAATAGGTTGGGTTATTGAATCAAGTATCCAACCCAGTCACAGTTTTGAGGTGAATGGAAGCTGGTTGGGTCTCTGGTTCGCTATAAGCAAGGAATATGGCTGTGTTGTAAGCGGCCGGTCGCAGGTAGAAGGCGCTGGAACGCAGTGAATAAGAGTTAGAAGCCGCAATAGCGCGCGCAGATTTTCGCGACTCTTGTCTCCTATATTGTCGCAATGGTGGTGTATTCGGAGAGTTTGATACTTGAGGATTCAGGGAGGTTGCAAGACGGTATCTATCTATCGCAGAATGAAAATTGGGAAGAATCATCCACGGTAGTGAGCCACGAGGAATTATTATTACACGAGGCACCACGTAAATATTCGCCGTCTTCGGGGGGGAGCCACCCTCAGCTCTAAAGTAGAAACCGGTGGCACCAAAGGCGGCCCGCTCTACTGCTACTAAAAACAAGTCGAGTATACAATAGGTACGTCCTAGTACTCAGATAGGATGGGTAGCTCCTCCTGTCCAGGTAGATCCAGTACCTCCGAATGTGAGTGGTTTGGCGGCGGCGACATCCGCGGCCGTCATTCTGGTTGCGGCGTGCTGCACAGTCGACTAAGTACCGTACCGGTACGGAGTAGAGGTATCATCATTCACCCAGTGCACGGGGACATGGAATGTGACAAACAACGAGCTGCAGGGGATGAGTGCTCGGTGGAGGGGTAGCACATTGTCAGGTACTGTAGTTAGGTCCGAACGCTACTGTTGTAGATAGGTGTTATTCGACCCGCTTTACAATGGCACCTGGCATTTTGTACTGTAGTTTCGAGCTCGTGTGGATGGTACACTAGATGCTGGATGGTTGCAGCATCGTGGATAGGTACCTCTCTCTTTTTCCTTGTGGGTACCTACATACATGTATGTAAGTATGTACATGTACTGTACGCCGAGGGTTAGCGAATCGCGCGATCCAGGCTCACCAGGCCAGGAAAGCGAAGTTACATGTCGGTAGTGGAGAGCTTCCTGTAAGCTAGATCTCGATGGTATGTATGTATTACCCAATGTGATCTAAAGAAGAAGTTTTCGATAGTCTGGCGATAAGTTAATTAATTACTCTACTTATGAGCCGCCTGCGTTTATTTACGGCTTTCTACACCTCAGCTTTTGAATGGCATTAATAATTTCCTATCTACTGCTTCCAGAGTAATTATGTCAGTAAGTTGATCTCGAGCATGGCCTCAGAATTATCGAGTTATGATAGGCACGGCTAAGAGGGCAGGCAGGCTGGCTGGCTTACGCGAATAGGAAAGCCGATGCGACTGACCTTCGCCTCGAGGTTATTCACGGCCATAACTCAGCTGATGGCCCAAGGTCTGATACCGGCACTGGGGCCGCGTTACATCTCAAAAGGGGGTTATGTTTAATGTAGAGGTCCCGGTGCGACAATATGCAATATGCGATATGCTTGGCCACGTACGTAGTAGTTGTCGAACGCCGTACGATGGCACAGCTTGCCGAAATGGGCCGATCGTGGCATGGAAAATTGGTGAAGAGCAACTTGGTCACGGGTCTTACGAGACGTGCTGCTCTAATTCAGGGAATTGAGCGGAGCGATTTCAAACAGAGGGAGCTGCACCACGAGACTGGAGCACTTGGACCCTAGATCGACACAACCGCTATGCGGTCCGCAGGAGACGGACAGCGCCGAGCTTGGGCCATTTAGGCTTGTCTTCTCACTTCACGATCTACAATCTATCCCGCTCGGGGTGACATCGGCTGCCAACTTTTGAAGATGCGTGCGTTATTACTTACTCTTGACAAGTCTGCAAGTAAACAGGTAGGTAACCTAACAAAGTTACATACACACACTTACACAAAAAAAGAAAAATGCTTCACCAAGCAGGTTCACAAACAGTTGTCTCTAACCTCCTGTAGTGTAACCTCGCAACCAATGAAAACTAGGAAAGCGAGCGCTTGAGCCTCTTACTAAATTAGTTAAGGGAGTTCATAGAGATAAGGTTGCGCCTTGTCATTAGTTGACATGAGTGCCGCTACACAACAGGCCTGTACCTAACAAGATGCATGCATGCATCTATGTACACTACTTGGGCGCCTCTAGATCTCTTCAGCCTCAAGACCTGAGACAAGACAACCTCATTCTTCGAACTGCACGCTAACGAGTCCTACAGCACTACGTATAAGTAACAATACTCGGCTCTCGGGACATTTCGTAGCCTCAATCATTACACTACGACGGACGCTCCACGCCTTTATAGCACCCTAGAGAGCTGGGATAGCAACGGGATCAATGCTGCTACGCAAAGTGGGAACACGCCGAGCGCGCCACGGCCTTCACTGCCGGCCAAACTTAAACCCACCGGCTCTATCAGGTATCCACGTCCACCTTAATTAGTCTGAATCACTTAAACTAGCCAGAACGGTCTATTAAGAAGCTCCCGGTCGATACGGGACGGAGCCTCATATAACGCGGTGCCCAATCGAAAATTTTCCACCCTTTATCAAACCCTTTTCAGGGCGGTGTAAGAGCTCGTCATTGGCCTAGTGTATTTATAAGGAGAAAAGGGCCGAGAGCAGCACTTCTTGTTGGGACCCGGATGGAGTATACGACATTTTCCGATAGAAATAAACCGCAACCTAAAACCTGAGCCCCCTGCATACTGGCAAAAATTTTTGAACATTGAGAAGCGGCATTTACATCGATCGATGTTGAGGAAATTATCGGGTCCTGACTCATTACCAAAGAGCAGAGACAATGAAACCGCCTAATGAAGAATCTTTTACCAACGCAGATTTTCTTGTGTTGGTTGGTTAATATCAAACAATTGTAGCCCCACGTGGGGGTTATGAAAGGCTCTTATCATAGGTACGAAGAGGCTCTTTCCGTCCACTCTGATACGCTGCGCTAACAAGCAGGCAGGTGGATAACAAAGACGGAATAGTAGAAAGGAGAAAACCAGCCGGTTTGGCGTCAAGTACGAATACCTCTAAGTTGAAAAAACGTTGTCTAGGCACTGTAGATTAGAAGCAGTACACGTTTCATATATCCCTAACATCATCTACTACCAAGTATGCGCCGGCCACAACAGGCTGCCACGTACAATGATTGGTCTGTCACCGTACGCTAACCCACCATCATTTGCAATGGTGATTCAGCATATATATATATATATAATACGCGCAGCCCAGCAAGAATTAACTGGAGAACGTCGCTATCAGTCGGTTCGTGGTGTCCATAACCTCAGGTGCCAAAATTATGGTCATGATTTGAGAAGATGATGCTCTATGATATCCAGGGAAATGCCGCCAGACCCGGAATCCAGTAAATTTCATATAACGCCCCTCACATTATGTGTTTGATTGAGCAAGTGAATCTGATGGTCGACTCCAGGTTCGGATATGACCTACATCTAACGTTTAGTATAGTTCAAGGCTGCTGGATCATAGGTGAAACTAACCGGACTTGCAGCTGGTCATGATAGATTCCTCAGTGAACGTGATCCAACTTAGCGGATCCTTGTCGGCGATCTTGGTCAAAACCGGAGGTAGTATAGCGACGTTGGATCGCGGCTCGACGGCATAATTAATACTTATACTTGCTTCGTCACCGTCTGCGACCGAATTTGTCGACCCTGAGCGTATCCTACCCGGCGATGTACCCTGGGTCTCGCCGCGGCGTAAGGTTGGCACACGGGATGAAACCGAGCCGCGTGGGCGGTGCGACGACTGAAGGATAAGCAGATAGACAAGGTTGTGATGGCAGGGGAACTCACGACTTTTGGTTTATGTAACATTCCCACATTGAAATCCCATAGGCATAGTCGGCAGTCCTCTCCTACACTGCCGAAGCGGTAGTTTTTCTCATCGCATCTCCACGGGTCGAAAGCAACCGAGGTTACCCACGACTGGTGCCCCTGGCATCGTGCTATAAGTGTGGTCTCTTGGGGATACCAAATGGAAATCAAGTCATCTTGTCCTCCCGTTAAGACGTATTTACCATCCGGAGACCAGCAAACGCACGTAAATCCACCGTAATAGGCATTATACAAGCCAAGCAATCTATCATACCCGGTTAGTTTTTTTCGAATATAGCTTATTTGGAGAATATGATCTCTTACTCCTCTTTCAGGTAATCAATGATCCTCATCGTCCCGTCTTCTGAAACGACGGCCAGATGGCGATTGTCTGGAGAAAAATTAAACGCGTTGATTCGCTGATTTGAAAGCTTCCAGACAGCAACTGGATTGGCCTTCTGATTTTTCGAATGAACGGACTTCTGTACAGATATTTTATCAGAAAGCTTGTTTTCACCTTTCGGCTGAACCTCCTCCTCTTCCTGGCTAAAAACAGCATCTTCTTTCTCCTTATCGTAAACAACTAGCGAGCCATCCATATGTGCAGCCAAGAAGAGATTTTCTGATCCCGGAATCCAGCGGATCTGCGATACTGGCGTCTTGTTGATAACACCCTAGATGCACCTGGTCAATTTTAGCTCGTGAATATGGGCTCATACTGCTTACGTTCTTGTTAAGTCTTGTGTATCGCTGGGACATTGCTTCCCACCAAATAATTTCACCTGTGGAGAAACCCATGATGATGTCTATATGGCTGGAGCTCTTGGTCACTAAGTTCACATCATGGCTGAGGCAGTGTGCCTTGGTGAAGAGTATCTTGGTCAAGTAGTCAGCCTTGGAGGGGGACGATAGGTCAAGCCATTGGAAAGCACGGTTGATATTCGCGAATACGAAGGTGCCGTCGTTTGGCCGGTCTGCCATTTTCTTTGAGAAGGTTTCGTTGATAATGACACGTGAAATGAAGGATGAATTGCTCTTCGTCATATTGTTTTTTGGCTTCCGGCGCTTATTAGGGTCCTTGAGCCGTTCGGGGGCGAGGAGGGCATTCCCATCGCCGAATGCAGGGGCAGCTGTGGCAGAGCTCGGGGCGCCAACATCACTGACTGGTGTCCCTCTCCCCTCTCCGTCGCTGCTGATTTTGGCATCGCTAGAGAGTCGCCACTCGTTGGGATGTTCGGCTATGCTCTCGGAGAGGGCTGTTGTTGCGACGAGTTTATAGAAGGCGGGAGGCGGTCGACGCGCTTCGAGACACAGGAGGGAGGCCTTCGTGCCGGCAGTGGCGGGTTGGGGGTTTGTGGCGAGCGGATTCGGGTTGATGACGGGAGCCTCTGAGGGATGAGGTGGAGGTGTTGCGAGCAGAAGGTCTTCTTTGAGCACATATGTTCCTATTGCACAGTTTCAGTGACGGGTGTTGAAGAGAGCCGGTGCGGCAAGCGGCAAGCGGCAAGCGACGAGGCGGGGTGGAGGCAGAGGGGGGGCGCATACCCTCTCCGACGAGAAACTGGTCTTCGGGCGTCGACAATATATTGTTGGTCTCGATCAGGGGGGTCGCGTGGCCCGCGGCGACAGCGGCATTGTAGGCCGCCTGGGTGGGATATCTTGGGGGAGGCGGTAGGACGCTGCTAATGGCCAACGACGTGGTAAGTGATGTGGACGGTAAGAGCGTCCAGGGGGAGAGGCAGAGCCATTGATTCGTTGCCAGGAGTGCTTACAACATAGTAAGGCACAGATGAAATAAGCGCAGGAGACGCAGAAGGTTTGCGCTATCGAGACGTTGTCAGGAGTCTAAGTTTCTTAATCTGCTGTCAATCCAATCGCGCCGACAGGGGCCGGGTTGGACTTATTAAGAACAGGCAGAAAAAGATGCGGTATGCATGCAACAATTGGTGACCAATTATGATTGAACTTCCAGCATTATAGCGCTGGTTTATGCGATCAGTATTCAGAGTACCAGAAACAGTTGAAAGGGTAGTGGTATTGTGTATGTGTAAGGAGGGTTCAAGGAGCAACCGACGTCGAAACACTTGCGCCTGTTGGCCATTTCAGTAGGCTGGTCCAGCAACCCGGTACCTCCGTCAGCATACCTACTTACGCAGTACACTAGAGCATGGTGACAGGGATATGCCTTGCTGCAGGTTGTCGAACCTGGGGTCCTTCATGTGGGGTAAAGAACTTTGGAGGGAGAGAGCTGGTCGGCTGGGACACCGCTAAAACAAGAAATAATATCTATAACTATTACATGTAAATAGGTACCTACTTTCTGCGCTATGCATACACCTCTAAACATGTGTCTCTATGTACCTACCTTAATAACAAACATACTTGAATTAATACTCGTGAAAGGTATCTAGCATGATCATACGAGACATATACTGGTCCGGGGCACAATCCAGATATAATATACCCATCAGCAGCCAACTGAGCACAGTACGCTACTGTAAAAGTGATCTGCTCTGTTTATCAGCTTCTCTGTTTATCGACATGTTTCTCTGTGCGCAATGCTACCTACCCCAAAAGATAAGTCAAGTAAATACTTCTTCTATATGGCTACCTAGAGGTACTTCTAGGCTATTGTGGGTGGACCTAACCTGCCTAGAATGCAAGTACCGTATATAAGTAAATGCACGCCTATTAGCCAAAAGCGCCCACCACAGCTCAAGCCTATGGGGTTTTTGCACTAATGGAGAGCTGGGTGTTTACTCCAGAGCAGCTAATCGGAATGTCTCCAGCCCTTGTTATTGAATCAAACGCCATCTTGGTCTCCCAAACCCAGCCCGATGCAAGTTGCTGCAAACAGCCCGCACCGCACTCCATCGCGCCTCCAGCTCCCACGGCCTGCTTATCGGTAGCTTTCAGCAGCATCGCGCTCGCTAGGTTATTTGCGACAGCGGTGATACGCGGCATCTCAGGGCTCTTCAACCTCATAGGGATGGCCTCATCATAAGTACTAGACAAGTACTTGAGTATTGAGCCCCAGCGCTACATCATCATGGCCACAGGTGCATTCCGCTGCCCTTCCTGGCCGTCACCCTTTGTGCTGACAGCCATCGATTAGTTCGCATCTGTGTTTGTGGTGACGAGGGCACGGGAAAGTCGAGCCTTATCGCGTCGCTCGTCAAGGATGTCTTCGTTAGCAACAAGATCCAGCCGGTTCTGCCCCAGATCACGATCCCGCCCAGCATCGGCACTCCCGAAAACGTCACCACCACCATTGTCGACACCTCTGCCCGCCCGCAGGACCGCACAACTCTTCGAAAGGAAATCCGCAAGTCCAACGTCATTCTCCTGGTCTATGCCGACCACTACAGCTATGAGCGCGTTGCTCTCTTCTGGATGCCCTACTTCCGCTCTCTTGGCGTCAATGTCCCTGTCGTCCTCTGCGCCAACAAAGCCGACCTGACGGAAAACCCCACTTCCCAGGTCGTTGAAGAGGAGATGCTCCCCGTCATGAGCGAATTCCGCGAGATCGATTCCTGCATACGTGCCAGCGCTCGGGAACACTCAAACGTAAATGAAACCTTCTTCTTGTGTCAAAAGGCCGTCACACACCCGATTGCGCCGCTCTTCGATTACAAAGAGGGTTGTCTCAAGCCCGCATGTGTATCGGCCCTCAAGAGAGTCTTCTATCTCTGCGACAAGGACCAGGATGGCTTTTTAAATGATCGGGAAATCCAGGACTTCCAGGCCAAGTGCTTCGAGAAGCCTTTAACGCCCGAGGACCTTGATAATATCAAACTGTCCATTTCCAAGTCGGTTCCTGGTTCCGATACTGAGAAGGGCGTGAGTATGAACGGCTTCCTTCAGCTGAACAAGATGTATGCAGAAAAGGGACGCCACGAAACGATATGGGTGATACTACGCAAATATCACTATACCGATAGCTTGAGCTTAGCTGATAACTTCATCCACCCTAAGTTTGATGTCCCAGAATATGCCTCTGCCGAGCTCAGCCCCGCGGGGTATCGATTTTTCATGGATCTTTTCTTGTTGTTTGATAAAGACAATGATGGAGGTTTGAATGATGAGGAGCTTGAAGCACTGTTTGCTCCCACCCCGGGACCACCTCACTCTTGGGTTGAAGCTTCTTTCCCATCCTCGACTGTTCGAAACGAAGCTGGCTATATCACGCTGCAAGGTTGGCTTGCTCAATGGAGCATGACCACCTTCCTAGAGCCAAAGACAACACTAGAATATCTGGCTTATTTGGGCTTTGAACCCCCAAGTCCCCGAGGCTTACTGACTTCAGCGCTCAAGGTGACACGGCCACGCAAGAGGAGGACACGTCCCGGGAAGGTGGAACGGAACGTAGTGTTATGCTATATCATCGGCGCGGCTGGGGCCGGTAAATCGTCCCTGCTAGACTCGTTTCTCAATCGACCATTTGATGGTTTGTACCATCCTACCATCAAGCCTCGCAGGGCCGTGAATAGCGTCGAACTTCCAGGAGGGAAACAATGCTACTTGATCCTAGAGGAACTAGGCGAGTTAGAACCCGCCATTCTAGAAAACCAGGCCAAGTTAGATGCTTGCGATCTCATTTGCTACACATACGACTCCTCAGATCCCGATTCCTTTTCACACATTGTCGATCTTCGAAAGCGATACCCGCATCTCGATGACCTACCGTCGATCTACACGGCTTTGAAAGCGGACAGAGACAAGACGACACAACGATGCGAGCTGCAGCCTGATCAGTATACCTCGGGTCTCATGATGGGGACACCAGTTCACGTTAGTGTTACATGGAATAGCATAGGAGAACTCTTCGTTGCACTTGCTGAAGCGGCTACGAACCCGAGCACTGCATTTCCTAAAAGTGAAGAGCCCCCTCCCGATAGGACGAGCCTTTACCTTGCACTTGGAGCGACAACTTGTGCAGCTGTGGCTGCATTTATGATCTGGAGGCGATCTACTAACTCAGCTTAAGACCGCCTTTCTTGCTTTTCACTTTACCTACTTGCGTACTCTGCTTTTCATGCTTTTCAATAATGGTTCCTTACATCATGCATTGGGAGGCGTAATTGATAGCATTTGTCAACAAATCTTAGGCACCAAGTATCTGATATGACATCTTCACAATTCCTGTCTTGTTTTATTATGAATTATGGATCCCCACTCTACTCTGCCGCTTTAAATATGATACCCTCGAGCACGACTTGTTCATACAGATCTCTTCGTATAGCCAATATTGAACTTAATATTACCCATATCTACGGTATAACATAATTTGTCATCAAGCAAAGGAAGAAGCCCTGGCATCCAAAAGCGCAATTATCAATGTTTCGACGCGTGTCTCTCGGTATGACTTTACACTGATACCCCTATAGCGCGACAAGGCGCTAAGAACATTAAAACTTGGACCCCATAAGCCTCCAACGACATCGACAAAACTGCGATGCTCAAAGGTAAGAGGAAACTAGCTATTCGCTAGAGTCAGAACAACTTGGCTTTAGGATATATTCATAGCCATTCGGCTTATCTTGTGGGACTCTGGTTACAGAGCAAGTACCTAGTTTGGCCTCACTACTGGCACTTTCCGAAGCAGCTCGATTTGTAGGTTATGGGAAGAACATCACTCATGAACCGGCAAGAGCCCCAGGTTTCACAGTGTCAAGAAAGACAGCCGTTTCCGCCCAAGTAGGTATCACGTTCGATAAGTGTACTTACCCCCGAACTTTGACGCTCTCTGCATTCACCTACCCTTAATTATATCTCATAGCCCATCGCAGCAAGTGCAGGCGAGTTCGCTGCGTGTACTTGTTCCTCCACTTACCTACTCGTCCGGTTTTCCAGGCTATATTTCAACACTCTCTTCACCTAATGGATCCCAAATTGTTATCTCTATTTGCTCCTAAGCTAAGAATTGAATGGTATCGAGCAAGCCACCATTGATTGAGTTTAAGATATGAAGAAATGGTAACGCAATAATTGCCCACCATCATGGTCGTTCCATCAGATCGGGTATCCTTTGCAAGCTTTGAGGATGATCAATTCATCAGTGCTTCTTCGAGTCAGCCAGCTGGTCGGCTCATGAGTGTTGCAGCACCTCAGGGGCATGGTCAGAAAGTAGAACAGCTACCAGAGGATCTCAACTCCATTGCACGACCTTCGGAACCTCTCGCATCCGTCTGCCAGCTCTCAACAGAGGTCCCTTCATCGGGTGAGGTCATGGCCACTGCTGGTGCCAGTACGGATAAGCTGACCTCGTCCCCTGCTCCAGTCATGACCACTCGGCGCTGGAGCTCAGTCACTGGCAGAGAGCAGGGCTTATCTGCATGCCACTATCAAGGTCGTTTACCAACCGTCGCTCGAGAACAGTGTCACGAGCATATCAGCAAACAAGGACGAGACGGTATCGTATGCAATGTCCGTGCATTTTTAGCTGCAAGACGACAGAATGGAAGGTCTAGGATGACATCGACGGTAGCTACCAATGAAAACGATATTCCGCTACCACCAACTCAAACTGTGCTGGACAAAACACATCTCCAGCTGCCAGCATTGCCGGATGATCAGTATCTAATTACTTCAGATGACATTATAGGAATACTCGACATTGTAGTTGCTGGTGTGTCCAGTATTCAAGACGACATAACTCACAAGGATTGCCGATCTCGCCTATTCCCTAACGGTACACATGCGAAACCAACGCTTCGTACACAAGACATCATTCCAGGCGCGTCCGCCATCGCAGATCCGGCCACCACTATCTGCTCACCTCAGCCTTGTTTCAGCTCAGCTACTAAATCGGAGAATCTGGGGCATGTGCCATCATCAACGCCGAAAACGACGTATAGTATGTTTCCTGGAACCTCTCAATATCCCACTTTGTGTTGTCCTCAAGTTTCATAGACTCCTACAATCAATTAAAGGCTTTCATTATTGTATAGGTCAGCTACTGATGCCTTATTTCGTGCAGTATCGCGTCAGAGCATCACGGAGATTAATTAGGAGTTATTGTCGGACCCGTTGCTTCGAAATGACGCTGATCGAAGCGTTACTTGGACCGATGACTCAAATCTAGAGTTTCCAGAGCTCCCAAATTATGTGCCTCTACATAACCGCCCAGATCGTCATCTATCGTGGCCACAGTCCCGTCGAGTTATGCAAAGAGGGAGTTTCGGCATAAATTCATTTCGTAAAATTCCGAACCCCTTCGAAGAGCAGTTTCGACGACCCGGACAAAGGTCCACATCTGAGCCGTATTGTCAGCGTGTCGTCAAGGATGTGTCCCACTTTGTGGCCCCTATAACCCCAATAACTTCGTTCCCTAGACTTATATCGAGATCATGCACGAATGACTGGCTGACGCCACTGGGCCTGCTTGATGACGTAGAAAACGGTGAATCAGCTGAACGTCGAGAAATGGTCATAGACCTTTACAATGATGGTATCGATGCTCATTGTGGAACTGGCATCTACAACCCGCTACCGATCCTAGAGGAAGATTCACAATCAAATTCAACACCACCACCACCTCAAACTGACTTAGAAGACTGTCAGTTACATATACACGAGTACGAGGACCAGTGGCCAGCCGTGGCGGGAGAGGGTAAAGAAGACTATAAGAAGAATCTGGGCAGCTCGATTGGCGTTGCATGTCACAAAAGAATCAGAGCCAGAAACCCCCATGATCAACACCAAGGTGAAAGTGGGAATCTACTCAACGGACTACGTCGATACAGTTTTCTACCTCTTTTGGACGACACGCCCGAGCATATTCGTCGAGCTCGGCAAGCTCAGCACTCGTCGACGGAGAGTGCACATGAAAGGCATAACCGAAAGCGTTCGAGCCGAGAACTATTACAACAAATACTACACCGCCCAAATTCGCCTTCAATAAACTCGTTGGGCTCAAAATCAGGGCATTGGGAAGAGAATATGGTGGGGTCGCAAAAATCGAAGGTACGAGGTGAGCTCGAGAGGGCTCCCTGCTCAGAAGATACCACGCCCCATATCTGTGTCGATGAGCAACGGACTGAGTAGAGTTTCCTCTACAGCCAACTATAAGCCCACCAAATAAAACATAGAGTTTAAGAGAAAATGCTGATCCGCATTTATGAATCTTCCATGAACCTAGTTTTGTATGTGAATTGCTGGAAGTTCTTTATCCCTCCTTTGGGCGTATCTGGCTCTTTACGCACCTTAAATTAAGATTTAGGTTACAAAAACCTATATGATTTGCAAAAACTATATTTAGGTTCATGTTTGGCAGGTGATCTTGCCACGGAGCCCTTGTATTTTTTTTTTTTTTTTTTTTTTTTTTTGGTGAATACATAGGCAAACTTCTGCTTTCTTACTCCTACCATTCTCCCTTCACTTTCCACATCAAACACAATCGTGGGAACAGCTTTTTATACTACCTTCCGGGAATCTCTTCGCAACCCGTTGTGAAATATACACATACTATTTCGGTATACGTGAAAGCTGTCGACTATTCGTTCTCTTCATATTTATCAAAATCCGCAAGCATACCCGAAAAATGCACACCCCTCAAGATTTTCCCAAGTTCCTCGATGGATCCGATCTCGCCGTCGCGCCTGCGAAGTCCCATGTCGTGGACAATGACTGCAAGAGAGAATTATTCAGATTCTTATGGCTGGGTTGGTACACCAACATCTCTCTTTCACCCTTACTTTGTTTGGTATTCGCTAATTCTTGGTTCTTTTATAGCGCCTGTTCATAAAGGGCCTCATTTATGCAGTACTACGCACAAAATCCAGGATACATCTGCATCTTCATTCCGGACGAGCGACATACAACAAAAAGATGGCTCGGAAACGAACGCTGCTGAGAGCAAGTGGTTAAGGCTCCTGTAGCGGTCCAGGTGTGCATAACGGGGCCATTTAGAGGATCGAATCAAGCCTGTAATTTGTTCTGGGCCCTTTTTGTTATTAAGCGCTGGAGGCATGGAATTTAGGGTTTAAACATAGTTTTAGAGAGGGTGCTTTTTAGACTCATATCATCACCAACGATTATGAAATACAAGCGAAATGGTCGATCCTCACATCAAAGCTTTCCAATTTTTTTATCTCCAAAAGCTAGCACTTTGAACTCCATCCGTTTTGCTCTTCTGATACGTATCACTCAATCCATCATACCGCGCCTTAACCCTCCTGATCTCGCCTTTCCACTTCTCGCCCTCCGCCTCCCCGTATTTAACCGCGATCTCACGAGCCAAGTCTTCGAAGCTTCGCGCCGTGAAGAACTTGTTTCGTCGGTTATACAGCGGTCTCGCGTCCAGATCTTCTTCTACCACCCCTTTCCCCTCACCCCTCGCTGGAGTAGACGGGGAGGCACGGGGCAGCACTGCAGGGACTCGGAAGACCTCCTGCAGGATGTCGATGTCGTACGGGATGGAGAACAGGTCGCGGCTGTCCTCGTACGTGAACAGGTAGAAGAAGTTGTCGAAGCCGCTCCACGTGATGCCGGACAGGCACAGACTGCACGGCTCGTGCGTCGCGAGGAACACGCAGTGCCGCGGATCGGGCCGCTGTGACGATGATGGGGATGAGGATGCCTTGCTCGCGTCTTGCTGTGATGGTGCTGGGAAGGAGGTCTGCGCGAAGAATTGCTGGATGCAGTTGATCTCGCCGTGCAGGAGAGGCGATGCCGTTTCGTTATTTGTCGATACTGTCTGCGGCACTAGGCCGGCTTTGGAGAGGATGGCGGCTCCGAAGAGCTTGTTGCCTGATGAGACACCCTTTGAGGTTAATGGGATTATCTCTTCCTCGATGGTGGTGAGGAGAGCTTTCAGGAGAGCTGCAGGGTCGGAGTCGTATGCTGCTGCGGTCATTGTTTGATGCGCGTAGACTGAGCGTGGGTTTGTTTATGCTACGATTATGGGATTTGGGAAGATGCCTATATGAGACAAAGCTCTTGTCTTTGTTGTTATCGCTTAATTTAAAGTCCGTTGAGTATCTATAGTTTGGTAGCTTGGGGTATCAAAGACTATTATATGTATCCGTCCGCTATTTGTTTCCATGTCGCTGGGTCGGATATACCCGCTTCGGCGATCTCCGCAAGGTTGGAGCTAGGTTGGATCTATCTTTCTAAGCTGTAATACCTACTACAGTGGCATTCGAAGACATACGTACTTGAGAACACTCATCAATATAATAGAGAAAAATAAAAAGAGACGAGATCTTTAGGCGAGCTCAGACAGTCCAATTACCCAAGTTCCACAGGATCTGGAACTTTGGCTATTCGTAGCGCGATCATGTTGTTACTACATGCAAGTTCAGGCGACACAATGTGAACAAGAGAGACATGACTGAGTGAACGACTTGTTTTAAGTTGTGGTATAAGGGGTATCGTATGTATAAAGTGTTTTTCCCTCCGTGTTTCTCAAATCCGTATAACGACATACAGCCAGCACTCATTTCCTCAGTTCTACTCGCTGTGCACTCCGCCGCCTGCATCACTTGCAAGTCTGCACCTTATGACTTCCACTGGCCGGCATTCTCCACGCCTTTTGAAACACTGTTGGCGCCATTTTCAACCCCGGTGCCGACACTACTGATGGCGTCGCCGACTGGCTTGCCAGCCGAGCCGGTGGCGCTCGTGATAGTGTCGCCGATGCCTCGACCTGCGGCGCCTGTGACGTTGCCCACTGTTCTACCCACACCGCCGACAGCATTGCCTAGCGTGCTAGTGACGAACTTGGCGGCGCCGGTGGCACCTTTGTCGTTGTTGTTCTCGAGAGGCATATTGGTATGCGGTTATGGTTTGTTGTAGGTAGTAGAGAGTTTGACTTGTTTGGCGGGGGTGTATAGTTATTACTTAGTAACGATACAACAGTAGCGAGTTGTCTTGGTTCAAGAAAGCTTTAGTATTGTTGCGAGTGTAAACAATCTCAAGCGATTCAGATAGTTGGACTGAGGATAATGTCCGACCTATTATATAGGCCTTCATGATTCCCTGGGAATGGAATTGATTGATTGATCCTACAGTAAGATCAGGACCTGTGACGTCACCCTCTCATCCCCCACGAGCCCGACGTCACTGCCACGTGGGATGCGAGTAATCTTCATAATCCTTGCTAGAATCTGGCGTTTCATACAAAGTATTCTCGATGATCAATCATGAACCTCGGCGAAACAAACCGGCGCCTAGTACACCCTATTCTAAAGGTGCATCAGCCGTTCCATCAAATATGACAATTGTTGATGACTTTCAGATCTCAGCACTTTCTCAATCGGACGAAAAACAAAAAAAAAAAAAAACATCACAATCTTGGTAGCACCAATTTATTTGATGGATTAATTTACTATTACTCAAACAATTACTTATTGTGCGGTATACTTTCGTTGGACTTCATACCAGTGCTTGATCCCGGGGGGACGTACGAACACCTCGAATCTCTCATCTAGTATCCGTCTTCGCTTCCAACACACTCTGGGCAATTGAAAACTCTGTTAGGGTCAACGCTGTTCTTGATCTGCAAAAGACGATCATAGTTGGATCCGAAGAAGTCACGCTGCCAGTTAATGCTGCTATACTGTTCGTTATAATATTGGGTTGACCCGTAAGCGGCGGTGATGTTGCGGTCAGTATCCGCCGATGTGGCATTTTGTTCGGTGGTTGTGCCGCTCCAAGGACCGAAGATGCTGCAGATGTGTTAATAATTCTGTCTATCCCCCATCGTGAGTGACTAGCAGGCTGTTGAACTTACGGGACGTCCATAAAAGCGAAAGCTCCACGCCAGTCAGGATGTACTGCAGTCTATCGAGCGGTCAGTAGTGCAATCCAATGTGATCAGGATGACTATCATCCAGTAGATTGACGGATAACTTACAGCGTCTGTGGCGACCTTCGTTACTTCATTGCCGCAGTCTGCGATTGTGTGAGCCTCGAATATGCTTATTGATTGAAGGAGATAGACTGGGTATAACATACTGTTTTGCCAAATAAATGGCACTTCAGCGGGCAGCGCAAGAATAGAATCCTTTATCTTTTGCCTCTGGTCCTCGCTGTGAATCGCGTCATACGAAATCAGACGGCTGTGGTCCTGGAGATTGACGCCAACAAGACTGCCAGGTTGAGCCACTGGCCACACGACGCCCTGATAAGCATCGTTCCATGAAGCGGGACCAGTGAATTGGGCCCCCTGAAGAGCAGCAGTACAACCGTCGACAGCAACTACTGCCTCGACCTCTTCGACGGTCTCGTTGAAGCTTTTAATACTGTCCTCGTCTTGGAAAGGAATGATATTGACGAGCGACATGCCGAGCTGCGCCCCAGCCGCCTCCCATATACCCTATCATCAATGAGAAATTGATCGCTTAGAAACCAGCGACAAGTAAGATTTACTCACAAAGTGTCCGAGGTCGCGCAAAGCCGTCGCGTTGTCTACTACGCTACCAATGAGTCTGCCGTACGATTCGAAGTCCTGGCAGCTAACTGTGCCGGCCACGGTATTTATCGCAGGAAGAGCAGGATACGACTTCAACCAGATCCGAGTAGTAACGCCAAAGGCACCTGTTCCATCAGGTTAGCCTCCAACGCACCATTGGATGTCAATAAGTGTACCTACCACCGCCACCGCGCAACGCCCAGAATAGATCGCTATTCTGACATTCGTTGGCGATCGTGACTTCACCATCGGCGGTCACAATTTCGGCTTGGAAAAGATCTTTATGACTGTTAGCGAAATCGTAAACGGGAGAAAGACGAGGTGCATACTATCGACACCCAGACCATAGACGGGAACAAGAGGCCCTATGAAACAAGGCGTTAGCTTCAGAGATCAGCGGCACATCGCATTGACTTACCAACGCCTCCACCAAGAACATATCCTCCGGCAGCACCAACAGTAGTCGTGTAGCCGCCAATGGTAACTTGTCCGTTTTCGCCGCCCCAGTTATACAACTCCTCGACATTGACACCAGACCCAGCTACCACGACATCGTGACTAGTGGTATGGTCGCAACCCTCAGGAACAAAGGAGGAAACCGTTTCTGTAGAAGTGAGGTGACGAGTCCAAATTGACAAGGCACCAGCACCAGATGAGCGTCCTGTGTAATCATGGCCACTCTTAAAATAAGCACATATCATCAGCTTGGCCTTTTAAATCCCAACATTCGATGAATCCTCACGTTCTTGATTCTCAAGCGCAAGTTGTGCTCCGCAGCGAACTTTACGCTCGCTACAATTTGCGCCGTGGATGTAACATTGACAACGTATGAAGGCATGTTACCCAGGGTGCATTCCGCATCGACGGCGTCTGGCGCAGACCCATCGTCGTTCGGGTCTGGAACTGGACAACCTATCTCGGAAATCTGTTCCAGATTGGTATACATCACACCAGCTATATCTCGTATTTAGTGCAAGACCTGTTTGCCGTGTCCTTTCCGTTGGGCTTACCCGGCAGCGATTGTCTGTAGTCATTGTCCCCGTTGATCTCGGCTAGCTTCTTGCACTCGTCGGCATCGTAGGTGGCCTGATAACAAGCGGCTCCGTACGGGACGACCTTGATGACAGCGCCGTCGACAGTTCCATTAAACGTATTCAGCGTCGCATCGTCAGGGAAACATGACTCTCCTGCGAGGCAGTAGGGCGCTGCCGCTTGAACAGCAGGGAGCGCCAGCGCCGCTGCATAGGCTAGGCGAAATGTGCGAGAAAACATATTTGTAGTTATCCCACTTGCTCTACGATGAACTATTCGTTGCAACAAACAAGAACATTATGAGTTACCTGGGCGGTGATCGTCTCTGATTTATGTATCCATCTCCATCCTCACGTAACCCCGACATTGGTCTTGAAAACCCTTGTACAAGTGTCGGACAAACATGTTCTAACGGCCGTTCCGGCCATGGCGCCAGCCCTAGATTATGCTGTGAAGAACCACGATGGACATGGTGTAGGCGCCTCAAGTCCTGTCATTTCATTGGCGCTACAGCTACGATGCTTATGGAAAATACAATATTTGTCATTAAGGAGCTTGCCGTCTATGCCGCTCCTTGTATCGAAGCTTTCCACAGAGCCGGGTCGCGATATATGTCTTTAGCCCATACAACAGCTTAGTTATACTTCGCTTCCTACGAATAACTTCGGCATCTGGCAAGCTGTTGTAGGCCGGGTAGTACGGATCTGCATTCGGACATCCCAAGTTCTTGGGAACGATTCCATACATAGCCTAGCGCACGAACTTGAGGATTCGTAGGGCTCGGCAACTCCATGTCCCTTGCTAAGAGGAAGCACTGTACCTGCATTAGTGCCATTCCTCACGATCAAGTGGAGTGACAAGTATCGCGGAAGATGGTGAGCCAAGTAGAAGTTTTGGACACTAACAGTGATAATTACCTGCTCCTTCAAGTTATTGCTGATCCTTCAGACGTAGTTAATATTTGGTCGGCCTTCTTAATGCGCCAATTCTGCCCCGGATCGGGATTCGTATTCTGCTAGCTCGAGAGTTAGTTTCATGGTTTAATGCACGGTATTTAACTTGCCACAGGTCAAGTCAAGAGCGAAGAAAGGGAATAAGAACGATGCCGCGTAACAAAGATCTGTTGTTGTCAAAAAGACCCCTGAATCCTTCGGGCCATGGTTTTAGAAAAATCCCTTTGCAGCTTGGTTTTAGCGTCAGGCTTAATGCCAAGTCTAATAAAACAAGACAACTCCGAGTTCTGCTCGGAGAAAGCATCGACTCAACTGTTGGTTGATATAATCTACATATCTAAGCCTCGGTATCAACGGGATATGATTAGTATACAGAGAAATTGAGACGTACTTATGCTCTAATATGTGGATGTCGTCCGGAACACGATTCCGAACCCCGACGGTATTTATCAGTGGCCGTTTCCGCTCCTTTGAATTTTTGAATTACATTTGTTCACTTTCTGCTACTGAAAACTGAACAGATATGGCATGTCCGATAAAGCCCCGGGACTCCTCAAAGACGATAAAATGTGATCAATGCATCGGCCGACGCATCGGGATTTTCACCTTCTCCAGGACGTCTTTCTTAAATGCAACCTCATGTATATGACTGCAACCTGGCCCCTTAGCTAGCCAAATTCATTCCTATTGCATATAGAATCATGGCTATAGAAGTATGTATCTTCTCCACACACATTAGCCGGCAGCTACGTGGAACGAACACGGCAACCGACGTCGAAATAGTGACCGGAACAAAATAAAAGAGTGAATCATTCTACATTATAGATAAATTGTCAGGCAAACAAGAGTAAATTCGCCAATATGAGATATCTTACCTCTCTTTCCGCGATATCCGCCGTACACGCTATCCACTCCGTTTGCGTCGTGTCTACGAACGCATATACCTGCAATGCCGTCAGCGGCGTTGACATCGCATTCGCATCAGACGAGAACAGTATCACGGCAAGCTTTCCCCCGATTGAATTGACTGTAGCCATCCCTGCGCACGGGAATCCCGGTGGTAACTCCTCCGTCGGGTGTGGCGCAACAGTCGAGTTCGAGGATTGGCCGAGCGGCGTCCGCTTCGCCATCTCGGACGTTACGTGGCACACGGGGGTGCTCAACTTGACGGAGGATAACCTCCTCCACAGTCTCACGGCCAAAGTCGCCTTCGAAGTCGAACATGAAACGAATACCTATCCCCTTCACTACCCGATTGTCAAAGACTATGCCTCTGCTACCCTGGTATGCCTTGAGCGAGCTTTAGGAACACTAATTCACATCTGCTTTGAGATCGGATGAATTGTTGACTTATGGGTATAGCTTGATGTTGATGTAAACCCCGCCCTCAGCGATTTCCAAGGGAAATACCAATACTCGGTAAAGAACCCGAGCTTATATGTAAGTTGCACTCTGGTCTTGCGGACGTGTGTTACTCATATTGTATCAATGCACGAAAATATCTCGTTATAGACACATTAGCTGCTAGATGGAAAAAAAAGACAAATAAGCATTGATCCTCTTTACCTACTTTTTCTAAGAATAAGAACATCTTCAGGTCTCTAACATGGCTCCCAGTGGTCAACTTGCTTTAACGGCTATCTAGCTAACACCACAAAGATCACATTCGAGCTTGGCGGCAGCTCAAGCGGAGGTGGCACTAGCCAACGTAAGTATCTGTTTCTATGATCGTTGATGATCTTTCCCTATTTAAATAGTTTCGTGTCACTTTGCTGACACCGTAGCCTAGCGGGGTGGTCGATGGATCTTGGTTTGGTCTGGGAGTCATGCTATGCTCCTAATGAGACTAGATGGGGCCAGACGGTCATCAAGGGCTGGGAGAGCTGCACGTATCGAACAACAAACACGACGGCGAAAAGACCAACGGGCCTCTATCCCATGCTATGATATGTGGACTATATATACGACAGCGAAAGTGAGCGATTTGTTCTGACAACGAAAACACAATTGGATTACAGTGATATGGATGGATTCTGGGATTTTGAGTATGTATCTGAATGATGAGTATTGGGTCAAGCGCTACTTATTCAAATGGCCTGGATTCTTCTTATAATAGGACCACAATATCATATCAAATCATACATCTAACTCATTACCAAGTCTAAACTTAGTGAGACTGTCTTCACGTCTTGAACTAAATCAAGTCGTTGAACATCTGACTACCAAAACCTTTACCTGATCGGATACTTAGCCAATATCCAAGCTCCATCACAATATATGCAGACAGGTGAATGAAGGCTGGTAGAAGAGAGAACTTGAAAGTATGTAAGGCTGTGATACATCTGGTTTACTTCCGTTCTCCAACAAAATTTGGAATAAAGACTTGAAGATAATGCTCAACTAGAATAATCTGCTATAGGCCACTAGGTCCTATGAGATCTAGTAGGCTTTGCGGGTCTCGTCAGTCTTTTTGACGCTGTATAGATAGTTCGAGGGTATCGTTGATCTTCGAGACCAGCTAATAAGCGAGGACTGAATAGCGAGCATCATTCGAAACATTCGCTAATGTCACCGAGACGCCGCTCGTTACGTTCACTCTTATGTGGCAAGATCGGAAGAGTTGCACGCCTCTAAGTGAAACTTAAAATTGATTAAATAGGAAAAATTGACAACTTTCTCTGTTGGCAAGCCGTCTTTCGCTACCTCTGCCCCAAGCCTACGTCCAGCAGCTTATCTAGGAATTGATTATATTGATTCAACATGATCCGATGCTAGCCGAACAATAGGTAGGAAGTGATTATACCGATGATTATCTTATCGATTTATCGATAAAATCGATAATTATAGTAAATATCCCGGTCCTTCATATGACTAAGCAATATCCCGGTACCTCGGTCTGACCGTATCGGGTTGAGGCGAAACGCATTGGCCAAATTCCTAATCCGGGTCCTCGTTCCTCGAAAACACCAGGAATAGAGCCGAGGAGTCTCAGTTATACGCAGCAAAAACCATCATGACTACAGCATAAAAACCACCGACGCCCGAGGACGGCCACAAAATGTAATATTACCAACAGTGAAGAAAAAATAAGCCTTTTATTGAGAGCCGTCAGAATTTTAAACCCCCCAATTTTCTCCATCACCACCTCAATTTTTTCACCCCGATGTCTTCAGCATTGGCAAAATCATGTGGCTTATTGCTTTATCGGGGCAGTAAACCGAGTACGTCCCTGGCTATTAGTAAACCGTTGTCTTCCACGCTGCTTCGACACCGAACAACGTCCCGATGGAGTTCACATTCGCCCCTTGGCGCATCGCTGGACCCCACCAGAAAGAAGGTGACGATGGGGGTCCTTCGATCCATGTATAAGAAAAATGAGCCCATTGCTATGATGACTGCCCATGACTTCCCGAGTGCCCATGTCGCCGACGCCGCAGGGATTGATGTGGTTCTCGTGGGCGACAGCCTGGCTATGGTAGCCTTGGGGATGGAAGACACCAGCGAGGTTACCGTGGATGACATGCTGCTACACTGCAAATCAGTCGCGCGAGCCACCAAGGCCGCATTTACTGTATGTCGCTGACTTTCTGTTGTCGTGCTACACTGAACTGACTCTTTTAAAGATCGGGGATCTTCCTATGGGCTCCTACGAGATATCGCCTGAACAGGCACTGGCCACGGCCATCCGGTTTGTAAAAGAAGGGCGAGTCCAAGGCATCAAACTGGAAGGGGGTAAGGAAATGGCGCCCACGATTAAAAAGATAACAGAAGCAGGTATTCCCGTGCTAGGTCATGTTGGGCTCACACCTCAGCGCCAGAATGCCCTTGGGGGCTTCAGGGTCCAGGGGAAAACATCTGCAGGTGCTATGAAAGTCCTTGAAGACGCATTGGCAGTGCAGGAGGCAGGCTGCTTCGCCATGGTCATTGAGGCTGTTCCTGCCGAAGTGGCTAGCATTATCACGGAAAAGCTTTCAGTTCCCACCATCGGTATTGGAGCAGGTAATGGGTGTTCAGGCCAGGTTCTCGTACAGGTGGACATGTCTGGATACTTCCCCCCTGGCCGGACCATCCCAAAGTTCGTGAAACAGTATGGCAATGTGTGGGCAGAGAGTCTGCGGGCCATTGAATCCTATCGGGAAGAGGTCAAGAGCCGGCAGTACCCTGCATCCGAGCATACATACCCGATCCCTAAAGAGGCACTTGACACGTTCGTGAGTCAGGTGGAGAAGCGTTAAGCGAGATTATTTCGCATTTCTCTGAGTTAGACGGTAGCATTTTGCATGCAGATGATCACTCATCGGCGGTAGCGGGGTTAAGCATTAGCAGGCGATAAAAGGATACCATAACACTCGTCGTCGTTGTTGGAAACAGGCTCCGGGAACCATCATCCAAATGCAGGGGCTATGGAATAGACAACAATTAACTGATTACTTGAATCCTTGAAACACTGTTGGCCTGTATCAGCAGTTGCCGTCTGTGCGTGATGCGTAAAAGTGAAGTAGCGGAGCAGTGAACGTAGTCAGGAGTCGCAGAAAGGGCAACGTACTCTGTGCAGATTGCCGACGATCTCATCCAAAGCAGGGGCGAAGGCACTATTGACATAGAGGAACAGTCCGTCAGTCGGGTTGAGTGACAATATCTTGCGCAGATGCGTGACGACCGTCTCGAACTTCTGCGTGGCGCTGATCCTGCGGACCTCGGTTTTCAACCGGGGTGCCGAGCCGACAGCCTTGAAGCGCACAAGCACCTTTTCCTGGTCAAACCCGCCGGCGGAGGCCAGGGCTGAGCTCGCGTCGCGGGGCAGAGCCGTGAGCACCGTCGATGCCGTCATGGTGAGCGGAAGTTCAGGTGACGCGGACCGGTCCTGGATCGGAGACGGCGGGGGTGACGGTGACGGAACATCGGGATATTCCATCTTGAAGGGACAAAGGGCAGGAAGATATGAGTATGAAAGGAAAACTGTTAGAAGCGGATCCTCCTGTCTCTGGAGTCGTGGTCTAAGACTGCGCATATAATGGAACTCTTGAAACATATGGAGATCTTACGATGAGCTTGATCCGTGGACAATGCTCCATTGGAAGATTTAGGCACCTATCTATGCCTAATAATACCTGTAAGGTACCTACCTACTGTAGTACCGTACGACGGTAGGTACTGGTACGGCGCAACCCACTGGAGGTACCTACCTACCTACTTACAGTACGCTTAGGCAAGCCTCCAGCCACTACGGGCGCTGTGGCTGGAATTCCGGCTCTTCTGTGGACGACAGGCGGTCCACCCACGTCTCTCTCCCACCTCCGTTTTCTTATTCTCCTTTGATGTAATTGTTACGTCCGTGTAATCGCTCCACCCCGTGTCTAACAGCCATCAAATCTAGTGCTGACGTTGTGCATGAGCGGTAAACTGGGTCAAGTAACGTGATACCACTGACGAGTAATGGGTTGATGCCTGACATTGGTCCAAATAGAAACTTGTGCTGGAACCGACGCGAGCATTCGTTTGTATTCTCAACTTACCGGGTTACAAGCTATCTGCGACATGAAAATAACATAGGTCTTCTAGTAAAGACATGATTCACATTTGAACTCAAGACTCCCAATGATATCAGCAAATCGAGCGTTTACACAGGGCGCGGGCTGAGACAGCTCAAGCCAGCTCCGCCTCAACTAAGCCCTCCATTCCACGGCCGTCTTTCCAGATTTGGATAATCCGCAGTCCTGCATCGTCAAGTAACTTAGCCCACTGCGCTTCCGTCCTTTCTTGCGCCGAAACATTCGCCATCATCTCCACGTCCATGGTCGTTTGCATGATCGTAGCACCCGTCAGGGGGAGGACCATGTCCTGAATGAGCACCCTAGAGTAGCCCCTTTTCATAACTTCTGCAGTTCTCTTGAGTATTTCAGTAGCTGTGCTGTCGGGCCAGTCATGAAATACCGCATGGAAATAGTATGCGCGACTTCCTGGATTCGTGTACTGTAGTTAGCTCCTATTACTCCCAAGAACGTGATAGTTCTGAATTACCTTGCATCGGCTGGGGCTGGAACATATCGTGTGGTACGACTTTGATTTTTGGATTCAAATCTTTGGCTCCGCTCAATACTTCCGGTAGATCCTCAAGAACAAGTGAACCAGCAGGGATGTCTGGGTGCTTATCGAGGAGTCGAGTGAGATCAATGCCATGGTGGCCACCAATGTCAACGCAAAGGATTCTGCCATCGCTTAGATCAGCGCCATTCACTAAAGAGTCCGTATCATAAAAGGTTGGCCAGGGCACTTTAGATCTTGCCCAGTTTGTCATAAAGTAGCTGAAACTATCCTGATAGGCTGGCTCAGCGACACATTTGCCAAAGAAATCGAGATTCCCGGGGCAATGGTCCATGTAGTTGCTGTTTTTCGCATCCAGGGGTTCCTTATAGCCAGTCTTTGCTAAAAACAGCGGAAAGTTTGTACTGGACGGTCCCCAGTGGTGTGTTCTAAAGGTTTTTTGTCAGGTTCCAAAGCGACGCACCAGTACGTGCGGGCACATACCGACTCAAAATGAACTGCCACCCGCCATCGAGGATTACAGGTGCTAGCGCAAAATGATCTTCATGAGTCTCCAGGATGAACTGAGCTGAAGCCAGTAACTTGAGGAGACGGCCTATTGTTGTATGGGTTAGTCATGTCGCTGGGTTTGGAGGGTTTCTTGGGTACTGTACGAAGTAGGTTGGGGTCGCATTTCTGTGCGCACAGCTCGCAAAGTTCGTTTACAGATCTGGAAGCCCCTTTGATTTCTGTCCATTTCTGCCAGAGTTCGAGGTCTGCCAGAACTTCCAGTGCGGCAAATACAATGGGTTGGGTGAAGATGACATCGTACCATCTCTCTATTCGAGTCTCTACTCGATTGAGGAGATTCTTGGCCGTTTCTACTAGCCGCAAGCGATCAGCATCGTTACCTTTGAAATCTTCTACTCTGATGCTGTCTAGGGTGGACACTAGCTCTTCGAGGTTCGACATGATGATAGAGTGGAGTGTGTTTGGGTGGTAATTGAGGGGAATCTGAGAACACTGATCTGAGTCCAGCATGTGGGAACTAAATACCAAGCCCCCAAGCATCAGATAATATGTCACATAGCTGTTGTTCCACGTGACGACCTGATCATGCCAATATCGTTGGAATGTATGATGTCTAGCAAGAGGAGCACATGTATCAAGACCTGTAAGTACGTGGCAATGCATAGTGGCGCAATAGTTCTGTAACTCTCCTATTAGCCCGGATTTTTTAGAACTACGATGCAAGATACTGGCCAATAGATACGCGGTGATATGGGTGACTATCAAATCACAAAGGAAGATTACCACTGAGCGAGCCGAATTAATATACTCTACTGAAAGGCGTTTCGTCTGGACTTTTGCCTAGAAGACGGGCAAAGCCCTGCATTTCATATATACTTGCCAGTCCAGATTATCAGGTGATCAAGGGTCTTGAAGATTAAATGAGGTACAAATCGAATTAGATAACTAGGAATCCCCAGCGAGGGATCTGAAGTGTACAAACTAACAGCAATTCTGATAGACTCATTTCACAGGTCAGCTCAGCTGTCGGTGGCTCACTCTAGTCTCACACCATCTAAAGGACTAACTCTTCCAATCGTTCACATGTCTGTTTACCCCGCATCAATTCAGATTACTTGTAGGGACTGACTTATCTTATTGAGTAAAAACGAGCTCCGATTTGGACTCATGGCAACTCCACTATTGGTAGATATGCAGCTTGAGCTTGGCCCACGCGGAGTTGTCGATCTCGGCCTTCCAGGTTGGGCACTGCATAATTCCGTAATACTACGCTACCTTTTCAGAAGATTATCATAGTTTCCTTGTCTCTTTTTCCCTTACGCTTCTCTTTCTTTGTCTTATTTCGATACTAAGATAGGAAGTGTCCTACAATATTCGCAGTCTCCTACGAGGGTTCTTACCATATGTAAGTGACACGGAATAGATTGTTTAAGTAGTCACATATATAATCGTGCTATTACTGGTCACTATCTCGCGGAAATAGCAACCAATCAGGTCCCGAGGAAAGATCCGTAAAGGATAGTTTACTGAGGCCTTTGGAGATTTTGTAATTCAAGTTATGATCTTTACTAACAGACTTTACCTCTGAACTTACTACTGTACTGTGAGTGGCAAGAATAGCACGCTGGGTGCTCAAATTTCCTTAACCTAGGAATCCGTTTCTAGCACACTATTGGAATCGCTTCAGCTCCAGTGTCTACATTTGAATTATTCATAACCCTGAGGGTTTAAGTTTGTGCTTCATCACCATAGTCGAAAGTCACAAGTCAGGCATTATAACTCGTCTGCAGTCTTTCTTTGTTAGCTTTACACGTGAATGGGGCGAATAAAATTCCAACGTCAAATGTCACGACAACTTAGACTCTTTGGCACGCTACGCTGCGTTTCTACTATTGTAGACCCTCACGATTTAGTTGAACGGTGTCTGATTAACCCGTATTTTGCTGACTAGATTTTCTCAAATACAGCGTCAATAGTGTCTGTAATGCCTTTCAGGCCGTGTTATTCCAGGAGAAGAGCTCACATAGGCCTCCTGACTTGAGTCTGACAACCGTACGTAGTGTTCAGTTTCGTGCTCCAGCCTGTAAGGCTTAAGCTACCTGTGCCGTAGTTCGCTCCTCCTTCCTCTCTTTAGCAGGAACACATAAGGCAAAGACATTATTCACGACCTTGGACCCGACCAGCCTCGTCCACCACTTATGGACAAGTGGATACGACCGAGTAAAAGGTTCGGGTGAACGCCCATTGACAAAGACGAAGATCCAGCACAGAAATAGGATGTCGACATACGACGACGTCTTGCCCATAATGGTCATCGCGTCGAGATTCATCCTCGGAAGCCTGTCGGTCAAGACATTCTCGAGCATCGACAGGCCGTCCTCCACCACTTCCTGGAAGTCATGTAAGAGAGCGTTGCCTGGTCGCAATTTGGTCAAGGTCTCCACCGCCGCTGTATACCGGGATTGCAGCCCATGAAACTGTTTTGCAGAATAGTATTAGCTCGTGCCATGTGGAAAAGAGATTTTGTAATTGACATCGTATGTCTCCAGGAGGTAGTCTATGATTGCGCTTTGGTCCGAGAGATAGAGGTCGTTGTTCTCGTCATACATGATTGGATTGTTGCAGTTGGGGTCAAGTGTTTTGATAAGGCTTATGTTATCCTGCTCCGGGGAGGTTCGGAGCCGGTAAGGTACTTTCAGAACTCTCAAGATGAGCGATAGTTCCACTGCATGGTGAGCCTGAGTCTTGTAGAACAAAATTGGGACAATTCTATGGCGGTCTATTTCCGACCCCTGTAGCGATGATAAATCTGCCATAGGGAAGTTGGCTAACTTCAGCCAAGAATATTTATTGCGGTAGTTGATAGTAGAATATTCGTCAATAAACAAGGAACGAAAAGCTATGTTTCTAGCAAGGGAGTGTTGATGGCTTGCGGCTCGCGTTCATCGGGGGGTGCCGGTGTCTATTATTGTCCCACTATTTGTGACTGCCATGCGTAAATTTCCTCTTTCTCTTGAATCTCACAAGAATTTGGTATAACTAAGGTGTGAGTTATATTTTCACCTGAAGAGAACATATAGTATAGAGAAGGCGAAAAACACGGATGGGGTGATCGGAAGTTGTTATCTTTGTTCGGGTATTACCTGAGGAAGTCCAAGCTAAAAGTAAACAGAAATCACATTCTCGACAAGACACAGCCATAAATAAACTCTACCCACAAGCCTTTAAGTCATAAAATTTCTGCACTCAACAGGCTTATTTGGAACGCTAATACTGGGGGAGTATGGGCCTCGTAGGTTTAACCTAGCCGCAGTATGCCCGTGAGGCCGAATGGCGCGCGAAACAGGTTAGGCCTGCAGCCGCCACCCGCCTACTCAAAAATCAAATAAATATACAACTCGACGCAATTCCTTCTATATACTCTATGTAGGTAAACCAGGCTTTTGCGGCTGCCAATTGTAAGCTAACACCGCTGGGCAAAGTCAAAATGAAATGAAATAACTGCGCCTCATATAATATCTGGAGGGGATAGGGGTTGGTCCGTTAACCTATTGAGCCATGAAATCTATAGTTTAGGGTTTATGAGAACAGGTAAATAATAGGACAAGGGAATAAACAGTAACTACCTGACCTGGGAAACACGATCGGTTTCCTTCATAAATCTTAGACAGTACTAGATAATTTTGTACAAAGGTCATATTAAGTTCAGGGTTCTTACCCCTCTCATCTAAACATCGTCAAACATAGTATAAAGATCTTAGTAGCCAGAGTTGGGGACGTCTAAATCATTCATAACAACCCAACCAAAGCGCCATTTTGCCCTCTTTAATCATACCTCCGAAAACAAGAATAATGAGATCGCTTCAATTATTACTCCGTTTCCCACATGCCGATAAATTCCCCGTCATTCCTAGCCTGGATATGCCATGTTGAAACTCGCATATCGCGGGAGTCATTTCATCCCTTCCGGATGAACATGGTCTCTCAGTAACTGCTAAACCAGATAGGAATATCCGATTGAAAGTCGTTATTGAAATTCCAGTATGATAAGAGAGAGTCCTGAGTATTATCTAGTGTCGCCACAGAATTCGCCCAATTGTCTAGACTTTCTAGACACGGAGCATCATCAACAGCGGGCGACTTTTGGGTACTTGAACTGGTATTCTCAGGTGTTATCTGTCGCGTGGGCTCGTTCTTTCGACTCAGCACTTCTTGAGCTATTAACTGAATCTCTTCAAGGTTCCTTTCGCCTTGCGACCACACTTTGGATAGGGTTCTGATGTAGCCAAATACCAATCGAAGCTGATGACGAGCTACGGCAAGCTGTCGCCCGGAATAGAGCACCTTTATGGCCGCAAGTAAGGTGTGAGTGCACGCTGCGGTCATACATATTGTAAATGGGCTACGACAGAACGGCTGCACTGGTAAGACGAGGAACTCAAGCTGGGCTTCGATAGATTGGAGACATCTTTGAGTGTGAACGGTTTCAGAAGCTTTCATCGGGAGCCGTTTGGGGGGTTCGACTAGGCAACTTGATACACCTTCTAGGTGGTGGAATGGTAACCTAGAAAATGGTCGGTGTAGTGCTATAAGGTTCCTATAGTAGAGTTTAGTTATCGCTCAAGGTGGTGTATCAGTCTGGCCAAGTTGATGGGTTGTCTTTTGTTCGACTTACGCGTGTACAGCCATTTGAGCTTGAAACATAAGTTCGTCAACAACATTGCCTTCTTTTAGGACTTCCTTCTTGGACTTTGGGAGAAGAAGAAACCATGCGTCAATTATGGCGTCTACTTCTGCGATTGTCTTGAATGATAGCCAATTTGCAGCATCGGGTGAGCCAGCAGATAGTGCCAAGGCGATACTACGTGTTGCTCCGATGAGATAGGCAAACGACGAGAAGCACTGATTTTCAGGACCGAATTCTCTTGAATCGAAGTCATCAAGAGTCTTGGGTGTAGGTATCAACTATTGATTGACCTTGTAAGCCCTAAACATGTCTTTATAAAAGAGGGCGGTTTCCAGACTTACACCTGACTCGTATTCGTCTTCTTCGCAGGGTAAATCGGTATCGGTGTCCACCTCACAAAGAGCAAACGTTGGCGATCGTTTGATAGCTGCGTAATATGCATCGATGCAGAAGACTTGCCACCATGTTCTCCTGAAGCTTTCTTGTAGAACTGCGTCTCCATGCCCATGCTCACCAGCAAACTCGCGGCGGTTCATACCCAGTTTTAGTACGATCTCTATTGCAGCATCAATCTCCTCGCGGGCTTTGACTTTCTCGGCACTCCAATACAGGGAGATGGAATAAAGAAGATGGCATTGAGCTAAGAAAGGATCGGGTGCAAGACCTCGTGCGGCTTGGAACCCCTCCACGACCTTATCTTGCAACTGCGGCGTCAGATCCGGATGAGAGTACAATGACCCTACAAGGCGCATGACGGTGACCAGGAGCAACAAGCTCCCCTGCTCCGATGTCTTGTCATAATGTTGCTGAAGGCTGCGTTGCGGGAGAGCAAACGGATGACATCTGTGGAAGTGTTTGTAGTATAGTTTAATGAGAAAGTCGCTGGTGATGCTCGAGCACTGTATGTCGCTAACCGACGTTGGTGTCCCATGTCCACCTTCGCGGTCGCTCGTCTCTGGTTCCGAGGAGCGGGTACTGTTACCCTGTGATAAGATAGACAGAAGCCCGCCCGATGACTGATGTTCTTGTCCAGTTGCCCGCTCACGCGAAGACCTGGGTTCGGGACTAGTGTCGGATGGTGAACCGGCAACAGCCCCGTTCACGTTACGGGCACGGCGTCGCTCCGCAAGCCTGGCCCGATCCAGTCCGCCTCTTCGGGATTTCACATACTGACATGTCCTGCCCTCGGACGAACATCGCATGCAAACGGGCTGCTGAGCGTCACAGCGAACATGGCGGCTGCGACAGGGCAGACAGGCCACAGAGACACGGCCACCGCCGCCCAGGGCCTTCGCAGCAGCCAATGAGTGCTCTTCGGGATTCATAGTGTGTCAATGAACATGGCTAACCTAGATAGCGGGTATACCTTCGACTTTCTCCAGGCATTGATTCGGACCCGGAGTATAGATAGTTCTGAGGCTCCTGTTAACCGTCCAATGAGCTGGGGTGAGGAAAATCGGGTATCCGGGAATCGGCCATCGGGTACCCAATTTAGCTTCTAACCCAGACAGGAGAAGCCAAGATTTTCCAAGCTGACTCGCATATTCTCCTCCCGCCAGAATAATGGGCATCTTGTTGCCTGGCCTTACTCATGTGCATCGCCTGTTGCTCGCGGTCCTGTGTGAAAAAAGAGCAATGGGAGTAGCCGTCTCGTGTTCAAGGGCATTCCGACGCTATCCTTAACCCTCACACCGCCATGAAACAGTCAGAAACAAGAGGCCGAGGCGATGTCAATTGCCGTGCAAAAAGCTCTGGGTGGCGAATGCCCAGTGGTTACTCACGATGAACGAGAAACCGACATGCGTAACATATTGAGTCAACAGAGCTCTTGTATGAAGACGAGGAGTATAAAGATTCAGGTAGGTTTCGACATCGTGTAATAGATTGTAATTCGATATCATACTACACATCAAAGCATCATATTACATTCTCCTCATTGAGATACTACTTTTGCCAATTTTCATCTCCCTCATCCTTACTATTTACTACTCGCTTCGCGATCCAACATGCCTCAAAGAATCGTCATTGTAGGATCAGGATTCGCCGGCTTTTGGAGCGCCGTGTCCGCCCGTCGCCTGATCAGCTTACATGCCGAGAAAGGGTCATCAAAGGCCGCGGATATCGACGTCTCCGTGATCGCACCTGACGCAAAGATGGTGATACGACCAAGACTCTACGAATCCAATCCTGCCAGCATGAGCGCTCCGGTCGACGACGTTTACCGTGCCTGCGGTGTGCATTTCATCTACGGCATTGTCGACACCATCCGCACAGCAGACCACGAGATCGAAATGGTGGATCGCGCCGGTGTACGCTCTACTGTCTCTTATGACAAATTGGTTCTCGCAGCTGGGAGCCGGGCTGTTCAGCCTGCTATTCCAGGCCTCGCCAATTTCGCCTTTTCAGTTGATCAGTTGGAAGACGCTGTCAAGCTAGATAGACATCTGCAAAGTCTCGCTTCGAAACCTCCCAGCAAAGCTCGGGACACAGTCGTGGTATGTGGTGGCGGCTTTACGGGTATTGAAGTTGCCACTGAGCTTCCTACCCGGTTGCGCGCCATTCTTGGCAACGAAGCAGATGTCCGGGTCATCATTGTCGACCGGAGCCAAGACATTGGTCCTGATCTAGGGTCGGGACCTCGTCCTTACGTTGTCAAAGCTCTCCAAGATCTCAAAGTGGAAAGCAAACTGAGTACCAGCATTACGAGCATCGACGCCGAAGGAGTCACCCTTTCTTCAGGGGAGCGCATCGAGACGCTCACCGCAGTATGGACGGCGGGTGTAGCAGCAACCCCACTGACCCAACAAGTATCCGACGATAGGGATCGACTCGGTCGTCTTCGTGTTGATCAGGACCTACGCGTAACGTCGGTGAAGGATGTCTTTGCCGCGGGAGACGCGGCATCCGCTTCAGCTGATGATTGTGGCCATTACGCCAAGATGACCTGTCAACACGCCGGCCCTCTCGGCAAAGCTGCCGGTAATAACGCCGCCGCAGAACTGTTGGGCGTTGCTACGTTTCAATATTCTCAGCCTGTGTATTATCTATGCCTTGATCTCGGCGCCGCGGGTGCCGTCGTTGGCAAGGGCTGGGATATTGCCGTGCAGCTGCATGGCCACGATGCAAAGTCTACGAAGCAATTCATCACCACCGCCCTCATCTACCCACCTGAGGCAATTGCGGCTCAAGCTTTCGCCGCGGCTAATCCGGCATTTAACGGCACCGATCCTGCAGCGAATTCTCCATCTTTGGCTAACTTTCTTGGGGCAAACAGGGCAACGCCTGTGTAGACCAAGTCTAGAGTAGTGTAAGAATAGTGTATATAGATTATATAGATTATATAGATTATATAGATTATATAGATTATATAGATTATATAGATTATATAGATTATATAGATTATATAGAGCTAAAGCAAGATGATTTTCAATATCAACTCATACGATCTCAGTTCCCCTTCCTTGTTCCTATCCCAGATGTTCAATTCATAATGATTCCAAGATATAGGGGGTAAGAAATCAGAGGGAATGACGGTTACATTACAGCTAGGAGAAGGCCAAAAGGGGGAAAAACCAAGATCATGGAGGTTAGATGTCAGGAGCTGTAATTAAACACATACCCCTAGTGTAGATATAATGGCTTTTTGGTATGTAGGGGGTCGCCTTAGGTATTAAAGAACCAAGGACCAATTGACCAACCTTCACACTCTATGGTTATTAACCCCTTCTAACCATCTGCTCTGTAAGCCTGACATTAAACCTTTAGCTTCGGGCTTGAAGCAGGCTGATTGATACAATGATGTCGCATGAGAGATATAAAAACCCATGAAATACACCGAGCACCCGAAACATTTACAGTACTCCTAGGTGTCCATCTGTGGCGACCAACACGGACAGCAGCTATATGATCATGTTCGTGTCTAGCGCACTCTTTTTGCAGCACGGTGTTAAGCGCTGCAAATGCGTTCATTTTCTTTCGGGGTTATTACATGTCGGCGTATCCTGGTTAATGAGCCAAGATGATAACCCCTATTGTGTGGTAATGCCCCGGGGAGTGAAATGACTTAAACGCTTGCAAGATTAACTCAAGTGCGCCAAAAGCTTTACATGTCATCTTCAAAAACGGGACAATTATCCAGTAAGTCTTTTCCAACTCATAATCACGATGTCGGTACACGGGTGCGTCCCTCCAGCCGCTCGGTCCATGTCTATTTACGATACGTAGAGCACTCTGGGTTATGCGGCGACAACGTAAGATTGTCCAAGACCGAGTTATCTTCATTATGATATCGACGCGGAATAGGTGCACATATGCGACAGGAAAAGTAATTCTATACTACTAGGACTCAATGACATGGCTCGCAGTGACGGAACATTCTGGGACTGGAGAGTCTTGCTGAAAGTCTTGCTGGATGCCTTACAGACTGCTACCGGTATCCCCTAGGACTATTGATGTTACTTATAGTTAATAGTTACCAGCTGTCCATGGCAGATACGATGGACGGTACCTATTAGAATACCCCTCACAGTGGATGTCCTGGATCGTACTCCATCCCTTCTACCGGTACAACATCAATATCGCCCACTTTCGCTACCTCACCAGCTAGGGGTAGAAGAACCTTCAATTGGTACCAGCTAGAAGAACATACTATCTTATATAAGTGGAAGAGTAATGTTTACATGAGTCTTGTTTTCTTTCTTAAACCAATTCACTCATCACGATGGTCGCTAGTCGCCCATCGCTCACTAAGTGAAAGGGCTGCACTAATCGTCAGATTTGCATCTATTTTAATTGTCATCCACTACTATACAGCCGATACACATGCGCAACTCGGTAAACTAAACGTATATACCTACAGTCGCTTGGTTCATCATATTGTAATGCCCGATTGATAAACACCTCAATCGGGTAGCTGCCACCGCATCACCCCACGAGTTCGCATAATGATGTGAAAGTCATCGGCACATGCACAAGCTCGTCTCCTCTGAGCAAAGACCCGAATACGAATGAAATATACATGCTGCACCACGTTCGCCACCAATGCGTCAACACCGCATTATGCATTCGGATCAGATGATGGAGAAAGAGGAAGAAAACAAGGTAGAGTACTCCAATACCATGCCATGCCGCGCCAAAACCAGCAAGTCAGCTGTATTGCGAGGTGAATTAGAGATCGAAACAAGGGGAAAAAGGTTGGTCATGTATTAAGTTGGGTATCGTCGCTCCGCATATATTTTGAGGGACAAGAGGAAATGGGACGTCCGTTGAGTTTGGAGGGAGGACTGCGAGGCGAGCTTTTGAAACGCCAGTTGAAAAGACTTGCGACGGGCGAGATCTATATCGCCCTAATATTAAAGTTGGAACATATCATGCTCTGAGCTGTGACTCCATGACGCCGCCTGTTTCCAGCTCTGGCGCTTGGGTATACGTTCGAGCTGTGCAAGCAAATCGTCAAGATCAGTCCAGTTGTCGTCATTCTCGGCGAATTTACGATGCTTCGGTGATTCGATATGCTACAGCCAAGTCAGCACGACAGCCAAGTCGACATATTTCGTTTTGCCCTTTTTCCTATTCAAGCTTACCTCGTCAAAATCGGCGTACTTGTCGCCGCAATTCTCACAATACCCTGGTTTGAGATCCTGGTCGCGCGCTTTCTTTCGAAGGGCGGCGCGCCTGGCTGATCGGGAATCGTCTGTTTCCTTGTCCTCTTTAGCATTCTCATCGATATGCTCTAACTGGCGGCTCGAGGTCCGGCCCAGAGTTGGGGGGCGCTTTGTCAGGTTGTCCTCACGAAAGCTAGTCTCCGCAGTGTGCCGAGAACTGTGATCCTGTGAATTCCATTTGAGAACTTGGCGCTGGAGACCATGAACCTCCTTGCTCAGACCGGTAATAACACCAGGCGTGGTAGCAGTGGATGATACCATCTGTGACCTGATGGCCGACGTTACATTGGACGGCTGCACACCAGACGCCACTGGCTCACCGCCGAGTAGACGTCCGGTTGTGGCGTAGCTAGTGAATGCCTTACGGGAGAAGTCCATATTCTCTCCAAAGCCTCGTGACAGATTTGGAAAATCAGCCGAAGTTACGCTTGACTGGCGATTATGACCCAACTCCATCTCACCCAGTGTCCGTTTCCCAGTGACTGGCCTAGGAGGGGCCATTCTAGGTGGCTGTAATATAGGCTTGGTCTCAGCCTTGGATTCTTGGATTTCAGCTCTTGCCTGTGCCTTTTGTTGCGCCTCTTTGGCTGCCTTTGCTTCTTTGGCTTCTCTCGCTTCTCTCACCTCCGAGTCCTCGATAAAAGGACAACGCCCAATTGCAGCAGTCTGGAACTGCGGCCACTTGCCTTTCGTTCGATCAGGCGCCTTAGGATACTCCTTCACCATTATGGGCCTCTGCTTCTCCTCAATGTCGTATACGTAGATATACGGGCCCTTGAAGGTCACAAGCTCGCGAGCCAGAACAGTAGGGTCGCGATCGGAGGGACCATTGACACGCTCCTTTTCTAGTAAGCGCAATAGAGTGTGATCCTGAACCGGTCGGTTTTCATCTTGCACGGCTTGGCTTGTTTTTCGACGTCCGTAGGTCATATCAACACTACGGTGGAGGTCCGTCTCGAGAAGCAATGCCATCATTCTGAATAATTTGTCCACAGTCCAGATTTTCTTCTTCATGTCCCTCGCCCGAATCAGGATATCCACTGCCTTTTTCGACATCTTCAGTGCCGAGTCGGCGGGCTGAAGGAGGGTTCTATGAGCACGAGCGCGCAAATCTGCGTCGAAGAGCTTCCTCTTGGTGGCTGGGTTCGAGAAACGGGTGAGTAAAGAGGGATTGATGGTCTCGGCTTGCTCTTGTTCCGGCTGAGCAGCCTCTTTTTCGACGGCCACGTTAAGGCCATTGTCACGACTACTAGTGTCTTCGGTAGGAATCGTTCGACTCGTGATAACGTGGGTAACATCGAGGGAGAAGAAGGCAGTCTCGTGCTGTACAATTCGAATGTTAGAAAATAATGATCTGGAACCTGTTGCTTCATTGTGCTCTGGATGAAGTGACTTACACCTCCAAGTGCTGATATCTGCCTTTTCAACTTAGCAGCCACATCACTGGGAACTTTGTCAAAGTAAAAGAGCGACTTCGGGAATCTGGCACGGTGATGGGCCTTCCAGTTTCGAAATTCTTCAAGATGCTTTTCCGAATAGTCAGGACCAGCGGCTTCCTCCTGCTGGTGACGGGACACAGCCCTCTCCCTCTCTCCCTCCTTCGCCGACCTCGCATCGCATGCATTGTTATTGGTAGCCGGACGGCGCGACTGGACAGGAATCTGGCTCCTGGAAATGCGTGGCTGCTGAGATGGCGACTTGATTACACGCTGGGTGCCAGCATCGAGAACAAGCTTCTTTGCAGGGGGTGGCTGACCATAAGGCTCTTCCCGCTGGAGCTGAGCCAAGGTCCGCTTCTGCTTAAAGACAGTACTTCGAAGAGGCGAATTGGCTACATTCTGGTTGGAGGCGAGAGGGACCCTTCTACCAGACATAACTGAAAAGTCGACGGGAGTTGGAGATAGGGATATCGCTGCCATATAATAAACTTCTGACCATGCTCAGCTGGGGTGGACGAAGGATGCGAAGTGGAATCGTGAAATCGTAAAATCGTGGGAGGCTGGGTCGGGGCCGGGGGGGGTGCACGTGCAGATGAGTCTCTGTACCCGTGTTGGCTAACACCGTGGCGACAGCAAACCCTTCAGGTGTAAAAACCGAAAAGTATAAAACCTGTTCCTAATCATCGAGGGTTTAGCTAAACGAAACACGAAAGGGCAGAGAGGGTTGGTTGTAGTCTGGGTGGTTGAGAGGTTGAGAGGTTGAGAAGCTAGGTAGCACTGGGAGGGGCTCCATACCTCGAAGGGCACACGCGAGACCCGAGAGCGTGGCGGACTGAGGAACCACGACGCGAGCTACCTAGGTAGATTTTGGCGTTATGAGGACATTGAGACGCAGAACAACCCCAACACGGCTTCGAGGACGACCAATCACTCAAAAAACTGCGAGAAACACACCAATACTGAGCACTGGGCAACAGACAATGAAGCCTCGGTCGGAGCGAGAGGGATAAGGTGGTGGAAGAATGGATGTGTAGTAATGTTCCGTGGTTTGAGTATGCAAATGGTTGCAGCGCCCTGCCGCTGAAAAAGGCCGGCGCGCACGGGGCACGCGCACTGGCAGGTACCTACCTCGCCTACAGTGCGCTACAGCGCCACTTAGCCACTACCAGCAACCAGCCTCGGGCCTATCCGAATAGGGCCATAACACAACAAACCAGCAATAATATGCTGGCGCTGGCCCCAGCTCTACCCCACTACAACAAACAAGTCCAGTGGTGCACAGCAACCAGACAGTGCCATCCCCCTTTGACGTAGCACAGCAAGCTTGTTGCCATTTTAGGTAATGCCTTGGAATTTTTGACCTTTTCTAGAACTCTGAAACGACGAAGTCCCATCATGTTCCGCCTCAAGAGAATCCACACTCCGTGTAGAACACCACCACTAGCCTATCATCTTCATGTTGTACTACGAACCAGCCTTGTTCACCATACCAGTCGAGCCAGTGACTATGCCATTCTAATATAGCTGAATTGCTTCTCTGGAACGCAAATCCAAGATATTCAGCATTCTATATCATCATTTACCAGGTTCAGATATTTGTTACCATTGTTGAGTGATCGCTCGCTAGATTCCGAAAATCGTCCGGTTTCATAAAATGTCAAAAGCACCATTCATATAACCCCTCCATCCTCCATGGTGTCATCATGAGACCAACCAGACTGCCAATACGGCATCTCAAAAATTGCATTGAACAACAACAACCACGGCCATCATGCTCCCAATTGAGATCAATCTCAACCTCACTGCCGCCACGAAGACAACAGCAGACCCAGCCTCAGCGGACGATAAGACAATATAGCGCCCACCGAGCCTATTCCACCTCGATCCCGGCCTCCCAGCTGCTCTTCGGGCAGCCCGTCCACGAAACACACCCACATCTCCTTGCGCCAGGCGAGCTGACGCCGGGGATAACGGCGCAAGAGTACCACGAGCGGCGGTCCGCCCTCTGCGCCCTGCTACCAGCCAACTCGGCCGTGGTCCTGCGGTCCGCGGACCTCCAGTACCGCAGCGGCGCCGTGTTCCACGCTTTCCGGCAAGAATCCAACTTCCTGTATCTCACAGGCTTCAGCGAGCCCGAGTCACTCGCCGTGCTCCGCAAGACGGGCGATGCCCCGGACGACTACGTCTTCCACCTGCTCTGCCGTCCCAAGGACCCGCGGACAGAGCAGTGGAACGGGCCGTGGAGCGGCGTCGACGCCGCGCGGGACGTGTGGAATGCCGACGAGGCCGGTGACATCGGGCTTGCCGTCGCGCTGCTTACCACTGCGCTCAGGGGCGTCAGGGAGATCTTCACAGACGCCGAGCGCACCAAGCACGGCGTGGAGACGTCCTTTGGGAACATGATGAAGCGTGCCGCGCCGCACGGTCCCTCATTCAGCCCGCTGAAGCCACACGTCAACTCGCTGCGCGCCATCAAATCACCCGCCGAGATCGCGAACATGCGGCGCGCGGGCCAGGAATCCGGCCGCGCCATCACGGCCGCGATGCGGCGCACCTGGGCCTCCGAAAAGGAGCTGGCGGCGTTCCTCGAGTACAGCTACCAGACGTCTGGACTGGACGGGCAAGCGTACATCCCCGTAGTAGCCGGCGGACCGCGGGGCACGCTAATTCACTACGTGCTGAATAACGCGCGGCTAGATCCAAATGAGATGGTACTCGTGGACGCGGGCGGCGAGTACGGTACATACATCACAGACATCACGCGCACGTGGCCGGTATCCGGCAAATTCACCCCCGCGCAGCGGGATCTGTACACCGCGGTTCTCAAGGCGCAGCGCTCGTCCGTATCGCTCTGTCGCGCGAGTGCGAATCTGACGCTGGACCAGCTGCACTGCATCACGGAGCGCTCGCTGCGCCAGGAGCTCACGCATCTCGGCTTCGACCTCGGCGGCAACGCGATGGACGTGCTGTTCCCGCACCACGTGGGCCACTACGTCGGGCTCGACGTCCACGACGTGCCGGGATACCCGCGGAACGTGCCCCTGAAGGAAGGCCACTGCATCACCATCGAGCCCGGCGTGTATGTGCCCGATGACGAGCGATTTCCTCAGCACTTCCGTGGGCTGGCCGTGCGTATCGAGGATAGTATTGCTGTCGGCGACGACAACCCCTTGATTCTGACTACTGAGGCGGTCAAGGAGGTTGAAGATATCGAGGCGCTGAGAAACTAAGCGTTCTGCACTTTACGATCACGACCAACCTTATAGAGAGCCAAGATAGAAAGATACCTACTCCGCTCGATATACCATGTAAGAATTCTTGTACATATATGTACGTCACCAGAACGTGTAGAATAGATGCATATACGGTAAGGACGAGATATTATGGCTGCAGTCATTCTAGACTGTAGAATCAAGACAGATATATAAATATATATCCTAAAGTGTAGGACATCCAAAATCAAGAAAAGGATTACCCGTCAGTATCTACAGTAGCAAGTGAACATAAAGCTGCCAAGATTGAATGTTATGAATTTGGCTGTTTAGCTGATTAATAGTACGTATAAGTAGAGCTCCATGTGCCAGCCACAAAGCCATTAACATCTAGCTCGAGTCTGTCGGGTTCTCCCGACCAGCTCAGTATATGGTTGATTTGATCCATCTGATGGGTTTTTGTTTCATGGATGTCATGGTATGTGCTCAAGCAAAACTTCTGAAGCGAAGCGGTGGTATCATACAAGGGATCGAAAAGAAATGAAACAGAAAAGAAACGAGCCACCCCCGTCTTACTTCCATCCCGTGCATTATGCTGATTTTTGCCGCCAAATTTTTTTTCTCTGATGCGCTGATCATCAGAAGACAAGCATGACAAGAGTAAACCGGAAAGGGAAGAAAATATGCCGCGTAATGTAATAGTCTAAAATGACTTTTCTTCCCCCCGAACCAGTTTCATTATTCATGCCTTCGTCAGATTTGTGAGATGAGTATGTTCTGCGTACAGTGTAAACCACCCCTTTTTAGTGTACCCCGAAAAGCTATTTGCCGATAAAGCGCCGATAAATGCATTTGATCAGAGATTTTCAGCGTCTAGGAGATATGAACGCATGAAGTTGCTGTGTTGAATCAATGGAAGTCCGCGAAAGAGCAGCTCATCATCTCATTAGAAACGTTGATTGTATACCGGACCTCCATACCCTTGAGGTCGCCAGTTCGACCCAGGAGGAGCACCAACGAGTTGCTCAAAAGCTTGTAGTCTCCGAGCTAATTCCTCGTTCTTTTGAGCAACCGAGCGGTTTCGTCGCTCCAGTTGATGGATGTATTCGGTTGCCTTGGTCAGGACCGTACCCTGAAAGGGTTGTCAGCATACGAAATCAGAGAAGCGGCAGGCGGTGAAAAGAATTACCTTGCTAACCTTGGGTGCTGTCCTGGACGATCCAGCGGGTGAGTTCGGATCATCGTCTTCTGGTATAGCGCGTAGAGAGGGTATGGCATCGCGCAGTTCGGCGATTTTGTCTTTGAGATTGGTACGATATTTCCTCTCAATATCGTTATGCGCTGCTCGTTCACTGTTCTTTGGCTTGTCTTTGGGCTTCTCTCCCGTCTCTGACGAGTTTTTCCGAGAAGGCGCAGCCGGTCTTGTTGGTTGGTTTCGAGGTTTGGGTTCTGGAGTGTTGCTTGTTGAGTCTGAAGGGCTCTGCGTCATTTCGAAGTGGAAGTCAGCCACAGCTGGCGGTCGAGAAGCCTGCTGCGCTGGTGCTTGCCCTGTACCCAAGGCGATTGCTAAAAGACGCTGGCGCTCTGCGTCGCCAATGGGCATGTTTGTGTTCACGTAATTCATATGGTAGCCAGGACGAGGCTGTTCCCAGCTCAAAGGGGTAGAATAAAGCCTCTCTTGGGGCTCAGGTGCCGTTGCTTGTGCACTTGTTGTTGCCTTTCCTATTTCGTGTACCATTGCCATGGAAAATAGATCATCATCATCTGAGAGCGCTTGCTCCAATGCGCTATCGTCGATGAGCTCGCTTGTCACTGGCGGTAGAGCCACTTTGTTGGCGTCGCCGGTCGTCCCGACCGTGCTTGTCTTTAAGAGAGGACGGCTGAGACTCAGCGACCTGACCTGTGCATCAGCGAAAGACTCAGCGAAGTTCAACGAAAAGCTGGCATCCGTCCCCTTTTCTCCACCACACGTAGATGCAGAACAAAAGGGACCTACGTGCTTGGTGTCCTGCGAGCTGTAGTCCAAGAACTGATCTAGGCTTTCGTTGTCGCTATCAAAGCGGAGCCAGTAATCGGAACAATCAAGTGCGGACGGATCTTGGATGACCCTGGATGTCTTGGATTCCTCGGAGCACCTCCGCTTCTTAGGCCCGGACTTGACGGGAATGCTGTGCTTGTGGGACTGATAGCTCGGTTTGCTAGGCAGCTCAAGAGATGTATGTGAAGCCGGCGAGTTGCCTGTGGTGCTCGGTGTCTGTTGCGAAACGGATGCCGCTGCCGAGTTCACGAAGCTTGACGTAGACGAGTCGTCAAGAGTATCCCAAAAGTTGGTAGATGCGAATTGCTGAGTGAAGTCTGCAGAGTTGTCGAAGAAGGTCTCGGGACCCTGTCCTGTGTCAACGACTAAATAGTCCAGAGGGGGCTCCGCCAGTTATCACAGCGGGCGTGTGTAATGATGAGCCAAGCTTACATTAACACAAGAAGAGGAATAGCCGTCGATGTCTTGCATAACACGTGCATCCATGACGACTCTCCTGACACGTTAAAGAGAAGACCGTGTGGCCCGACCACTGAGGCTCTCTTGTTCGATATGCCGCGAGGTAGAGCCGAGGGTCGTGTAAGTCTAGAAGATGAGATGTACTTGTTGTTGTTGTTGTTGTTGTTGTTGTACGTGCCGAGTGACTGTTTGTCGTCTTGGTCGATCAAGAAGCAAACAAACAAACAAAAGACGTGAGATATACTTTGGTCGTTGCCGTTTATGTCCAACCGGAGAGGTGTCTTATTGTATGTACAACGGAGACACGACCGGTAGTGTTAGTGTTAGTGAGTTGTTGTGGTGTTGTGGCGAATAGGCCGCTTTGGGGTCCGGAACATCTGATGCAGAGGAAAATCCGTTGCCTGGGACGAGGAGCACCAGTCTCTCTTCTTGTAGGCACGACGATAACTCTAGATAAACGGGGGATTTCGGATCACTTGATGGAGGGGTATGATCTTCCAGATGGGTTAGGGATAGTAATCGCCCGCTCACGTAGAGAGTCCAGTCTCGTCAGGGACCTTCGAGAGGATCTTTGCACCTTGCACGGCCGGTACCATAGCACAATGGCCGAGACCGCCCGACACTGGGAGAAGCGAACACGAAAATGGCCTGACCTCTGTGGCGGCAGCGGGAACGCGATGCTTGGCCAAGTGTAGTGTAGTCAGATACTATGTATGTAGGTATGTAGGTATGTACAGAATAATGGGCACCGGGGCGGCACGTAGGGACAAGGGACGGTGTATGGGATAGGTACGAGGTAAACCGTAAACGACGACGGACTGGAGGATTGCGGGCAAATTAGGGAATTAGGGACCAACCCGGGGAGGTCAGGATGTCAGGTTGTCAGGATGTCAGGATGTCAGGATGTTGGGATGTTGGCAGCTGTCTGTTGCACGGGAGTCCCTTGCGGCTAGAGATGCCAACCTGGGCCATAGGTAAGGCAGGCAGGTCTAGTATACGTTGAAATCCCCGGGAGCTATTGGGGTGGCATCTAGACCGGGATGGACGGGGGGAAGGGGGAATACCTATTTCATCTCTACACACTTTAATTGACAAGCCGGGGATTCGAGGAACGGGTAAGAGGTAGGTAGTATCAGACCTGGCATGTGTGTACCTTGACCTCTAGACGCTACCGGTATTGTGAAGGATGAAATAAATGTAAGGGAATAAATGCCCGGGACAAGAGACAAGGAAGTAAAACTTACTTACCTACCCTCCAAGTTACAACCCATCAGTTGTCGTCCAGCATAAATATAGGTAGTACTTACCTAGGATGCGTATTAGTCGAGGTAAGATATATGTACTAAGTTGTATACACGCTACCTCGCCAGCCTACCTACCTACACCTTCTACACTACCTGCCACGACCTAATTATATGTATAACTGATATATAGGCGGTATTACACCATCATACCTCCATACTTCTTGGACACGTTACCCAGTATAGGTACCGGCCTTGGCCCAAGTTTTATGAATACTTACACTGACTACCCTTCGGTTTGTACGTGTACTCTGACACAAAAATGTAGGTAACCATTACGCGTCTGTTGCTCGCTAACAGTCTCCGTAGTGTCCGTGTACTTATAAGTATACGTGCTCAGCTACGGTAAGGGAGGTTTAGGGTCTGTTAGGGGTCTCGGTCAAGCGTGCGTGGGATTGTGAAAATTCGATGCTGCACATGCTCTGTTCTGAGCAGAACACGACCGAGATAGCCCATGCATAGTACCCGACAGCCAATGATGTGGAGGGACATGGGCGATAACAGGGTGGAGTGCCGACTAGAGCATCCGCAGTTACTGCCCAGTGACGGGCATAACGACCATGATTGCCATATGGTGTGTGGGAGAATCGGTAATTGTGGCCTGACTTTGCTGCGCGTGAAGGAGGAAGCGGAGCCTTTTGAAGATGAGAGAGGGGTGAATGATACCGGTAGTAGTAGGTATACTAAATTGTAGGTACGGAGTAATAAAAAAAGTACCCATACTACGTAGTACGTGGTATGTAGACATGGGAGGATAATAAGGATGAAGGATGTGTTGGTGTAAATACCTTCACTTTACTCTAGTGTACCCTTCACAGGTATATTAGTATCATTCATTTCTTGACCATTGAAGAGCTTGATTTATTTGACAGCTCCAATGGAGGCTTTTTCTTTCACTTCACCATACCGAGAGCATATCTCATCAGTACCAGATCATTGTCGTGATTTTTGTTCATGATATGTATGTAGCAATGCTGTACACTACTAACAGCGAAAAGACAGGAGCTGGGCAAGGGATGGGGGGCCTAGAGCCGGGCCTGGAACAGGTAACTTAGGGACCTGTCAGGGCGAATGACCCAATAAACTAGCCAGGTGGGGAGATCAGGCCATATGCAAGGCTAGATGGAGACATCGTATGAGGCGTGCGTTGCCGACTGGGACTACTGGGGTGGTTTGTAGGGGTTGGGTGTGTCGGATACTGTAAGCCCTAGCTAGAGCCGTGGGGTGTACGCTTGGCGCTACCTGCGCCGTTGTGCATTCTATGCAGTGCAGCTAAGTACCTCCCAGACTCCTCCAGAACAGGTGGGGAGAAATCCAAACTTGGGCAGAAGTTACAGCGAATGTGCAATCGGTCAGATCGCTGCATCCAAAATTCTCATTGGCCATTAAACATGTCCGTCGGTGATCACAGCGCCACGCATGCGCCCCAATCCGCCCAAGCCAACGCCCCTCTGCAGAAAGTATGTGCTCAATACATACCTACTTAGGTACAGATTAAGCTGGGGATGGTTCGGAATGAACGATAGAAATACTTCTGCAGTATGTCGAACTATCAGCCTTATTCGCTAATATTCGATAGCTTAGCAAGTAATCACAAGCCTCTCTTCAACCCTTCCGAGGTCCTTTCTCACGATTGCATGCTAGCGGTCAAATTTGCCCCAAAAACTACCTATGTGTGTATTTTCGAACCCCTTTCTGTCTGCCGTCTTTTACAATTGCATTGGCTACTGTATGTGCAGGTCGCCCTAGATTATATAGACTCTCCCCTCCCAAGTACCCATGTATGGTATTTTCTTCCCGCAGCTGCCGGCATTCGTGCTCCACCACATATTGCATGTTTGCCATACAGCAGGTAGTGTGTATATGTAGATATTTGCCAGAATAAAGGTATACGTACTTACAGTATACCTGCTATATCTCACTCCAATTCATCCGCAAATTTTCACCATTCAAGGCAGACAAATCACAACAACTCGAACTAATCGCAGGTGGACAGTGTGTTAACGTGACGGCAGCGATACTCTCAGGCAATCGGCAACACTTGAGAGTACTGCTCCTACTTGTTGCTATTTCCAGTGCCGTAGTCAGCTGAGCGAATTGCGCCGCGTGAGCCATAACCTACAATAACTAGACCCTCACCGTTGGTTGTCGTCTTCAAGCAGATAGCTTTATCACGTGGTCACCATCATGACGCCGGGGCTAGGCGAATCCCTTGCGCATCGTTTCGGGTCCAGCTCTCGCTTATGGGTCGGTCCCGGTTTAAGCACATGCCATCTGTGATCGACCAGCCAAGGCGGATCCGGACTGCACTGATGCTCGGAATCATCTTTGGCACTAAGTAGGCGTAGACGTAGGCGTCAATACTGGGTACGCACACGCGCGTGGCTCCTCTTTGAAACCTGATGATAATTCAATCTAGCTGTCTCCTATTTTTCTACACTCTACTTACTAAGTAGTACTATATGTATGACTCCCATGAATTAACCCCTCCCCCTCCTCTCGGTTAATGTGAGCACGAGCCTCTGATATAGCTAGGGTTGATGTCCGGGGGGTGGTTGAATGAACTGGCCGAATTGGAAGCATTCCGACATGTGCGGTTGATCAATGACCCGGTCAAACATGGCGCCTCGTGGCGGCGCCAACGTCGGGTTCCGCGGCTGCTCCCGGGCGGACAGCGTATACATACACCTTCGGTACAGTCGTCAAGATGCTTTTTTTTTTTTTCGTGTCTCTTTTCCCTCTTCCGTAAAATACTCGGGTACGTAAAACTTAATGCGAGAGGGTGAATACCTAGTGTAGTGTCCCTAGCGCAAGCATATACCTATCTATTACGTGTATACCTACTAAGTACACTAATAAGGAGGGAGGACTACACTTACTTAAAGGAGGAGGAGTGCTTCACTGCCTCCTTATCCCGAGACTTCTTCCTCCTTATCGTACGATTTTCTTAGTACGCACATGGAAAGATATTTTCCGCATTAACGACCTTGTATTACCACCAGCTTGTACATATGCAAGTATGAACCGATTTTTGGATCCCAACAAGATCTCGCACTAGTCAGCGATCTCGATGCAACACATACAGATACGTATGTGTATGTTCCTACAGTATCGTCTTTCTGCACAGATGCTTTTGCTGTTCGTCAGCCTTATAAACGTTGAATCTCGGCTAACCCTGTCTTTCATCTTCATTTTGCCCCTTTCTATATATAACATGTCGATATTGCCTGAGTACATACGTTGCTAAGATTTTCCTGGGGCTAGACAGGTACCAGTACTCTGTTGCACCGATAGGGTGCAATGCCTGCACAAGGGACTGAGTACAGTACACAAGTGCACCGAGGCGAGTCGTCGGAGTCGGCCGCTATCCAACGGGAAGCCTCTCGATTATTTAGATGCGCTCCGACTGGTTCATTGCCGCCCCATTGTTATTACACAGGGTGCTTGAAACCCTCGTTTAATCCTACCCTGGCCGATGCACAGACAACTTTTCAACTTCCACTGAACCGTGAACTGTATACCGGTTTGGTGTAGGTCCAGAACCCAGATGAGAGATACCTACCTACTTGTTGTTATGAGCAAAATCAAGCTACTTCTACGTATAGTGTATTGATTGAGGTGAGGAGTACAGTATATATCCAAGTGCATAGCAGGCACTGTTATAGGTATCTACTGTAAAAATACTGCATGAAGTAGGTAAAGTAGAAGGCTCGTCTACTCTACTGTACTTAGGTAGGTAACAGATAGCCGTTTCTACTAAGTATGCACGAGTGATTCGCATCTCGGCCAAACTCTTGCCAAACAAACTCCCAGTATGTACCTCTTAGGTAATAGCAAGTAACCGCTCTATGTGTGTATCTCGTAGTAGGATATACCAAGTAAGGAGTCGACAGATGTATCTGTATAACTAGCCCGTCCCGCCTGTATATGCATGCATCTACCCATTGCCCCAGGGTCCCTACCTACAAATATATTACAAGTAAGGAAAGGCAGATCAGCTTCATCCTTTTATGATCTTCTTCCCTACCTATCTGCAGAAAAACTTGATATTAGGTACAGAGCGGACACAAAAATAGGCGGTGTGCCTAGATCTATATTAGACTATCAGATATAGTATATTCACAGATCATCCTTTACTTGCATTATACATCAGTACCAATCCAACTATAGCCTAGCGCAAATGCCCCAGGTCTTTTACCAACACACCTAGCCAAGAGAATGGCAACGCTCAGAAAAAAATACGTGGCCGCGAGTTTCTTATATATTAATTCTCAAGTTGCACAGCAGCTCACGCCTCTGCAAGTAATCAACCATTTCCTCCATATGTATGGGTTGATTCGTCCTTGATACTACCAAATTTTTACGTATTTATCGCCTCGTCAAGGCTTTTATGAAGTTGCTCATAATAGAGGTTAGTAAAAGGTAGTAGTTTTGGGTTGCGCAAAAAGAATCATTTTATCGCTACCGGGTATCTATATACCCCCTGTCCCAGCATTTATTTGCGAAGCACAAAAGACACGTTAATTGTATTGTATTCAATGATATGTGTCCCGCGATGTCGATACGAGAACCTGTGAATACCTGAAAAGAACAAGATCGGAATGTTTTTAGGAAACTCATTCGATATCATACAAATATTTTGAAACTAACAATTGCCGCTCTCTCGCCTCCTGCTTCAGAAGTCTGAGTCATATGCCTGTCTATCACATTTTCACATGTAGCCGGTAGCCGGTAGCTTACGAAGATTTAAACAAGCTTAGCGCCGTGCCTTGCCGTTAAAGACGTCTACTATTTTGTCTTTTGTTTGGGTGTGGTTTCAATGACGTTTGGGAAAATATAACGACAGCCGCCTTCTGCTCCTCTTCGCCATGCTTCTACGAACCCTTGTTGTATTCATCCATTCCACCCTAGAGTGGTGTTGGTGTCTCGCTTTACGATTACATACCTAGGCAATTCGGTTCACCCTCAAAACCTCGGATCAGCTAGCGACAAGTTTGACTTAATACCGACGCTTAGGTCAATCAAGGTACGTACCCAACTCCTGAAAGCCTTCTTTTAGCGTCAAGCCAGAAGTTGAGACATGAACATGTATTGCACGACGATGCTAGGTTCTCTGGCAGGCATCTCAAAAAAGACAGGAAGCACTCTCTTAGTTTTAGCGAGAGTAGTTCCACGACAAGATCAGATCATAGCCATTTGTTTTCCAAGTTGTCACGATGCCCAAACAGCGTGAAACGCTCATCTTAATGATTAAGGACGGATGATGAAGGGGGAAAGAGTCCCTTGTCTGACGACAAGAATTGAACTATGCCCTATCCAAGAGACTCTAACACAAGTCATTAACACATGCCCGTAATATGACAATCTCATCACATAGTCACAGATCGTTCATTAAACATGTATTACTCAGTGATGACCAGGTTCGAACCAGGGTTTCGTTTGGAATCTCTCATCAATCCATAGAAATTCCATGCGATGCCTACATTCATTCTTTGAAACGGGAAGATAATCTAGCACTACAGTCACCAGTGGCATATATAGCAAGATCAGCCTACGCCACGACAAGCGACCTGCCCATTAAATGAATGGCATACTCGAAATATAGCAGCCATTCGTGCTCTAGCGAGATTCGGTCTGTTATAATATAGACAAATGAAGTTAGGATTGTATAGCCGGAGATCATTCAAAGCCTGTCAGAGATCGTTGCGCAACAACAAATGTCTTGTTGTACCCCAATGGTTGGTTCCTATCACAGCCATTTACCTAATCAGAACTGAAGTATCCAAGGGTTGAAACACATTGTTAGGAAGAAACTTGAACTGATATGTGAGATTCCAAATTTGTTACACGGCCTTGCCTTTATCAACATGATCTATTAGTTACATTCAGCTTTGAATAGTTGACAATAGTGCATAGAAATTTGAGCATTAGGTCTTTTTTTCTTTTTTGGTGAGATGTACTTAGAGACGGAGAAATTAAAACTTCCAAGAATTAGCAAGAGTCTCACGAAGAGACCTAAGCTCTTCGTGCGACAGCAAGAATACATGCCCCTATACTGAGTCACAATATCCTTATGTGTTGCATCTTCGCCTTCTCTTGAGGTTCAACTACTCCCCAGTATCTGAAAACCAAAAGCAAAAAGGTGAATGCGAGTATTATCTTTGCCAAATGGCTGGTTCATCATAACATCGCCGACGCTAACTTCTGCGAGCTAAAACAAAGAATAAGGTGCTTAGTCACTGCACTGGTAATTACCAAACATTGTCGGTCGAATGAGTGATGACACAACGAGATCACTAAGGTTGGCCGCTCATTATTTCGATGATATATACTTCGGGAACCGCATGCAAATTCAATTAAGCAATTGAAATTTGCCAGAAGAGCATGTATAGCCACATAAAGCCACTACTTTCTCTTAACTACGCCAGCTTGTGATTCTGATAGTGTCCTCGAAGTACTTAGATGGGCGAGGTTTCGCTCAGGCCGGATACTATACGGGAAACCTGTTTTGGGGGCATACATGACCTACGACGTAAATAACCTTACATAAAGTATCACTAGTTGGGTCTTTAGTTCACTTTAATGGAATTATAACTAGATTCTATCGGAAAATGAACACCGATTCGCCATCATTAACGGAAGCCATCAAATCGTGGCCAGATGCGGATTTATCCCAATCTTAAAACTCCTACAAGGCGGAATAATCATTATTTAGGGAACGACGCCGAGTATAGAGTATTTCACATATCTTCGGCCTGGTCGTCAAAACTGTCATCCGAGTCTTTCTGGAATGATCAAGGTTTCCCAGGAAAGTGACAAGTATCTTCATAACAGCCGTAGGATTCTCATGAAGGGGTCTATAAGAAAAGAAGATAAACACACAGTAGTCGACTGCGAAGCACCGTACGTTATTATACGATCAGATAAACCATGCCCCGAGAACAACACAGTTATCAGCAACTGGGAAAGCCAAAGGGATATATGGAATGGTATGCGAGGCTCTCAACGGTAAGTGGATTCGTCACTCTTTTCTCACTTTCACAGGCTCTGGTGCTCAAAAACATATCGATGACTTTATGCTGAGCCGTGAAATAATATTCAAAGGATAACAGAAGCTGTACGGTAACTATGTTATATGGTCACCTTAAATGATGTTCCATCTGACGCGACTAATAGTGTGATTTGTACGATACTAAAACAAGAACCCTGAATATGTAGTTCAATCCATCAATATCATTTTGCTGAATAATTCGCAGGTTATAGTGCGTGAAGATGCTTGTAGTGCTTAGTTTTCTTTTATATAGAGAGCTAGCATCGGGCTCCATAAAAGCATGTCGGATGATGACCTCGGAATGCCTATACTAAGCGCATTAGACCGCACTGCTAACTTTCGGCCGACGGAGCGGGGTCTAATCATGAGATGATCTAGCCGACAGATTGCGAATACCCATCTCTTTATAGGTAAAGTAAGCCCTTTCTGTATTGATTGGATTTCATAACTTGAACTGCTTTGGGAACGACTCATTTATACATAGTTTTCACTACATTACGTTCAATCGAACCCAGCTATCATGCCGCCCGTACAAAAACGCACATACCCCTGGCCGCTGGCCGGATATGAGGACGCGCCCCCGCTTCCAAACGAACGGGCCGAGGACGGGAAGAGCTTTGGTAAGCTACCCCGGCCGTCGATTTCTTCCCAATTTGGCCGTTTGCGAAGGCGGAGTCTTCTGGTCATACCGAGCTCCCGAAATGTATCTCCTTTTAATTAAAAGAGTATTTACTCACTCCAGAAAACTACAGTCAACCCGAAGAATGATAAGCTGAGCACTGCATATGAGAAGTTCGCGGACCCTCTAGATCATGGACGCCGTGGAGGCTTGTGAGTGTTACACCCTCATCTTCAAATACTCCTACTCGTGAAACCAATAAGAAAAGGATTTACGGCTGACCGACCGATGCGATGTTGAAGCGATGTACACATATACTATTATCAGAATAACAAACAACAAACAGAATATGCCAGAGCTCTCTGGGAGCGCATTCGGAGAGAGTGTGAGTCTAGTGAAATTGATAACTTTTGATTTTGTTTTTACCCCTTTATGCCAGCTTGCACTCTCATCAACTTCGGTCATATTGCCTCGTTTAATTGTACTGACATACATTCATATCCAGTCCCAGAACTGAGAATATACACGTTCTGGGACCGTCCAATCGGACCGCATCCGGTGGCTATGTTTGAGGTTAACCTGTTCACGCCGGAGCAATTTGGGGCTTTCGTGCCGTGGCTTGTAATCTGGCGAGGTCCGCTCTCTGCGCTCATCCATCCAAACACGGTAGAAGAAGGTTCGCATGCCGCGGTCGAGCTGAGAAACCATTCCGAAAGGGCTGTCTGGCTGGGCGAACGCATACCTCTAGATTTCACCGGGTTCTTGGATCAATTGGAGTGAAGGTCCTAAGTTCATCTCCACAAATAGGCTGAGTCGGATCGCAATAATTTATAAATCTAGTTGAATGATAATGATATGACTAATTGTAATTTTGCATATGAGCCGTCAACTTCATCACATCAGATACCTATTCCGCATTTAAGCCCTTTGTCCTAAGAGCTTTGGCTCTTTGGAGCTGTACCACCATAAGTTTCAAGTCTAGTGAATATTCCGAACGTCTCCCAAATAAATGAGAATTGCCAGAGGTTTCAGCCACTCGAAGGTCACACCTGATAGGCGCCAGCCGTACGATTGCTGAACTCGTAACTATTATAGTCCTTTGCGATCTGCTGACAGATCTTGCTATGAGCCCTCATAGTTTGGCCGTACCTTATAAAGACAAATGGGACCGCAGACAGAGCCAACATGACGAATCCGAGCAATGACGTACCCCACGCTACGTGGAGGCGGTTGTATAACGAGTCTGCTGCCAAGATCAATGTCCCGCCTCCGACCGATCGGGTGAAGCTGACGGCGGCCAATGCGCTAGCCGAGTGTATCCGATAAGCGTCCGCGAGATAGTTGTTGAGGGCCGCCAGGATGAAGTAAAACCCTAAACCGAAAATGATTCCCGATGCGGCGGGAACTTCGGGTCTGAAAGATGCCGACGCCGTCCAGCCGAGCCAGAATAGACCGGCCACGCAGAGAGGACCGCCCACACAGGCGACCGGGAGTCGGCGGTACTCTTCGTTTAACGCCCAAGCTTTCCCGAGCCCTCTTGCTCTATTTAGATAGTGGTCGTAAACACAGCAAAGGAAAAAGCCAATTAGAGAGCCGAGTGCGACTTTCGTCTTTAGTTAGTAATCTGGGTAGTATTGGTCTCTAAATTTTTCCAAAGCTGGGTACGAACCGGGTAAAAGGGGAATCAGAGCTGGGCCTTGCTCGAGACCATACACGCCTGAAAAGATGATGGAATACGAGCGAAAGAACAGGTCTGATAAAAGGAGGTTGTTATTAGCTGAACGAATATGACTTAATAGCAATTACAAAAAACTCACAGTAAATCCCAGTGGCGAACCCAAGGAACAGCGAGGTGAAGCCAACGATCCATTCTGTGCAGAGCATCTTGACAGGGCGCGCCAGGAATATCGTGATCGTCTCCTTCCAAGTCCTCTGCTGCAGCTCAATAGCCGCGTACACCATGGCACCGGCACCGGACTGCTGCTGCTGCCTCCTTATCCGGATGGCTCGCTTCTGTAGTATCCTGGGACCGTACGTCTCTGGCAGGAACAGCGTCGGAATGAAGGTCACAGCGGCGACGATGAACGCGATCCATAGTGGCCACATCCAGTTGAGCGGGGGAAGCGACGTGTATGCAGCGACTAGAGGCGCCAGATTGGGTACTACGCTGAGAGCCTGTATATTCTTGTCTTAGCTTCTTCTCTTTTCGCCTTTTCTGTCATGTAGATAGAGAGATAGAGGGAAATAAAATAGGCGAAACACGCACGCAAAGGAAAAGGCCGTTAGCTTGACCGCGCGCGCGAGCATCGCTGAATATATCAGCATACAGACCCGCGGTCACGGAAACAGCGCTTGAAGCGCAAGTCCCTTGGAGGAAACGGAAGCCCAGGTACGCGGACCAGGAAGGTGAAAAGACACTTCCCAGTATGAAAGCGGTGAGGAGTCCAGAAGAACAGATGACGACCGGCCTCCTTCCATAACTGTATGCCTTTTATTAGAAGACAATCCACAACGATAGAATATTTTTTTCTTTTCTTTTTGAGCCATCAGGCCTCAATTTCCACGAAACGAGTTGAGCAAGAGGACGTGCAAGGGCATGGTGATGACAGATGGGACTAGTAATTAACTCACGTCTCGCTTAATGGTGCAAATAGTAGAGAGCCGCTCAAGAAGCCGACCTGGTATATCGTGATAGGTAAAACCTTCTGGGTCGAGTCTTTGATACCGAAATGCACACTGAGTACCTCAGTGTAGCCGGACGGGAGCGAAGTGTTGAAAACGCTGTTAAACACGCAGATAAGGCCGACCGTAACAACGAAAGTCTTCTTCCACTAGTTATCATAAGCATGAGCCAGAGCTTTTTTCAGTCGCGATAATACGCTCGAACTATGAGTGAGCACACAGAAGAGAAATATGAGTGAGGATGGTTTAGATGACGCCGTTTGTAATCTCGCGATGACTGATTGTGATTACCTAATGATAAAGAAAAGGACGAGATGGACAACTGGAGTTTGTAGGATAGCATCAATCACCACTTTAGTTGCGCAATGCTAACTAGGCATTACGAAATTTGGACTAAAAGGAATAAAGATTCATAGAGAACGTACAGCAGACCAATTAACCGGATTCTCGGGATCTCCTCTGTTGAAAGTGATGATGGTGTGATCTACGGTATTGTTGCTTGTCGACTCCATGGTGATTGGTAAAGAATATGTCCAATCCTGCGTATAAGGCTCTAAGTATGAACCAAAAGAATTATTTCTGTAGACTTGAAGGAAAAACAAGAATAATCACGGTCCTAGTGATCATGGCTATAAGGAACCCGGTGTTACGGGGGAGAGCTAAAATTCATCCGGACCAGACCGGTCGTCGTTCATCGCCCTCCCCCCAGTTCACCGGTCGGTCTACAGCTCGATATCCTATTTGCTCGTCAGATGTCAGCAGAAAGAAGTATGGAGGTCACGGGATGCTTCGGAGCTCCCGGAAGATCCGGTCTCGGCCGTTGTTATATGCTTGTTATATGCAAGAGTAACCATCGGATCGGCACCTCAAAACGGGGAACCGTTTCTATACATCCGAATGCTTTTTATATGCAAGATGATAGCATATGCATCGGCAGTTCATACGGGGAACCTGTTTATACATCCGGATTCCTCCACATACGTCAACCTGTCCCAGCCATTTGTTTGCATTGACATGAACTCCATCTAAATGGGAATTGTTATTCTAAGATATAAAAGCATGTCCACACTGTTCGAATTAATAATCTCTTGAAGCGATCAATTAAATCAAAGTATTCTTATTGTTTCAATCAATGAATAAATGAATAGAGTAGAACGCAGACTAGCTGACTTCTTACTGGCTGTCCTCGTTTTTAACTCTGCCATTCTTATTTCTATCTTATTGTGAGCTGCGCCCCCTTGGCACTCCATTTCAGTATGCAGGGAATGATGCTCAAGGCATTCAATATATTAATAGCCTCGTAATCAAATACCACACAGGGAAAGGAGTGCAAGTTACGTTCATTAGTGATTGGCTGAGTTAGATCCGACTTGCAGATCCGGAGCGGAAGAAAGCTTATGAAAACCACATGTGATACCTCTACACAATTAAATATTCTCTGAATAATTTGGCTGGTGACATCACTGAAAAAATTTGAGGAAAAGCATAAAAATGTAAGGGGGGTGAAATGAATAACTAGGCAGGTTGATGCCTTAAAAGTTCACGTAGTTTCTCTTCAGTAACCAGTAAGATTCTCAGCGTATACTAAATTATCGTTGACTAGAGCAGGAACTATAAAGTCAGTCATGTTACAAGTTCCATAGTGTCAGGATATGGAACAAAAAAATAGTGTGTATTAGTTGTAGTCATCACAGGGCTGTTATGTGCCTTTGCGTAACAGCAAGTTATGTAGCCCCTATCTATAGCCCTTCATAATACGTGGGCAGGTATTTCAATACATACATATAAGTGACAATCTATTCATAGACTCGTAGTATGCTACGTTATGGCGTGGTTCAAGTCTACTTGGATTTTGAATTCGCCGATCTTAACCATAGTCTATACTTCAAAAGAGTCTCAATCTTCATGTAGCATCTAGTGTCTGCATGAATTTGATATCAAACGTAAGAATAATGTTGAATTCATAAGAACGTATGCCGTTTCCCACGGCGAGAGAAGGCAGCATTATAGTCAAGGAAGAAGCTTATAGAACTGGTTCTCAAAGATGCAGCAGTGTGGATTCTGGAGAATTTCGATTTTCGTTCCCATCTTGCGAAACTAGGTTGCAGTTCCCATTCTGCAAGGCATCTGGAACTCAGGCAGCTCGATCCGGGAAGTTTTCGTTCTATCCAAGTTGTTGTAAGTGATCTTCAGAAAACAACTGCATGCAGAGAGATTCAGACGAGTTTTGAGCAGATTTACGGAGGAATACACGGAGGAATCTACGGAGTAATATGAATCGTAACTTCATCATGGAAGTGTGAAAGTGATGATGTTAGCATGATGAAGGCGGTCATTCTCGGCACCGGCGGTCAACCCAACAAAAACGCATGTACAGGAAAAAGTATATTAAAGGGACTCGGCGCGCCGTTGTGAAGTCTTCCTCCTCTACAAGCATCTTCAAATAGTCCTCTTCATAGGAGAAGAAGTAAAACCTGTATCCAAAAATCAGCTCACGACCTGCCCTGCCGTACACCAACATTTTCACAATGTCGCCCTCCATTATCTATGAAAACGGAAGAGACGGCACCATTGCAATTCTTGGTGTTTCGTTGCCTACTGATCGCCTCCTCCAGGTAGACTTCCGTGATGGAATCTTTACGTATCATGTCCAGTGGCTCCATGACGCCCGTAATGATCGCAGCCCTTCCCGCAGTGCGGAGGATTCCTTTGTTGTTCATGCCCCTGATGCCAGAATTACGGCTGCCACCCTCAAGGGTAAAGGGATTAATGTGGGAATCCAGGTCACTTGGAGCGACGGCACTCAGACAACCTTTCCCGGGGCTTGGCTACGGGCTCTTGCTCCCATGGTTGCTAAGCAGAGCCTGGAAGATGGCTTCATCGGCGAAGATTGCTCAGACAACCATGGCTGGGTGACCGACAAGATTGACATTCCCGAAGTCCATTTTGACTCAATCTTCCCTCAGCAGAAACCATCAGTCGAGCAGTCTGAAGAGATCAGCATCAAGATCTGTGACATGCTCTTCCATGAGGGGAAATCCGGGATCATCAAGGTCGTTGGCCTACCCGCACCAGATGTTCAATCTGAACGGGAAACGAGGAACACAATCGTCACGAAAATCCTGAAGCAAGTCTTCGGTAGTGTCTTCGTCCACCCCAGAAGAGGTGCCGATCTTACCTTTAACGTCACGGACAATTATGGCAAAGAAAAGAACCGTGGTGCCGAGTTGCATAACTATAGAACCGATGTCGTTCTCTTGCCCCATTGCGATCACGCACACTATGATGTAAGGACTCTTATCGAACTGAACCCCCAAATGAGTTTTTGATCAATCGTATAACTAACCTCCCGTGTTCCTCATTCAGTATCCGGCACAAGTTCAAGGGCTCTACTGTCTCGAAGGTGAAAGCTACAACACTTTCATCTCCAGTGTGGCTGTTCTCCACACGATGCAACAGGAAGCCCCGGATCTATATCCGTACTTGTTGAAGTCGCCCATGGTTGTCGGCCGAGTAGCGCACTACTATGACCCGCCCATGTTCCAAGCCACCGTCGAGCCAGCCGCAACGCTAATGCCCGGATTCCCTGACCAAGTGAAGCGCATTCGCTGGCATCCACACTTAGCGGGCTCGCTTGTGACGCCGTTCGATGATTTTGACATGGCGCGCCAGGCGTACCAGAAGTACCAGGAGATTCTCCGGCGTCCGACACACCAGCTGAAGGTTCTTTTCAAGCCTGGTGACCTCTACATCTGGGACAATTTTCGCAACCTGCATGGCCGCGAGAGTGTCATCAGCGTGCCACGCACTAGCGTGGGTCAGACCGTACCGGAGCAGGTCGTCTCAGAGCGCTATCGCTCTTTGCAGATCAAACGCCTCAAGGGTCTCGTGGATGAGTCTTGGCTTGTTCATGTACCTACCCCAAAGCTGTATGACATGGCAAAGCTTTTAGGAGCGTAAATGGATATACGAAGATTCTAAGAGCGCGTATTTTGCGCTTTGTAAGGCTGGTTGGACCTCGTTCACAGGATCTTATCCCTCAGTTATTACAACTTACACTCCTTTATAAGCTACATAAGCTCTATCATATTAGTCTATTTCTACAGCTAGTAATAACCTGAAATATGATCGATGAAATATGATCAACTGTAATTTGGAAGCTCAGTGTCAGGAGCCGACTACAGGGGCACAATAAGACCTCCATAAGCTCTAAATGCTCTCGGGCTATGTACAATCCTAACTTCATTTGGTTATATTTTAGCACTCACGTTGTATTTCTTAGGTTCCATAGTTACATATTGACCCCTAGAATGGATAAAGTGGCCTTCGGGTATATAAAAGGGGTTATCCCCTTTCCTAGATATTAGAAGGCTAGGGGCTAATTGATCAACCTACCCAACCCTTTGCCTATTAGCCCATCGTAACCACCTACTATGTGACTACTTCATGACTTTTGAGGACCCAGAGACAACTGTAACTGACATATTCACGCTTGCCACCCGAGTCCCTCTCGAAAACACCCATAACTATTCGACAACTTTCCCTCAAACAAGCCACTTTGAGTCACAAGATCGGTTCACCGCTACGCCTTAGTAAAGGCTTCAGGATTCTAGTTAGACTTCTTCTAAGTGAGACCCTAGAAAAGGTTAGGATAGAGGGAGAAGGAATAATCGGCCCAGCTTAGACTGGGTAAGGTTGCTTCATGTATAACCTTCCATCCAATTTGCAGAAATTTAGAGACCAAATCTCTTTACAATACAGGATTATTGTTATTACGAATTTGAGATCATATTCCAAGTCCGTACATCAGGCCCTGCAATAGCACACAACTAGAAAATTCCATATCCATAACATATGAGCACAAATTGATACAAGCTCTTACGCCATTAGATCACAAAATCCTTACACCGCGAGTCCGGCTGTGAGAAGCTTGGGGTAATTTGGGCTTCCCCATCCAGTCGCTGGATCCCAACCCTGGTGAAACGGATGTTAGCACACAGTCTTGACGAGTGATTGAGCGACTTACGGAGACGGCGGTAAAGCCAGCATTAGAGATACTACTGCAGCCTCCGATCTTACCGCTGGTAATATCGTTCAAAGCTGTAGATGCATTGCTATACTGTAAAGCAAAGAATTAGCCAGTAATAACAAAGAAAGGGTCTCGCTAAACTTACGAGCCAAGGGTTCAAGAAACCCAGAGCAGATTTTCCTTGAGCGATACGGTTAGAGTTGACAAGTTCGATGACGCTGGAGAAAGTAGGCGCAGCGCAGGATGTGCCATCGACGCCACCCGTTTGTCCGCCGTAGACTATGTCAAAATCAACAGCACCTGCGGCCACATCGGGATACGCGCGGCCGGAGCTGTTGTAATACTGAGTATTACCGTCTTTGTTGGTTGATAGCCATGATGTAACAGCGGTGTCTTGCCAGGATGGGCGACCAAAGTAGTTTGAGAAACCACCACCACCATCAGTCCAGGCCTGCTCGGTGGATGTAGTTGGGCCTGTCGTGCCTCCAACCATTGTTACCCAGGGGCAGCCACCGGGGAAGTCAGGTATATAGGCTTTCTTGCCGCTGATAGTACAAGTATCACCAACGCCAGAGTCACCAGATGCGAAGAGAACCGAGATACCAGCTGAACCAAGCTCCGAGAACAAGTTGCACGTGGCATCAGCCACGCTCAAGGCAACCTCATATTCATCACCGCCGTAAGATACGGAGATAACATTAGGACGTGAACTTGCTGCGAGACCCAAGATGTATTCCGAAAGGTCCTCGTAAATGGAATCGTCTTCGCCGCCGGTGGAATAAAATACGTTGGGGATGTTGCTTGTTATCGCACGAGCATATTGGACATCCAGGTTTGCCTCGATACCAATGCTATTTCCTGTGGGACTCGTTGGACATGAACCACCACTGACAGTGACGCAAGTGTAGGTTTGAGCAGAATTGCCAAAGCCTGAAATTGTGAATTTGTTCAAGAATGTGGTGAGATCAGACTTGCTTGGCCACTGCTCAATAAAGCCAGCAATGCCCATTATGCCGCTCGTTAGTGTTGAGATACCACTGAATTGGTACAAAGAAGCAAGCGCAGTTGGGGTAGTCACTGTAGCTCTTCGGTTCAAGTCAGACTTGGGACGGAAAGTTGGAGCCAGCCTCTTGAATCCGAAGAAGGTCGTGGGCTGAATGACATCGATATGGTTCATCAAAGCTTCTGGGACATAAACATTCAATGCTCTGGAAGCCGTTTTCCCAGTATCAGCGTTGGCTAGAAATGATCAGCATAGAACCCCTATTCCAAGAAACATAAGCATAGTGAAGCCTACTGTAAGTGTTGTACTGAGCTCCCAAGAGTTCCTCGGCCTGGCTGATTGTAGCTTTGACCTTGACTGTGTTTCCGCGGGAGTTGAGGACAGCACTGTCCGCGAGGCTGTGGTTGCCCAACCATTGGAAAACAAGATCTTTAGATTCAGCCGAGGGACCCACGATAGCATCAATCTGCTCCACGGTCAAATGCTTGCCGTATTGTGCATCACCAGGGGTAGCAATCTATAAGCATATCAGTTTCCAATACGATGCAATTGTATAAAAGCCCACAGAAACTGTAAATGAACATCGTGGTTGATACATGTAGCACTGCCAGGTAGAATCATGATGAGCTGATAGATCGCATTATACGTACCTTCAGTGCTAGTTCTTGGAATTCGGCTACATTCTGCTTGGCGAGGTGGATGCGAAGCTCCATGACTGTATCCTTGGCTGCAGGACCGTCCATGTTCCAGCCTGCAGGAGCAGAGGCCACAGATTCAAACAATGCCATCGGCACCGAGGAGGGCAATGCTAAGACGGCACTGGCGAGTGCCAGGATGGCGGGAGCGGTAGTTGTCGCGAACATATTGGGCCTAGCTCCAGCTATGCGACTCTATCAACCACGAATATATCGGCTGCGATGACTTGTAGCCGCAGAGACAAGACATCAACATGCCTTGGCCTCTTGGCTCTGATTATATACTAGTTCTGAGCCATACACTGTTCCATCCATGGTCTAACTGTCATTGGAAAGTGACTTGGTATACGGGTCACTTGATTTGATGTTAGGAAGTCAAATAAACTTGGACATGATCGGACCGTGTGGAGTTTACCATTACCTTCCTAAATCCCCTCAACATGATAAGAAATATGCACATAATTCAATGTACCCTACCAACTGCCATGGGTTGTGATTGAAGCTCACAGGCACCTTACGGATTGGGAAGCACGCGATAAGCAACCTACAACTGAACAATCACAAGTAGGTAAGACGGGGACTCATACAACTACGCTTCAAGCTATTATATCCGTAGCCTGCTCTCTTAATCCAGTTTTCGCAGGCTTCCAACCCCATGTCGCCGTTCTCCGAAACGCAAGACGAGCCACGACAGCAGAAGAAGGATGTAGGGTCATGGCATCTGTCAGACTCATTTACTGTTCCCGGTACAATTAGAGACGCCAAGACCGCGCGATGGTACATTGCCCCATGTTTATACAACCAACTTTCCTAGACTAGATTAGGTCACAAAGCATAGATGATCATCTCAAACATCGTACACAGCAGAGAGGCCGGTTATATTACCATCAAGAGGTTCTGTTCGCTGATATGCTACACTAGAGAGATGTCGCTTATATAACCACTCATAGAATATGACGGGTTATCTCAATTTGGAGACTGCCCAATTGTTTGGTTTTAACTGCTCCGCTTCTCTATATCTACAGACACGGAAATGGTGGAGTTTTTGCCGAAAATGCCGGAGCCGCAGTCCCTGGATACGAAAAGACATGGATCATCTTGAGTCCTTCCTTTTTTTCTACTTTGCCCGTGTCTGAGAACCTCTAGGCGCACGAGATAAATCACTCAAGTCTATATGTATAGTGAACATTAGTTTGCAGTTTTGTCTCTATTGCGTACGAATCTGCTTGAGCATCCTCGAATTGAATAATATCGTCCCTGGTAGGAGTCCCCACGAGGTTCCTTTCCATATTTCAAGTCCGCCAACGTTATATAAGGGACTAAATTTTGTGATAATATTGGTTATGGGTGAACCGCGGATATGGAATGCTCAGCGTAGTATCGCTGGTAGCCTGCTCGCGCCTCCTTAATCAGGTAGATAGTGAGATAGGCTATCAGTTCATGATGAGCCAACGTTGTGATATTTTCATCGAAGTCCCTCTCGGATATATCCGTCGTCACAGCCTTCTCTCCAACAAGTGCAGATATCAAGACGACAGGCAAGCACTCAAAGTCAACGCGGCCAGCCCATCACTGCATCTCTTCGAAAGGGCTCGGGTTGCTCTCATACTGGGCGGTAAAAATGTAGGTTATGCCGACGTCTTTACCATGCCACACTATTTCTCGGGTGCGATTCTTTCTACGACTGCATCGCATCCATCATTTTCTTACTTTATAGACTTCCAAGCGATACCATTCCCCTCTTTTCAAGTAATTTGGCGCACAAATCACGCGTACAACGCCCTAACACAGGACGTAGAACTTAAACTACTTTTATTTCAGCGGTATGAGATATCTCTCTTTTTCTATTCTATGATAGGGCTGCTTCTTACAAACAGAAATATAGAGGTCCACATCAGGATCCTGTGTACAATATTACACGGAGTGTGCACTTCGACAAGCTATATTTGCAAATAGAATCTAATTTGCCTTAGGTTTTTGTGTCTTAGCCAGTGAATTAGATTTTGATTTTTCATCCCTTTCCCGTCCAATATGCCAATCTATTACACATCTTAGTTCCCCCCGCTACCTGAACCAAACAGATCAGTGCTGGTTTTTGGGGTATGATATAATTACCTTAGGAAACAATTACATTTGGGGTCACAGCCGTGAGTCATAGGTCCCAGCTATTTGGTAAATATGGGTGACACAGTTCAGACATGTTTCCTAAATTAGGCGGGAGCAGAGGATTTTAAGTGGCTGTCTCGTCTAATGAAATCTGTTCCTAAGTTGCTAGCACACGGTTCTATTCCCAGGGTAAACATTATAAATAATTCGACACAGATAACTGACAAATCCCCTCGAGAACTAGTTAGTAATCGAACTCGTAGTACCCCGAATTCTTTGAGGGGGCCGTACAAGGAGACTGAAGGGATATATAAGAAAAATAATCATTCAATTCAAGCTTTGAAAAAAGAATCTTATACTGTAAGAGACAGTCAGCACGATATACCACAAAAGGCACGACCTAAGACTAAAAGACCTACCGAGTAGTCACCTTAATACCACCTAAACTTGACTGTGTCTAAAATTTAGACTTTTTCGTGACCCCTTAGTGCCTAAGAACGTTGAATTGTTGCATCATGTATATACCTGTACAACTGCTAACTGCCATACCTAGGTAGTTCAAGAGGCTTCCTTCACAGACCCATACAATGCCAAATCCAGGACATCTCCTCAAGATGGTCCCTATCACATGACTTGACATATTTATAAAATGGCATAAGATGGAGAAGGCCGGTTTTACACTTGCTACGATCACAATACAAAACTTTAGAGATCCAATCCTGATAATGACAGGTCTCACTAGACTAGAATGGTCACCTAACATTGCCAGTTTCAGAGGGTACCGATACTTGATACCACTTGTCACGATAACTAAGTACAACGACTTTCATGTATGTCGGCACGTAACAAATCAGAAGGAAGAACACCAGACCTTGCATAAACAAATATCAGTAATGCCCTATTCGTACCCCCAAGGTCCTGACACCATATAGGATGGTATGCGTTTTAGGTACTCACGGGCGTCATCTGTTCCGGAATGGGTTGGCCTATGAGTTAGATTATTTCCACCTCAAGTATAAGAGTACTAATTCTTAGGAACTCAGCCTCGTGGTATTTTATTGTTCCTCGTCGCAGTCGTATTATTCGTAACAAAGGAAGAAGGGATGGTGTGCACAAGGAATGTGGTAACCACAGTCACTATAATTGATAATCAAGAGAGATCAGCATAAGGGTCAACCTACTTTCTATCTTCGGAAATGGGCGATTCCAGGGTTCAGCAAGTTGGTAATGGTGTCGGTGTAGAAGAGGCTGCACCGAATGACTTTTGCGCTGGGTGCATTTAGGGAAGTCATAACGTTGACCAAAGGCTGCGGCCAGAGTTAAAGAGGGTATGTGAGCCCCAGATTGATCCAAACTTCATCCTCACTAACAATATACGTACAAGCAGTGTTTATTGCCTTCCAATTCCTAAAAGGGTAGTGAGATACCTTAGTTCGACTACTTCGAGTACCATGTGTCAGTCGAGGATGGAGTTCCTAGCATTTGACTGGGAGCACAGTGACGACTCGTTTCTCGAGGCTATTGTCGGAATGTGAGAATTATATGAGATATGATGATTCATCGGCTTCATGCCTCATGCCCCGTGCCGCACTTGGCATTATGCCAGTCGGTCATGGCTGTCGCTGTCGCGGTTTGATCTCTTGTTGGTGCCAATCAACCCTGGCTATGAGAAACTTAGACATAAATATACTCCTCAGGTTACTAGTCTAGTCAGAAAGGCTCCAAAGCATGCCGCATCGTCGCATGACGTGCCTCGAGAAAGGGGTCGTGTCTGGCAAGTATCAAGAACACATCGTCAGGTCCTACATATCAGCAGTCTGGACTAGGATTCAACTCAAGAATGGTGGTATGCCTTCATCACCTGACCACTGCTACATTAATCCCGTCATGGTTACGGATGAGTTGCGCCTTGTTCTTTCACTCATGATAGGGAACTAGCACAGCACTGTAGCTGGTAAGTTATGACCTCAGGTACGATGGATATTCTCAATCTCGGCCATCAGAACATCATCAGATCGGTCTCAAACGAATAGGAAGTTTCAGGAATGCAGAAGTGGTGTTGAGTGATAAGAGACATATTTGACCATGCAAGCGCAAGTTAAACTTAGAAACACGAGAGTGTGAAGGGGGTTAACGTAAGAGGAACGAACCAACAAAGTGGAAATAGAGATTGAAAGTTAAGCTACATAGGTCAGAATTAGTTTGAAAACATCATATTGAATAAGAGAGGAAAGCAAAAAATGAGAAGAGCAAAAAATAAAAAGCAAGAGATATATATAGCCAGAATTCCGATCAATTAAATCAATGGCCAACACAGTTTCACAACGGAGTAGCACAATTAGGACTCAGTACTCGTTCAAAACTCAATCTAATACGTCAAAGAATACACTAACAACGAAGTTTTACATGCGTATGTCTCCGTATTCATAGGCGAGAGTTTGTCTGAAAATATGCCTTCGTTTTCTAGACAAACTACTCGTTACGGTCAACTGCCAAACGGTCATAACTACTAGGGATTAACGCATTCTCTTGGTAGATAAGTGCAATTTTAGGTACATAATCAAGTCTATGCCACCATTCCACTGGCTTCGCTGAAGAATTGTCATTGGGCGTACTTGGTGTCTGTGTCAATAATCACATGTCGAACTCGATGCTCGAAACTATCTTCGCCCATTCGTCTTGGCGCCTAGAAATCAGGACTTCAACTGGGGAAACAGGTTCCAAAATATGCACAGGCAGTACACCGTCGTTCTTCTTGGGAACGCTGATCTGATTGCCGCTAGGCGCTTCGATATCGAATAGTAAGATAACTAGAGACACGAAGCACAGTATCTCATTCATTGCAAAGTGGCGGCCAGGACACAGGGTCTTTCCACCCCCGAAGGCGCGGAAAGCAGCAGGATGAATCTGGTTCTGTTTTGTGTTCCCTGATTGTTGTTTCCGTTCCAAAAAGCGGGAAGGGTCGAAGTCTTCGACATTGTCACCCCAAATGGATTGATCAGCATGTATGACACCACCGGCAATCTGAACAACGGCACCTTTCTTCAAGAAGTAGCGGTCTGCCAATATTGTATTCTCCTTGACCATGCGCGTAGAGTAATTATCCGATCCTAAGCGCAAACATTCTCGATATACAGCAACAAGGGTAGGACAGCGATCTTTGAGATCTGTGATATTGAGTCTGTAGTTCCCGAGGTGCGAATCTTTGCTGCTTTCAGATGTGCTTACAGTTTGTACGATTTCTTTACGCACTGCGGAGAGAAGCGTAGGGTCTGCAAATATTTGTAGAAGAATCCAGAACGTGGAGGTGGTCGCGTTTACTATGCCCGCAAATAGAAACGAAAGTTCCGAGCGTGCAGTGGCGCAGATTGTCCAACCGTGCTGAAGCGCAATCTCGACGCGTTTCTGTACTATCTTTGAGCCCATTTGATGATGCCCACTCTCCAGGTATCTCTCAAGTGCTCGAACCAGCAATTCCCTACCCCTGAACGCCTTTGCTGCAGTCACAGATGGAAGCACGTTTATCAGCAGCTTGCCGAGACCATGGTCGAAATCCCAGAAGCACTCTTCAAGACTGGCGTCTACAGCAATTGGATTCTGAGGGCCGTAGAAGTACCTCGCGGTCGATACGGTGACGAGATGGCGTACCCATGTAAGCAAATCAATGGGTTTGTCAGTATCAGTATGCACTTCTTTGGAAGTGGCAAAAGCAAAGACTTCGCTCTTTATCTCTCGAGCCGCAGCTAATGTAATCTCGTTCAAGTAGGCTCCTGGGCCAAACCAGGCATACACCATGTCTTGAATATCGGCAAGGAACCCGCGGTCGTCGCCGGGGCCAGGATCTAAGTTCTTACGGGTGATTTCCATGGTAGCCTTATCCAACCCAAGAACACGTTCAGTGACCTCGGGGATGATGGGCGTAAAAGACAAGACTCTGGAAGCCCTTTGAACAGCAGCAGCAAGGGATGGCTCAGTCACAACGTAAATGCGGGATTTTGGCACTGGCAAAGTGAAAATGGGTAGATGTTTATTCCGCGTTCTAGGAACGGTATTAGAGCTAGAGTCAGAAGCGGATCACGAGACGATTACGCACCCTAGGTTCTTGATATACTTCCCTCCGTGTAAGGCCATTCCAAGGATATGCCCAATAAAGGGAATACCGGAAGCGATGATTGTCGGCTCTTTGGCATCTAATTTCTGTGTCGAGTATTGGTACATCAGACCATAAGCTGCGAAGACGATGGCGATGCATGTCGCTATCGACGAGAGAGGCCAGCCTTCAAGAAAGTTGACCATTCTGGCATAAGTCTAGGTATTATACACGAGGCCTTGTGATGTAGTTTTCAAACATTCTATCAGAAGGGCTGTTAGTTTAATCCCTATCAGACGCCATGAAATATGATATATCTCGTCGGCGATATGAGGCAAGTTAGGGGAAGCTATATAGTTTGGTAACGGAAATGACTTGGAAATCGTTGACAAACTGAAGACATTATGGGAGATAGTATCTATATATAGAGTAACATCGCAAGAGCGGCATATCTTCGAGTGCGCTTTCCCTTGTTTGCTACTGACCAAGTGAAATAGTGTTGCTGCTGTTGTGCCACGAACCCCTATTATTATACCCGTGTCGCCGCCATAGTGTGGTGTAGGTACCTGAAAGTAAAAAGAGAGAAGTCTGCACTTACACCCGAGCCACAATAACAGTAGATGAGACGTGGCGCCGCGCCGCTTCCAATTTACCATAGAGATTGAATGAAAGCCTACACTACAGGTTCGATACAAATTTACCAACTTCCTTGTGCCGGTTCTCTCCAACCAGGATTCCCCGCAGCGACCAATAACCGGCCTTGGTGAAGATGCCTCTGTCTCAAGTGGCCGCCGGCTGGGTATGCACACCTGTGATGGTCTGACCCCGACCGGCCGATAAATCATTGCGGTAGAGCACTACGTACATACTACGTATACTACTGAGTAAGCACCTCGCGATATGGCTGCCTGTTTCTCTTCTCTAGCATCGTGTATTTTAGAAGCCTGCTACCTATGTGCAGTGGATAAAGACCCGTAGACAGGTTATATGTACCTCACAGGCTCGACAGGCACCTAAATAGGGGTCCAATCAAAGTATTTATTACAGCCACCACAGCCACGCTTCGTGAGCCGTAGACCCCACATGCCTACATGTAAACAACGTGGAGCCCCTTCCTGTCTGACATTGAGTACGTACCTCCCTAGCAAAAGAGCTACCTAGACTGGCGCTTGCGTGTTGTGGCAGCTCGGTCATCTTGGCATCGCCGTCGCCTGGTTGTCCAGATCCACCCTATCTAAAGCTTCCATCAATTGAACATCTGTCACTCGAACTCATCTTTAAACCAACCTCAACGCGAACCTCCATCAACCACCGATTCAACTTATTCAGCGACAACATCTACTCGTTGAGTTCCCTCGGCACCCTGCTCGTATTCGCGCCGAAACCACGCAGCCCAAGGCTCATCCTCTCCATCCGGCGACTACTCTGCGCATCATTTCCGTCAGCCGGCACCACTATCCACTGGGGATACGACTATTCCGTTCTCAACCACTGCTGTAGCCTTAACCTAGCCCACAAACGCACACCAGTACCTTCAACATGTCGATTAAAGACGAGTTCGCCACAAGAAACTTCAGTGAGTTCGCCATGTCCTGATGCGCCATTCCTACCTTCGTCATTTGAGACATTGAATCTGACATCGATACCTAGGCATCTACGGACAATGGTAAGCCGATCTTTCCAACAGGGTGATATGCAGTCGCAGAAGCTAGATAAGTAACACGAAGGGATATGATCTTATTATCGTACTCTCTTGGATTGATGAGCACTCTTCGAACTTAACTACGGAATGAAAGCTAATGTGCGTATTCTGTATTACAGGCTGGGAATTCTCTCCATGATTCTTTGCTTCGCACTGGGGATCGCTAACTTCTTTAACTTATTCCACTTTCTCCTCATCATCTTTGCCATCATCTGCTTGTAAGTCATTCACTTGATGTGAAATTTGGACGAGCTAGGACGACTAACTGAAGTGAAATAGGATATCATCCTTCGTCATCTTATTCCTGGAAGTGCCTCTCCTTCTACGAATCTGCCCTACCTCGTCTACGTTCGATGCCGCGATTCGCAAGATTTCGTCAAACTACACGCGTGCTGCCGCCTATCTGGTTCTGGCTGTCATTCAGTACCTAAGCATTATCGTCACGCCGAGCAGTCTCATCGCTGCCGCCGTTGTTCTTACATTAACCAGCATCTGTTACGCCCTTGCTGGGCTCAAGGGCCAGGCCTTTGTTGGAAGCAAGACGTTGGGCGGCCAAGGTGTCGCGCAAATGATCATATAATCTGCAGGTACCCTGCGATCCAACCGAGCTGCTAGAACAGCGAGGCTCTACCAGCACAGGCGTATAGGGGATGGTCGATAGTTCGCGTGACGCGTTTGCTCTACAAAAGACGATGTGAGACTTTAACGACTCCGATGATGTTGAAGACTGAGGAGGGTGGCAACTAGAAAAATGTCGGCAAGCATTCAGGACTGGTGTATTGGCGTCTCGGATATTGTATGAACAGGCCCAGTATTTTCTATTCGTGCTCGGGTATGGTACCAAATCAGTTTTCTTTGGTGTCAGGCTCCGGAGAGATACCTCTGGTTTCCTAAATGGGATGAATTTTATGGTTGCTGATAGACATCACCGCCGGGTGATAGTATGCTTAGTTCTTACTTGGAGTATCATTTTATTCGTTGCCATAGCTCTGGCCATAGGTTGGGTGTTATTTGAATGGGAAAAGTCCAGACCAACAACCGAAGATGTGCATAATAGCTTGCTAAAAGTGACCCCTACTGATACTAAGTTTCTCCCAGATAGGGACTGAAGGGGTGTGTGTAGCGGGTGGATATGCCGAATGTAACAATCTAGATACCCGATTTTGGAGGATCGGATCGGATCCTGTTTCAAGAAGTTCAAGAGGGCAACTTCGTTATTTTTCTGGATCAATTTGGAGTCAACGCAGCCCTAGCCCCAAAATTTGGAGCAACAGCCATGAATGCAATAAGTATACCATGGACACTTGACCCGATCAACCGACGACTGCGAGCAAGCGCCATTATCTGGTAATGTCTACTTGACATGTATCTCATCTGTAACAGTGATTCGAACCTCTGATACCCTCTAGGTCATAATCTAAAAAAGAAAAGAAAAGCTGACGCATTTAACTGACATACCTACTGACGACCCATTGTAGACCACATCTTGGGAGAGCTCTGTCTAGTAGCCTTCCACTTCTCATGAATAGAGGTCGAGTATCTCCTACAAAGGTCAGGAGCTTATATATCGGGAACTGTCGTTCTTCGGCAAAGGTTGCCTGCAAGCCTTTTCTTTGCTTGAGACAGCCGATGGAATCGGGACTAGGCAACTCAATCCGATGGGTCGATCGGAAATCGAATAATGTGCTCAAAAGAAGCCATATAAAATAGTCTGCGTGTTTCACTGTCTTTGTTTCTTTCCGCCAGGGACCTGCGTCTTGAATCAAGGCCAGGAGTATGTATGGTACGGTATGTACGGTCTGTACTACCGCGGAGAGGATATGCCGTCATTGTTGGAGAGCCGAGTGCGAAGCTTGCAGCTGTAGTATCGATTGTTCTCCTGGAGCCATGCAATTCACCCTCTCTACTTGTAGATGGCACTGTGGCCTCCTTACGTATACATATACTCCGAAGATCCCACGATGCAATCAATATCACCAGCGGCTGTATTGGGCATGCCTCTCTGTCTTTCAACTTTAACTATCTATGCTACACTGCGACAATTCGAACCAAGACGTTTCTTCAACGTACATACTCATTAAACCTCGATGTGTGACCAAGTAGGTAATGTGGGGGTATCGAGAGTATCTACTTACTGAGTGACGGTGTATGGGATTACGTATTAAGTGCTACAAATAGAGTGGCTTCTTACCTAATGTACGGAACATGGTGGCTCTGCGAGCTGTCCATGAAGGGTCGAGCTAAAAGATCCATCGAGTCACGACATTCGTAATGACGAAGGGTCTATTACTTTCTACCTGTACTCTTTCCGTTCATTCGTGCGTTTGATTGTACCTATTCTACACCATCTGCAGCAGTTTCGGTACAACGATCCATCAAGAACAGCCGTCCAACTCGAACTCAACTATTCATTGTAGACAGTAACATCACTTACACACATTTCATAAAGAAATGAACACCAGCACTATTGATCGCCTGACCGGTAGATGGATCTGTCTCAGAGAAAAGTTTTCATCGTCTAGATGCACTTATGGATGCTTTTACTGCATTATTTCGGCTCAGGTGACGACGGAATTTGCCAAAAGGGAATAGTTTCCCGGTGGAGATGCTGTGAGACGTGGGGAGGTGATCGCGAGGCTGATGACGGACAGGAGGATGGTTTTAGCGTTGTCCATCCATGCATTCGACAGTTGCTCTTAGCCTCTAATACTGGACTAGAGTGCATGGTGTCACACCGTAACATTGTAACATTGTACCGTTATACCTAACCTGCCTTCTCTACGCAGTAGATAGAAGGTAATGTTCCGAATAAGCTCATCTGTTTCTCCACGTTGAAAAAGAAAAGAAAAGAAAAGAAAAGAATATTTTGTTGTTTGACACCTATTGCAACAAGTTGCAGTTGTTGTGGTTTCCTGTCTGACACGATATTAATAGTGTACCTATACTATATAACCCTTTTGATTCGGCTGCGAAACAATGGACCCTTTGCATAGAGCCGTCGCCGGCAGGAGCCACTGAGAGGGAAGCCTATACGTAGGAGAGCAGATGGGCTAATTGGCGCGGTGTCATTGGTTGGCTCAGCACACGGTATGGTCCAGGGACGCATAGAGGGGCTAAACGGGGGCCCCAGAGGGGCATCATGCAGCGGCAATACGTCGTCCATACGTACCTCGAGCGTCCATCGTTAGCTGGGCCAGGCCGGAGCTCTTGTAGTGCAGAAGCTCCAACCCCAGCCGATACTACGCCCAGCACTGCCAGGGCTCTATGACATCTTGGTGCAGCATCACCTTGCCAGGAACATCACTCGTTGTAAGCCTCTACCAACCAGGTACTTGACAGACCTGTCAAGAGCTCTTCACGTGAGGGGCATCATAGAGCCGTCTCTAAACCAATCCCTGTTTTTGGCGTCTTAAACCACCATAGCCCCAGGTGAGGTAACTGGTACTTGGGAGTTGTTGGGACATCAAGCAACCAGCGAAGTACAGACAGACACGACGAGATGCAGAAAACACTCTAGAGGTACTGTGTGCAGAGGTACGTATTCCCGAGCAAGTTACTTACCTACTTACATACATGTGTACAGTACCGTAGTAGGTACCAGGCACTACACTATGCTCATTAGTGCAGATGCAGTACGCACTTTGTCTAAGGCAGTGTGTGTTGTCTGTCGTCTTGTCTTGTTTAAATGGGACGGGATCGCTTCGCGCGGGCAGCCATGCCAACCCATCATCGATCGAGTCTGCATTGCTCGCTCTACTTACTTACCTATTTTACACTTATACTGTCTACCATGCATGAGTGTAGTTGATGCTTCTGACGGCAGCACCTCGTAACCTAGTATAAACCCAAACCCAAACCCAAAACAAAACAAAACAAAACAAAACAAAACCTCATATTTCATATATCATCATATTTTCAGACGAGTCTCTGTATCTCCCAGCCAGGCGCCAGGCACTCATAACATCGCCGATTCCTATTTTCAACCCATCCGTTTCCCCAAAATAGAAGCAAGCTCCGTTCCGGTCTAAGCCTACCCGACGAGCTCAACTCAACCCAACCATCAAAGCGACCCGACCTATTCACTTGTATACCTCAGGCACGCCGAAGAAGTCAATACGTGTCGTGTAAGTGGTTGGCCATTCTCTTTTCTTTGTTTCCTGCTCTTCGCATACGCGTTATAAGCATTCTGCAACATGAAACTTTGGTCGCCTTCCCAACTTTACTGGTTTGGCTTTCCATCTACCTTAACGCCTAAACGCTTGCTTGCTGCGATATGCCGTCTAGGCCGCTTCCCTATTCAATGGTCGGCCTGCCTACCCGAGACCCGAGTAAGCCATCTCGAACGCCCATATAAAAAATGGCAGAGGAATTGGCCGCCTGTTGACGGCATAGCTGGCTGATATTTGCGATGGACGGTGTTGTCCTCGTGTACTCAATTACATCCGCTTTCGTTGACTGAAACCCCCTTCGTCCGCATACCAGCGAGCTTGACCACAACCAGTGGGCCATGAACTTTTTTTTTTTCTTTCTCTTTATCATTGCCTATCTCGAACACGCACACACGCAGGCTTATCAGTTCCTGCAAGCTCCTTTATCTCTACACCGCCGGATAGCGGGATCGCCAGAAATAAGCCGTTCAGTGACTAATGTGTACCTAACGATATAGACAACGCACGATAAGCCCAAGCTTGAAGACACAGATAACAATTTCCACGTCGACTTTTACTTGCTACACGATATATCTTCTCGAGGAATAGGCATTGGCAACAATTGCCGTCTTTTTCCTGTGTGATTGACGGCCTGGACCTATACTTTCTATAATACATTACCTTCCAGACCTGTGGAGTCCTATGCGGTATGTACACTGCCCACCCAAGACGGCCACCCAGAGTTTAAACCCTCGAGATCCCTGAGCGCTTGCTCATGACTTACACATGCGCCCTCATTGTTGTTCCATTGAACCTCGCCATCACTACCAATGCCCCTTTATTTAGTCTCAGCCTGCCACGTATAGTCTGAAAAACACATGAGCTGTGATGGGTTGAGGATAATGACGTGCGGGACATCATCATTCTTTCCAGGCCGTTGGCCTTGTCGTGTTATTGTGTCCTTGGGTTTCTGTACTTTTGTGTTTCGTGTATTTCCCATCGACCATCCCTTTTGGCACTGACTCATTCAGGCACATGTGTCCTCCTCGCTGATCATTGTATATCCTCTAGGCTGTATTGGTCTCGGTCGAATACAGATTGCTCCAAGAGCTTCGAACACTTTAGCTAACATCAACCACGCAGTCTTTCTGCATCCTTCACTATTTTGCCCTCAACGCAGCAATGAGCGCCACCACCATGTCTTCACCACCCATTGTCCCGCCTCGTCCCGCGAGAAGCGAGGAGAAAGCTAATGGCACTACTCCCGCGGTCCCGGCACGCCCCACGAAGCGGTTTAATCGTTCAGTCTCCCCCAATCCCGATCGGTTTGCGCCCTCCCCTCTCAACGAGAGCCCCTTCAACCCCGCGGCCAAGCGAAACAGCCAGAGTTTCCTCGGCGAGGAGCTTGAGCGATCTACTAGTGTTGACTTGCCCGGCGTTGGTGAGGAGGGTCGCGAATATGCCGTCGCCATTGACGAGCTTGGCTCTGCGTCGCCCGAGGATACCCGCATCTCATCTCCCGAGCAGACGCGCATCGTCGACGAGGGCCTCAAGTTGCACGCCCCGAAGCCCACCGTACCTGCTGCCAGTGCCGAAAAGCGAGTCGCTGCAGTTACTCGCACCGATTCGGACCGTGCTGCTGCCTTCGGCATCGGGCGTCCCAGCAGCGAGGAGCCGCTGCACTCAGGTGCACGCAGCTTGAAGAAGAAGGCTAGTACCACAAGCCAGCTCTCGCACCACAGCGAGCTCCAAACCGACGATGAGCATGGCATCCCCGAGATTGGCCAGAGGGTTCCCATGTTGTCCTACGCCGGTGACGTGCAAGCTCCTTCACCTGCACCCCCACGAGCTTCGAGCGTTGATAGTACCAGAAGTGGTCGCCATCACACTCGTAGAGCGAGTTCGCGAAGCGGATTTCATGATCTTCCGCCGGGAAGCTATGGTCTGCATGGTCACGGAGTCGAATCTACCGACAAGCTCGAAAAGGCTTACTACGAGAAGCACCCGGAAATTTACCAGAAGGAACACTATCATCCTCTTCACGAGCGTGTCCATGACTACTCTATGAGCAGTGAGAATCTCAACAAGATTGTCCGGGATACCGCTAGCCGTGGCGTGGGTTTTGGTAACGCAAGCCATCAACAAACTTTGGAATGTTTCTAACCACTCATGATAGGCACATCTGGATATATTGGGACACCCAGTGAACAGGTCGGCTTCCAGGCCAGTGACGAGTATACTTCACGCATCTCCTCGCCTCAGCCTCCGTCTGGCCTCCCCAAAGCCGAATCAGTCAAGTCGACCCCAGAAGTTACCTTTTCTGGGTCAAACGATGAAAAGGGAGACGGCGTCATCCACGTTGATGATAGCCAGTACAAAGCCTTTGCTAAGCACGGTGACGAAGGATCCGCCGATCATGGTGTGCACAACGATGGTTCCTGGCCGATCCTAGCTGCCGATGAGGTAGCCAAAGACCCAACGCCGTACGAACTCCAGCCAGCTGTTCCACCCAATCGGCGCGGCAGTGACGAGGCCAGGAGCCGCCCATCGAGTAGACCTGCTAGTATCTACAGTCCTCCCCCACCTGAGTTACACTCCACGCCTCTGGAAGATGTGGAAGAGTACGAACCACTGTTCCCCGAGGATGAGAAGGCCGATCAAAAACCGAAAACATCGGCTGAAAAGTTAAAGGAGCATAAACTAAGATTCCCCAGTCGGGACATTTGGGAGGATGCTCCAAACAGCGTTCATAGCACAGCTGAAGTCTCAACGCCTGAACCGGCCGATACGCGCCCCAAATCTCGGACTGCATCGGTAGACTTGCCTCCGAGGGATACTGAGACACCGGCCCAGGCATTTGCCAGGAGGCAGGAAGAATTAGCTGAGAAGGAGTCCATCACACCAGACAACTTCTTGAATCGGCAACAGCGACCAAAATCGTGGGTTGAACACCAACCACATCTTGCCAAAGAGATTCATAGCCGCCCAAATTTGAATCAACGCTTTCCGAGCCGTGATGTCTGGGAAGATACCCCTGACTCTCTCCAGTTCACAACGACAGTATCTAGCCCTCAGTCAGCCGACGACGTGGCAGGTGACGAAGAGGCTAAACCACAACCACCTGCTAACAGGCCAGTTGTGCCTGCCCGTCCGCCTAAGAAGCAGGGCTCTGGGGATGATGTTTCTTCAAAACCTGTAGTCCCTGATCGCCCGAAGCCACAAGTCCCCGCCCGCCCAGTAAAGCCGGCTGCTGATGCCAAGGAAGTGGAAGGGGCTCCAAAGCAGAAGCCCGTTGTACCGGCCAGGCCTGTGGGGAGTAAGATAGCTGCGCTCCAAGCCGGTTTCATGTCGGATCTGAACAATCGGCTACGGCTGGGCCCCCAAGCTCCTAAAAAGGATGTATCCCCTCCGGAAGAAGCACCAGAGGAAAAAGAGAAGGCACCCCTAGCTGATGCCAGGAAAGGACGCGCCCGAGGCCCTCAGCGAAGAGCACCAACTAAGAGTCACGGCCCGGGTTCTGGGTTAGAGAAATCTGTTCCGCCGCCGGTGTCTAACGGTCACCCTGTATTGTCTTTCTCTATGACCAGGACCTTGTGGAGTATAGACGAAGAGGGTACTGTAATGGTTGATCACTTTGGCCCAGAAAAAGGTGGAAATGCCCAATCGACGGTCAAAGCAGTAGAGCCTGAAGCAGATGAGGTGAAGGTAGCAGATACTCAGTCCGATGAAACGCAGACTGTAGAAACAGAAGTTGTCGAAACGAAAAGTGAGGAGGCTCAGGAGCAGAAGGAGCTGGAGAGAACAGCTACGGAACTAGAAATTGTCACAACTGACGATAAGCCAAGCGAAAGTCAAGATACTATCGAGGAAAGGAAAACGCTTGTTACGAACACGGCAGGCGAACCTATCTTAACGGAGACTATAGAAAAAACAGGTGGTGATGAAGTGAAAGCGGTGGACGAGGCTAAGGATGAGGTAATATCATAAGAAACAGCTAATGTGATGGGTGGAAATGCATCACATTGAGCCAAGAGGAGAGAGAGAGATGTGCGTAGGTTGTGTGGCCTTATTTTGATTTCCTTTTCTGGCTCTTCCATTCCTTGACACTTTCGACCAGCTACCACTCGTTTTCTAACATTGGAACTGCGTTGCACCATCTAACCTCATCCCACACATCTCTTAAAAAAGCGGGCGACTGCAACCAAGATAAAATCCATTTCAGATGCCTCTTTTGGACCCTTCAACTTAGTTGGATAGTATTATTTTGCTCTTGTTTCAAGCCGAAGCGGTGTGGATCCCTGGCGAGAGAGAAAATCGTGGGAGATAAAATAAGGCTGGGAAGGAGAAACGAAGAAAAAAGAATCATTCCTTGCAGCGTTAAGAAGAAAATATGTTTATATGCTTGTCATGTTTCACATCTTGCGTTGCGCTGAGTTACTTACGTCAGAGTTCGTGTTCCGCCTCCAGATCTCCAGACATCGTGTCGGTGGTGTGCTTTTTGCTTCTACGGAATAATTTTGTTTTGTAACATACTCTGAAAGTGACGGGATCCTCAAGTGGTGACTAAAGGTACGTGCGAAAAAACCGAAGTAACGCGTGTATGCTGAGGCTGTCCAACATACAGAATACGTAGATATAGATAAGTATTCATACATTACCGAGTTCAATCATGCAGATAGCTCGTAATGAGGAAATCAAGAACGAGAAAGAAGGCTCGTTGTTTATTTGCGTATTACAAAAACCCCTATCACAATGTGGTTTTACGTTATCCGCCGAGGATAGGTATATTGTTTCGCAAGCTAGATGTATTGGTTTGTGTTGATTACATACCTACCTAAATAAACAGATAGGCTCATTGGCAAGAAATGGAACACATAAGATCAAATATCGACGATTTGGTACGGCCAAGTTTATACTTAGGGCTTAGAGTAGGGTAGCATTCTTTAGAATTAAATATGCAATTGATTAATTGCCGGTTAATTATTTCCTCTATTATGACATGACGGCACTGGATAGAAATTATCTCATCTCTATAGCCCTCACCTTGTATAGCGATTGCTGAAAAGGGGGCGGCGAATTTATCTGTCTGTTTACGTAGATAGGTTAAGGTATGTATGTAGTGGCAGTCGGTTCAGGCTTAGGGATACATACGGCAATATACCGACCGCAGGGGAAAAAAAAATAAATCAAGCAGATGGCAAACTAAGCCAGTGATAATCTAACCCTGTATTATTCTTCTTTATTCTTCTTTAGGTTCGGCGTTAGAAGCTCGCTCTCACCATGTTAGCACATCACATCTAAGGGGAGGGATTAGGGAGTAATCAAAGCGAGGTCATGAAAGACTATTTCAGTCCCCGTTCCCCTGAATATTCCATTGTCCGGTTTATCCATCCCATAGTCCCTCAGGGACGAATAAAAAGGCTTCTATCTTGGATATGTACTTGTACATCTATTTGTCTATTTGAGAATGATTAATTCGTCATCGTCATCGTCATCGTCCAGGTACACCATGCCACCTCGTCCCTGGCCTCTGCTCCCGACGCCGCTGGTCAGCTCGGTACCCAGGCTCTCACGCCCGGCTTCGCGGATGCCTTTCTCCGTGATGAAGCGGGTCTTCTTGCGCGCCGGGGACTGATTTCTATCCCTGCTGGCCTCACCTAGAGTTGCGGTCCCACTGTCTTTTGCAGCCGTGTTGGATGGGTGCAGTTTTTGTCCCTCTTTCATGCGTGCTAGTTTATCCTTCAGGCCGCCTCCCCAACCCAGCGCGGCGGCTCCAGAATTTGAAGCAGAGCCGTTTGCAGTAGAGCCAAGCATGCTCGAGCTTCGACTCGAGAGAGCGCTCTCTACACGCTTCCGCTTGATGGGGCTGAGGTGGATCTTGTTGTTCCTGTCCGCTATGAGGCCAAGACTTTTCGCATCGAGCTGTGGGCTTGGTTCTTCTACCGAGAGAGTGGAACTGCTAGCGGCCGACCTGAAACTAGATCCAACTCGAGTCGCACTTCTGTTCTGGTGGGAGAGTTGGCCCGTCTTCATATACTCCTTCCCTGCACCACTTCCTACCTCGCCCAGCTTCTTCATGAGGTCACGCTCTTTTTCTTCTGTCGCGAGGCGGCGCCGTAGTGCTTCGCTGCGCTCGATGGTACCGGCCACGCGGGTATGGCCACCTCCCAGGACCTCGTTATCAAGCATTTCCACTGCACTGGGCTTATGTACGAACCAAGAACTCTGCGTCTCGCGGTCGTAGTTCCCACGCCGCTTCTTGTCTGAGTCATTTGCGTGGGATTCCCATTTATGTGAGCGATATGAGTTGTGTTTCTTGGGACCCAAACCCGTGTTGAATGCGTTGACTTCTTGCCTGGCCAGGGTTTTCTTGGACAGCGCTAGGTTCATATGAAATTCACAGTACTTGGTCCGTTTGGTATTCACCCAGCTGCTACAAAGCGTGCCATCTTTCTTGACACTCTCACAAAACCCAAGATCTCGTGCAACACCCACCTCTAGGATTGTATCTTCGTCGCTATTGATCACAAGACTGAATCTCCCCGTGTCCGTCCTATTTGCAGGCGGAGGCATGATTGTAGGATTGAGAATGGCGAGGAGGGTGCCGGGAGTGAGCTTCCAGTAACGTTCAAAGCCAGTATTAAAAAGGAAAAGGTCGAGTTCCCATTTTAGATCCACCAATTTCAAGACCATATACTTCGCTTTAGTCGGGTCAGCTTCCTTCTTTTCTTTGAGTCTACTATCTGTATTTTGGTGTGCTCTAGGATCGGATTTGGAGGCCAGAATGCCGAAAATGACTATATCCTGCTCAACATCCGGTAGTTGGAAGTCCGGCGCCTTTACATGTTTCAGGACATTGGGAATAGCATATATCTCCTTGCCAGAAAGGTTGCGGGTGAGGGTTAAATGGGGAATTATTCGTTTTTTGAGGTGGATGCCGGAATAGGGCTCGAAGGCAGACGCCTCTTCTTCCGGGACTTCTGAGGGCGGGGTCTTCTTCTTCTTTTGTGCATATATTTCTTCACTGCTCGCTTGTCCAAATTCGTCCTGTGTTTGCTGTCGCATGCTTGGCATGGTGTTGCTTCTCTTCAAACCGCCACCAGCCATCACTTCGTCTCTGCTGTACTGTTCCTCCTGCGTTGGGAATTCGGGCATTTCCTTGGCATTCTGTTTGAGCACCTCCATTTCGTGCTTGCTGAGTTGGAAAGTTTTGGTCCTGACTTGTTGTATTCTTTCTTGTCGCTCTTGTCGGGTTTTCTCGTCGGTTCGGGCGGCAGCCAGTCGTTCGCTAAAGGTCTTTGGCCGTTCCTGGGTCGTGGGGGGATTTGCAGCGTTTAGTGCTGGTGTGTTCGCTCTCCGCAGGTAACTTCCTTGTGAGCCTATATCCGTGTCTATGGCTTTCTTGAAGCTTGGAGCACGCTTGAGAGAAACATCTTTTGCTCTTAGCCCCTTGTCTATTCCCAAACGTACCCTACTAGGCGACGTTGTCTCTTGCGCTGCCTGTGCCCTTCTTACTGGGGAGGCAGGCACTTCAACGTCAGCATGTGATTGCGGTTGGTTTGTTGCGCCCGGCCTCAAGCCTTCAGCGCGAGACTGGGCTCGATTCGATGGTACGGGGTCTGGTAATTGCTTTTCTAAATTCCTCCATTCAGGCCGTGTCGTATGTGCGTCGTTCTGTACGTCATTTCCTTGTGCTCTTTTCGCTTTTGCGGCCTGTAGCTTTTTCAGCTTGAGCTTTGCTTGTATTGCCGCCAACTGCAACTGAAGCGTTTCCTCATCTTCCTCGCCATGAAGATCTAGACCCATGTCGTCGTCACCGTTTGTTCCTCGTGTAAAATCAGGAGCCGGCCTCGATGCACGCTTCGAAGGCGATGGCGACGGCGAGGCTCGTTCGGCTAGGCGGCGAAGTCGTTCACGCCCGCCAGGAGTGCTGAGGAGTGCTTCGTGAGGGGAACGGGGTGGCCATTGTCGCTCCGGCTCTGTTCCCGGTCCTGTCCTATTATGAGCCTCGTCACCTCAAGAAATGATGTAGGGTTCGGCAACGTACTGGGTGGCATCGCGCTAGTCGTGTACAATAAGTATACCACCTATTTCTTGTATCCTGGCTCAGCCGCCGTCGATGTGCAGCATTCCGCCGTGGGTAATGGCAAGTGTGTTATCTGGGCCGGAGGGCATGAATTAATCTGATACTATCGTTTGGTGTAACAAATCGCATGTAAGATGGATTAGAATATTCCACTAGTTCAGATGGGCAAGACCAGAGCAGTCGTAAATTTGGTTGTCGGGTCAATCCAACACTTTTCCTGGGTGTTGTACTGTGCAGCAGATACAACCCACCTTCTCACTTTCTCAGTTTGCACCAAAAGCCGTTGACTAGGTATTGTGATGGGCCTATTGTATCCAAAGAAAAATCGCTTTTGTTTGAGACTTCGTCCTGGATTCTGACAGCACTTTGCCCGATACGGGTAGTTGGGCGTCAGTGATGTGTACAATGGTGAGTGGCGAGGTGGTGAAAGAAAAACTTGGGACTCCCGTAGGTGGTGCCCCACACCACTTACACCAACCTACTGCACCTACAGGAGTCCCAAGTTTTTCTTTCACCGCCTCGAGTGGGTAGCAGCTCGGCAGGGTCCCTCGCATTGACGCTAAGTCCGTGAAGACGGAGGGGACTGACGCGCTTTAGGCGCAGTACACTAGTGGAGAATGATCTGACACGACTGAGACGCGTTGCACTATAACCTGCAGGGGTCCATCTAATACCTACGTATAATCAGTTTATTATTATTCGATACCTGCTGCTATACACCTAGGTACTGGGATAAGCAACTATAGTAAACAACTTGCAACATTCTACAAGGTCAATTATATTCAGTGACGAAGAACTATCAAACTGGGGGATTTTGGGCTGCTTGGGTTTTCGAAAAGTCAATTTCCTTAGCTGAGTTGAGGCTGGATTTAAAATACCTACCGTGCTACTCAATGAACCATGGCGAGGACAAGGGCGTCTAAGGGCACTGATAGCACTGCCAGTGCCGACAAATCAGCGGCGACGGCGTCAACTTCAAAGTCAATATACACAATCTCACAGCCATCCAAGAATCCTCCCAAGATCTTCATATTGCCTAAAAAAGCGACCGACGACGCTCGCATCGTGTCGCTACTACATCCACGCTACGCGAAACCCACACGATACCTCGTATGTCCCGAGACCGGTTTCTACGAGTTCACACGCATTGCAGCACCCAAGAGTACTCCGCGCAGCTGGTTAATACAAGCCGGTGCCGGGTCCAGCCCCGGAGAGAACCCTGGAGAGAAAGATGCGAGCTTCGGCGCATATGTGACGAGTGGCGCCGAGCTCTTCGTAGCGACCCTCATCGATCCTCTGTTCCTCGTTCTCCCCACCTTGCTTGATCCCTCTGGCAAATCCGAGAAGCGCAGATACATATCCGGCGACGACCACTTCGACCGCATACAGGAAAAGTCTCCGCACCTGTGGGAGATATTGCGATGGGGCGAGGGACGAGTCCGGAGTCTGCTAGAGGCGCGTTTAGGAGCTGTCTGCGAGACGGTGGAAGCAGGTGACGAGCGCATGTTTCGGTTTAGCGAGGACAAGCTCATGGCGGAAATCCTCATCAAGGCTCGGCGCATGAGCGCCCGGCCCTTACCGCACAGCATGGAAGAGAAGTTCGTCGTGAAGCCGCTCGAAGCGCCGGTTTTAGGCGTTAAAAGAGAAGCCTCCACACTGGTATCGGCAGAGACGGCAAAAGACGGCTCTGCAGCTTCAGACTCGGCAAGTGGGACTCCCTCGCTGAAAGCCGAAGCCAGCGAGAGCGTCTCTTCGGTGGACAGCAGTGCAAGCTTCGCATCCAATGCTTCGACAGCCGCGACATCGGTCTCGGCATCAGAAGGCGAAAGCCAAGCGATAGCCGAGGCCCTCCAGCCTGCCATGATCGCCTCTCCCGAAGTCCTATCCCTTCAGCGACTGCGCACAGCGTTCAACTTCATCTGCTCGAGCTATGTCCCACCATCGCTGGTCACCATTCTCCGAGCCAGGCTGTCGACGCAGTCCGATGTTGAATTCGCACCGCTCGACGATTACTTGGCGGAGCTCAACCGTCTGAAGCAGGAGGCGGCGGCGGCGCGATCGGCAGGTGATTACTCACGGAAGAGGGTCTTGGACGAGGAAGAACTTGCCGAGCGTGCCGAGAAGAAGCAAAAGAAGGAGGAAGAGGAGAAGCGGAAGAAAGCGGGCGAGTCGCGGGGCGTGAAGAATCTCAAGAAGGTTAATACGACTGGGATGAAGAAGATGAGTGACTTCTTCAAGAAGAAGACTTGAAGATCCACCCCTATCGAAGAGGCTTGTACATAATTAATGATCGAAAGAGAAAGGGAAAGGGTACCGGGCATCCATCGGGCATCGTAAGGTCAAGACAAATTCGGTTTGAACTGGGTATCATCAAGGCGTTAATTTTATTCTGTTTGGCTGCCACTGTGTGTGGCTGCATGGCCAGCATACATACGACAGTCGTCGAATATAAACAATACTGGCTTACACAGAGCTATTTCCTGCTTTCCTATTTTTTTGCGGTCATGACCCTCGTCCTCCTCTGGACCCGGCCCGTAAGAAAGCCCTACCAATCTTCGAGTTACCCCTAGCACTCGAGACGCTGGATGACGTAGTATCTGCCGACGGACTTGTACCCATTCCTGAGGTAGGCCTTGAAGTCCCAATGCCCCTGCCACGTGCAGTAGCCCTTGTCGTTCCCCGGAGTCCTCTTGAACTTACTCTCCCACGCCCTACACCGGCACTACTAGAGTTTGTAGCAGCCTCGCGCTGTCTCTGCCCCTCCTCCGCCCGACGCCGAGCTTCGGCACGCCTTCTCTCTTCTTCAGCTGCTCTGCGCTCAGCCGCAGCAGCCTTGGCGGCGGCCTCACTCTCTATGTCTGCCAGGTCTTGAGTTGCGCCCTTCCAGGAAGGGTTCAGAATAAGTCTTTGGTTGTGCTCAGTCTGCGAGAGGATGCGAGTCCATGTATTGAGGAGAGTGGAGGCCGCGGTGACGGTATTGGACACGGTCTGCGCCAGTAAGGGGGCGTTCATTAGCTAAGGCGCTTCATGCTTCAAGCTTGGGGGCTGATGCCCATGGATGGTACAGTATAGACATGCTAAGAGGATTGTAGGTCATGAGGTCGAAGGGACAAATCAGGTCTTGGGTGAGAGGTAAAGGGAGGAGATGAAGGTGCTGTACCTGCATGTTCCCTTTTGCCCTTTCCAGGGTTCCCACCACGCCCTCGATCAACTCGTTCATGTTTCGGACACCCTCCAGTTCGCGCTGCAGCGCTGCCTCCCGCGCATCTTCGGGATCCTCATACCGGCTGTGCTGGTTCGATGGGGTCTTGGGTCTGTCGGGCTGCTGTGACCTGGGGCCTTTTGTGTCAGAAGATGCAGAAGGCGATGTGAAGATGTCTTCGTGATCTGAGTCTTCGTGGTGGCCTGCCATTATACCTATGATATACCGACCCAACAGGTCTGGGAGGGGTCCTAGACAAGTCTGGGCTCGGTAGGGTGGAAGAGACCAGGGCCAGTACCGTTCGCTTCCAACCCGAAAGTAACAGTGGGGGCTGACGCCAAGCTTCAAACTGTCCTACTAGTACTAGTACTAGCGGTATGTATAAACCCGGTGATGCACAGAAAACTAGTGTACTTAGTAAGGTCAATACGTTATTTGAGACGTGCGAAACAATGGAAGGGATTAAAGGGCTCAGACACCGTACCGTCAGGACGGCTTTTGTTGACATATGGTGTTGATGTGACTTAGATGTTGTGCGGGGATGACGATATGTTGGCCCTGTGCAGCCAGTAGAATCTCGATAATCTCATTCCGAGAGCTGAGTGCGCGACGCGCGCAGGGATTAAAACGCGTCTTGGTGGGCCCAACGGCAGTACTTTCGTGGAGGTAAAAAGAGTTGAGCGAACCGGGTCCAGCGATCATTGGGTAGGTACATAGCGGCGGTATACAGTGCATTGTGGTGCTTTACAGCTTCTCGTTACTGTAAGTACCTTGTCTCCATTTTTGGAAGCCAGGGTACCTTGAAGCCCGCTATTTATGTGGGTAGTGCACCAGGAAGGACAAAGCAGAGAGTGCGTGCATGAGCTGTCAGTGACTTGGCCGTGCCCCAGCCACTTCACTTTGCCCTGTTCCCGCCTGTCTCTAACTCCTATTTACCTCCCAGCCTCTTACCGCAATCCTCCTAAATCCCCCATTTCATTACATTGTTTTCGGCCTCATCACCCGGGCGATTGTTGTTTTTCTCAAAACATCGTATCGCGACAGTATCATTCACTTCGAGCTTACTACTTGCTGACTCTGAGGCTCTTAATTCACCGCCTCTTGATCTGCAACTTGTCATATTCTTTTTCAATATACCGCATTCGATAGAATCCGTACCAAGTAGCTGCGCAGAATCCAAGTCGATCGCAGTCCAAGATCGACCCCAATTAGATACCTCCGTCAGCTAGACTTCGCCTCGGAATATTTGCTTGCTATCGCTCGGCGCATAGTATATAAGAGGCGAGAGTGGTTGGATTTACGGTCGTCAGCTTGACTGGAGGCAGTAGCAGTTTCGAATCAAAACAATACCTACCCAGCAACACCATAACCCTAACAGCCTACAAACTAGCCCCAAACTTCGGTGTGTGTGCAAGTTGTAAAGTAGCCTTGCCTGCGTGGAAAAGAGTCGAAAGTCTGGAAATAGATTGGAACAGGTCTTGAATTCGAAACGCGGCCACCAACCGGGGTCGCTTTCTCAGCCAACAATGGCCAGTCTTGCTATTTCAACACCTTCACCACCTGGCAGAGTGCACACGCCAGGTACCCCCAAACACGGCTACAGCGACCAGTGGGAGCCCTTCTCCCCTCGCAAATCCGCCCGCATATCTTCCCGACAGCAATCAACCAACCGCACACCCTCACCACGCTCTTCTCTTCAATCCACCCGCGCTACCTCAAAGCCCGCTGCACTTTTCTCAACTCCTGCATCATCACCTATAAAGAAACGTCAGCCTATCATGGATTCCGTCCGACGTGCATCTGGCGCCCTGACTGCAGAGAGCACCGCCAATGCTGCCGGTTCCTTAGGCATTAGCCCCAAACCGCATCAAAAATCCCATGACGCCGCCTCTGCTTCTCTCAACACCGGCATGCTTCCCACTCCCGCCAAAACTCCACGCAAACCCAATCCCAAAACCGAAGCTGCCTCTCGTGAGATCGCGCGCAACCTTTTCGCGACTGAGGAAGACATGCTTACTCCTAAGAAGAAGGCCAAGAAGTACACTGGCCTGACTCTCGACAGCTTCAGAGCAGAAGAAGTTGAGGAAGACATCGAGATATTCACTGACTCGCGCGATCACTTTCCCGAGGTCGATGAGAGTGTCGAGAATCCATTTTACGGCGGTCACGTCACCGCTGAGTCATCCAAGCGACGAAGCAAGCGGAAGCCCGTCACTGTCCCCGGCGAAGGCAGACAGTCAGTTGAGGATGTCGTGAAACGTGATGATGGAGTCCTTGTAGTCTTGTAAGTTTGCTCTTGCGTACAAGCTTAATATTCTCACACAATTGATGCTAATTTATGTCCTGCACAGTCGAGGAAAGAAGATTTTCCGCAAATTCTCCGAGGAAAACGACGCCGATTCTAGCAGCCAGGCCGAAGGTGAAGAAGCCGCCGAGGACATCAGTCAAACACGCCGCAATCGTCCGATGACTCGCTCCTCGATCAAACCGCGTTTGCTCTTTCCATCAGCATCAAAGGGCAAAAAGGTTGCGGCTACCACTCTAGAAGACGAAGAAGCTGTAACCGACATCGAGGACAACGTCTTCGGTGATGCTCGAACTACTGAAACTGAGACTCCTGAGACCCCTGCCCAGACTGCCAAAGGCAAGGCCGAAACCCCAGACGCCCCTCGCTTCGGACCTGCTTCGCCTCCTAGCACGGGAAGAGCTACCCGATCTACAGACAGGCTCCGTGGAGGTGACACGCCAGTGAGGGCTAAGGGCCCGAGTCCCTTCGACGGCTGGCGACGGTCTAAGAGCCGGGCTGTACCCCAAGGTCAAAAGCGAGGAGGGGACCTGCTCGATAAGTCTCCAGCTAGCACCAAACGCCAGCGTGCTTAGGTTGCCAGAACGAGTACGATGCTGATGAATATGCGTACGACCTAATTTGGGCTTTGATGTATCTACAGCAGTTGCAGGTTTAGGGTGGATCTTTCTATTTTCTTCAGCAGGTTTCAGTTCTTGTATTAGTGACTCTGGTAGGATGCGACGGCGGCCCTCACGAAAGGTGTGGTGCCTAGGTAAAAGAATGGGTTTTCAGCACAGGGTGTCGGGCGTTCAGTGGTGGTTGCAATGACCATAACGAGAATGAAGTTGGACAAGTCATGCCACGTTAATATCCCTGGAGAACGTTCGGAGAGAAGACCCTCATTAGATGAGGCGATGGTAGATAGCAGTGCTCAAGAATCGATCAGTGAGTAACTTATGTTTTGGCGGCGGCCATGGTGAAGAAAGCTACTTTTGACTTCGACACAATTATAGGTAACGGGCTATTGATATATTGATACACCCAGCTACAAATCGGAAGTAATAGATTTTCAACATATCAGTACGCCTTCCAGCAAGCGAGAAAATATCCCTATCCCCTTCGTCCATAGACGAGGGTCTTAATCCAGGATGATTAAGTCACAGTGTACAATAATGATGACAAGATAATATTTCACTATTGTATATACTCCAATTTTGGAGGGCTCATCAATTCTATCAGGCCAAAACATGACGACTCTCATCTTTTGAACGCATGTCTCCGTTCTAGCATGGCAACCTGTTGAAACAACCATTATCAGGTATCAGCAGATGTGCCTACCAGATAAGTGCCGTTGTCGCACTGTTGCAGCCCATTTAATTGATAGGCAAGTACAGAGCTCACGTCACTTCCCAACCAAATGTCGAGACGGAAGCTGCAACGGTGGGAAGATTGCCCCGCCCCCACCACGAACCTTATATACCTGCTCGCCTGCTTCGCGGACGGTAGCTCCGCAAACCGCAGCTCCTTCTGGACCCAAGCCCGACATATTTTCGGGACGGAATTCTGGGGACCTTGTTCTGAGATTTTGGTGTTTGGTATAAGTGCATTGGCGACAACACCGATTTTCTCGTTGCGTCGATCACCTTATTTGTCATTGGCCATTGACCACCAGATAGCCGGAAATCCAGCAATTAACGACCCGGGCATCAACACATACAACACATACACGCGACCCAGCCCTTGCCCTACAGACCTTAGACCTAAACCCAACACCGGGCAACCTGAAAAGAACATGCATATTCTCGTTACCAACGACGACGGACCTCCCGGTCCAGCCTCCCCTTACGTCCACAGCCTCGTCCGTGCGCTACAGAAGGCCGGGCACACCGTCTCGGTGTGTCTTCCCGACACGCAGCGGTCGTGGATAGGGAAGGCACACATGATAGGACGGACTGTGAAGCCCGTGTACTACCGCCCGCCCGCCACCTACAACACGCAAGACGATGCCACGCCGCAGGGGACGACCCACCGATTGCCGAGCCGCGGCCGTGACGCCGTCGAGGAATGGGTTCTCGTCGACGGAACCCCCGCCTCATGCGCCCAGATCGGTCTGCACCACGTGTTCCGTGAGCGAGGGCCCATCGACCTGGTCGTCTCGGGTCCCAACTTCGGTCGTAACTCAACCGCCCTGTTCGCGCTGAGCTCGGGCACGCTGGGTGCCGCGATGGAGGCCGCCGTGTGCAGACGACGGGCCATCGCGCTAAGTTACGCGCACTTTAAGGACCGACAGGATCCCAAGGACCCCGCCATCGTCGGCGAGGCCACACGGCACAGCGTGCGCGTCATCGAAGCCTTGGCTGCCCAGTGGCCTACTGACGAGTCCGTCGACTTGTACACAGTCAATGTTGCGCTTCTCCCGGGACTCGAGGGCCGCCGTACCATCTTCACGCCCATGCTGCAGAACTACTGGGGCGATGGCGGCACATGCTTCACCGAGGTCGAGGGTAGTGTTGGTGATGAAGAGGAGGAGGAGGAGCACATCCGTGACTCCGAGAGCTCGGCGAAATCACAAACTACCAATGGGACGAAGACAAACGAAGGTCATAACGGCAACAGCGATGAGAATCAAGGGTTAATACATAGGCACTTTAAATGGAAGCCGAGGTTTGAGGATGTATATAGAAGTGTTGAGGAAGCTCCACCAGGAAATGATGGGTGGGTGGTCAAGGAGGGTCACACAAGGTATGTCGACCCCTAATGCCCCTCTTACTTCTTTTACTTCCACCACCTTTTCTCGTCTTCTTCAACTGTATACGGCGAGGCTAGTTTAGACGTTCTAACTAACGGTTCATACAGTGTCACTCCGATGAAGGCGAACTTCTGGCAGGCAGCATCTCATTTGCACGGAAAGGAGTTGAAACTGTGAGTATTCGTCAGTCTTACTACATTGCATCTGGTTTAGAATACGGGTGGTGGTGTCCTTATCGAAACATCGCTAGAAGGTAGATCGTCATCTACGTTGGGTTGGTAGAGGTGGTACCTATATAGACTGCGTGTGTCACATAGGGGCCGGGCTGCTGTTACAGGCGAGCCACAAATCTAGAGCCATTGGGTCTGAATCTCAAGCGTTATGTTTATTGGCATTTTACAGCGTTGATAGTCGTTTGTTGCCATCTGATTCAATGTATCTTACTTCTCTTATTACTTGTAGGGAAATTCACAAGTCCATCCAAGAGCAGCGATCCTCCTCTCTCGTAACCAGTCAAGCAACACTTGTTCTACGTCCCAAAGACCACTTCCACGCGCTCGTCGCATATGAAGACGCCTACGTGCATCCGCTCATTATATCTGCGCTCCAGACGCTATTCCCGCCAGAATCTTTCACCATGCTTGCTAAGCCGTCGGACGCCATCAATGACGATGCCATATTACTGGCCCAACTTTTACCCAACCCTAGGGCAAACGTACTGCAAATTACGCCCTATGAAGCCATCGACTGGGACTTTGTCGCCGCACACCCGGAGACGTGTCTCGTCAACAGCTACATGCTGCGCAAAGCCCTCATACGAAAGCATTACTTGGCGGCGACGGTGGAACAGTGGGTGGCGAAGCGTCCGCACTCCGTGCTCAAAGACCACGTGAAACGCGCCGAGGCCTTCGAGGTCGACTACGCCGAGTTCTTGGACGATGCTCTCGTCGAAGCTTTTGATCTAAGGGCTAGTTTGGAAAGAAACGAGGTTTTGTTGGGCAGTGCGGAGGATGACGAGGTGCAAGAAAAGGGAGCAGTGAAAGACGTCGAGTGGTGGATCCTTAAGCCGGGTATGAGTGATCGTGGGCAGGGGATCCGCCTTTTCTGTACTATGGAGCAGTTACAGGGTATCTTCGATGGGTGGGAGGCTGAACGGCCGGGTAGCGATGACGAGGATGGAGAGGATGGGGATGAAGATGATTACATCGCTACCTCGCAACTCCGTCACTTCGTCGCTCAGCCGTATATAGATCCGCCGCTCCTGCTCCCCGGTGACCCCCGCAAGTTCCATATCCGTACGTATGTCGCATGCATCGGCGGGCTCGACGTCTACGTGTACAGGCGCATGCTGGCGTTGTTTGCCGGGAAACCATACGTGGCGCCGCGACATAGCTACAGTCATCCATCCCCAGCTTCCGATACCGACGACAACGAGCTGAGCTACGGAGACATCGACCTCGAAGCACACCTGACAAACACATGCCTCCAGCGGTCCGTGGCGGAGAACACTGTCCAGCCATTCTGGGATCTACCTCTCTCTTCATCCCTTTTCACCTCGTCCTCATCCTTATCCGCAAATTCCGCGAATGAAAAGGAGAAGGAGAAAGACGCCAAGACACACATCTTCGACCAGGTCTGCGAGATCACGGGTGAGGTCTTCGAGGCCGCGGCCCGCGCGATGCAGATGCACTTCCGACCGCTCGGGAACGCCTTCGAGATCTACGGGCTCGATTTCCTCGTCGATGCTTCCGGACATGTCTACCTGCTAGAGGTCAACGCTTTCCCGGATTTCAGGCAGACGGGCGACGAGCTGAAGGATATTGTCTCTGGGCTTTGGAGAGAGGTGCTTGGGCGTGCTGTTCGGGGCTTCTTTGGGGAGCGGTATCGAAGGGAAAGGAGAGAAAAGGTAGAAGGGGGGGATGAGCAGCTTGTTCTTGTTCGGAGCGTGGATTTGGGGCGGTGAGAGTGGTGATGTGATGTTTGTTGGTTGTGCCCATGGCTGCTTGGTTTTATTTTAACATGGTGCTGCTTGGACTTGGATGTGAGATAGCAGTCTTTCAGTCGCTTTGAGCAGGAATTGCTGAGGCCGGAAAAGGTTCGATTAGAGGGTTGAAAAGTTCTTGGGGAAAACTTCACTAGATTCACTAGAGAGGCATTACAGGTAGGTCCAAAAAAGTTTAAAGTACAAGGTAGAAACTACTTTATTGTCAGACACTCAAAACCATAGAATCGAAAGGACTCGAATATAATGTTCGCGATCACTTGAAACCTATATTACAAATAAGATCTGGAAGACGATCTACGCAGGACTGGAAAATCTGTGATGAATACCGTATATTTAGTATTCGATTTCCTGAGGAATCCTTGAATTGTGACAAGGTCTGTACTACTCGTTTTCAAGGAGTGACTCATTATATCCATGACAGAGGAATCAAAATTGCCAAGACAGGGAGGAAGCTCTGGCCACACCAACCAACCAACCCATGAGTGAAGCTCGAGGGTCGGATACTTCATCCTTTTAGTGACAAGTCTTAGTCATTGAGAACTATTAAGCGGGTGATGTACAGCTGTTCAACGGGAAGATATATAAGTATCTGTCAAATTGTAACGCATTTCATGGCTTAGGTAGTACTGCTCAGGTGATCAACTCTGTAGTCCTGGAATTCCATTAAGAGCAACGCTTTCAGTGACTCACGTCAATCTACCGAGATAAAAGCGAATTTTTGCTCCATCACAATGTAAAGCCCATTGATGACTACCGGTAAATTTGTTGACAAGGCGGGGAAGATTTACTACAGAGATATCGATTTACAGGCTCAAGCATCATGCCAAACTCATTTCTTTCTGTTCGTGGAATTATGTGCAAGCTTCAGAGACCCTATCATTGGAGGTTGACCTTTGGTAGTAAACTATAATATAACACTACACTGACACTTTGCTCTGCGTATTCACTCTCTCACTAGGCCCATGAGCTGGTATGTAGGAGATATGAAAGTATATGAAAGTATATAACCTGAGGTCTTAAAGTGGACTATTCTGTAAAGGAAGATTTGTGGAATGCAGATATATGCGCAGCCTTGGGAGCGGCTCTGGGCCGACCAAGTCATACCTTACTTCAAGACTGAATGTCATGAATACTCCTACGAATACTAGCTATGAGAGCTTTCCCTTCATTGATTTAGAAGAGTTGATAGACATTTCCACGGAAAAATACAGCACTACCGGGAACAATTGTCGTCAGGCTGAGTTGGCAATCCCATGACACGTCATACCACCGATCCACTGCTTGTCTTGAGGATGCGGTCCTTCACTAGAAGCTCTAGCTGAACAGGCATGAGGTTGGATTGTGGAGGGCTTTGAGCATGACACAGGAGAGTCGGAAGGGATCTATTCGCTACTAACAATGCCGTCTACATCCGCTCATGGTGTCGTACCATTCAGGTGGCATATGCCATCAATGGATTGTGACAGTTAAGGTTACTAAAAAGGTGAGTTTCGAAACAAACGTCAAGAGGCTGGTCAGGACTGGCCGTGTATTCATTTTGCTAAGATGTAGAATGCCAAAGCAGCAAACTCGAGGCTTGTTCAAGTCCCGACGCCTCCGACGTCTCTCAAACGGCTGTAGGCACTGGCATAACTTTGTGGACTGCCCATATTTGACGAAGCGTCACCAACCCCTCTGACGCTGCGAGTGGGAGGGATCCGAGTGCTTTTATGGCTGATGCCCCGTGACTCATTCATATCATTGCAGAATTGCAAGGGGGTAGAAGTGACTCATACAGGTATCTTCCAATAATTGCTTTTGAATTGTCTTGGATCTCGGCAACGGTAGCAGTCCCCCACAGTTATACCTGGACAGAGTGCGTCTACACTCTTCCCCAGGCTCGTGAGTCATGCATGCCATTTGAGGGGAAATGGGGTGAGTCGAGATTTAAGGTGACATCGAACATGCCTTGAAATAACTCATGGCTCAATGTATTGGACGAACAATCATTCGTTAGTATGAGTCCTATACTTACACGTATGAGAATGGCGGCATCATAACGCTCGTTTTAAATTGTGGTAAAGATAACCTTCCTGTAGAATTCTCGACTATTTAAAGGACTTTCAAAACCGTTGTCGATTTTATGTTTCATGGCATTGATAGTCGCAACCTGAATTCTAGGGTAGCCCCCTCCTCAGACACAGTAGAGCTGAGGTCACCTGACTACGGCCATTGTTCGCGTCCTCCAGCAATTTAGACCGACGCGTCGAGCAAGAGCGGGGCAGTACCTATACGTTAAAGAATCCAAGAATGGCTAGTCAAGACACGCTATTATCCGCTGAATAGGTACTGTAACTCCCTGTAGTTAAAGCACTGACTCTACTTTACCTCTTTCGACGCGCTCGCTGTCTCCTCTAGGCAACGCAACTTATTCGGCATCTCTACTCTAGCAGACTGCTAGCTTAATTCCATTTTCCACCTCACAACACATAGCTTGACTCTCTTCAGGCTGCGTCTTCCAGTCATTTGTCGCCTATTTCAGAAGTTCTTTTCACATTAGAGTCACCTCCCCGATTTGCCAAACTTGTCATGTTTTGAGTCCCGGGACAATATTGCTGTTTGACTGTTCACTCGCGATGGCGGACCAGGAAGGGTCAAATCTTTTCAATACTTGCGTTTTCGCCTTTGTGCCCAGCAATGATCTAACAGACACCATCATCGACGAGGTACTATTATTCCCTCTATCTATCTACCTCTCCATACTGCCCATTGCCAGACCTTTTCACTGACCAATTGAAGCTGTCACAAAGCATTATTAAGTATGGTGGTGAAGTCTGCCAGCGGAAGCGCGACAATTCCCTGCCCCTTCCCACCATCACTCACATTGTCTCCAACACGATCGAATTCCCCCAATATGACGCGTCTACAGCCATGATGATTCCCGTGGTCAAGTCCAAATGGATATCTGCCTCTCTGGCCAAGGGCAAGCAAGCCCAGATCCGACCCTACACGCCCGATCCCCGCATGATCTTCTCTGATGTCATGTTGTCGTGCGCCGACATTCCAGACAACGACAAGGACACCATAATTGGTGCGACTATGGCTATGGGCGGCATGTATTCAGATCATGTCACCAAATTGACCACACACATATGTGCTCTGTCGACAGACCACCCCAAGGTTCGGATGGCAATGGAGAAGAAGCATAAGTGCAGCATTGTTCTTCCTCATTGGTAAGTTTCGTTGTTGGGTACGAGAGGGAACAAAGATGAGTCCTAACAATACGCTAGGTTTGATGACTGCTTCAAGCTCGGAAAGCGGATAGACGAAGGTCCTTACCTCTTGCCGGATCCTGAAATTCTCCGCGTGTCGCCTGACCGCTCTATCGCACCACAATGTAGCCCGTATCTGGATGGCGCCACCTCGGCTCGACCAGAGTATATGCCCCCGCCTACCGATGAAGAAAGGGAACTATGCTTGACCGTATTTAACGAGAAGAAGATCATGCTTTCAAACGACCTGGATATGAGAGGCCGACTCAGGGAAATCTTGGTCAACCTTGTTACCAAAGGAGGTGGACAGATAACAGACAGTGCGCAGGATTGTGACTGGCTCGTCTGCCGCTATCGTTCCTCGAAAGAATATGTACAGGCCTCGCAACTGGGAAAGACTGTTGGAAATATGTCTTGGTTGTTCTACCTCATTCAACACAACGCGTGGTCTAATCCTCTCCACCGACTCCTTCATTACCCAGAGCCAAAGGAGGGGATTCCTGGTTTCAAGGACATGAGGATTTCCGTTTCCAATTATGGAGGAGAGGCCCGAATCTACCTGGAGAATCTTATCAAGTCTGCCGGTGCTACCTTTACGAAGACTATGAAGGCCGATAACACGCATCTCGTAACGGCAAGAGACAATAGCGAGAAGTGCGAGGCCGCCCGTGATTGGAATATCCACATGGTGAACCATCTTTGGATCGAAGAAAGCTACGCTAAGTGCGAGATGCAAACTATGAGCGTCTCCAAGTATACTCATTTCCCTCCTCGCACGAATCTTGGTGAGATTATCGGTCAAACCTTCCTCGATGAGACGAAACTTAAATCACTATACTTCCCCGGCGGACCTGAAAAGCCCACCGTGTCCCCAGCACGGAAGCGCAAAGCTTTGGAAATAACGGCAGACAACTCTGTTGCCGATGCCCCCGGCACAAGCGTGGCGGTTGGACGACAAACGCGAAAGCGACTTGACATCATGAGAGACCGGGATGAAGAAGACTCAGAGATGGCCGATTTACCTGCACCATCAAAACAACGTTCTAATGAGTTTACAACACCCGCACGTGGTCGCCATATACGCTCGGGGAAGGAGAACGAGACACCCTCGACAGCTGCCTCATCAAGCCGAAGTGCGAAGGACAAAGCTCTAGGCAAGCTATCTAATCTAGCGCCAGATATTGCTCTATACGAGAAAGAAAAGAAGCGAGGTCTGAAAGACGGCCATGGTCTTTGGGGAGGGAAACGGGCGGCTGATTACATTGAACGGGAGCACTTGAATCGCCGTCGTACATCAAGCCCAATGGCAGGAGAGGACGATGACCCTAAAGCTGAAAAACGACCGGCAAAAAAAGCAAGGCCGACACTTCCAGATGTAGAACTAAGAGTTATTTTGACTGGATTCAAGCGATGGGTGAACGACAGGCATAAAGAAGACGCGGACCGTGTAAGTCCTCCCGAATTCCCTTCGATATGCTATACTAATTACCACGCACCAGAAAAAATTGCGCGATATGGGTATTGCTGTGGTCCAAGACGGCCAATCGTGTGATTATCTCATCGCTCCACAGCTCGTCCGAACTGTCAAATTTCTTCGTAATCTATCTAAGGGGGCCGTGATTCTGTCTTCAACCTGGATTGAGGAATGCCTCGACACCAAACAGGTCCCCGATCCAGACCAGTATATCCTCAAAGATACTGAGAACGAAAAAAGATTCGGGCTCAAACTAGAGACTTCAATCCGAAGAGCACAAAAGAACAAAGGCCAACTCCTGGCGGGAATACCTATTTATTGCACAGCAGGAATTAAGAATGGCACTGAGAGTTACCAGGCCATTGCGGCGGCTAATGGGGCTATTTTTATGGTGTACGGCCCTAGAAGCGGCAGTACTATTAAACCCACCAACCCTGAGGATGACGAGGGCGGACCCGACCCGGTGTATCTGCTTAGCACCTCGACACCTGAGGAAAAGAAGCTCTGGAAGAAGTTTGAAGATATGGCACGCAAAGGAAACATGGAGCCGCGTGTCGTCGCTTCAGACTGGTTGCTAGACGTGGTGATGAAGCAGGAACACAGCTTCGACGAAAAGTATCTGGTGAAGAACTTCTTCGCATAAGGTAATATCGCTCCTCGCACCCTGATGGGTGTTTCGACAGGTTGGTGTCTTTTTTTGAGGCGGTACGGCGTTTGATTGTCATGGAAAATATGCATATGCGCCGTTGTTGTAGCGACACTGAGCTAACTGGCGGGAACGATGTCATGGCCGCGGATAGCATTGTTTCGTACTTGTACATAACGACAACTGTGCAGTTGCTTGCGTACAACCTTATTGTCTTAATATGTTCAATGATAATGATATCCTCTACTCAGAAGAACTTGACGCCCAGCTGATCTTCTTGGCCGAAGATCTGCGCCTTGTTGCGTTTGACAAGCACCTGGAGTGCTTTCTGGAGCAATTCGGGATCGAGACCGTGGAATTCTACGTCACGAATGAACACATTCTTCTCATCAGCGCATACTACTACTTTTCTCCCCTTTACTCTCTAGCACGCTTCCTTTCTTCTACATGATGACGTACAAAACAAGCAAATCACGAATATGAGTGTAGTGGGACGGACCAAGGAGTTGGATAGGATTGTTTTTCTTTTTTTTTTTTTAGGGAAGGGGGGGATGGACTTACCGGTACCAATCGTAGCATCGCCCTGAGCAAGCTCATAGAGCGTAAGCACAGTGCCCTTCTGCGCCGTCTCCTCGACCCACGCCTCGACGAGCGCGGCCCATTCCTCCGGCGTCCGCCAGTACACCCACACCACGTCCCCCTCGTCCTCGGCCCCCTTGCTACCACTGCCGCCGGCGTGTATGAACTCGACCCGCCCGTCCCGCCGCATGAACTCGAGCACCTCGCGCGCGTCGGCCAGGCCCAGCCGCCGGTCCAGCCGCCGGTTGTGGAACAGGTCTGCTGTGGCTGGGGACGTCAGGGTGAGCTTGTAGAGCCTGTGGTGCGCGCAGTACGAGAGGATCAGGGATGCCCATTTCGACTGCTGGCTGTGTCGGGTGCTTAGGTTGGGCTGGCGCGTGAAGAAAGGGGGGAAGTGGTATTCGCGCGGGAACTGGAAGCCGGTTGATGTTGTTGTTGTTGTTGATGGCTTTGACGAGGTTGGGGTTGATGGGGTTAGCTGGGTGATTGCGTCGAGGGAGGAGGAGGATGATGCCGGGTGGGGTGGCGCTGGTGTCGCCATTTTTGATGTGCTTTTTGGTTTGTTTGCTTTTGGGGGGTTTCTGGCTTTTGCTGGTGGTGAGGGTGTTGTTGATGAAGGTTTGATAAGTATCTATGCAGTTCGGGGAGCTTTCGTATGGTTGTGCATTAGACAATACGAGGTGGGATGTGACGGGGAAGCTGTAGACCCCTCTTCATGACTTCAATACCGGAGCCTATTTGGGTGGGGTGGCTTGGGACAGAGTTACCTACCTACTCTACCTAGTAAGTAAGTAACTTGTACAGTTAGAAGCGACTAAATCAGCCAGGCTAACACCATAATCAATTCTCATTCATATGAATTCACAGCATACCACATCATCTTGTAAGTATAAAAAAGCCGTTCTTAATTCAGATATTCTTAAACAAGCGCGTCCGTAAAAGTAGCTATCCGCACAGACGTGTTCTTATCATTCCAGAGTCATCATCACAGCAAAACCCGCCAAGAAACTCCCCCAATAATCATGGCGAAACCCTAAAACAGTAAAAACGCTCATCACAACTCATCCGCAGGGGTATCATCTCTCATCTCGCCACCGCCGAGTTCCTTTTCGAGCTCATCCCTTGCGAACTCCTCATAGTCCTCGAGGTTTTTCTGTATGTGCACTTTGAATTTGATGACATCGTTCAGCATCCTTTCGATCTCCGTATGGAGCTCTTCTCGCAGCGCATTGGCCCGGAGAGTCAATTGTTCATACCTAGGGCAAATCAGTCGGCGATGCAGTGGGCATAAATATTCTAGCTAAACTTACTCAATATTCGTGTTCATCTCTCTCTGTTCCAACAATTGTACGGATTCTGTAAGCTGAGCCCGCATCTTGGCGAGCTCCTTTTCCATTTTCTCGATCTGTGCGTCAGACGCGAGCTTCTGGGTTGTTGTCACCTGTGAGGTCGCGTGGTTAGTTATCAAATCCGCGATATCTTGTCATAGTTCGCTATTCACGTACCTCCTTGGTCTTCTCGTATTCTTCCTCGGCAGCCCGAACCCTGTGTTCTAAGGCCTCTACCTCATTGTGTTTGTCCTCAATCACCTCCTTAATGCCGTCGAGAAGCTCGTGATCCTTCATCATCGCATCCATAGCCTCGGCCCTCCTTTCCGAGATCTCCCTTCGTAGCGCTAAGAAACTGCTCTTAACTTGTCCGCGCAGGTCCAGGTTGAGAATATGGCTTGGCTGATAGCCAGTTACAGGGTCCGCCAATAACCGCTCGGATCCTGTCCCGGTAGAATAGGAACCTTTGACGATAGATCCCGTGAAGTCGGATTCGTTCACCGTCACTGCAAGCTCGTAATCCTGCCCCTTGGCATTCGCTGCTGATGCTGGAATGAGGCCAATCTGGTACGCCAGGGTGTTGTATTTGTCCACGAGCCTTTCGAGCTCTTCAAGCTTGCGGCTCGCTTCCAATTCCTTCTCTGCTACCCGTTTCTTGCCTTCGTCGAGTCGTTGCGTCGCTGTTTCAATTCCCTTTTGCAGTCTCTCGCGTTCCGAGGTCATGCGGTCGATATCCTGCATGCCAATACCTTGGTCGTCAACTGCTTTCTGCAATGCGCGTCGCTCATCATCTGCCTCCTTCAACTCTTGCAGCAGCTTATCTAGTTCTCCTTGAAACAGCTGTATGCGATTTTCATATCTTTCGAGTTTTGACAGAGAGAAGGAGCTGAACTCCTCAAATTTGGCTATATCTCCCTCCAAAATCTTGTAATTCTCATCTAAGACTCTCGGATCTGGGGTGGACTTCTCGAGATCTTCGATTTCTCTCATGAGGCGAGCATTTTCTGCCTCGAGCATTTCCAGTTCGGATAGATACTTTGATCTTGAGTGTTCAAATGCCTCAGCCATGGCATCTATGTGGGGCTTTAGTACCCTCTCGACCTCCTCATCCGAAGCATCCACATCCATGGTCCACCAGTCTCGGTACGCCGTGCGCAGAAAGTCGAACATTATATGGTCACCAGTCACATCGATGCCACTTTCTAGGCAGGCGTCGTCGTACCGGCGTGCAGCATACCCCTCGAGCATCTGGGCCAGCTGCATCATCCAATGCAACAGGCCTAAGAAGTTGCTCCAATTCTGGCCACCGACAGCGGCAATATGGGACTTGGTAAAGCTTTTTTCGTACGGATAGCGCAACTGTTTCAGGATCGGAGGCACCTCTTGGTCGATGTTTTTCAGGAAGCGATAGTTCGGATCGATGCGATGGTAGAGCCATTGGAACATATAGTTAAAGTCTTTCTGGGTCGGTGATTTGATGATGTTATGCGAAAGCGTGTGCTTCATGTCCATCTCGAAATTGTTTTGCGACATGTACTCGAGCAGTTCTTGGCCAATCCGCGCCTGGAATGACCGGTCCCTGAGAGGTCGAGGGTCGCGAGGGACGCCGGCGGCCTGGGGTGCCTGCTGGAAGAAGCTCTGATGGCTCAGGGGGCCGCTTGAGGGTCGGTGGAACACGCTGCTCCTGCGGTCGTTGTCCTGGTGTCGCTGGGGCAGGCTACTAGACTGGAAGGGCTTCAGGGCGGAGCCGGGATTGTTCTGGAAGGAGGCGCGCTTGACCGAGGACTGGCCCAGGTCGGCGAGGTTGGTGCCCGAGGACGAGCGGTTGAAGACTGGCTGGCTGGGGCGGCCGAGGGCGAGGGAGTGCCTAGATCCCGACACGGACCGGCCATGGCCGCCGTTGTATGCCAGAGCATTGTTTCCGTTTGTCGAGCTGGACCGCTTCATGGCGGACTGGGGCTGTGGGAGGGACGAGTTGAGGCTGATGCCACCTAGAGTCTGTGTGCATCGCGACCATTTGTGTCAGTAAGTAAGTAAGTAAGTAAGTAAGTGGGTGGATTCGATGCGACGGGAGCGCGCACTCTTATTGGGCCAGCGCTGGGGGCGGCACATGGATATCGAGATTCATACGTACCTCTCGCGGCCGGCGGACACTCCAGAGTCCCGGATCCTGGGACATAATGACGACGGCGATAGTTTGTGACAATAATTAGGAAGGTCTGGTTTGTCTCGTCTGATATGAGTGCTGTTTGGAGCGAATTGGCTAATATGTTTACTTCGGATAAGTTAGTTATCTTGCAAGTGGTTTGCGACAGGCCAAGCAAGGGGTACGGTGGGTGACAGTGGATGTAAACAATCAACAAACTCGTGCAGTGCGGGGCTCTTGCAGGCCGCAAGCCCAAGGCCCACCTACCTTTAGTGGGTTACCCACCTAGCAACGCCCAGACAATGCGTACCTAGGTACCTGCTTGCTGTACATAATGGAATGCATCAATAAACCGTAAAGCCGCCCGGGCACCTTGCTGCCTGCCTTCACCCCTTCAGTATATATTCATTCCCTTACTCTATTTATATATATATACCTAAATATACGCTCTTTCTTCATGCCTTTTAACAACACCATGCTCGCCTTGCTCAAACTATATAATAACGATGCCGAGGAAGGTTATGATTTTGGCTGGCGCACCGGAAGCGCGAACTCTTGACTGGACCGAATCTAACCTGTTGGACCATCTTCTGGCTCCGATCGCGAACTTTGCTTTCACCAGGGCATCTCTGGAGTCAGCATTGGGAGAGACAAGTTTCCTCTCCACGCCCGATATAGCTGTATGGCGATCCATACCTCTGCATCAGGAGCGGTTGCCGACTGGCTTTTCCCAGACTCATGCACTGGCTCATATTTATCAGGGGAGCCCGGGTTTCTTTACTACATTATCGAAGTCATTCGATACGACATCAGATCTATCCGATGATGCACTGAGTCAACGAATCATTAACCAATTTTATGACCATTCCATAGCTATCCATGGAGACATACCCTCATCACAGCTTCCCTCCACAAGTTTCGCTACGGAAGACTCATATTTCGAGATTACCGAGGATCTCACTGAAGAAATATCCGTCCAGGTGGACGACGACACCGCCAAACTTCACGGCTTGTCTGAGGGTGCAGTAACGCACCTTAGTGATTTAGAAGATCTACCCGATGCTAAATATTTACTTTCAATATCGCCCCAGACTATGACCGTGAATCTCATTGTTGGTATCATATCGATAGCAGAGCCGCGTACAGTCAGAACACGCTGGGGCGCAACAAATTCGTTAGTCGAACTGCTGGTTGCAGACGAAACGAAATCCGGCTTCAGCGTCACATTCTGGATGTCATCTGAACCGAGCACAACCAATACATTGGTGCGAAGTCTAAGGCGACAGGACGTGATCCTTATACGAAACGTCGCCTTAAGTGTATTTATGAAAAAAGTTCACGGACATAGTCTGAGAAAAGGTCATACGAAGGTCGACCTGCTCTACCGGAGACGGATAGACAAGAGCGACACAGGAGGCATGTACAGCATGAGGGATGTCTCGTCGACGAGGAGAGCTCATCCTCAGCTGGCAAAAACCAGGAAGGTTTGGGAATGGCTTCTCCATTTCGTTGGAGACGGAGGTACAACTCTAGGTAAGAGAAGGCACAATGGGAAGTCAATCAGGAGGTGGGATTTGCCTCCAGATGATACTCAATGAGTTCTAGTACGGACGAGAAAAGACACCAAAATTCATATTATTTAGCATCTTCAAATGAACGCTCGTCGAGTAAGTCAACAAGATGGTTGAGACTTGATGACTCTATGACTTCTGAACGTGAAGTATACTTATACTGTATTCCTATTACAACGGGTATCACTCTAGCCATAGGCTGGTTTGGTCCAAGTTATACTTAGTATTCAGCCTGCAATCAATGTTACGCCCGAAGTTTCATTGTCATCACACCTGCACTATACACGCAGCGCTTCTCACTTATAGTACTGGATCTAATGTAGTTGAGCAAGACATGTCATTTTACTTATACTTAGTAGTTGCGTGTAACGAAGGTATGGTGATCGACTATACTGAGTTTCTCAAGACATTACCCGACGAACTATAAGCACACGCTGAGGACCCCACAGTCTTGGGTATCTAATTGCCAGGGTTGGTTCTCCTTACCTCAGTTTCTAGGTACCAACTTGGAAGCTACAATTGCCTGTTGTGTGTCACATGAAAAGTTATTCCAACACAGTATATCTACCTTCCCCAAACTGTAGGCAGAATATAGGTATGTACCTACATAGATGTGGGCAATTAGAAATAAACTCTTAGAGTTGTACATGCGTCATGATTTTAAGGTTGTGTTCACTACAGCTGGCAGGCACTAATTTGCCTTTCCCCACGAGAACAGGCCGAGGGGCTTCGCTAGAATGCAGGCTTGGCAACTCACTAGGCACATGCGGTTAAGTAGGGAGGCCAACGCTAATTGGTGTTTAATGGGTTTAATGGGATTGACAGCGGTTGACAGCGGCAATGACGGGGCTGATAGCGGTCCCTGCAGCCATTCACATGCCTGCGCTATTGTCGAACCGCGCGCTTTCAACGCGTGCGGCGACGTCACATTATCCTACATGCCTCTATCTATGCCTGTGTCTCTCGGCTTGTTCCATTGAATTATCAAATATCTACTGTTGATTCCCGTAACCACACGCCGAGATCCAATCGGAGGCGAAACATATCGCATACTTCCAACGATCTGTGTCCAAGGCTGATGAAAGCTTCGGCAAAAGAGGGCTCGCGAGAAGCTCGTGTAACTACTTCCTAACCACCCTTGGTTTGCAGCGATTCGATTTCCAACCCTATTTTACCAAGAAACAAACGAGGAGACCTGACGAGATCTGACGCGTGAAACTCAGTTTCTTTTGTGTGCTCCTATGACTTGAATTTGGTGGCTATCGAAACGATAAATCTGATAGGAGGACGAGTGACCGGGCGGACGATTGAATGGCAACGACCGACGAAAATGGATTCGCGGTGATGGACGAGGATACCAGAAGCGGGAACGCCGGTGCCGGCCAGGGCACTCCGTTTCTCTCGAGGACTAGGAGCTTGTCTGATGGGGATGGGTCCCAATTGTCACCCTCGCCCTTCATTGTCGAGGCTACGAGGCGGGCATCCAAGGACGACAGCGCGCTGGGGAAAGATAGGACCGACGACCCCGTTGCTCCAGTGACTCCTCGACGCCCTGAATTCCCTATGCACGGCCTCTCGCTTCACATGCCACAACGAGAGGCCAACTCCCCCGCCCAGTCGCCATACATGAAACCAGCCCCTTTGTCCCCCAAGCTGGATCATTCACAGATTTACGCCTCGCCCACCAACATTCTTCCACGACGCTCACGAGGCCTAGACTTCTCCCGTGCCGCTACAAGTCTGCATCACTCCATGGTAGCCGAGCAGTCATCGCCGGATTCGTCGCCCACTATTGGGGGGCGTGCGATGAATATCCCTCGACGAGGTACCGGTGGATACGAGGGGGAGCAGTCATCCACGACACTACGGTCAATGATGGGCAACCATGAGCGCATGCATATTTCTAGTTCTGTAGGCAGTACGAATCCCGTAGTGTCGGATTCCTCTTCAAGCAGCGATGATGATGACTGCATGGACGATGAAATGGAGGACGCTATCCTCAGCACACCCCAGGTCGCCAAAGGCGGCTCGCAAACCCAGAGCATCCATCCCGTTCCCTGGTTGCCCGGCGGGTTCCCACCTACTAATACCCCTTCGAGTTTTCGAATCCGACCCCGGAAACAACTCAAAAAGAAGCCGCGAGGTATTGCGGGTCTGGGTTTCAATGCAGCATCGCCTGCGTCATTGTCTAGGTCCCCTCCCACTAATAATCTAATAAAGGAAATGAGGGACGTTCCTATGCCGCATCCACGGCGAGAGAGCATTAGTTGGGCTGCTAACCAGTTGCACATTTCGGGGAGTGAGAATGAAGAAAGGGTTGTAGAGACGGGAGATCCCTCACCTATCACATCTGGAAAGGATGGTGCTAGAGGTGTGATCAAGAGGGCCGTCACTCGTAGAGGTAATCTCTTGGTATGTGGTCTTTTTCTCCCCTCTGTCCATATTGCTATGCACGTATCACACCGTATTAATACACAGATAGCCTAAAACGAAAGGATTCGCACGGATTCGTGCAGCCCTGGCTGAAGAAGTCGCCCCTGTCGATTCTGAGGTTCGGCGAGAAGCAGAAGTAATTCGTCAAGTGCGAGAAAGTGACATGGACCTTGAACCACGAATACCTCCGGGGGCACCAACCCTCCCTTTAGATACACCCGGCATATTTACAGCACAGTCATCGCCTAAATTCGGTATTACACAAGAGCCATTTGATGAAATCCCAGACGACGACCTGATGTCGGACTCAGCATTATCTGGTAGTTTCAAACAGCAAGCCATGAGGAATTCAAAAGGTAAAAACTTTTGGGACACCTTTTCTGAAACCGGCAGTATCAATGGAACGAGAATAACGCCACCGCCCCCTGTGATTTTACCGAGAGGCTCCTCTTCTGGCATCAGTGAAGATATCAATATGGATTCACCGTCTGGGAACACTGGTCTATTCGGGCCTGGGATGGGATTCCTTAGACACGGCAGTGACAGTCAAAAGTCCGAAACACCTCAGCCAACCGCTTCAGCGACGCCGTCTCAAACAGGCAGCATTCCACCAACCGCGGCGGAGATCACGCGACGAATCCATAATAAACGTCGGAGAGAAGATGACTTCGACCCCAATATTTTCAAACGACGCGCAGTCAGCCCGGGTATGAGCGTTCACAATTCGCCCATCATGCAGAGCCCGCTACAGCGAGACAACATGCCCTGGGGCTCGCGCCCAGGTAGCAACCACGGCGGAGACAAGGCTTCCGGCACGCCTAGCGAGAACGGGAGCTCGGGTGGTAGTAATAACAATAACAATATGTCAAACCCGGCGGGACGGCCTATCAGTGGAACCAAGGGGCGTGTGGGATTCCAGGGGATGACCGATACCCATGACGGTCTGATGCGAATGTCGATCGAGTAGGGCTCAGGAAATGCGTTCGTCGAGGAAGAGTCCACAGTGGCCACAGACGCTTCATGTATGAAGCTGCGCTCGCTTTCAACAGTTGCTGTGGGGTTAAAAGGTGACGTTTTATAGTATCATGGCGCATATTGCTACATTACCGACTTACACTATGTAATACAGATAGCTATTTCATGATATTATATCGCATATAACCCACGGCACTCATTGCTCCCGGGGATAATGAGAACATGCGATGGCAGATCTTGCCTGATGCTGATTATCCTGGGTACCCAGTTTAACTGTAAAAGTTTCCTGCTCAAAAATTCCCCTCGACTCTGAAACCGTGTATCATGTAGTTAAGCAATGCGATATGTACAAATTAATCCAATACCTCTTGGCAGGATAACAAATAGTGCAGTGCAGTGCTTGGCTGCATCATGACACAGTTTTACTTAATCTAGTTGATCGCCTCCTACCTGTGTCGGCAGTTGGAGGCGAAGGAGCAGACGGTTTCTCACTGTCAGTTTTCCTCGCGCCCTTTTTGGGCTTTGAGCCCTTCTTAATCGTGGCAAGCTCGTCATCGTCTTCATCCTTGGCTGCCTTCCCTGTACTCCTCGATCTCGCTTTCTTGACAGGGCGTGTTTCCGGCTCAACTTCTTCTTCTTCTTCTTTCACTTGATCGTCTTCCCCATTCTCAGCCTCTTCGTCGAAAAAGCGACTATTTTTGCTGTCCTTTTTCCTCTTGACCTCAGGCTTGGATTTGACGTTGGGTTCGGGATCTTCTTCCTTTATGCCGGCCGCCACGCGACCTGTTTTCTTCTGCCTGCTAGGCACTACACAGCTCGTACGTCCGCCCACCTTGACGAAGATGATTTTCTCGCCGTTCGGCAGGGTCGTGGCGGCATCTTTCTTGCCTTTGCCCCAGCGGTGGTTGAACAGCCAGTCCTCGGGAAACTGATCGGAGTCGCCGAGCTTCCCGACCGCCGTGTCGCAGACGTAGCAGATCGCCTTGTACAGCTTTGCGATCTCGGCGTCGGAGAAGTCGTCGCTGTATTGCTCCGGGTGCAGCGATGCTTGGTACATGATCTCATCGCCTACCCAGTTCCCGATGCCGCTGATCATGGCCTGGTCGAGCAGCAGCGCCTTGATGGGGACGCGGCGTCCTTTCATTTTCTGGCGCAGGTAGTCCTCAGTAAAGACCTCGCGATCAACGACGGGGTCCGGGCCGTTCTCGACCAGCGGGCTGTTGGATCTGATCTCCGCACCCGGACAGTCTACGAGGCGGATGCGGCCAAACCGCCGCGGATCGGTAAAGGCGACGCGCACTACGGGGTTGTCGTCGGTCTCAAGGTGGAACTTCCAGTATTTCGGCGGCCAGGCATCCCTGTCAGCGCTGCTCATCTTCTCGGCGTACCGGTTATACACGGTCTGCACGCCGCGGATATGGACCCACCCCGTCATGCCAAAATGCATGACGGCGTGGGGCGGCGATTCCAGTTCCAGCCAGAAATACTTGCCCTGGCTCCCGGCGGCGATGACACGTTTGCCCTTCAATGCCGCCTGGAAGGCAGATGCGCTCGTCCCGACCTTGCCGAACACGCTGCTGTCATCCTGGGCGAAGATTTTGGCGATTTTCTTCCCGACGAGATGCTGACGAAGGAAGTGCGTCACACGAGCGACTTAATAGACACAGGCACGGCGTTAGCTTTCTGTGCTGTTTTGAAATACGAGGTGGTACAGGGCGATACTAGGCCAAGACAGGGCTTGTTTGTCCATGTGGTGATGTGGCGGAAGAGAATATCTCGGGTCATACCTTCCGCGATCTCAGGCATTACAAAGCTGTTCTTCAACGACAGTCGATATCGTGACAGGTTATACAAGGAGAGTACAAGAAACAAAAAATTGTTACACTAGTCATACAGAGGTAGGTAGGACGGTGAAAGAAATGATTTGAGGTAAACCTGGTGATGAGAGGCTTCCTCGACCGGTGGCGTGGCGTGTCGTGGCGCGTCTCGTTTGGTTCGCGTCATCAGCTGACCAGATCACCTACCTATATCTAGAATGAGATCTACTTGGGCACTGACTTGGGTTAGTGCATTATCACAGGCGGCTCAAACTTAACCTACTTACCCTGCGAGCTGTAGCAAACATCGCAGTATCTACCGGGTATCTCGATGGAGGGGTACCAGAGCATCTCATTTCTTGGTTCATGGCGGCATCGGTGACGCATTTTTCTGCCGTAATTTGGCCTCTGATTTGTCGTATTCTCTGGCCCATTGAGTTTGACTACATAAGTATTAGATTTAAAGACAGCTGTCACACTCCCGCCATCATCACACAGCGGTGAGGGCTGACCTGTACCTGGTGCTCCGTCTAGGTACGAGCTGGCTCGGTAGATGATGTAGTCCGGCCCCGGCCCCCTCTTTCTTTTTCTTGCTTGTGACTGGCCAGGCAGTGATCAAGGTAACTTGAGATTAGGTCACGGTGTTTGCTGAAGTAAATACCAAACCTACCGTGCCATGACAGCCTCTTCATCCATAGCAGCAAGCACACAGCTACGTGTGGACCGAGCGCAGTACTTAACGTTAGGTATGTGGGTAGGAAGGCGAGGTAGGCGAGGTAGGTACTTGCCTAGGACTGCAGCTCATCGCTCATGCTACATTAGTGTGCAGCAGGAAAGTGGCGTTATCCTGCATTGTCACCGGGTAGTACCGGGCAGGCAGTAACCGTCACAGACGTCCAGCCAAGGAAAGTACAAATCAAAACTTGCTTGCATCTGGTACTTCTCTTTTATAGTGGTAGATGTTATTGTCAGTGTATAGGCCTTCTGCACATATCAGGTACATGTATTGTAGGTACCTACCTTAGGTACCTAAAGATTTAGCTACCGTAGGTACCTTGTAAGCACTGCAAACCCTAGAGGACAGTTCCTTTGGTCCACTAACAGAGGGGCAATGGCAGGGCTCAGAGTTTTCTAGCCCATTGTCTTGTCTCACTTGAACAAAAAGAGCCCCGCGGGATTTGCGGGTCCTCGTCGACACTATGCCACTCGTTCGCTAGTCATTACCGACCAAATACCTCGCCTTCAGTCCATCAACCCTGCTTCTTTTTTTTTTCTCTCCCAGACTAACATCATCTAACCAGGCCCTGCATTCAACTGCTACGATTCATCTACGTTATCACAATGATTCTTCTCTAGCACCTATTGTTCCCATTTCGCGCCCCATTCTCCCCCGTGGAATCTGGCCGTTTCGTTCTGTCTCCCCCCCCCAGACCGAGACTGATCCTCCACATCTGTTAAGCTCGGCTTTTCACTTGCTCACCGCGATCGGAGCAAACAGGGATTTCTTCAGCCAGCCTTGCATTTTTCAAGCAACTGGCCACTCTGCGCGAAACATTGCACCGATCTCCCATCTCTTAGTTCTCTCAATTGGCTTGTCGAGCCCTTTGTTAGGACGTCATTCTGCTTGAGTTCTCACCACTCATTGTACTAACGCTGGGCCTTGGCTGTCCCGCTTAGTAGCTTCTACGCTTTGTTGCGGTAGACCACACCTCCACCATGGTTCGCAATATCGTCATCCTTGGCGGGAACTCGCACCCAGTTTTGACAGAGAACATCTGCAACATACTTGGCTTGCCGGTTAGCAATCGCACACTGAGTAAATTCTCTGTCGGCGAGACGCGCTGCGAAATCAAAGACTCGGTTCGCGGTAAAGATGTCTTCATTATCCAGTCTGGCGGTGGATCGGTGAACGACCACCTCATGGAGCTCTGTATCAGTACGTAACCTCGCGTCGAGGCCACCACACGATTCGGGAACCAGCATTGACCTCCCTTGCAGTGATTTCTGCTTGCAAGATTGGATCTGCCAGGAGAGTGACCGCGGTGCTTCCTTTGTTTCCCTACTCGCGACAGCCTGATGTCCCTTACAACAAGTCGGGCGCACCACTCTCAAAACCTCCTCTCGAGGTCCCCAAGGACAAGTACACCTTCGAAAGTGTCCCTGCGACGCCAGCTCCCGGGATTCTGAAGACCCCGAGCTTTAACAAGGACACCGACTTGGCGAGAGTTATGAGTAGAACTTCTCTCGCCAACGGAAATGGCCATGCACTTGTTAATGGAGCACCTCGTTCCAACGGCGAGAGTTCTGCTGCGAGCATTGCGAGCAGTGACCCCCCTCCGAATATCCTTCCCGCCCCGGCTCGCCCGGGTCTTGTCGCGATGCACACCCAAAGTTTCACTACCCATGACCTACAGAATCCTTCTCTAGTAAGCACCTTCCAAGCGAAGCCAGGTTATAAGCGATGGGTCGCACAGGCAGGTACTTTGGTAGCAGATCTTCTTACGTGCGCTGGCGCGGATCAGTACGTTTCACCCAGTCTTCCCCTCGAACGGTTTGCCACTTGAGCTCGGGAACTCAAGCCCTCCGGCTTTTGATGTCAATACACCTAGATTGATAGAGGCGTCTCGTAGGGATGGAAGATGCTGACAACTATGATAGTGTGGTTGCATTGGACCTTCACGACCCCCAGTATCAAGGTTTCTTCGATATCCCTATGGACAATCTGTACGGCCGGCCCCTGCTTCAACGTTATATTCAACAAAACATTTCGGACTTCAGGGACGCCGTCATTGTGAGTCCAGATGCAGGTGGTGCCAAGCGAGCTACCGCTATCGCCGATAGCCTTGGGATGGAATTCGCCCTTATTCACAAGGTAAGATGAAGACCTACATCTGAGTGACCCCAAACTTAACCAAACACCCAGGAACGACGACCCACCCGGATCACGGACCGACAGAATGCCACCATGATGCTGGTTGGCAATGTCGCCAACCGAGTCTGTATTTTGATAGACGATCTCGTGGATACAGCCAACACCATCACTCGCGCTGCCAAGCTGCTGAGAAAGGAGCGCGCAACCGTCGTATATGCACTGATCACCCATGGTGTTTTCAGCGGCGACGCAATACAGCGCATCAACCAGTCGGCCATCGACAAGATTGTCGTCACCAATTCGGTTCCTCAGGATGAACATCGAAAACTATGTCCCAAGTTAGATGTGCTAGACGTCTCCCCAATCTTTGCTGAGGCCATTCGTCGCATTCATCACGGCGAGTCAATCAGCGTATTGTTCCAGTATGACTGAAGTGTCATGGGATATCTTGTAAATCCGTTCCGACTTTATATGATCCCACCGATGGCCCAATCGCAACGATGTGCGTCGCTGCACGACAAATCTTAGGGGAAACCTATTCTATGGTCTGTTGTCGCCGAGCAGAAGATATCTGCTCTTACGAGATGGCTGCCGGCGCATCTTTGCCGTTTCTGTTTCGACCTCGTTCTCAAGGTTTATGACGTGTCGTATAGCTGCACAGAATCAGCTATAGTTGAGATGGGAGATGGTATTTTCCGAGGTAAGAGTAATCGTGTGATGCTTGGTCCCCACCTCGTTCGTGCCTGGAGATGTTGCCTTTTCTGGCTCCACGGCATTGTTATGGGCGTACTTGGTTGGGATTGATCCGAACACGCATGCGACAGCCTCGAGATGTGTAGTCTCGGTTGTGGAATATTCGAGAGGTTTGCTAGAAAAGCGTACCTCAATTAGATATTTGCATGCTGCACAACCTGCTGTGGTCTTGACTCCAGTGATATGTATACGTAATTATCCATTCGTCTAGGCGATTTGCGGAGTACCAGTTCAAGGACCAAAGGAATTGAGTATATACTCTAGATGCATGAAGAGTGAAGGATACCTCGCTCTACAGGGCCGTGAAGGCGCATCTCGCAGAGAGACGAGCACTGGTGCCCGTCCAAGGCTCAATGATCTATATACCGCGTATAGGGGTCACCTTATGTAGACATATAAAAAACACAATACAATTCATGTTAATCAACGAGATTGAATGTGTGCTATGTTATTTTATGGCCAGATTACTTATCATTCCTCAACCAACCGAGTTTCAAGGGCATTCCTTAGCCTAGCATACACTGCCCTAGTAGGGCTGTTCATGTGGTTAGCGACTATTAGCTCACCCCAGAACCCCAGACCAAAAGTAGGCCACGCTCAGAGGCAAACGAATCGGGTAATAATGGCCGGTTCGCTAAATGGGGGAAGTGTTGGCCGACCCTTGACAGAACTCCCGACCGGGCTAGCTAGGTAATCCAGGTCGAGCAATAGACCTCGGCATGTGCTGCAGTTCCCACGTTCCCGTTCCCACGTTTGCGCCGCGACTTAATAACCCACCTACTAATACAGCCGTGACTCCATCGACTGCAACCGAAAGAGACCTCTCTCTCTCTTTTTCCCCAACTTCCATTTTTTTTGTCTACTGCATCGTCCCAACTCTCTATTGATTTGAACTAGTTTCTTGTGTCGTCAGTTATACTGCAGGTTTTGTCAAGCCTCTGTAAACTCCCTAAGTGTTAGGTAGGTAGGTACCTCTTTGCGCTAAGTTCATAAGTGGCGCCGTCTGTTAATTGAGCTGACCAGAGAGCACTGTAGTGTAGTGTAGGTACCTAGTGTAGCTGCAATAGCTGGTCCGTTAGCCGGCCTCTTGACCTGCCTTTGGTCCCTTGCATCAATCCCGCAAGCCTCCGTACCACAGTCACATCATCACATCACGTCGCAGCTCATACCTCACTCCACGCATCGGGTGTCTCTTTGAACAACAGACAAACAGCAGCCGACAAGCGAGGAGTTGTCGACTTAATTGAACAAACCTGATTGGTCGCACGGGTCTCTTCTTCTCAACGTACCCCTCGCCTCAATAGCCACGCACCCCCATTAGATCCACGTAACCGGATCCTCTTCCAAGGGTTTCCTAGGAAGGAGTACCTATACCCCGGGCCAAAGAGAAAAGAAGAGAATAGGAGAAAAAAAGATAGGAAAGAGTAAAAAAAAATCAAAATCTGCCCAACATGGTCGCCGACGCCCTCATCTACCACCCGACGGTGTCGCACTACCTCAAGTTCGTAGCGACGACGACGGGCCGGGACAAGGTGATGCGGCTGCTGCAGTACTTCGCGCGCTTCTACTCGTGGTACCTGCTGCGGACGAACGCGACGCGGGCCGAGATCGCGCCCTACGAGGCCGTCAAGAAGTCCTTCGGGCAGGCCCGCAAGCTGCTGCGCGCCGGCAAGAACGTCGAGCACCTGAAGGCCGCCGCCGTGGCCTTCGACTCCCTCAGCAGCAGCTCCAGCAAGACTGCTGGTGGCGACGCCGTGCTCCAGTACGCTGCCCTGGGCCGCCAGCTGGGCTATGCGGGCTATCTCACTGCCGATCTGCTTACGCTGCCGTCGGCGCTGGGCATCAAGGCCTGGGATGGCTCTAAGAGGGCGACGAAGGAGGCCTATCGCTTTTGGGCGGTTGGGATTGCGTGCTCTATTGTTGCGCAGCTGTATACGTTGAACCAACTGCGCCAGCGCGAGGCCAAGGTCGATTTGAAGGAGGGCGAGGGTGTAGTTGAGGCTAAGAAGATTGCGATGTGAGTTTTGTTCCCCCTTTCCTTTTCTTTATTATTTTTTCTACTCTTTCATTTTCATCAATGTCGTACTATTTCTCTCCTGTTTCGATTCTTGTATATCTCACTTGTGTCACTCAATGCTGATGTGTTAAATAAAGCGAGCGCTACGGCAGCCGACTCCAGCTGCTCTCCGATCTCTGCGATCTCACAATCCCTACCTCGTCCCTCGGCTGGGTCAACCTCGACGATGGCATCGTCGGCCTCGCTGGTACCGTCAGCAGTTTGATTGGTATCTATAACCAGTGGAAGAAGACAGTGTAGTTACGTACACGTGCATGGGATTTACGTGTGTGATGAGGGGAGAGCAGGTGGGAAACGCCAGCCGCAGAAAACGCAGAGAAGTTCATTCAAGTAGCAAAATGACTATTCGGTGGCTATCTTTCAACGCCATCCAGGACCTCAGTGTGGGGATTTCATCTGTTATCAAACAGAGCCGCGACAATACGTGGTACCTACTTAGGCGTATGTCGCAACTAGCTAGTACTCCAATGGGGCATGTTCACATTATGCCTTAGCCGGCTCAATATATCTAAGAGCGGGCAGAGGATTCTCATAGCTTACCCGTGCCCTACAAGCTTAGGATGAGGCGAACGGTTCGGGCGCTAAAGAATGGGCCAGAGTCGGTGTTCGAGGAGGCATAATTCATCTATGTACAAAATCTGGGAAAGGATTTCAACAACTCTATGATCGTCTCATTTATTCATGTATCTCAGTTTATCCAACATGGTTAGCAACTCTCTTTGAATCAATTCTTGTTCAATTTCTTAATGCACCTAATTCTCACATTAAGAGTTCTGATCGTAGACTGTCAGGTTGTCATTCGCTCCGCATGATGATATCACAGTAAGAGTTGTAGTAAGTAGAATCAAATGAAATAGCTTGAAAGCGCTTTTTGGTTTTGTTCCATTATCATATATACATTTTTAAAAAGAAGAGAACAAGCACGCCGTTTAAAATGCAGCAGCCAACGCGCCAATGGTGATCGGGTCTGTCGTTAAGCTATCGTACCCGCCAGAGCAGAAGAACAGCCAGCCCAGATCCTCGCTCTGGGCGTCCTGGACATAGGTGTGCAGCAAGCTGGTGTCCGCCTCGCTGCCGTCGGTGGCGGTGCCCACGAAGTCGTTGACGATGACGGCGGCGCGGGGGCGGTAGCTCGCGTCGGGGATGTTGGCCTCTATCGTCGTCTTGTCCTCGTAAGGGGGGAGGGACGAGTCGCTGACGTCGTTGAGGGCGCTCTCGAAGGCGACGACGACGTCGCAGATGTCGTAGAGCGAGGCGTCGACGGCGACGCCGAAGTTGCAGATGGCGGTGATCTTCTGCGAGGCGAAGGCGTTGCGCGCGAAGGTGATGGCCGAGCTCAGGTAGTCGAAGGCGTCGGCGCTCGACTCGTCGAAGAAGATGCCCGTCACGCCGATGTCGTCGGTGCTGCTGGACCAGCCGGCCCAGGCCGTGATGTTCGCTTGCAGTTCGTCCGTTGACGCCGCCCCGTAGTTCGTCCGCACGTAGCCTACTGTCTGCACGTTGGTCTGGGCGTTGAGCTTCGTCACGCCCGTGATGTAGTTCGTGTCGTCGTTGCCGGGAGCCAGGGTTGCGCCTGGCCCAGATGCCGGATTCACGACGACCAGCCACTGCGTGTTCGGCGAGGCCGCGATGGCGTCGAACGCGGGTTCCCAGTTCGCGGCGCCGTCGCCGTAGGTTTCTGATGGGTATACGTAGAGGGGCAGTATTATGCCTGTTGCCGAGACGGCTGACGCTGCTAGGAGCGCCGAGGCTGCTGTGCGGAGGAGAGCCATCTTGGTTGTGTTTCGTGGATTTCTCCCGGATTACACAATAGATGGGGATGAGTAGAAGAGTGAGGATTCGGGTGTACGGTATTGTACACTTATAAGGAGAGGTAGTGTCGATCTCAACATGACGGCTGAGGATGCGCGCGTCGATCTCCTTTTATTTGTCCATACCCTTTCCCCTTTCTTGCGTCGGACTTGGTGACGCCCCCGATTGCTTTTGCCATTTGCTACCATTGTTATTAAGGATGACTTCCTACGTTACATGATTTTCCGGGGTAGTGTGCACGGTATACCGTATATAGCAGAATGGCTGTCAGTAGCTGGTGAAACGATGTTTCACAACGCCCGGGAGCCATCGCGCGATTGCCCCATGGAGCAGGTGGCCCCAGGCACTACGCGTCGAAACGGACAGGATCTCCCGGCCGGACTCTTTGACATTGCTGGTGGCATAGCACACTACTTCGATGCATTGAGCGTGGCCTGTTTTTTCGATCAGCAAGAAGAGTAGTAAGAAGCGTGTTGCATCTTATATGTCTACACGATGATGGCTCCCTATGCTATGCACTAGGTAGGTGTGTGTAGGCGGGACAGGACTGAAGGTTTGGCTTCAAAGGTTGGGAATACCATTAAAGGTGAAATAGGTAGAACGACAACAGTCTTGGACAGATGCCACTACAGTAGCTGTCTGAATGATCTCCATGGAAACAAAATAGCTGGCCGCGATACTGTATGTGTAGCATAGTAGATGCTTACAAAGTGGTGGAATCAATTTGACAGTCTCGACAGTGTAAGTGGGCTTGCATCCGAATTGCAGAGTTCAGGTTGTTTCGGACTTATTAGATGGTTAGTGCCATTTACTGCGTAAGCATCACCCCAAGGCCACTGTCCAGGCCATGGAGGTGTTAACGAATCGCACCCAATGGCTGCAGGCATTGCCAGTACCTACATAATCGATAACTACCCTTCTCTTCTCAAACATGACGTAGTGTCTACAACTACCTGTACTACCTCATCAACGTTAGGTCGCCCGCCAGGAATGCAGTCTTGTTCCCTCTCACATGCACGTGCATATGTGCTGTTGGTCGGCGAGGTCGGATCGCCTCAAAGTCCCAGCTAGAGCAGAATGGAGAGGGTCTCGGCCACGCCGGGACTACTGGGCCCAAGTTGTTCTGTCGCCAGGGTTTTGCAGGCGCAGGATTCAGCACGATGCCTCGGTTCGGTGGACATGGGGCGCCTTGTAGTGGTAAGTTGTTAGTACAGGGAGGGCCAGTCAGTTCCACGTGTCCCCTTGAACTGGTATAAGTTGACGCTGTTGGTTGCTCATAAATCCTATTGAGAATTCACTCCTAACATAGGCTAACATAGGTATTAGGATCAAGACTAGCTCTCATATGTGCGTGCAGAAAGAAACATTACGCGAGGCTTTAGAATGAAAAGAACTCGATAACGTTCTTTCGGCACCCTCCGTCACGCAGCCAAGGCCGGCTGGAACCTTGAACGGCAAACCATCTTTATGCCGTCCCGGTAGAAAGGTGCATAAGATCAATAGCTTCTTTCTAAACCTGCAGTACAGAAGTACAAATAGTACTTTTATCCAGAAAGCTTGTTTCAAACTTACCGGTAGCCGGCAAGCCACCAGGAGCTTAGATTTAACAACACGCTGTTTCTTCATTGGCTCCGAAGGCGAGAGCTTCGACTGCTGGATTTTCCCGTCTTTTTGTAATTGGAATTGTATACCGGCATTACGTATACTTTGTACAATCTGATTACGTCAAACTACAAGTTAGCACGAGGTCGATTGAGGGCCTTCCATTGGTCAACCTCCCCGGTACACATGTGCTACTGTTACACGAGCTTCAGCAAAATAGTCATATGTCACGAGAGCACTTCACGTATTGGTCCGTCTGTCAATCCAACTTGGTCTCGATGTTTTCAGCTACAGTATGTCTCAGACACTTTTGTTCGGCTGGCTTCTTGGGTGAGGCTTTTGGTGGAAATACCTGCATTTCTACCAATAGCCTTTGTAGTTTCGCATCCCGTATAAGACGATATGACTCTGGTTACTTGTCTGATAAACCTTCTGCGAGTTCATAGTAAACAGCGCAAAGTATGCACATACATACTTAGAGGCCGTGCCGAATCGACGGCTAGGAAGTGATCCCTGTGCCCATTATTTTCCTACATGCAGACAACTTGCAGAACTAGCGTATCTTGGTAGGCATACCCCCTGTTCCAATCCCCATATTTCCCTTCTCTGTAGGATCACTGCATCCCGCTCTAAGCCCGAATCAGCTATCTCTCATTATAACATTGAAGTCTTAAACTTCAACTTTCTCAACGATCTCTTTACTTTCCTCGCTCTTAAACCTAAATAAACGTTATGAGAATATGTAAACCTTATATAAAAATCTAGATATCATCACCATCCATTCAAAGATTCTTCCGTTGTTATAGTCTTATAGGCCTGGTGAATCAGAGAGTATAGCTATGATTTCATAATGGTACCGTAGCATGTAGGTACATCAAGATCATCGTATGCAGGTTGAACATTATCAAGACATGGATCTAAGCTACTTTATCTCTGTAGCTTAGATGGGTTAGCAAGCCGACAGCTGCTTATCTTGTTTGGGTAGCTGCGCAGCTCGGCCAGACAAAAAGTTAGAATAAGAGGTTATTTCCTCCGGGACGCTTCACTTGTCCTTTTTGTTCTTTTAGATTTAAGATCTAGATAAGCCCCTCTATATCTTCTCATTCACCTCCGGGCTCCGGCTTCTTATAAAGTTGCTCGAACTTCACTTACACACCCTTTTCATCATCTATGCACTCACTATAACTTCTAATGGTTAATTATTAGTCTTCATTATTAGTCTTCAGCTGGGAAGGACGACAGACAGACAGATAGTACAGAATGTTCGGGAGCAAGAAAGCTGCAGAGCCGCGGGTGGCCGAAGATGCGCCCGCCGTGATCGACCCCGAGGCCTCGGGCGGACTGCCGCCGATCGACCAGAAGCCTTTCTCGGAAGCCATCTGGCCGGTTCTGGCTTGTGGCGCTGGTCTCTTCTCGGACGGCTACATCAACAACGTGCGTCGAGTCGTCGCCCTGCCCCTCCTACCACCCACCACCCCTCCTCCCTCATTCTACCGATTAGGAGCTGGCCAGCTAAACCCTCTCACTCTTCGCAGGTTATCGGATCTGTGAACACCACACTCGGTTATCAGTATGGCGACGTGTATAGCAAGTCGCGGGCAGCCCACGTTGTCTCGGCCATCGCATTCGCTGGAACGGTACGTTCTCTGTGCGCGACTTCGGATCCGTGCTATGGACGGAAAGACACTGGTGAACTAACTCTCTGGATTCGCTCGTCGTAGGTCGTCGGTCAACTCGTCTTCGGATACACCGCAGATCGCTATTCTCGCACCAACTCACTTCTAATCTCCACCGTCATCCTCATCGTCTTCACCGCGCTCGCCGCCGGCTCTTACTACCACGGAGACGCGGTTGGCATGTTCAATATTCTGGTCGCTTGGCGGTTCTTTGTAAGTTGCTTTCCTCCGCATTCCGACGCCCATTGCTCAAATCTAAAGACTAACTTGACTCCAAGGTCGGAATTGGTATTGGAGGTGAGAAGAAGAAGCGCCGTGGAGTTCTATGGAAAACCCCCCACTAAGATCCCGTCTAGGCGAGTATCCGGCCGGATCTGTCTCCTGCGCCGAGTCCACCGGCGAGCTCAGCGCCGGCTCGAGAAACCGATGGTTCATCCTATTCACCAATTCGCTTATTGATTGGGGGTTTGTCATCGGCGCTTTTGTTCCATACGTCGTTGCCGCTGCCGCCAAGAACAAGTACTATGGCACCATCTGGCGAACAAGCCTGGGCATTGGCGTCGTTTTCCCGCTGATCCTGTTCGTGCTACGTTTGAAACTCAAGGAACCCGAGGAGTTCTCCCGAAATTCCATGAAGAATGCCCGCACGCCCTATCGGCTTGTGTTGAAATATTATGGCTTCCGTCTCCTCGTTGTCAGCTTGATCTGGTTCATCTATGATGTAAGTCGGGGTCCTTTCCCCGTACTTGCATGACAAGCGATCTTACCTACTTGATAGTTCTCTACCTACGCCTTTGGTCTATACTCTACCCCTATCTTGGCCAACATTTACGGGTCCGAGGCCCCTCTGACGACCGTATTTGGGTGGAACACGGTCATCAACTTGTTTTACATTCCCGGAACCATGATCGGAGCCCCTATCAGCGATCGTCTAGGGCCGCGCTACACGTTGATTCTCGGCTTCCTCCTTCAATCAGTCGTTGGTTTCATCATGGCGGGAACCTACGCCAAACTCTCCCAGCCTCACGTCATCGGCGCTTTCGTTGTTGTCTATGGTATCTTCTTGAGTCTCGGAGAGCTAGGCCCGGGCAACAACATTGGCCTCTTGGCCGCTAAGTAAGTAATTCACTACAGTCATTTCTTTCAAAACTTAAGGGAATACTCGGATCCTGAAAACTTGCAATGGCGCAAACAATTTGCTTTGGCATCACATTCAAAGTACTGGTAACTAACATGAACTTCTTTAGGACCTGCGCGACTGGAGTTCGTGGCCAGTACTACGGAATCGCCGCTGCGATAGGCAAGATTGGCGCCTTCGTCGGCGTCTACGTCTTCCCCTACATCTCCAAGGCAGGCGGCTCGTCCGACAGCAATGCGTACTACCAATACCCCTTCTACGTCAGCTCATCGCTGTGTATCTTCGCCGCGTCCCTCGCCTTCTTCTTTTTGCCCCACATCGGCCAGGACACCATCACCCACGAGGACGCGAAGTTCCGCGAGTACCTGACCGCCAACGGGTGGGATGTCCGCCAACTAGGTCTAAAGACGGGCGAGAGCATCGACTCCATACGAGCGGAGACTGAGGTACCGCAAAAGGAATAGACCTGGAGGTATGTAGGATGGCGGGGCGGAACATCGCCTTTTACCACTTCTTTCCTATCCTTCGTAAGGACCTATATAGATACTCTGGTAGAGATGTCTTATATACCTCATCACTTTACGTATCTCATCTTTAATAAACTGACGTCAAAAGTTGAGACATACTCCTTCCTGACCTATGTAACCGTCTGCGAAATAACACGGGAAATTAACATTAAAGATTAATAAAATTAAACAGAATGAAAATCTTAGAAGGAGTGAAGGGGAGCAAACAGGCACAGAAACGACTAAGAAAAAGTAATAAAAACCTAAAAAGTTCAACCTTGGCCCAGCCACACGTAACCCCACGGCCGGTCTAACACCCTGTTAAAAAACTTATTTATGAGATAGATAGGTACCTGCAGAATTAGTCCATACGAAAGGATAGAAAAGTGTATTCTTCACGGAAAGTCAACCCAAAATGCATTGCCAAGTCCCACATAACACTGAACTACCTAGGCAGGTACATATCAACTTACTTCTCATACCTCTCTGGCTCTAACTCGCATACTCAATTCCTCACTCGCCGATCTACTCATCCACCCACCCACTCACATAGCCAACACCGAGTTATTCACCATCCACAAGTTCCGCATCAAAAGACCATCCCGTATACTACTTCTTATACTAATCGCGTCCACCAAAAACTGAAATGAGCTGAAGCCCATCCGTCGCACAGCTGATTAATCAGATTATACCCACTTGACTCCTTTACACTATGGAATTCAACATAAACTTGAGTTACCTAGTCAGGGAGTTAGATTATAGGAAAACAGTGAAAAAAAAAAAACCTCACATGAAAGGAATAAAATCAACTTAAAAAGTAGAATGAGGGAAGAAGCGAGAGAGGGAGAAGAACATTATCACAACACTTCAACTTGGTTTATGCTGTGTATGTATGTTATAGATATAATAAGTCTACAGAAAGTGACATTAGACTATATATCCTATAGGCCAGCAAATAACCCCCGAAACCGCGAAGTTCTCAGTCTTGCACCACCTCGCAGGACCAACCTTCTACCTGAGTAAGATAAACTGTTCCCGCTTGTTACGTATCAGTCGGATGACGAGAACAAGCAGCGTGACTTTAACTTCCTTTATTTTTTGCGCCTGGGTATGCTATAAGAACAATTGTCTAGTAAATACTGATCATAAAATTACAGTTCGTCATGGCCGCTGAAGTCATCATCGTCCTCTGCACCACCAGCTCCCTGGTACATCTTAGATGTGATAGGGTAGGCAACGCCAGACAGCTTCTCCTTCTGCTCCTCGAAGTCCTCCGCGGTGGCCGTAGCGGCGTTCTCTTCTAACCATTCGGTAGTCTCTTTAACAGCGTCGAGGATCTATATCGCTAGTTAGTCACAGATAACTGGGGTTTGAATAACTTGAAGTAGAAACTTACAGCTTCCTTGTCATCCTCGTCGATCTTGCCACCCAGGCCGTCCTCGTCATTGACCTGGTTCTTCAAGTTGAAAGCGTAGTTCTCTAGGCCGTTTCGGGCCTCAATACGCTCGCGAGTAGCCTTGTCTTCCTCGGCATACTTCTCAGCCTCAGCAACCATGCGCTCAATCTCCTCTTGGGTAAGACGACCCTTATCGTTGGTGATGGTGATGGTCTCTGTCTTGCCAGTTCCCTTGTCTGAGGCCGATACCTTGAGGATACCGTTGGCGTCAAGCTCAAAAGAAACTTCAATCTGGGGAACGCCACGAGGAGCCGGAGGGATGTTGGTCAACTCAAATTTGCCGAGGAGGTTGTTGTCCTTGGTCATGGATCGCTCGCCTTCAAAGACCTGGATCAGAACAACGGGTTGGTTATCGGCGGCAGTCGAGAAGATCTGGCTCTTGCGGGTCGGAATGGCGGTGTTGCGGGGAATAAGCTTGGTCATGACACCACCAGTGGTTTCAATACCGAGCGTCAACGGGTTGACGTCCATGAGCACGACTTCAGTGGTGCCTTCCTCACCGGATAGAACACCGGCCTGGACAGCGGCACCGAAAGCAACAGCCTCGTCAGGGTTAATACCCTTGCTAGCCGTCTTACCGTTGAAGAATTCTTCCAGGAGTTCTTGAACCTTGGGGATACGGGTTGAGCCACCGACCAGAACGATGTCGTCGACCTGGTCCTTGGTCATCTTAGCATCGTCGAGGACTTGCTTGACGGGCTTCAGGGTTCGCTTGAAGAGATCGATGTTGAGCTCTTCGAACTTGGCTCGGGTCAAAGTCTCCGTGAAGTCTTTACCCTCGAAGAATGACTCAATCTCAATACGGGCAGTCTTCTGGGAAGAGAGCGTTCGCTTGGCCTTCTCAGCCTCACGCTTCAGTTTACCCATGGCCTTGGGGTCCTTGGTAATGTCTACGCTGTTCTTCTTGTTGTACGACTTAGCCCAGAAGTTGATGATTCTCTGGTCGAAATCTTCACCACCTAGATGGGTATCACCAGCAGTAGCCAGAACCTCAAAAACACCTTCATCGATAGACAGAAGAGAAACATCGAAAGTACCACCACCAAGATCGTAAACAATAATGTGACGTTCGCCATCAGTCTTGTCCAGACCGTAGGCAATAGCGGCGGCGGTTGGTTCGTTAACGATACGCAAGACATTGAGGCCAGCAATGATACCAGCATCCTTGGTGGCTTGTCTCTGATTGTCGTTGAAGTAGGCAGGGACAGTGACGACAGCGTGGGTGACCTTTTTGCCCAGGTATGACTCGGCAACTTCCTTCATCTTGCCGAGAATGACGGCAGAGATCTCTTCAGGGGTGAATTTCTTGGGCGAACCGTGAACGTCGACCTGAACGATGGGCTTGCCATCTTTCTCGATAACCTTGTAAGGGAAGTGCTTGATGTCGTTTTGTAGAGTCTTCTCATCCCACTTTCGGCCGATGAATCGCCTGTCGTAAGATTCGTGGTCAGCAAGTCAAGTCATAGATAACACGGAGCACATCTTGCGTAGCAAACGGGATGCGTTTGTTTGCTGGGAGACGTTATTGAATGCTGAAGGACTTGGCAGAGACTTACTTGACGTCATAGATGGTGTTTAACGGGTTGTTGGCGGCTTGTTGTTTAGCCGCATCTCCGACTAACCGTTCGTCTTCGGTGAAGGCGACATATGAGGGGGTGATACGGTTTCCTTGGTCGTTGACGAGAATTTCGACCTTGCCCTTTTGCATCACACCAACGCAAGAGTATGTTGTTCCCAAATCCTAGCGTGAAATACATCGTTAGCAAGCAGCCCGGCGCACTTGAAACGGTGGGAGTAGCGGTGAGGTTGACTTACAATACCGATTACTGTGCCATATTCCTGGTCATCCTGGGCCTTGACGCCGGAGACGAAGGTGAGGGGGCTGAAGAGAAGAAGGCTCCAGGCGATCATACCAATGGCGATCGCCCAGTAGCTCTGGGATGGCCGAGCCATGGTGAATAGACGACTCGGCGGCGATATCACAATCGACGTAAATTAAATCCACTATTTAGTAGAGCGCGGGGGGGAAAGAATAAAAGCAGCCGCCAGAGCCAAAAGCGCCGAGACCTCTCTATTGTCCTCGCATACAAGACACCTGAGGGTGGGTTGGATTGGGTGGTAAAGGGGAGGGAGGAATGGTTTGTAGAAGAAGTAGAATGGCTGGAGGGAATTTATCTTATAATGGCCGACGCAGGTGGAAGAAGCCAGAATTACACAAGTGGACAAGTTGCAAAAAAGACACATCTTCAATACCTGCATCCAGCGAAAAGTGGGCCGGCGGTCATCAACTAACGGTGGCATTGGACGCCCCGCCGTGCCTAGCCATGCCTGCAGGGCTCTAACGTACCGCTACTAGGTACCTAGGTAGTGTAAAGCCGCCCAGGGTCGGTGGATCCTGCGTCATTGGGCAATGATGGGCAGCCTTGTACACCCTGTTACTGACTCCTGCCAAGCTGGGTAGAAGGCCAAACAGGACAACTTGGCCTCAAGGCGCCACCCAGGGGCAGTAAGTACCAGGGCGGTAAAGAACCCACGCAGACTCGGCAGGGACCTTTGAGAGAAGCTCTCAACTCCACAAAGCGCCCACGCAGGTTTGCCGGTAGTAGCTAAATGGCGTGGGGCGCAACTCGAACGGCATAACAGGGCACCGTGTCTACATGTACGATACATTATCAACCCTCTACCAGAATCTGACTGTGATACCGGTACTATTGTCAAATACGTAAACGTACCTTAGGTAGCCTTATAATAAAGACAGGTTTGAATATGGTGGCCACAGATAGTAGAACTTTCCATTCATTTGTTTTATTCACCATATTTAGAGACTTGTCCTAGAGTCAATCCACGTGGTGTCTTGGTCTGATCTCGCCATCTAGTAATGACTCCTGCGTTACATCGTATCTCAGGTATCGACCTACATGTAGGTATCTATTGTACACTCTCAACCGCCACCGCTTCTGGACACAGTAATCCGCTTTACACTAACTCAGCTGGTCTTATGAGGTACACATACCTGTACATACATACATACATAGTATTCGAGGTGGCCGCGTTTCCAAGTGTTTCTCCAAACCCCTCCCATCAATATCATTTACACTCAAAATCGTAGCAACCATTAAAAATCTACTTCCTCATGGTAGTTGACCGAGAGAATATGCACAAGCAACACCAGCTACAATATGGCATTTGATAGAAACTGCAGAGGCATACCTACCGTAGTAGGTATTATAATACTACCTCCGGTCATTTTCTCCGAGTTCTCTCCGCAGTCTTGTGCGGGGCATCCCTGTCACATCAGTTCCGATGCTCGATTTTAATTAAGTAGGGGTGTGCATCTAATTTCTATAGATAGGTAGTGTCTTCTAGATTATGCCTTTCAAGCTTGGTTAGAAAAACCGCGACAGCAACCATGACTAAGACAGGCACGAGATAAGGTCATGCCAGCACATCAAAAATCACATCTATGTATGTATACTCAAGGATAGGAGGTAGACTCTACACACCGAGAAAGAACGCTGTAAACCGATCATCTCCAGCCTGGATCGGATCAGAAATCTGATACTGCAATACACTTCATGTGTTAGTGTAGGCCGTGCGCACTGATCATGGATCATAGCTCTTGATGGCACTCGTTGAACAACATACAATCTGCGCATTTCAAAAATGAAGTACAGTTTTCCCTGCTCATGCCTCCAACACTGTCGTCAATTCTGCTTTAAAGCGAAATTTAGTGTATCAGAGATATATGCGACGTTTCTTCGTACCCGTATGCGTTTTGAGACCCTGCGCCAGATACCCGACCGATGTTGCGCGAATGCTGAACCTTATTCTAGCAGGCCAGCGGCAACAGTTGCGCCTCCACTCCTCAGGACCACTCGCTGGCCAACTTCCAAGGGCACCTTATTGCCCATCTTCACCACGATCCTCGCCACACTGCCTGGTTTGACAATCTTCGGCTTCTTTTTCAACACTGTTCCCTTGACCTTGTCGAGAAGGGCCGACATCTCAACGATCTGTCCCGCAGCATGAAGACGACCCCTATGCACATCTACCTGCATCGGCATTAGAATGTCAAACGCAAGTACTTTGACGGTGAAGGTATCGATACAAGCGATTGGCTGTTTAGGATCGCAGACAATATCGCCCACGCGCACGTGGATCGGGTCGATGTTGCTGAGGTGGATCACGACATTCTGTCCCGCAACACCCCAATCAACCGGTTCAGAATCCAGTTCTAGTGATTTGACATAGGCCTTCTCTCCGCTTGGCTGGACTAGAAGGGCATCGCCGGCTTGCAACGATCCGGCATCGATGCGCCCAGATATTGTGAGTGGACTCTGCGTCGAGCGAAACACTTCCGAAATGGTCATCCTCAGTGGCTTAGTCAGTGCTCTGGCCATGGGCTCTGAACTCTCCAGTTCTGCGATGAGAGTTTTTCCGCTATACCAACCGGCAGCAGGATCGGATGACTTGTTGACCAGATTATCACCATGGAGACCAGACACCGGGACAAAGCTAACATTCTTGAGCTGGAACCCTGTGGCGGACAGGAACCCCGAAACCTGCTGTGAGATTTCATCAAATCTTTCTTGTGACCAGGAAACACTGTCAAGCTTATTGATAGCGACGATGATCCGTGATACCCCCATGCTGCGTAAGAGGAGAGAATGCTCTCTTGTTTGTCCCTTTAGGCCGGCCTCAAAGGCGCCCGTCGATGCATCGACCACCAATATCGCGAAGTCTGCTTGACTGGCGCCTGCAATCATATTTGGAATGAAATCTCGATGACCCGGAGCGTCCAATATGGTGAATGATGTGGAGTCCGTGTCAAATTTGTTGGTTGCGATGTCAATGGTTACTCCGCGGGACCTTTCTTCGGAACGTTGATCCAGCACCCATGCGAGGGCAAACGATGACTTCCCAATACTCTCCGCCTCTTTCCGATACCTTTGAATGGTTCTCTGATCCACCACCCCTAAATCGAGGAGTAACCGACCCATAAGTGTACTCTTTCCAGCGTCCACATGACCTGAATGTATTAGCACCTCCTAGCACTCTAGTGTCAGGACAACTGTAACCACGTACCAACCACGACGAAACTCGCGTTCTTTTTGCTCTTTGATTTCTCAAATTCACTGAGAACATCCAGGTTCTTGCTTTTTGGCAACGGAGTATCGTCGACTCGCATAGCCTTTATCCCATCTATGGTGTCTTGATCCTTTCCTTCAAGCCCGGCTTTCTTTTTAGTTGTGGTTGCCGCTAATTTTTTATTGCTTGCTATTTTCGAATATATTAGTAGAGTCACGCATGTGCCTTTTTCGCCAACAGCGAACCTTTGGATTGTGCTGTGAGGACCACGTCATCGGGACTTGGTTCTGAGAAGGCATCAGCGACTGAAGACGTAAAGCTCATGTACGGTATTGGATATTGATTCCTTGGCACAGGTGCAACCACATTCGTAGAGGATGATCCTAGGAGAGTTTGAGCGAAAGCTGACGGGGGTGCAAGTTCTGAAGGGTCAAGGCATGGATCTGATATGGCTAAAGGATCCTGTGTAGTAGCGATATCCGGGTGCTGAGTCGTTCCGCCTGAAGCCGGATCTGTTCGAGCCTGTGTGGGGATAGCGAGAGGCTGCACATCCCCTCTACTCGTCAACCTTACTGCTAGAGCTTCGGAGATGTGCCTATTTGGTTCCTTGGTAGCTTCTGGGGTAACTTCTGCTTTTGGCAATTGTATCTTTTGGTCCTCCAGCTTTCGATCCTCAGCCTTTTTCTTGCGAGCCGCGGCTAGGGCTTGAAGCTTCGACATTTTCCCCGAAGAGCTAGATCCTCCCAATAGACCCCCAACCGGCCGAGAGGGTTCGATGAAGATAGTGCACCGGTCATCAGGAATATTTAACCAAGGCATGTCATGGAAAAAGTCGACCAGAGGAGGACCGGATCTGCGCCCAGGGTGCTTATTATCTACGCCACTTAACGTTAGACAATGAGTGATCCCAAGCTTGACTGAAATCGAACCCACCCTCCGTTGCACCTGGACTATCTGAGTGATATCTCCAGGGCCCAACCACTCTCGCTCGTTGCTCGTTGACGCCTGTGCCGTTGAAGGTATCCGTATAGAAAATCGCAGACTTACCTCTAGGCTTGTTCCGCTTCTGTGCGGACGATCTGGTGGGTTTTGGTGCGATATGCTTGCTTATGAGGTATGCAACAGATTTCTCGACATCGTAGTAGTAGTGCCACAAGGCTTCTTCAACCTGCTGTGTTGTGATCTTGGAGGAATCGCCCCCTAACGCGGCGCGGACCGCGGCTGTACCGGCGACCATCTGGGCTACGTAACATGTTAGAAACGGGGTCGCGAATGATGAGGATGGGATATGATATTGCCTGGGGTCAACCGTACCTCGATCCTCAGGACTCAGCTCATCTTCATCATCTGAATATCCCGCACCCTCGTATTCGTCGAGGTCATTTTCGTAGTCATAGTTTCGATATGCTTGGTGTCGTGACATGGTGATAGCAGAGAGGTCACCTAAGTGACGTACAATAAGCTTGTATGTAGGCGTGAATTTTTCTCTTTACACGAGCTAGGCAGTTTGGCGCAAAAGTGATGAAATTGCTTGGGATGTTTGCCGGAAGAGAAAAAGGTGAACAGAACGGAGCAGGGTCTTTTATTAACCCAAGATTAAGTATTAAGTTCAAACTTGAGTTTGGAGGGGCAGAGTGGAAAGTAAGCTGAGAGCAAACTACCTACATATATGTACCTACCGACCTACGTAACGAAGGCAGAGGAGGGGCAATGAGAGGTGGAGACAACTGAACGATTTCACCGCACCTAAGTACTTCCTAGGTACCTTATGTATGTACCTACGTAGTGTAAGTACATGCACATTAGGTTCATGGCAGAGAAGGATCCGAATACCTTAACTTTGGCCGACTCACCGTAAGGTAACAGCAAGTAGGTACATGATCCGTACTTCAATTATAACCTTTCTTATATGTATTTTAGCAGTGCAGGTGCATATAGTGTATTTTAGTCAATAGATTGTTTGAAGCGCCCCAGCAGTTAAGATTTGAACACGATTGCTTTTTTCAATAAGGTAAAATGCTTTGTTTTTGAGGCGCTGTGGTCCTTGAAGTTTGATATCTTTGACAGTACCTACAGCCCATGGTATTTAGAGAGTTTGGTAGCATCCTGGAATACATAAAATATGGTATATCTGGCGGGACAGCTTATGGTGTCCGCATTTCACTACAAAACAAATCAAACCCCACAAATATCATTTGTTCGAGACAGGTGCGCCCTCACAGATCAATTAAGCTTTCTTCGACAGCAGGCTGCTGAGGGGCATGTTGTGGAGCTGATGGGAAAGGGTCCTGGCTAAATCCTGCATATCCTGGAACCCCGGCTTGGTAAACATGGCCCAGCTGACCTCCGCTTTGCTGCTGCTGTTGCTGTTGTTGCTTCCAGTAATGATGAGAGTTTGGCTGAGGTGCCTGTTGGTATTGTTGAGCCTGCTGGACTGGCTGGGCCGGCGGCTGAACAGGCTGTACGTTAGCAGAAGCAGGTGTTGGAGGAACGGATTGTCTATTCAGGTTTGATGTTTGGTGTAAGTTGGGGTAGGGCGACTGTGCAGTCTCCAAGACTGTAGTTGGTGTACGCCCATCAGCGGGTAGTGGGGTGTTGTAATAGTATGCGGCATTCGAATCCGTTGAGGTTGCCACTGACTCACGGGCTTGGTTGTGTGGTGTTTGGGGTGAAGGTTGGGACAAATGGTTAGATTGGGAAGGCGTGGGAGTATGTTCGGGTGGAACAAAGTTTGGTTGTATGGGATAATGAGTAGGAGCTGATGGAACCTGCTGGTGGTAGCTCTCGTTTCTTTGTATTGGATGTGGCGGATATTGGCTATTGGGTGGCATTGATACTGAGGGACGTTTATCATAGTTTCCATATTGAGGTTGAGGCTGTGGTGCATGTTGAGCATACTCGTGACTTGTAGCTCGATGCCCAAAATCTTGTGGCGCTTCACCCGTATAGAAATTCTCTGCCCCCGAAGAGTTACCAGCCGCGGGGCCTAAAGCCGGATAAGGACCGGGTGCCTGTCTCAAGCTAGGAAGGTTGTAACCACCCAGACTATGTTGGCTGTATGTCTTGGAAAGACGCTCCTCTAGCATTCTGTCGTAATACCGCACAACTGTGGACAACTTGGCGTGCAGATCTAGTAATGTGTCTGTGGAGAGAAATATTAGCAGTGGAAACCTGGATGATCTGGCTTGGTTGAAACTTGCCATGCTTGCTCATGGTTTCCCCATAAGTACGTGCAAGTTTGGGTCGCAGTGTTCCGATTGAATCATACAGTTCTTGAATCTGAGGCTCTCTAAGAATGGTGCCTGGTGGCTGTGTTTGTAATCTATCCACTAGGGTTGCAAACAAGTTGATATTTTCTGCCTCGACCGGGCTGAGTTCGTAGTCGTTCTTGGGAAGGATGAAATTCGTTGCCGACCCAGTATCTGAGGTGCTCGTTTGTTGCTTCAGGGCAGCAGCATGTTGCTGCTTTTGTTCCTCCATGTCGGCTAGCGATGCGGCTATAGCGGCCTTCAGATCCTCGTCCTCCTGATCAGCTTCCGCAGAAGGTGCTGGGGTTTTAGCGCTGGGTTGAGCGGTTGATGGTTTGTTGTCGGTAGGTGCAACGTATCCCCGCGAATGGCTCTGAACCTCTTCGAGACTCATTGCGAGTGCTTTTTTGAGATCTTCATCAAAAGCATCATCAACTCGAGCGTTTCGAGGCTTCATGGCTGACGATGTACTGCGGTTCTTATGAGGAAAGGATGGGGCGGTGGGTGAACTACTATCTCCTGCGGAAGATCCCTTGTTGGACTTGTCGGTCAGTCTGGCGTGGCATCCATCATCAACTCGGACAGCCTGCATAATGCCCAAATGAGGCAAAGGAAGGGTCTTGGAGGAGCACTGTTGGTCAAAGCAATTCCCGCAATTGCGACAATGGTGTTTTCGGTTGGTAAAGGTAAATGGGGTCCGGCATCGCATACACACATCGGAGTCGGTCCATTCCGGAGGCTATATGTCAGAGGTAAGCTTCATTGAGTGGGAGAACGATATAGGGATGGTGGGACGCACAGCACTACTATCAATCATACTGCTCGCAACGGTCACTCGAGGTGGGAATTGATAGCCTTCCTTCTGCAACGCCCGATAGACTTCATTGATGTATTGTAGATCGTAGCGTCCCTCGGTGGCGGCGGCCCATGATTGTATCAGCTCGAGCATTTTGGCACGAACATCTTGGTTCACGGCTGCGGGACCGACGGCATGTAGTAGAGAGACGAGATTGTCCATGAATTCTCGGGAAGCGATCTCGACGAGGAAGTGTGAACCGCCGTTTTTGACACAGGTGTCTGTGAGCTGGAGCGCAGTCAGCGAGAGCCATGGCCACAATGTGATATGCCCACAAAGCCCTTACATTCAAGGCGCTTAGCTGTGTGTTAGGATTCTTGTTGCCTATGCGACGCTTGAGCGAGCGCATGGCTTCCTTGGGCTGGACAGTTTTAGAACGGATGACATCAGATATCTCGAGGTTGAGGGGGATATCTTCACTGCGCATATGCAGCGGGTTAGCCAAGCATGCAGAAGCGGGAACGAGCCATCGCCGGAAGTAGGAGATTCATACAGACTACTACCAGTGGCCTTGTCAATCTGCTCGTCCAGGGCGCTGTTGGCCGAGGACGACCACCAACCTCCCATCATCGTGCAGGTGGGTTGTCTGATCAACCTATGGTCAAGGACTGTCGCGTTTGCGGGTGGACCGGCTTCGGGGAGTATATTAGATCGAGCTGCTGTACTCTTCGTGGGATAGGCTGCGGAGTGATGAGAGTCGAAGGTTGGTATTGAACGGTAGTTTCTGTAGTTGTTGAGAATGATTTGTCCGAGGGCCGCGTTGTCGTAGAAGCAAGCTAGGTAGACCTACATAGCCTAACCAAACAGTAAGAGGTAGCCTGTTGATGTAACAGAGTGGAGCTGTACCCAGTCTTATTGTGGGGTGCTACCTATCAGCCTCTACGGAAGTACTTATAGAGCTGCCTGATATACCGGTATTGTGGGTAGATCTGAGGTGCATGTTTTGGCCTCGACACTATACCTTATTATGAACCTCGGGTTGGTACCTAAGCTTTTGTAAATTAAGGTCAAATAAAAACTATTGTTTGGAAATATAATACTTTTTTACATTAATGCCGACGATGGGCTCCTCTTCGCGTGCTTGATTTGTTGTAGGTAATTAAAAGAGAATAACGAGTCTCTTAAGCGCTTATAAGAACTTCAAACTGCTTTTCCGAAGGCACTATGTGGTAGCGGTTAGCGTGCTACTATTTACTGAAATCACATGAAGACTTGAACTCTTGAGAGAATGTCTACTTGCCCATACGGACTTCGGTTGTAGATGAGATGGAACTCACGTTTAATCAAGTGGGCTTGCTATAATTTTGGTACACGGTTACAAGCAGTCTACTTATATTGAAATGTCGAATACATGTGGGTCATACTATGTATATACCGAACATACTACATGGGTAGTGTATTTATCTACTGCAACTGGGACTTTTTGTTGCAATACTTAACAGGTTTTCCTAATCATTCCAATGATATTGTGGGATTGTATGGTTCGCTAACATTCCCTCCGGTAGAACAGTGTACGATTTAGAGAGTTGGGACTAGGATATGCTAGTTATTCAAAAGAGGCACCGACGGCTGAGGAACCAGGACAGACTATATACCATGCAGATTGAGGGGTTGAGGTGTAGAATATGGTGTGATTGTGCTTCCGCGAGACAATTGTGTCGACGCCGCCAATCTTACATGCAAGTCTCTGCACACGACGTAACACTATATCTATGATATCTCTAGGTATCCTAGCCCTTGCATTCCAGAGTATCAACATTGAAGTTATGTAGGTATATTTTGGTATCTATTATGACGTCTCTAGAACGTGGAGGCCACTCACTTATACATAGGTAACCGAAGAGACTTGTCTTTGGAGCTTAGATATTGAGAAATAAAAAAAAAAAAATCACTCAAGGACTGAACTACCTAGTAGGTACCGGCTCTACTGGATCTCCCGATTTGAACCTACCTACCTACAGATAAGTACTAGGGAATCGCCAGAAATGTACCTTACAATTACAATTCCGCCGGAGTTTCTAACAACTTAAAGTATATCGCTACTTGTACATTGGTGGATTAGACCCTGCTTGTATGATAACATGATCATATTCAGAGACATTTACAGTTAAGTTAGTAAGTACCTAAATAGTTGAGTAAGTACCTACCTAGGTGTAACGAGATGCATGTGCTCAGAGAGTTCACCCAATGTGGTATCCACTTTAAAACTTAAGTAAGCAGGTAGACCCGCATTAATACTGTAGATACCAGGTAGACGTTTCCAGTGATCCAATCCAGTCCACCTACCACCTACAAACTGGGGAATCATGTAACCTCGACTTAAAAACCGTAGCTCTGTCTTCGTTCTGATGCGTTTTGACGCATTCACCTCAGACCGCAAGGTCAGCAGCGTATTGGTTTTTTTATATTCCCCTTCGCATTCATTGTTAGCCGGCAGCGCCTCCCCTTTGTCCTCGGCGCTCCTTTGAGACCCTTCCGTTCGCGTCATCGCTGCCGCCTCTCAGCCGTTCACAATCGTTGGCTTGCCTTGAAAGCATGCCCTCTCATTCCAGTCTCCGCTCCCGGAACAATAGCCGTACATAAGATTCTCTTTTTCTCGGTCCGCCGCCTGCTCCCTTGTACCTATACCGTTCAGCTCGCCACTTGCCGCCGCCGTCTTCGTACCTCCACCTTGCCCTGTCTTCACATCGAGCCTTTGCTGGGAGCGCCGGGTTCGTTCCTCCACATTTTCCGAGATAAACCCTGCGTTATGAAACTGGCTTGCGGTTGGATCCCGATATGAGTCCTGTCGCATACTCGGGGACCTTTATCACCTCCCGCAGCGGTGCAATGGTGTCAAACACCCGCAGTCATGCGACCGAATCGGCTGGGAAAGGGCCGACAGCGGGAGGTGCTTACGGCGGAAACTCTGGCTCGGGCAAAAAACCCTTCCGCCATATAGACGATATTGTGTCTGTGACCGTTGACCTCGACCCCCATTCGACGATGCGAAAGGTTCTTGAGACCGGCGATGCGCACATGCGACAAGCTATCACCTTTAAAGATTTTGGTCGCCCCGATTTGGCCCTGCAGGAGTATATCAAAGCATTTACCGTCGCCGTGGACAAAGTGCCTAAACACAAGGACTATCCATCTCTCAAGTCAGACCGTGGGGACCTAGGTCGTTTGTATCATGCTCTCAACCACAAGATCACTAGCAGCGGTGCGGTCTACGATAATATCAAAGAAATGATTAAAGAAGACAATCTGAAGACTGGTATACAACCGGTCACTTCTGGTATTAAAAACCTACAAAACCGTCGTTTAGACCTACCGAGCGTGCCTGCCAGTGCGCCATTGAAGAAGTCAACAGACAACCGCGACATTCTCAAAAATGGGTTTGCAAATGGCCACTCCACACGCCCTGCTCCTCAGTCTCACGACGGCTCGAATTTGGGTCGCAAGGTGAAACCTACAGTTCATCCCAAACCCCAGGCGTTACACGGCAATTCGATCAAATTAGGAATGGATAATGCCTCGCCTGATTTAGTCGCTCGTTTTGCGAAACTTCGTGATCATCAAGACTCTGCAACTAAATCGTACACTTCTTCACCACCACAGACGAAACCAATAGGCCCTAGAGCCATGCCCTCCTCTCAGCGTCTTCCCTTATCCGTTCACAGTGCTTTGCCAGCTATGCCTAAAATTCCTGATGCGATCTACAGCCCTGCTAGAGGCACGGTGACAAGTGAAGCTGCTAATCTCCCTTCAAGTACACCCCGCGGCATGTTTAGCCGGACCAACTCCGTCGTGTCAGTGACTGGTACACCACGTACCTCAGTTGATAGCATATATCGAACATTTAGCGGGGAACAATTTGTAACCGCGCATACGTACGGAGAGTCGCAAGCATCTTCAACAGGCGGTCTTCAAATTTCCGAAGAAGAACTCATCACGGTTAAAGAGCTCTTGCGCTACATGAAAGGTGGAAGTACGAGCATCAAAACCCTTCTCATAGATGTTCGTGATCGACAATCGTTTGATGAAGGTCACATCCTCTCGCAGAATACAATCTGCCTTGATCCTACTATCCTTTCACGCCAAAATATTTCGGCAAGTGATATAGCCGACAGCATGATCCTTGCCCCTGAAAAAGAAAGACTCGCGCTTGAACGACGTGACGAGTTTGATTTGATTGTCTTTTACGACCAAGACTCCAAGTCCATACCTCAAAGGGCCACCGGCAAGATGGAAGAAACGGCCATATTCAATCTTCAACAAGCTCTAGTTCACTACAGTTTCCCCAAACAATTGGCCCGTGCGCCAAAGCTGCTCGTCGGAGGTTTAGACGCATGGATTGATACAATGGGCAAGCAGTCACTGCAGACGTCGGAAACGCAGTCAATTCTCAGCCATGCAACCTCAACATCTGCTAGTGCGCGCAAACGACTGAGAAATAGAACGTTGAAACCAGAGGAAATAGACACTTTTGAGGCAATGATTGGACGCGATGAGAACGGAGATTTTGATTACGCTAAGTCCCAAGAGGATTTTATGCGACGCTTTCCTAGTATACGGGAGCCGGAGTCTATGATTTCCAGAGAGAAACATGACTTCTCAGCACAAAGTATGGGTTCCGGAGGTGAAGAATTTTTGAAGGATATGACTCCTACGCCGCCCGTTCGGCCGAAGCCTTCTGTTGCTAGAACGAGGTATAGCGGGTTTGAGTCTGCAGATGACCATGCAGTACCTGGAGCTCTAGCCATGACGGCGGTCAACACCGAGACTTCTTCGGGGATGGGCAACAAACCCACTGGACTCTATAACCCAGCCAACTGGTGCTATGCCAACTCCTCCATTCAAGCACTTCTATCGTCCCGAGGGTTCGTAGACGAGTTTCTGAGCGATCAATGGCCAACGAAATATCGTCCTGACGTATCGCCCCTTGACCCTTCTTATAATCAACTGATGTGCAGGATACTCGGTAACCTTTTCCAATGGCTTAGCCAAAGGAGTTTTGAGAAGATGAAAGCCGAAACACTTATGGTATGTCTCAGTCAGCCTATATTGACACTATTCAATAGCTCACTGGTTATAGCATTATTTAAGAACAATTCATACGGGATACAAGCCACGTGAAGATAGTCCACACCTACTTAGGTTTGGAGATTCTAACCAGCACGACTCAGACGAATTTATCACCTTCATATTTGGTCAGCTTGAAGCGGAGACTCGCTTTAAGTTTACAAAAAATCTTTTACCGCAACTGGATATCACTCGGCCCGTGGGTTTCATTGCAAACGCATGGGGAAACCGCCCTAACAATACCATCATCAGCCGATACTGGTACCTGCTAGAGATTCATACTTTGACGTGCAATAAGTGCAAGGCACAGAACTTCATTACTGGTGCAGAGGAACGATACACATTCCCAATACCAAACAATGACAATGGCGACGTAACGCAACTTCTTCAGGATCATTACAAAGACACACAGGTTGGATCAGAGTGTGAGAAATGCGGTTCAAGGGGCAAGACGTTGAGAAAGCAGCTCGCGCGCCTGCCTCCATTGTTACGCGTGGGACTCCAGAGGACGAACCAAACCGGTTCAAATAAGGTTCTGAGCAAAGTGCGATTCCCTTTTCAGAATTTCGACCTAAAACGATATGCTGTCGACAGCGCGTCCAGGACGCAAATCGCCCAGTTGCTTGGTGGCGACGCCGCTGACGGATTTGACTCCGGTACTGTTTATACCTTGTATGCTGTGGTTAGCCACCTGGGGAACAGTCTAAACTCCGGCCACTATATATCCCATGTTAGGGCAGACGATGGCAGCTGGACACAGTGCAACGACACCATAATCGACCCGAATATGTCCTCCGCGGCGGCCAGCACAAGACTGTACACCAACGGGGGCGGCTTCACGCCAGTACAGCTGTACTACAAGCGGGAGCCAAAAGATATGAACTCGAGGCTTGGGAATGATGCCCGCTGATGCTTACTTGATTGAACGATCTGTCAGTAGAGATCCTTGCTCATGGGAGTTTGGGGTTCAGGTATATATATATATATAGTAAATTTAGAGCTACAAGGAGTTGGCGCAGTCCTCGGGATGTGACCAGGCGTCAGGGCGCAGACTAGTCTATTCAACTGGTGGCAGGGGTATTTTTAGGAAATAGGTACCTACCATGTTGTACGCAACAAGTTTGCTACCTAGAACACCTACCTTTGATGATCTGTGCGAGGAAGATCAGTTGTGTAAACAACAATTATACCCGGCAGCAGAGAATGTGGCCATATAATTTTCTTTACAGAGCGGGAATAATTGCATGCAAGGTCTCACATTAAAGGGGACAATTCTCATCCGTGTCTATCTGCCCCGCGTTAGCATAGATACCTATATTAAATATTGCCCAAGGCTGCATAGCTGTCCAAACAGTTGCTGCTTCTTGTTTTTCGAAGCCAGTATTGAGGTATTTACATGGTACCTAGTCTTTGTATTCTTTCATATGTATCTTACCTAGTATTGTTTTCTAATAACGTACTTCGTACAAAGTATGCAACCTGGCTATGTAGTAGCAGTGCCGAGGTTGATTACTTACACACTTACCTACATAGGCATTTACAGTAATTTGTGGGATCATTTAGCTTCTGCATCTGCCTGCCTAGCGAACCATGTAGCTCCTCGCTAGGCGAGCTAGGTACCACCTCATGCGGGGAGCTACACTAGGTCCCTCGCTATCGGTTCGGCCTAGGCATATTTTATTTATCCCGTCGTCATGTTCGGCCTAAATACTTGGCTCTGAGCTTTACGTCACAGCCACACTCGTTAGAACAACCTGTGGCCACACCGAGTAATCTCGAGGTACATGGTTCCAGCGCCCTGGCTCTCCCTCACGAGCCCTCACTTCGCCATCTGTCTCTTGTTGTCCGTAATAGCCAGTACGGTAACGAACTACTTCGTCACCTCATTGACCTTTGCCATGGCTCCTCCGACCCAGTATGAGGGTGTGCTGCCCTTGCACATGGTGCAAAAACCTCCGTTCATGGTCCAAGACACGAGCGCACCTGAGATCGAAGGCGAGTCGCGGCCGTACCGACACATTAAGGCCAAGGATGGCTTCATCACGCGCCCGTCGCCCGAGATCGCCACCATCTACGACCTGTTCACGACGACTGCCAAGAAGTATGGGGACAAAGCTGCCATCGGCTCTCGCTCCCTTGTCAAGACGCACACCGAGACCAAGAAGGTGCCCAAGGTGGTCGATGGCGTCAAGACCGAGGTAGAGAAGCAGTGGTCCTACTTTGAACTGTCCCCGTACAAGTTCCTCACTTACAAGGAGTATGAGACGCGAGCGCTGAACGTCGGCGCCGGTCTGAGGAAGCTGGGCTTGGAACCCGGCGACAGGATACACATCTTCGCGTCGACAAGGTATGAGGTCATGTTTCACCACACGCGCGCCAAGTCGCTAACACAGGAGACAGCGCGAACTGGCTATGCATGTCGCACGGGAGCTCGTCGCAGTCCATTGTAATCGCTACGGCTTACGACACGCTTGGCCCAGATGCTGTCGAGTACTCGCTCACCCAGACTGAGGCCAAGGCCATGTACACTGACCCCCATCTTTTGAAGACTGCGAGCCGACCCCTGAAAAATGCAAAGGGCGTCAAGCATCTCATCTACAACGACTCTACCAACATGCCCATATCGGACGAGGAGCTGGCTGAGTTCAAGACCTCACATCCTGAATTGACCGTTCTATCTTATTCCGAGTTGGTCGCTCTTGGCGCTGAGAACCCTGTCCCACCAGTTCCGCCGGAGCCTACAGATCTGTGCTGTATCATGTATACCAGCGGCTCCTCCGGTACTCCTAAAGGTGTGCCTATCACACATGAAGGCTTGGTTGCTGGCGTCACAGGCCTGTATGAAGTGATTGCCGAGACCGTTACTTCCAAGGAACTGATTCTCGCTTACCTGCCCCTTGCACATATCTTGGAAATGTGCGTGGAGAACATCGTTGTTTTCATCGGGGGCACATTGGGTTATGGCTCTCCACGCACTCTGGCTGATACTTCGATGCGCAATTGCGCTGGAGACATGCGCGAGCTTGCACCGACGGTCATGGTGGGTGTTCCACAGATTTGGGAGACGATTAGGAAAGGAATTGAAGGTCGAGTGAACTCTGGTAGTGCCCTGACAAGAAATCTCTTTTGGGGCGCATACAACCTAAAATCGCTCCTCGTCTCGAGTGGTTTACCTGGTGGCTTCATCCTGGATGCATTGGTCTTCAATCAAGTCCGGAAACTGACAGGCGGACGCGTGCGTTTTCTCTTCAATGGCGGTAGCGGCATCTCCGAGGGTACGCTGCATTTTATGAGCATGGTGTTGGCACCCATGGTCACTGGATATGGCTTGACTGAGACTTGCTCGAACGGCGTAGGTAATTCCCGGGCTCACTTACGGCGCTGGTATGGCTGACATTAAATGCTATAGTCTCTGGGCAGCCCGCTGCAATGGACACCTAACGCCATCGGCCCTGTGCCACCTTCCATAGAACTCAAGCTCGTTAGCCTTCCCGACCTCGGCTATAGCACATCTTCGACGCCGCCACAAGGCGAAATTCTTTTGCGTGGAGCCGCCGTTGCCAAAGGATATTTCAAGAACCCCGAAGAGACGGAGAAGGCGTACACATCGGATGGGTGGTTCCGAACGGGTGACATAGGCGAGGTCGACTCTGTGGGTCACGTCAAAATCGTAGACCGCGTCAAGAACCTAGTGAAATTGCAGGGTGGTGAATACATCGCGCTGGAGAAGCTGGAGGCTATCTACCGTGGGAGTAAATATGTTAACAACCTCATGATTCACGGTGATAGCTCACAACCACGGCCGATTGCCGTCATCTCGCCAAACGAGAAGCCTCTCGCTGAATTGGCCAAGAGCCTTGATGTTGATAATACTGAGATGCATCACAACAAGAAGATGCAGGAGGCAGTGCAAAAGGATCTTATTGCCGTCGGAAAGAAGGCTGGCCTCAGCGGGCTCGAAATGGTGAGCGGCGTTGTAATTGTGGAAGAAGAATGGACGCCGGCAAATGTAAGCAGTCCTTCCCGCTCACACGAGGATGAACATCACTAATCGATCATTTAGGGCCTTGTCACGGCAACACAAAAGGTCAACAGGAGAGGATTGAGAGACCACTACAAGACAGAGATTGAAAAATGTTTGAAGGGCCAGTCCTGACGAACGACACTGATGCCATTGCTGTACTAATATATCTGGCGAGGAGTTCGGGTACATGATGCCGCGTTATCAGGTCTCTTGAAGTTATGTAATGTAGATGATGCTGTATCACGTCGGGACCTTTTTAGATAGTTCTGTTCTGCGTAGTAACTGGGATACAGACGAAGTCTGAATATAGGTAGAGATAGATAGACAGCGACAGAGATAGAACCTGAAAGTAATTCGTGCGAGAAGGTTAATGCATAACGGGTGTCTCGTCGAACCTTGAGGCAGTTGCTTTTAACCTTATTTTCCAAGCGACCACCTTATTTTCTAAGTGGTCACTGAGTGCATTTTAAGTTATGTTCAAAGTATATAACTCCCAAGTCCTACTCCATTTACATAGATCCTGACCTTTCCCGTTTCTCCAAGAATGGTTTTTCTTTGAATATATTCGATACCACGATTACCTAGAAAGAGTTCGTTAACAATGGCGCTTCCGAGAAGGTGGTTTGCTGCTCCATGGCAATCCCTCCTAAATTATCTAAAGGGTCAATACAGTCGTTTCGCTAGCCCAAGGGTTGATCTCCCTGCCAAGCAGACCACATTATATCATCAACAACCAGCGGACATTATGGATTGTCGAGCATCATTCAAAGCCAAACGGCCAATCGTTTCCAAGAATGGGCTGCAGACCTTGCGCGAAGCTCTTAGGTCTGATTTTATACTCGTATCCATCGATTTCGAAAACACTACTAATATAAGGAGTGGATTTACAAGCGGCAAAGACTGCCAAGTTGGTCTTGCAACGCTAGATACAAGAGATCTCCAACAAAACGATAGTCTACTTGAAGACCTCATTGCAACCTATAATTTTATCACAGGATCTGCTGATTATACCAGCAGAGTTTCGCAGAACACCAAGTTTGGGAAATCCTCAGTTATAGATCCGTCTGGCATTGTGAAGAAAATCCAGTCCGTCATACCCCAAGGTCGTCATGTTGTTCTACTAGGCTTCGCAGTCCACAACGAACTCGATATTCTACGTCGTCTGGGTTTCGATTTTTCGGCATTTATATCTACGCCTACATCGTCAGCCATCGTCGACGTCCATCTCATCGCACTAGAAGTCCTCAAGCCATGGAAAGGTGGGCTTCGTGATCTGCTTCGTCACATCGGCTGTCCCTACGACTGTCTCCACTATGGTGGGAACGATGCGAACTTCACCCTCAAAGCATCTCTGTTCCTCGCCATGCGGAATTACAAGGGAATGAACCCTGGCATTTCGGATTACCTGCGGCAGATTTCTACGTTTGTTCTTAATACACAGAGAGCCCAGGGAGCTGGGAAGAGGAAGACTAAAAACAAGAAGAAGGAGAAGAGCCGGAAAGGTCAGGTGAGAGCTCGGAGTATCGAGAAACAGAACGATATTCGTGCAGAACGGGCAGCGAGAAGAGCTGTGTTGGAACCACTTTGGTGCACAGAGGGCCTGGGCGACCTGGAAGGTTCATGGGATACATGTTCAGCTGAGGGTGCCGAGATGGAGATGTTGCAGATAGGAATGGGAATTGTTTAAGAGGTTTGTAAGTGGAATATGTAGGCACTTATGGATGTTAGCAGGCAGCATCAGATTTATATGTGTAAGTGCCTTGGTAGCTACTAGGAGTGGCATCCAATAAGAGAGCACGATGCTGTAGTTCCATTAGTGGGGCCCCGATAGGTCGGTCGGGGGGTCTGCCTGTTCAGATTTTAAGAATTTGGGGGAAGAACGGATTCCACAATCCACAATCGATACAGCCCACCAAACAAACGAGCCAAGGCAGAAGAAGGAAGCAACCGCTCCCGACACTTTGTGAATAGAAAGCCTTGTATTACTTCAGTGCTTCTTTATCCTTCTTTACCCAGACGACGAGAGGCTCGTATATTGTGCGCCTAGATACCTGTTTCCCCCATTGCGTCCAGCTCTTTCGAGCTGTCCAAGTTCGGCAACATGGCGATGAGTACGGAATCCCTGCCCCGCGCCCTGCTTTGTTTAAGATTGCTAACGATGCATTGCATTCGCAGATCTAGATCTGTCAAATGGTATGAACCGAACCGATGGCCAGTAGAGTCCAGGCATAGAATGCTAACTGGCTGTCATAGCCGCTGTTATGAAAGATGAACAAGGGCGGCCGTTCATCGTCGTCAGGGAGTATGCCACACACACACACACACACACACACACACACAGGCTCCAGCCCACCTTGAAGACCAGCAGAGACGCTGACATGTACCGACTAGCCAGGGCAAGAAGAAGCGTCAGTTCGGCAACGATGCCGTCAAGTCACATATCCTCGCCGCCCGCACCGTCGCCAACATCGTCAAGACCTCGCTCGGACCCCGCGGCCTCGACAAGATCCTCATCTCCCCCGACGGCGACATCACCGTGACCAACGATGGCGCCACCATCCTACAGCAGATGGAGATCTCCAACCACGTCGCCAAGCTTCTGGTCGAGCTCTCCAAGTCCCAGGACGACGAGATCGGCGATGGCACCACCGGCGTTGTCGTCCTGGCCGGCGCCCTGCTGGAACAGGCCGCCGAGCTGATAGATAAGGGAATCCACCCCATCCGGATAGCAGATGGCTACGACCAGGCCTGCGACATTGCCGTTGCCGAGCTGGACCGCATATCCGACACCATCGAGTTCAGCAAGACAAACACAGAGAACCTCGTCAAGGTCGCCCGCACAAGTTTAGGAAGCAAGATCGTCTCCAAGGCCCATGACCAGTTCGCCAACATTGCCGTCGACGCTGTCCTCTCCGTCGCCGACCTCGAGCGTAGAGATGTCGACTTCGAGCTGATCAAGGTCGATGGGAAGATGGGCGGCTCGCTGGAAGACACTATTCTCGTCAAGGGTGTCATCGTGGACAAGGACTTCTCACATCCCCAGATGCCCTCGGAAGTCCGCGACGCCAAGATCGCTATTCTCACATGCGCTTTCGAACCTCCCAAACCGAAGACGAAGCACAAGTTAGACATCGCGTCCGTAGAGGAGTACAAAAAACTGCAGAGTTACGAGCGAGAAAAGTTCATCGAGATGATTCAACAAATCAAGGATGCCGGCGCCAACTTGGCCATCTGCCAGTGGGGATTTGATGACGAAGCCAACCATTTGCTACTGCAGAATGAGCTGCCTGCTGTTCGGTGGGTTGGTGGCCCCGAGATCGAGCTTATTGCTATTGCTACGAACGGCAGAATAGTACCGAGATTCGAGGATTTGAGGCCAGAGAAGCTAGGTACCGCAGGTATCGTCCGAGAGATGACGTTCGGCACTACCAGGGAGAAGATGCTTGTCATCGAGGAGTGTGCCAACACAAGAGCAGTTACCGTCTTTGTCAGGGGTAGCAACAAGATGGTGAGTCCCCGCGTGGATTAGTCTAACCCATGACATATAACATTCGCAGGCTCATTATGCTAACTACTAATATAGATTATCGACGAAGCCCGCCGCTCACTACATGACGCCCTCTGTGTAGTCCGTAATCTCGTGCGTGACAACCGTGTTGTGTACGGTGGTGGCGCAGCGGAAATTGCGTGCTCTCTGGCAGTAGAAGACGCTGCTGTTCAGACGCCAGGCCTCGAGCAGTACGCCATGCGGGCATTTTCCGAGGCCCTCGACGCCGTACCCATGGCTCTAGCAGAGAACAGCGGTCTCAACCCCATCGCTACGCTCGCCGAAGTCAAGTCCCAGCAGGTGCGGGCCGGCCCCGAGGGTCGCGGCAAGCTTGGCGTTGACTGCATGAACAAAGGTTCTAACAACATGAAGGAGGCCTTCGTTATTGATCCCCTTATTGGCAAGAAGCAGCAGCTCATGCTTGCCACTCAGCTCTGCCGCATGGTGCTGAAGGTAAATAACGTCATCGTCAGCGGCTCGGGAGACCAAGACTACTAAATGAGCTGGACCGACCTGTCTCCCCTACACATTTTATCCTGCCCTGTATGATATAGCCGCAGAAGCGGGTTGATTTACCTTATATATGGCTCCAAATCCAGGCACAAGTGACAAAGGAACAAGGAATAAAAGAGCGGGAAATAGAAAAGGACGTGGTACATTTCTGCGGGGAAGGATGTAAAATCCCAAAAACGGCCCTGTGCTCAACCCCTTCATGCTACGTCTGGATGGCTTGCCGCCAAGTCTATTGTCGAATAGAACGTACATATTGGGTACTTAGATATAGGACAGCTCGAAAGACTCGATCAAGACAAACAAATACGTAATCTGCAAAAGAACATATAGCTGCACAAGTTAAGAACCGTAATTAGAGATGGTCTCGAAATCTTTATCGTGGAATGCGCACCCGGCGTCTCAAGGTGGCAGCAAGCTGTAAAATTACCTACCTACCTGTGTAGTTAAGGTGAAGGCACAGCTCGTAACTTACCACGTATTAGTGTCCATGTTCATTTGACTAGATCTCACGCCGCAGGTAGTCAGTCCACCTAATGGAATACCGGTAGTATACGAGGATAAAGTATTTGCTGGACAGCCGAGCCTTACTTGAGAGTGGTCAACTCTGAGGAGATCTATGTCTAGATCGCCCTTCCGACTACCACGAGAAAGGGCGGCGTCTTTGGTATTTTGATTGAATTACATACACGCTAACACACATGAAATACCATAAAAGATAGTACTGAGACGGATACGGTAAGAAAAAAGAGAAGGTGTGAGGGTGACGCCGGTGGCAACAGCACACAACTAAACTAGGTGCCACTGCTAGTCTAAACGACCTTGAAATCTTGTATCCACACTTTTTTGAGCATCTCCGTGGTTAATGTGCTCTGCTTCTATTGTATGCATATGAGATCCCTATTCCCATTTCTGAATAGTTTAAACTCCTTTCCTTTTCGTATTTACGCGAATCCGAAACCCTCCGCGTTCTCTACTGCCATTGATAACCTCTCCCGCAGTACCTCTTTGTCCCGATACTCTGGTAGAAGGAGATGGCCATAACACGTATATGCCGTTGGTAGACGAGCCGCCTCGCCGTCTTCCTCGCCGTTTTTCTGGATAACGAATTGAATGTTGGCTGCTCCACCGACGGGGAGACGGTCGCTGGATGTCACGAACTCAAGCAGCTTACGACGCATTCGGTTATCAAATTTCTTTACCACAGACCAGAAATCGCGTATAGTACGATGATTCGCATCCCATCCCGAGTAACGTGTCACCCGTCGGAGTTCGGAAATATCGATTTCCTGTGTACCTTCCACAATGGACTGTAAGAGTGATGGGGTCAATAGCGTAAGCGATTTGGGATGCAAACAGGTGTGAAACCCCCGAGCGAATGCCTCATACTGCGGCGCTACTGACACATCCGTCAAGTATCGAATGTAATCACTCACGTAGGCACTGCGATTGTCTCCTGTCACAGGTGGTGCGTTTGCTGGGTTGCCTGTCGAGAGCGGCTCTACACCATGGCGTGGTGAAGGCTGGGGCCATGCTTCTCGCCGCGACGGGTCCATTTCACGACTGACGGGTTGGCCCAGCATCGTGGTGGAAAATTCGTAAGTCAAAACGAAGATATCTTCCACAGCACCATCGTTTTCATTCCACTCTAGCAATTTTGTGAGACCATTGGCATGTTCAGGCCATCCGTCAGCAATATGATGAAGCTCTGTGACGGGTTCCCCTAATAGCTTGTGGTAAAGAGCCTTCGGGAACGTAACAGGCAGAGTCAAGCCGTTGTAGACGGCCAGCGACACAAGGAGACCAATCAATTCGAATTTCCATTCCGGCTGTAGGGAGCCTGGTTGGAACCATGTCATCCTCGTTCGGTCGTCACTTGTAAAGGCCCCGTAATTCGGATGTAGAGCTTCAGCGATGGCTAACCGAAAGAACTCCTGTTGCACACCACCATAGTCATAGCCCTCTTCTCCACTATCCTCGCCGAGGTGGATCTTAAGGGGTCTCATCAGTTCCCGCTCCTCTCGTCGCCAAAGTTGATCAAAGGCATCTGTGAGGATATCGTCACGCCGTATATTCAAAATCAAGAATTTGGACGCTGGTGTCTTTAAAAGATCCTCAAGGGCGTTTCTCTGATGGGCATCAGTGACTAGGCTGCCTGGTTCTGTAATCATTCGAATTCGTAGTTGTAACGAAGTGGCTTCCTCATAAGAGTGGCTCATGATCGAGAAGTTGATGGCACGGAAGTATGTTACTAAGGAGGCCGACTTGAAGATAAATGGATAATCTAGGAGATGGACTTTTTGTCTAGTGGAAGTAAAAGACAGCCATGAAACTGGCATATCGACCGGATCCAGCCGATCACCAAAGAACTCAAAGCGGAAATGAGCCTCGCCTAAGAGAAGAGCCTGGCGTTTTCGGTCTACAATGAGGATATGTTAGTAGAGCTAAAATATTTTGGGAACGGTAACTTACACATGGCGGCGATGAGCGTGAGAGCACCGCCAAGAGGCCCATCTCCAGGAACATCAGGCTTCCCCGTCCATTCTTGAATCATGACTGTCCTTGCCCAGTCAAGAAGTAGGATCGGAACGCGCTTCTCGTGTATACTTCGTTCTGACTTAGAAAAGCGCATCGAGGATTGCATGGATGGCTCGATTTGGGATAGCAATGCCTCTAAGACATCTGGTTCCTTAGCGCTGTCTTCCAATGAATCCAGGTCTAACCCCATGAGCTCATCGAAGTAGCGTCTTGCAAGGATCGCCATCAGTAGCCTTCTTGCTAATCTCAAGGCCAAGTCATCGGTGAACGCCTCTTCGTACTGGAGAGACAAGACTGTACGTTGCTCAGGTGCGGGGCCACCACCAGTCAGTAGCAGGCCCCGAGACCGGATACGGGACATATCGAGAAGTTGTCGAGAGTCTGTCACCAAGGGTGCTGCGGCAATTAAGGCATGGAAACAGATTGTTAAGAGAGACGCCGTCTCAATATTAGAAAATGATTTTTGTGAAGTGGCAAATACCTTCGCTGTTGAAAACCGAGAGTTTTGTAATGATCTTGGGGGTGCAAATAGACTCGTCATAGCAACCCAAAGACTATCAAATACGAGATGCGGAGCTACTCTTGTTAGCCGAAGCATACAGTACCATACTGCCTGTGAATCAACAACTCCGTCGTGAGTGGCGAAAGATTCCAGCAAAGCTCGAGGGTCGCTCAAGACGTGAAAGATACTCTGCTCAGCAAAGAGTTTCCATTCGTATTTCAGGTGCTGTGAATACGGCCAATGACCTTTCCGTTTTCTCCTCCATACTTTGCGGCCTCCATAGTGTCGAAGGGAATCGGTGATAGTTGTTGGTTCTAGTATATGCCGTTCTGTTGTAGCATCTTCCCGTAAAACATCGCAAAGGAAATTGACGGCTTCGAGATTAAGATGTGACAACGACTGAGGAAGATAGCTATCCAGTTCCGATGCGGGTTCCAGTAAAGCCTCATTGCAAGAATCTTCGCTCCGTAGCGATATAGATCCGGTGTCTATTCTGCTACTAACCCCATCTTCAAGTCCGTCTATTTGCGCCAGGTGGTCATTCAATGCATAGTCGCGATCGGTCTGTGTGGAAGACAAACCATCAGCATTTGTATCTGATGAATAATCACTACACGGCTGCGACGAGGGGCGATGAGTTGAACGCTGAACAGCACTCTTGCAGATTTTGTCAGGAAACAGTATCTCATCAGCAGAGTCTACTACGGGGTCCACCATTACTTTGGACGGCCGAGACCCAGACGAGGTACGAATCTTCGTGTTGGATTTTTTCCTTGGTCGGGGAGACCGAGCGGTTGCTTCATTTAACGATCTCTCAGTGGATGAGTTGGTATGATGTTCAGCCGTGTTCACGATCGTGGCTATACTAGGATGAGGTCCATCATAACCATTAATTCTCCGCCAAATTGGCGTTTCTTCACCCGAGCCATCGCTTGGCACGATTCGTGGTGCGGCACACTGCTCGCTGGGGTCGTTGGAGGACACGCTCGCTTGGGATTCGGCACTTGACTTGACCGAACAGCGAGACGTTTCCATTTGATCTGATAGAGCCTCTACATTATTTGGCGCCAGCCATTCAAGCATCTTAAATGCGACAGTGCCAAAAACTGCTGCAGCAAAGGAACGGTAGTCTTTCTTCCCAATCGGCTTCTCGGTGATCCTCACAGGTATAAAATTGTTGTCAGCGGCATGTGACCCAGTTTGCGCGGCTTTGATCGGTGAATGCTGATTGCCACTATGGCCATCATGCGAAGGTGCTTGTCGAGTTGGAGAAGAGCCTAAATCGAGGCTGGGATTTTTGGTGGGAGACAACCGTGCTTTGACCCTCTCTTTCGTAGAAGGCTGCTTGGGAGCAAGAAGAAGTGGCACTATGGCGTCGGACGGACGGCTGGGTGAGTGTGGGAGGTAGGGGCATAATCGACTTTCAGGATTATCCTGGCCAGCGAGGTAAACGGCGAGCGTCCTCGCGCTGTTAGGATTGTACCGACGGATGGGAGACTTCCCGGCTGCTCTCTTTCGATAGGAGAAGCATGTCGAGGTCGAGCAAGAACTACTACCACATCCATAGCGCAGTTGGACGACAAAGCTAGGTCAGGCAGAACATCAGTCTCATGAAGAAGAGGGTAAGTGGCACAAGTGACGCAGGGGGCGCAAGGGACGCAACACGTACCGGTCGATGAGAAGTTGGAGATGATGACGGCGAGAGGCGCGATGGATTGTGTAGACGCGCTTCGGATTCTCGACGTCGACGACTAGCTCCCTGATCTCGGGCGGAGCGTCGTGCGGGAGTTTAGGGAACGGGGCGTTTTCCCATAGGGCGGCAAGGACATCGTCCTCGAGGATGCTACAGCGACGACCATTGTGGACCGGGCGACTTGGTTCTATCGTCATGACATGCGGCGCGACAGAGAACGCGGCTCATTTGCCGTCCCGCGACGAGGTACCGGGCACGAGAGCACGAGATGGGGCGCGAGATGGGATGAGGGCGCGCGCGCGATGATCAACACAGTACAAGGCAAGGCTGGGTTGGGCTAGGCTGAACAACGGGTTGGACTCTTTTGATCTCACAGTCCCCATGTACGGTGGACTAGATAGGAACCGGCATGGACCGGGCGGGAGTACTAGGGAGGGAGGCAATCGAGGGAATAAAAGAGAGAACCGAGGCAACCGAATCGCAAAACAATCTACAAGAAGTGGAAGGGTGGTGGAGTTCTGGGAATGAAAGGTGGTGAAGGAGCGGCTTGAATGGGGCCAAATGTGATAATAACGAGATGTTGGAAGTTGTAGAATGCAGGTGATAACTCATCTGTCCCGTCCTGTCCCTTCGATGTCTGCCATTCTCTAGGTATGTTACATAGCGTAGCAGTCTAGCGTATGCGTCCCCGTGTCTGTGTGTACGTATATCTGTACCTTCCTCCCGATTTGCCCACTCCCGGCCGCCATATCCTGGACAGTAGAGGGGTGTCTAGGCTAGGATTCTAGGCGGCTGCAGCCGGAAGTGCCGTCAAAGTTGCACTGTTCGTAGTGTACGCAGTACTTAGTAAGCCATCTAACCGTACAGTGCATAAGGTAGGTATTTGATGCATGTGAAGCATCGCAAGCTCTACATTGCAGAAGACAGAACACCTACCTAAGAGAAGTGTGCAGGTAAGTAGGTAGTTGAATGTCCGTCTTCTTCATAGGTATTTCAGGTTTAAACGACCCCTATTTTTCTTAGGTTTTTGTTGGTTTTTTGGTTTTGGTCTGTGGTATATATAATTTACCTACCCAGTTTAATGGCACATTCATATCCCTTATGAGGTGGCATGAAAAAAAAAATGATTATTGATGCGTAACTTTGGGCTAACGTTTACTGTAGTCAAGCCAGGATTCATTTACTCTTTTCATTTCAAGCACAGTACCTGCCAACTCGAGGAGGTACATGTCGAATCAACGGCATACAGTACCCCTACAGTGTAAGCAAGTGCTGCCAAGATTCAGCCCTGACACAACCCCACAGTGCCCATCGTGACGTACAGCAGCAGGGTCATATCTATACTATTTACACTAAGGAGGTGATGCTCGGTGATGTACTACCTATGTAGGGGGTTGAGAAATTTTCCCCAGCATCGCAATGTCAGAATCTGCCAAAAATCTGTCTCGATAAGCACGGAAACAGGGCTCCAGGGCTGTCAGGGACTAGACTCGACCACTTATCCGCCCCACTGAAGGGCACCAATTCCTCCGGATTAATCATTAATCATCCACTATTCGATTCCATCCCACTTCTTCGCCTTCGACCCCTCCATCCAAAAATACCTACCTTACTTTCAACCACCTACAGGGAGAAAACCCCTCGTGATAGATTGATTGATGGCGCATTTATAATCCACCTTTTATCTCTCGTCTCACCTCCTAAATCACCTACTCATATCCAAGACAAAGGTACAAGATCAGCGCGCGCACTTGCGTCCTCCGGCCCTTGTTCTCCCGTCACCTGCCATTTTTAAAAAATCTGGTCGCGAATTGCTGGCTACGGGTTGCGGGTTACGGGTTACGGGTTGCGTCGTGAAATTCCGATACGTGCTACGCTTCACAGCATCCCGACTGGGTGCTCCTAGAATATACTCCTCCTTCTACGTGTCTGCTCCCGGGAATCAGACCTTTACCCCGTCTTTGTGTGACTGCGGACTTGAGGGTATCTCATCTCAACACTTCAGACGATCTCAATATTGTCGGCCCCTTTGAGTTGTGAAGGCATGGCCACCATAGCAAGCAGTCGGCCTTCAGGCGCCGCCTTTCCGGCCCAGCAAGATCCTGCTCCGTCTTCCCACCAGTACACCTGCAATACTTGTCAAGTGGCCTTCCGCTATGCAGATACTCAGAAGGGTCATATGAAAAGCGATTGGCAGTAGGTAGCCTTCCCATGCGTTGAACTATGATTCTCTTTCCCGCGCAGTGCGCTGATAATATCCCCTCCATAGTCGATACAATCTCAAGCGCCGTGTTGCAGCCCTACCCCCTATCTCCTCCGAAGTTTTCACCGAGAAAGTTATTCAAGCCCGTGCTGCCACCGCCGCTGAGGCCGACCGTGCCGGCTTTCAACAGCTGTGCGAGGTGTGCCAGCGAACGTATTATAGCGAGAACTCGTATCGAAACCACGTGAGCAGCCAAAAGCATAGGGCAAAGGAGGCAGCTCTGTCAAGACGAGGAAATACCATTGATGATACTGGCTCCGTCATGAGCTCCACCTTCTCTCTTGGAGACCCGATACCGGCGCCCTCGGAAGAGATGGATTCTGAGGCTGAAGTTGAGTTTAACGAAGTGGTTGAGGGTTTGCAGAAAACTACTTTGAGAGAGCGCCCCTCGCCTGTCAAAAGACCGTCAAACCCTGTCCCTTCTGTTGACGCTCAAAATCATGAGGAACAAGGTATGTCAGAACAGCCCAGCGAATCAACGTCTGCGACTGAAACTTCGCCTCAAGTCGTTACATTGAAAAGCTGCTTGTTTTGCAATTACGACTCCCCCACTGTTCCTTTGAATGTCCTTCATATGGAACGTATACATGGCATGTTCATTCCAGAGAAACAATACTTGATCGATCTAGACGGCTTGATCACGTCTCTGCAACAACGCATCCAGGAGTATCATGAGTGTCTTTCTTGTGGTAAGATCAAAAACACTGTTTCTGGTGTGCAAACCCACATGCGCGATAAAGGACATTGTATGATTCCCTTCACGACCGAAGAGGAGCAACTCATGATCGGTGACTTCTACGATTTCAGGAGCACTTATTCGGACGGTGAGGAGTCAGAGGACGAGTCCATCGACGACGATAAACCCAACGGAGGTGCCAAACTTGGAGCCAAGCGGTCGTCAAAAGCCGTTGGAGAAAATGGTGATGAAATTGTAGTAGAGGATGAAGGCTGGGAGACGGATAGCTCTGCCTCGTCCTGCAATTCTGAAGATCTTCAATCTATTCCTGTCGACCATTCTTATCGACAATATGAGCGACTTGATAAACATCCTCACCATTCTTCTCATGACCCTCGGCATCACCACCAAAAAGATGGCTGGCATTCTCATGCCCACAAACACAGAGCCATCTTTTACGATGATGCTGAGCTACATTTGCCATCTGGTCGTGCTGTCGGGCATCGGTCTCTCGCCAAATACTACCGTCAGAACCTACAGCACTACCCTACACCTGAAGAGCGTGCCGAAAGATTAGCAATCGAAGGCGCAGAATCCTCAAACGATGATGACGATACAATCAGAAACGGGCAGGTGTCTCGTCGACAGAATCATGGCAAATACGGAGCTGTAGTCACGCGAACAAACGGTGGTCGCGGTATGGCAGGAGTAAGTGACCAAAAGAAGAAGGAAGTCCAGCGCGCCGTCCCACGTAGTGTCCGCCAGCAACAGATGAGGGAAAATCGGAACACTTGGCTCTTGAACAGGAGAAATAACCACCAGGAGCACTATAACTATCAGATCCTATGATCTATAGCAGGATAGGACGGTAAACAGGAGGGTTGGGTGGCATACCTGGCGTTTGTGGGGATAAGAGTCATGGCGCAGTCTTGCATGTTTGATTCGTACAAAGGTTGCTAATTAAATCAACATTTGCACATGAATTCCTTCTTTTGTGGGTTGGTGTCCAGTGCATCAGCTGAAAACTGAGCCTACCTAGTGACAACGCTTTGATGCCACACAGCTACACCTCTTAGTGTCCCAGTATGGAATCGTTGGAACCTGATAGGGAAAGGCTGCGTAAATTGACAAGGGGCATATGATAATCTAACGTACCTGTATCACGTTACCCATCGGGAAAGAGCGTGGCAGGGTCAGTAAGTATGGCCGTTAGACTAAGGTGGGCTGTACGGAGATCTCATATACGCCGAGGCATGTTGGAAGCGAGTCTTGGTGATATTGGCAATATCTCGCGTGAGGCTATTTAGCCCCTTGCGTATTTAAGACATATCAACAAACCTCGAGGGTTGGGTACAACAAGGAGCTAGTTATATATCCCCCAGATTCTCAGAGGCGCCCAGAAGGTTTTGCTCAACCCTTAGTAGGTTGTTTTGTTGAACTAAGTCTATCTCCAGGTTTCCTACGCAGCCCCTTGTAATAGCTGCGTGCTCTTCGTAAGGATGTGCTCAGGAATGAATCCAGATGTGGAAATATAAGGATAGCAAAGAGTTAGGGACATGATGATTGATACTTGATAAGTAGGTGACACGAGGTGTAAACAGATCCACGTATGTCCTTAGGCGATGCTTGGGATGGTGTAGTTCGGCATATTCCTCAGAGTAGGTAGATATAAATATTCATCAGCAAACTTACCAGACGAGATCATCGTCTTAGGTAGGTGAAAGCTAGCATCATCCACCTGTACAACCGCAGCAGATACGTTGTGGCTATGTGTAACTATCCCCGCTCCTATCAATAGAGTGAGAGTTAATAAAGTTATAGTCAGGTGCTTAGCTCAGTTCGTCACGTTTTCCCCGTGGTATTATAGACTACCTAAAGAGACTTCGATGGTGATTAGCCAGGGCTAGAGGTGTATAAAGTACTTTATCTTGAAGAGCCGGGTTTCTACCCGCTTCCCTCTCCTTCTACTGACTGATATTTTAGTTTGCACCATCGATCTTTTGGCAAGATTACAGTTCTTGAAAATCGTTGATCATGGTTGGGGGTTTGAGAGCATAGTCGAGAAAAATATTATGACCAAGGATATCTTTCTGATGTATAGTGCGTGTTAGGGGCTTAAGGATGTGAAGCGTCATCTCCCCAACGTTTTGCTTATTGTATATGCACACCATTTTGTCACGAGAGACCATGGCGTCGAGGAGAGGCGGGGTTCCGTCTGCTCCCCCGTAGTTAACCTTAGGCCGGATACCGGATGCCGTGGTTGGAGTAACAGCAATTGTTACACGCACGTAGCGAATACGAGGCGGCAACTTGGCAAGTCTTAGACCTTCTGATACGCGTTACACGCGTAGAGACGCGTCTATCCGTTCGATCCTGATATTTCTGATGTCCTACGTGAGGCTATTCAGGCCTCGCTTAAGTGAGACATAGGCGGTGCGGATGGAGGTTTACGTAACGGCTCTGAGTTGTATATAGCTTCTAGCCAAGCCTACCTGAACGGAAGGAAATCCGAATGGTCAAGGTCTCAGGCGCCCCTCAACAGATTATTGTATCTTGAATAGAAGCCATTCCAAGCCGTGATATCCAGCCCCTGTTATAGCAATGGCAACTCGGCAAGGGGACTTGGTCATCTGGTCTACCTATTGCTTCTGTCAATTCAATCGGATGATCCAGCCTATGGTATTACAGTGTCAACGCCCACATTCGGAAGACTAGAAGCATAACTCGTAATTGAGCTTTCTAATTTGACGTGCTTTTGAGGGGTAGAGGAGCCGCCGCAGCCGTTGATCGTACAGCTCGCGCGAACCTGCATGCCCCAATATAACAATTCGTTTCTACTGACTGGTGACAGCTTCACCAGTCAATATTTCCAACGACATCTTCCCCAGGCCAGAAGCCACGTTGTAACCTTGCGGCATAACGGTGCATGACGTGTCTGATCTGAGTAGAGCTGTCGCGTTTACACCACCGAGCACATTACGCTACAACCGATGTTATTACACTATTTTAGCCTCAGACGTCTTCATGTTCTATCAGATATTAGATAGCAGTACATATGATTACTACATACGTATCTTGACTCATTGAATCACTGTACCAGTCTATTCTACGAAGAGGTCAAGTAGGTAAATGATGGCAATCAAGTAACAGTCAGGAGATCCAGACGATACGCCTCCAAGTCGATGTATTTCAGAGCACCCGCTTGCAATGTCGTATCACCAAGTGGCGAGCCAAGATGCGATAATTATCAAGCGCCTAGAAGAGTGTTTCCCCATATAACAACCCGAAGGTGGTGTCACTGCGTCTTGTTTTTACTTCTGTCACCTATTCTCTATTTGCCTGCGTGCATAAGTTCCCATTATCTTCGGTATATATAAGTAGGCCAAGACGCCCATGAGAAAAAAAAAAGAGGATTTGGTCTTTCACCATCGCTCACTACATCACCATTGATTACCACTATCTTATTTTCTCACTCCCCAAACAAGACTGAAATCATGGCGACAACCAGGGCTTGGCTTGATCCGAAGTCAAACTCCGTCGAAGGGCACACAAAGCAGTGCATCCTTCTGTTCAATGGACGTATTATTTGGGGACCAATGGGGTGTCACGATAACACAGTCGAACTTCGAGACGCCCTTCGTAGAGCCGATGACCGATTTGACATGATCATCATGGATAAACCTCACTCCGTCGAAGGTCATACAGCCTGGATCAGTGTCAGCCGTGGTGAGACTGTTTACCTAGATAAACTTCACACGCACGACAACATGACAGGACTATGCAGAGCCATCCACGACGCTCAGCAGGTATGCAGATCTCTCCCACTCACTCACACACAACCCATATATATGTAGCCGTATTCTCTATACTCCTTTAGCTCTGCACAACTATTTTGATATCTTGAAATAAACCTCATACGAATACCCAGAGCTAACTCCCTGCCAGTAAGGATTGTCCCCGCGCCAACCCGTCGCTTCGACAACTTCAGATCGCTTCGTGAAGAGTGCGCATCGTCATGACGGGATTGTTGTTAAACACAAGGTGGTGGAGTTTGAAACACAGGACTGTATAGTCAAAGGCCTCGTGAAAAATACTGCTGTAGCCTGTAGGGAGTATTAATATACGTCTATTCGCCGCTCCCTTAACAGTATACGGCACCACAAGGCAGACCCTTTGGCCTACGCATTAGTTAGAACTCTAGGATCCCCAGAATTCTACACCGTTTCCTTCGCTTACTTAAAGATATCAACGTTTTCACAACTTGAGCCTAGTGACCCCTTGTGCAAGCTCTCATGTGAAGTAGTCGCAGCCCTACTTGTCAGTGAAGTTATAGGTAGTTATTAGGTCTCCTACGATGTAAAGAGACACGTGAAGTCATTACACTCGATCTGATCGCTGCACCTTTCAAGCTGTAAATGCATTAACGCATGAATCCATCCCCACTTGTCAACTAACCCACAAGATACCACCCCTTTACATACTTAATCTTTCTTAAAAGCGGCCAAAGGAGCGGCTCCTCGACTTTCGATAAAAGTCTTTATAATAATACTGTTGCCTCCTGATAGTTGTGAGATTTTTTCGATTTTAGGTATTGAGTTATGTGTCAAGAACCTAGATCCCTGTTAAGGTTGGTAACTACGTCTTTAGCTTGATTGGTCACGGGGAATAACTAACTCTACATACCTTGATGGGGGCCGTAAGCATCACACATAATTATCACAAAGAAGCGTTGTTCACGTTGTTCACGTTGTTCACGTTGTTCACGTTGTTCACGTTGTTCACGTTGTTCACGTTGTTCACGTTGTTCACGTTGTTCACGTTGTTCACGTTGT